>CM046442.1:52257236-52982621 GCA_025506515.1 Flaveria trinervia
GAAGACTGACACAGTATCAGGATACGCGACACGGATCTCATCATCCGTCACTTTCGTCATATGCAATACTCCCGACTCATGCCCGAAGACTGATACTGTGTCAGGTCCTGCTCATAAACCCCCGACTCATGTCCGAAGACTGACACGGTACCAGAGTATGCGATCTGTATCCTGTCTCATGTAATACCCCTGACTCATGTCCGAAGACTGATACTGTGCCGGGGCCTGCTCACAAACCCCCGACTCATGTCCGAAGACTGACATAGTACCGGGATACGCGACAAGGACCTCTTTCGAGTCTGTTGCGACACAGAGTTGCTCACCTTATACATTTGCTTGCAAGCCTTTCTATACTTTCTATTTTATTCATTTATTCATGCATGCATGCATTCATTACATTACTCTTTTCATTATCTTCCACTTTACGTTACATAATACTTTCATTATATTCATTAACGTTCAACGCAAAGCCAAAGGAAGGTATACATACATACTAAGGAACATACATAAACATACACCATCACCATACATGCAACATCATACATGCATAACACACATCAAACATAAGCTATCACATCATAATCAAGCCTATCTCCCCATTTTACCCCTTAAAAACCACTTAGAAACCGTAAGTCCAAATTGGGCGCATGGGACCTTCCAGGCGCATGAGCATGAAAATTTTAAGTGTAAAATAGTCTGGGCGCATGGTGCAAGATGGTTGAAGGGTATAAGTTACAACACAACAACACAAAGAGGAGATAAACTAAACTTAGATCAAACAGTAAACTGGATTAACCAAGTAGTGACACTAAAAACACAAGTAATATAAGAGACAGAACACAAAGAACACAAGTATTTGGTTTTCAAGAATCCAGTATATTGCCTTCTCTATGTTCTATTACAAGTGTTACAAAGCATATTCGAAAGATACAAGAACATGAGATACTTATACGACATCCTACAGCCGGCTATACTTTGAAAGCCAGCTGGATACAATTGACTAGACACACACAAAATTAATTGTAGAGTCAAAAGACAAATTGCCTTTTGACTTGTGACTATGACATGCCATAGCTCACATCCTTATCTATTACAAAAAGGATAAAGTACATAAAGTAGAAAAATACAGACTCAAGACCTCAATGTACGGTTACCAAAAGCATGGACCTTTTCACCAAACCATGTTAGTTGGTGACTTGCAGAGTTACAGCGAAAAGGTGTCCAGCTTTATGGAACAGTACATCAGATAAAGCATGTTACTAAAAGTCTTCGGAAGAAATCTGTCTTCATGAACTTGAAGCTTCGGAAGACTTTGTCTCTGAGGCTTCGGAAGACTTCATCTTTGGCTTCGGAAGATGTTGGTCTTGGCTTCGGAAGATTTCACACTTAGAGTATTTCTGTTGCACATGTGAAACTTCCGAAGCATTCTACTTCAATGCACTTGTGCAGCATGCAGGAAAGACTAAAGATGTTTAGGTTGCATTAGCCTCTTCATTAATCTCTACACATGGGCACTCTTTGGGCGCTTCTGCCCTGTTCAGGCGCATGGCACCTGTTCAGGCGCATCACCAACACTTAGCCATTTCAATCACTTAGGCGCATGGGCACTATTTAGGCGCATGGCATTATTTAGGAGCATGGCCAACACTTAGGCGCATGGCCAACACTTAGGCGCATGGGCCACTGTTTAGGCGCATGGCCAACCCTTGGGCGCATGGCTAACACTTAGACGCATGGCCAACATGCTGGGCGCATGGGCCACTGTTTGGGCACATGACCCACTCTTGGGCGCATGGCCAACACTTAGGCGTCTGGCCACTCATGCTGGACGCATGGGCCACTGTTTGGGCACATGAACCACTGTTCATGTTCATCAAAACATTCTGAAATATTTTCTATGTTATCAACATCACCCGATTATCATTCTAATCATGCCCAAACACAGATCTAACATACTAAGGCCATCTAAGCATGCTAATCATCATCACTACCCCATAATCATCACTATAACATACATACATACATACATCATTTCGAACATAAAGCTCTAAACCCACGGGTTCTTTCAAAATGTTTACTTAGTATGCATAATAGCCCCAAATCAGTTAAAAATCAGTAAAAGAGGGGTTCTAGAAACTCACCTTGAAGCAGGTCTTCGTGCTAGTCACTTCTACTAGCAGATTAAACTCCAAGTTCTAGAACAACTCTAAATCATCAAGAATCTCGGTCAAGAGGTTGTGAATTTGGTTTAAACCGAACAAACATCAAGAAGACTTACCTTTTACAGCTTCTTCCTCTTTCTCTCTCTAGAACCGGGCTCTCTCTCTCTTCTTCTTTTTCAGCCGCTTGAAGAAGGTGAAGAAGAAAGAATGGGCAACCATGCCCCTTTAAAACCTTAAAGTAAAAAGGTTTTGTACTTTGTACACTTTTCCCCCCTCCACTTATGCAAACTTTCTATTCTTTCTATTTACTTTTCTTTTTCTTCCGTTTAAATAGAAATTCGGGGTGTTACAGGGTAACGCCTCAAGTAGCGAACTTGGGATGTATGGTGGGATGGACTTTTTATCTAGTTTTAATGCACAAGATTGTAAGAACATTGATGTGTTAGTTTGGTGGAAAGATATGGCAAATCAATTTTCAATCCTACCCACAATAGCTTAAGATTTACTAACCCTTCAAACTTTTACAATAACTTCAAAATCTGTTTTCCTTATTAGTGGCAAAGTTATATTCTTACGAAGAACAAGACTCACTTCTCCTACGGAGATGCTCATTCGCTTAAAAGATTATTAAGATACAGCTGAAAGAATTCAAGATAGAACCTCACTCGAAGGCGAACTAGTATACGAAGCCGAGGTAGAAAGTGATTTGACACCTTAAATGACCGATGAAGAAGGCGTTTTGATGAATATCTACGTGCTAGTTCGGGATCCCAGGGCAAAGACTAAAATCTTTTATTATTTGTTTTATTTAATTGTGTTTTTTTAAATAAATAAATATAATGTCAGAGTTTGTAACTATTTTTTCAAGTTTGTTAGTTTTTACTTTTTAATATCAAGTTTGTAAGTTTTTAATATTTAACTAGGTTTTGGAGCGCGCGTTGCCGCGCATATGCGAGTTTTAATTTAACCTTAAATCAAAATCGAAATGAAGGTTCAAAACCACACAGTCTGTAAAATAAGCAAAGTAAAACACACTAAAACCCCAAATTCATAACACACCAGAACATGCAGAACCCAAATTTAAATCAAAGCCTAACACCATACACAAAAGAAGCAAAAATCAAGCCGCAAGAAAGCGTCACAGTCCAAAATAGAAAACCAACGAAAATCAAAGCCTCGAAAAAAACAAACAAAAGGAAAATGAACTCTACAAATCAAATACACGTGTCCTGATACCAAAAAGCCCCACCCCAAAATGTCGAACCCACACCCAAAACAAACCATATTAAAACGCAAAAAAAAAAAAAATTTAAACACAAAAAAATAAAAACAAAAGAAAAATTAAAACACAAAAAAAGAAGGAAAAAAAAAAAAAAAACCACCCTACCGACCAAAGCTTTTAAATAGAATAGTAATATCAAGTTTGTACGTTTTTAAATATAAAGTTTGTAGATTTTTACTCTTTATAAAATTAAAATCTTAGAAGTTTTATTAAACTCTTACTAGTTTTTTTTTAATTAAATAAATTTTGTAACGTTTTAGGTTTTAATATTAAATAAAATAATAAAATTTTTAGTAATATTATTTTATTTTTTTGGGTAAAAACCGCTTTATGTTGGACCAGTCCAAACCGGTTGGGAACCGACCCTAATCGGTTTGGGTAGGGTTGGGTTTTCCTCATTTAAAACCAGTTTATAAACCGAACCGGTTTAAATCTAAACTGATTTTGGCTGACTTTGAACAAACGGGATTACGTTAAAATCCGAAACCGGTTTTAACAACAAAAAAAACGATTTGTACACCTCTGATTAGGAGCGAAAGAACAAATTGACCATCTAAATTCCAAAATTGCATATTGATCATTGTTTGCTATTCAATATCACTAACATCAAAACTGATGATTTCAGGCTTGTAAGGGTTGTGTCGCTACTCTTTTGTGTCTTCCGTTCATTCGAAAATATGTAATCGCTAATTCGGTATTAATATAATTAGTTGTTTATTCTCAAGGATTAAAAAAAAGTGAATGGGCCTATTTCCATTGACCAGGTTGAGACTTATGTGCTGCTAATATATTTTTATTGTTTGTTGTCTAATGGTTACTTAAAGTTATATCACAACATGATTTAACTAGTCTAATGTAAACTTTCGTAACATTGATCTATATTTGACCTTCATGACCTATCAACCAAAAATCGTGGATCACCCTCCATGAACTCAAGCGATTTGCTAATATTGTGATTACTTGCTGAGTGGCAATCAGTTTTACATCGAGTATAGAATAGGTTGATTTCAAAATCATTTAAAATCAAAGACCTGCTGCTAGGGGTGTTTAAAGTCTGGCGGATATCCAAAATTTTGGATATTTCTGATTCGTATTTTCGATCCGATTCCTGGATTCGAATATTTTTTAACACCCACATGCTACGATTTAATTAATTGGGTTTTCGTTAATTAATTTATGAAGATCAAATCATTAGGGACTCGGTTTTGATTGTTGCAACATCATTAGACATTCAATGACAGATCTCTAGTAATTACCAACAGGAAGAAACAGAAAGGATCGTAATCAACACTATACTTTTTCCAAATACAAAAACACTCGGGATATGTGAACAAACAAACAATAACAAACCATTGATTGATCAATACATTATACATATACATATATACATACACATATATACATACTGATTGTCTAACTCTCCTAACATCAATCTGTCACTCTAAAGCCGTGATGATATGAAGTGGTTCATGGGAGACATTCAAGTGCGTGAATTGAAGGAGAAAATGGAAGCCAGAGAGTGAGCTAGCACCAACACAATCGCTGCTTTCACTTGCCCTCTCACCGGAATCGGGCGACAATGAGTCGATCGAACACCACTCTTGTTCTTCACGCCAACTGATCTCTTCACTCCGGCCATCTGTTGTAGCAAACGTGCGACTCTTGGTATGGAAAATGGAGAATGTGTGATTCTAGTGATTGTTGGTTTGATTTGGATGATAACTGCTACTCATACATATATATATATATATATATATATATATATATATAATAAGGTGGTTGTTTCGGATACGCCCCTGGTGTTTAACGTAATTACAAATTACTTTTGAAAAGTTCTTGACCATTTTGACCTTCACATCACTTTCCTTTTCTTTTCTTTTCTTTTCTTTTCTTTTCTTTTCTTTTCTTTTCTTTTATTTTCTTTTCTTTTCTTTTCTTTTATTTTCTTTTCTTTTCTTTTCTTTTCTTTTCTTTTCTTTTCTTTTCTTTTCTTTTCTTTTTGTTCACCATAAAATTTTAACTAAATCAAGAGATCATTGGTTATTTGTATAAACGTTCTACATCAATTACTTTTAGTACTCAACGGTTCTTATTTTTGTTACTAAACGACACACATGTTAACTATTATGTAAAATTACAAATTTCAGTATGATAAAAATAAAAAAGTTAGGATGCTACAAAAATATTACAGAGATCTATCTATATATTTATGCTCGTCAATTTATATGGCTTTGTATTAAATTAAATAAACTAATAAATAAAAACACAAACTTACTAGAAAATATAGATGTGTGGTGGAGTGCTGTCGCTGTCTATTTCCATTGCACACCTAGACATTTTTTTTAAAGTACAAGTATTGGGAATTTTTAAGGGGAGATGAATCTTAGAAGCAAGTGGAGAGAAAAGCTTTGTCATAAGAATCACGTGGAAATTAGAGAAATATTTTATCCATGCGCAGCCTGGTTCTACTTATATAAATAATAATTACTTAACGAAGAATAAACAAAGGGTGTTGTGTTTCATACACCACCTGATTTGATACTTCCTTGTAAACGGTTGTATTCGAAGCTGTAAACGGTCGTATTCGAAGCTGCAAACGGTCGTTTATGTCGCTGCAAACGGTCGTTTATTGCTACTGCAAACGGTTGTTTAGGAACATGCAAACGGTCGTTTACTTTTTTTATTGATTTTACAATTCAAACTCGATTTGTATCCCACTCATCCAAACCATTCCTTCAATTTAAAAGCTTTCTTCTTCACCTTTCTTCACCTCCATACCTCTATCCATTCCTTCACCATCTTCCTTATCTTCTTAATCTTCTATCCACAAAATTTACATTTATCAACATATTCACCATTTCATTATTTTATTTTTAAATTAAAGGTTAGTTTATTACTATTATTATAAAATTTAGTTTAGTATATATTTTATTTTGGTACTGATTGTAATTATTTAAGGTAATGGCTTCAAGTTAACGTCAAGATACAGCTTCGGTTCGTGCTTCAAATCATCCGTGGCTTCAGTTTCGTCGAGGATCAGATAAATATAAAAGGCTTCAAAAACTTTTAGATAAAGAATTTGAGGTTTCACGTTCGATATCTTAGAGCTTGTTACGAGACGTGGGTGAATTTACTCGTGCTCGTAACAAAGTTGATGAGCAAGCATCGAAGTATTTTTCTGATCTATTCAATTTATTATTTTTATATTAATGAAATTGAAACTAACATATTTCATTTAACTTTGCAGTTGTATCTAATTATTTAGATGTTAACTGGTTGTAAAATTACAAAGAGATGTTCGTGTCTACATGGATTGATCAACATTTAAATTTTGGAGAACGAACAACAAATAGAGTAGAAGCCAACATGCTTTGTTAAAAAACATTTGAATTCTGACAAATCAAATTTAGATAAATTTATAGGAATTTTAAATAACATAATACGTTTACAGAAAACACAAATAAAGGCAAGTTTCGAGGAAAGCCAAATTAAAATAAAACATCAACATAAACATAATTTATTTGTTTCTTTGTTATCAAATGTTTCTCATGAAGCTCTGGATATATTAGTTGGAGAGCTGACACGAGTTAATGAAATTCAAGACCAATCACAAAGTTGTGGCTGCCATATTCGTACTAGTTGCGATTTACCATGTGCTTGTGAAATCGCATGGTATTTAAAAGCAGGCAAACCTATTCCACTACATTCAATAGATATATTTTAGAGGAGGCTTGACTTTTTCCGGCATCGTTAAACGAAAATGAAGAAGATATTCAATGTGATGACGAACTTGAGAGGTTCAAAGAAGCTTACCGGAAACAAAAAAATCCCACGGTGAAAAGGAATTGGTTAGAAAGAATAAAAAGCATAAGGGATCCTATCAGCATAAATCTTAACGAGGCTACAATACAAAAAATACTCATGGAAAGCCAACACTCAAATCTCAAAAACAAAACAAACCAGATCCTTCACCTTCTCAACCTACCCGTGGTCATACCTACACGACAGATGATTTTGTTAGTTTTGATTTTATGGGGAGCCCCCCGAAACATAGTTCAAACATACATAATGTTGATACATGTATGTCCCTAGATCATGATATGAAATGTAATAGGTCTTGTTTATCTGATTCTGGTGTAATTTGATATGATTAATGAAATGATATTGGTTGATTGTGATTTGTAATGATTAATATTTCATTAATGAGTTGATATAAAATTGGTTAATTAGGTTAGTGATTGGTTGAATGTTTACATATAATGTTACTAATTAATACATTAAAACTTAACATAATGAAGTTGTCATGCGAATGGCCCATGCGAATGGACCATAAGCATGAACAACTTCATACGAATGACTCAGTCGCACGACTGAACCGGGTGACTGGATTAGTCGTATGATTGACACATAAGATTGGCTCAGTCGCACGACGAAACACTCAGTCGTGCGGATGAATCAACCGCATGGTTCAATCGCACGACTGAACCATACTAATGGTTCAGTCGCACGATTGAATAATACCAACCTATAAATACAACTCAATTCGTGAAAAATAAGAACTCTCGATTAATTACGATTCCAGACGTACCCTAGCCATCCACAAGCCTCCCAATTCGTTCTCCAAGTTCATAGAACACATTAGATCGATTCCCAATCGATTTCTAACGTTAGTTTCAATTCTTGATTGATTCTTCGTGTGTTCTCACTGATTGGATCGCCAATCAAATAGGATTCCACACTATTTGATCTGGTTTACACGCTACTCTCCAAGTATTTCGTTCAAATACCAGCAACTTCAAAACAACTTACTTTCTGTTTCCCAAATATGTGATAAGGGATTTAAAGTCATCTTCGACAACAAGAAGTGTTACGTACTAAAGAAAGACTACGTGATCCCAGAGGACCAAGTTTTGATGACTGCTTCAAGATATAAAGATCTTTATGTCTTGGATCTGTCAACAGCTTCTACAATGGATCATGAGGTTCAGTGTTTTCTATCTAAAGCTAGTGAAAAGTATTCAATCTCCTGGCATAGGAGAATGGAACACATTAGTCAAAGGAAGATGAATCACTTGATTCAGAAGGATCTGGTGAGAGGAGTTAATGTCAAGAACTTTCAGCTTCCTGACTTTTGTGTCGCTTGTAAGAAAGGCAAACAGACAAAGAAGTCTCATATGGAAAAGAAAGTTAATTCAATAGAACTTCCTCTTGAACTTCTTCACATGGATCTATTTGGTCCAGTCAGTACAAAGAGCATTGCAGGCGACTTGTACTGTTTTGTGGTCACCGATGACTACTCAAGGTTCACTTGGGTAATATTTCTGAAATCCAAATCAGAAACATTTGAATCATTCAAGGAGTTGGTAACCACACTGGAATCTCTCTACAAGCTGAAAGTTAGACAAGTACGCTCAGACACGGAACGGAATTCAAGAACCAGTGGATGGAGGCATACTGCAAGGAAAAGGGAATTGTGCATCAATTCACTTCTGCCTACACACCTCAGATGAATGGCGTTGCTGAGAGAAAGAACAGAAGCTTGATAGAGACAGCACGGACTATGCTGGCAGACTCGAAACTGCCTATCCAATTCTGGAATGAGGTAGTGGCGAATGCTTGTTATACACTGAATCGAGTCCTGATAGTCAAGCGCCACGGAAAAACATGTTACGAGCTACTACAAAGACGCAAACCGAACTTGGAGTATCTCGAACCATTTGGGGCGCCGTGCACACTTCTGAAGAAGACACAAGAGGGTAAATTCAGTGAGAAGGCAGATGAAGGCATCTTTCTAGGATACAACATACCGAACAAGCGAGTTTACAAAAACTCAACGGGTCTAGTAGAAGTGTGGTGTAATGTTGACGTTCAGTGATTTACCACACCACCTACTGGCAAAGGACCCGCATACTTCTTCGACTATGATGGATTCTTCAATGTAACATCTTGTATTTTTGGTTAACTAATAGTTAATCTCGTTTATTCTTGTAGGGACTATTAATGCCTTTTCATGAAACTTGTGGGTAGTTGTGTGATCTATTCTTAATCCTTTAAAAGATTATAGTTTATCTATTGTTTTGAACATAAGAATTATGGTAAATAATATTTTAATAAAAATAATAACAACGTTAATAATAAAAATAATATTAATAATAATAACAACAATAAATGATAACTATAATGATAATAATTTATAAAGAATCATTAAACTTAAAAATGTTAAAACTTAAAGTAATAAAGTTGGGGGGGTGTTTTTGCCATTTTAGAAACTTAATATGGGAGTTTTTGCATAAAATAATAAACATGCATAACTTGAGGGACCATTTGTGTAATTTTTGAAAAAACCCAAACCATTTCCCCCCTAACCCCGCTTTTCCGGCCAAGCCTCCGGCTACCGCCGGCTATGGCTCCGGTGAGCTTCAAAACGCCTCAAAACACTCGGTTTTTACACACAAACCGACCCAAACCGTTTCGAGTACGTGGTTCGAACCTGAATGCGCACTTTAAACGCGTTTAAACACCGGTTACAAACCCAAATCGATCGAGTAACCGAAACCCATTAATCTTAAAGCCGTTTAGGCATTAAAACTCTGTAATAATTCAATTGAATGAACCTAAACGGCTATCTAACTACGATTAATCGTTCACACCTTCTAATTACACCTAAAATCACACAAACAGAGTTATACGATTACCCCATCATCGCGAATCTGCTACCATTCGAACCCCATCTTCCAAGCTTCAAAACTCGAAATTGATACAGGGTTTTTCATCCTCGAGGTCATTAGAAACTATCTGTGCATTGAATTTGATTATCATCAACATTTGAGCATCAAACCGGTTTACGTGGCCGCGAATTGTTCTTCGTCGTGTTCATCTCGAATTCATCATCAATCGGGTAAATAAACAACAATTATATACGCGTAATCACATGGGGAATCAAAGCCCCATGTTCTTTCTCTTAAACATCATCGATTTGACCTTCATTTCGATTCAAATCAAACTAGGGTTCATACGAATTTGGGGCTATTCTGAAATGGATGTTTTTAAGATTAGAGAACCAAGTAAACCGCGGCTAAGGCCTTGGTTCACTGGTTTCCCACTTACATTCCGAATTAGAGGTCCCGGGTTCGAACCCGGCGACCTCCAATTCAATTGTTTTTGGCTTTTCAGCCTTTTAAAAAATATATAAAATTTTCTAAAAATCATAAAAAGAGATTTTGTAAACTTTGGTTTTTTTAAAGCTATCCTATTATTTTTCTACAAATTTACCACTTAAAACACCTTAACAATTTTCTTATAAAATAAAAATTTAACAAAGTTATTTTTATAAGAATAGACTTTATATAATATTGGTAAATCATGTAATTATTATTTAAATACTATACAATTAAGGATTAAATATGATAATTATAGAATTTATATATTTTATAATTAACCTTCACAAATTATTATAAAGGTTTTATTTCCTTAAAATTGGATACATGACATTTTCTCTTAGATTAAGCTTATATATGATATCTCTAACCAACGTCATTTAACACCGCAAAATACCAATTTGAAACCTTAGCCTCGTTTAACTATTATTATATTAAATTGTAACCTTGTAAATATATACTTGCTTTAGGTGCGTTGTGAAGGTCTACGTTGAACGTTGCTTGTTATTATTCTTATTAATCATCAAATATATTATTTGATCATGTGAGTACTTCCATACCCCTTTTTATTTTTTTTACACTTTGGGGTGGAACATGTTATCCTATTATCTTTACACTTGCACACATTTTTGAGACTTGTAAACGTTATGGCAATTCCTCATGTAAGTTGTGGTTAGTTGGATTTTTTGTGATTACCATGTTATGGCACTATATGTACAATCATTAACTATTGCTAGCCCAGTGAAGTCATAGATCTATGGGCAAGACAAGCCTGCTTTGGTTGATCTAAGTACACCTAACTGATCGTATATACTTTAAACATTTGAGACTTGTAAAATTTTGTCGAGGTTTGATTGTTGCATTGTTCATGACATCCCTAATCACAATGTTCACTAACTTATGACTTGAAATGCATCTTTTATATATGCTATGTATTTAAAACTATGGAATGCTCACCAACATTATCGTTGACCTCTTTATTTTTAACATGTTTCAGGAAATGCCCAAGTTTGATTATCTACACATTGAAGCTTGCACATCTAGGGCTGGACCTAGATTAATAAATAAAATAGGATGAATTGTTACATTTTATGTTACGTTTTTTATATCCTTTGAGACTTATATTTGTAATGTGACAAATGAAATTATGTGTAAAATATATTTGGATTATTAATAGCGTTATGTGGCTATGGACGATCTTAACTCTCACTCCTCGACGTTTCCGCCGTCAAGGTTGGGGTGTGACAGATTGGTATCAGAGCCCATAACTATAGGGATCTAGGTTATTAGAAATGGTGACCTAGGCTATAGTATGCATGAACCTTATAGAATTATATTTCTATCTTGTAACTAATATACTTTTCATGCTACATAATGCTATGCCTCTTATGTGCAATTTGATGCCTTAGCATAGGATTGCCTAAACATTGTTATTTGTCTCCCTAAACTTAACTTTGACTCTTTGACTCTCCCCGAACACGAACTCTCTTAATCTTATTCTCGTCGACGCATGGAATCTTATGTTTATGTTATGACTTGGATCTTTAGACGTTACGTCTAATCTATGTAAATCTCATCAAGGTTTTGATTCTATGAACCTAAGAAATGTTATGTGACACATAGACACCTGTATCCTGGTTTTCCTGGCAAAAGGCCCTCGGGCTAAGGCAAGCATATCGCATAAATCCTACGGGACTAGTTATGCTTACCTGGGGATTTCTGGGATGAGTGATAAACTATGGTCAACATACACAAGTTCTAAGGTAAATGGGTCAATTCACCTTGACGTGTCAACGTTTTCAAATGGTAATGCGTTACCAAATGGGAACATCCGTGTACCTTAAAAACCCTTAGCTTATCTTTGTTAAACTACTATCCTCTGTTATCCCCGCTCCTGTAACTAACTCATTTATATATTCAGCATGTCTCGTCACCGTGGAAAGCGTGGAAGTTCCGACCGTAAGCTGGCCCCCATGATTGCACGACAAATGGTTGCCGTTCTCCCGACTATGGTGGCTGAACTCAATAGCACACTAATGGCTAATAGCAACAACAACATCAATGGGAAAAATAGTGGTGCTAATGGAGATAATAGCAACAATCAAAATGAGAACAATCAACAAGGGAACAACCGTACTTGCACCTTCAAACACTTTAACTCGTGCAAACCCACAAGCTTTAGTGGAAAAGAAGGAGCCACTGGACTTCTCGAGTGGTTTGAAAGTATGGAGTATACGTTCATTGTTAGCGAGTGCCCCAACGAGTTCAAGGTTCGCTATGCCACAAGTGTTCTTCAACAACGAGCACTTACATGGTGGAATAGTGAGAAGAGAAACCGTGGAACTGAGGCTGCTTTGGCCTTGCCTTGGGAGGAGTTCAAGGAGGTTATGATTCAAAAGTTTTGTCCAAGGAGCGAGTTACAAAAGCTGGAGGAGGAATTCTGGAATCTCAAACAAGATGGTGGGAATCATTTGGCTTATTCCACCGACATCATGAGTTGAGTATGCTTCTACCTCACATGGTGGACACGTGCCCCGTAACATGAAAATTTATCAAGGGGGTGCCACCTCAAATTCAAGATGCGGTGATGGGTAGTAGGCCCACAACCTTGGAGGAGGCGATTACTATTACTGCACAGCTCACTGAGAATCATATAAGAGCTGGCACGATGTCGGCAAAGGGCTCCAAGGCTATAGCGAAGGTGACATCTGAGGCAACAAAGGAGGTAAAGGCCGAGTCATCTTCTCAAAACAGGAAGCGTAAGTTCACCCCGACACGCAACTACGCTGTGACCGCCCCCAATGCTCCCCAAAACAAATGGTGGTTGCGAATCAAGCTCCCATGGCTAAAGTTTATGCTGGGCCACATCCTATGTGTAACACGTGCAAGTACCATCATTCAAGCAACATGCCATGCCGAGTCTGCTCGCTGTGTGGAAAGTACGGTCATTTGGTAGCTACTTGTCTTCGTGCACCAAATAACACTGCCATGCTAACCAACCGAACCTGCTACAACTATGTGGCGAGGCTGGCCATATTCGCCCTCAATGTCCTCGCAATGCGGGAACTGTGCCACCGGCTCGTGGAAGGGCTTTCAACATCAACGCCAACCAAGCGCAAGCCAACAACGACGTGGTGAATGGTACGTCATTAAATTATTTTTTTTTTCTTCCTTTCTTGTGTTGCAAAAATTTCCTATCTATGTCCATCATATCAATAATAGGTTGTTACCAAACAGGTATGTATCTTGTAAATAATCATTATGCATCTGTGTTGTTTGATTTGGGTGCCGATAGGAGTTTCGTGTCTTGGAATTCAAACCTATACTTTCTAAACCGTGTGCAAAACTGGAGAAATCTTTCACGGTCGAGGTTGCCGATGGAAAATCTATTGTCGTTGATGTCGTGATACGCGACTGCACCTTGAGCCTTAACGAACACGAGTTCTCCGTCGACCTTATTCCTATGCATTGGGAAGCTTTGAGGTTATCATTGGCATGGATTGGTTAGCCAAGCACCGTGCAAATTCTATGTTTCGAGAAGTGTATCTGAATTCCGTTACCGACTGGAGATACTTTGAAGGTCTTTGGGGAGAAATCATCCCAAGACTCAAACTCATGTCTTGTATCAAGGCCCGTAAATGCTTAAGTAAAAATTACATGACTTTCATGGCATATGTAGTTAATACGAAAGCCAAGGGCAAGGAGTTGAAGGACATTCCTGTTGTGCGAGACTTTCCCGAAGTTTTCCCAAAGATCTTAAAGGGTTACCTCCCGTGCGAGAAGTTGAGTTCAAGATTGATTTAATCCCTGGTGCAAACCCTGTGGCTAAATCGCCTTATCGTCTTGCACCTTCTGAAATGCAAGAGCTCGCTAGTCAACTGCAAGAGTTAACCGATAAGGGTTTTATTCGCCCTAGTTCATCACCGTGGGGCGCACCTGTACTATGTGAAGAAGAAGGATGGGTCATTCCGTATGTGCATCGACTACCGGGAACTCAACAAGCTTACTATTAAAAACCGATACCCTCTTCTCGAATCGATGACCTCTTCGACCAACTTCAAGGAGCAACTCAATTCTCGAAGATCGATCTACGTTCTGGGTATCATCAATTACGTGTTCATGATGATGACATTCCAAAGACCGCTTTCGTACTCGATATGGACACTACGAGTTCATGGTCATGCCATTTGGCCTGACCAATGCGCCTTTGTGTTCATGGATCTCATGAATCTCATGAATCGAGTATGTAAACTGTATTTGGATAAATTCGTGATCGTGTTTATTGATAACATCCTTATTTATTCAAGACAAAAATCGATCACGAGACACACTTGCGACAAGTACTTGGACTTTTGAAGAAGGAGCAATTATACGCCAAGCTTTCCAAGTGTGAGTTTTGGTTGGAGAAGTTCAATTCCTAGGGCATGTGGTGAATAGCCAAGGAATTCACGTGGATCCTGCTAAAATTGAAGCTGTGAAGAATTGGTGTGTTCCCACAACCCCAACCGAGGTTCGTTCTTTTCTGGGTTTAGCAGGATATTACCGTAGGTTCATAGCAAATTTCTCGAAGATTGCTAAACCATTAACAGCGCTAACCCAAAAGAATCGACTTTTTGAATGGGGACCCGAGCAAGAAGAGGCTTTCGAGACATTGAAGCGTAAGTTGTGTAATGCTCCTATTCTCACACTACCCGATGGAAACGACGACTTTACTGTATATTGTGATGCTTCTAATCAAGGTCTTGGTTGTGTTCTCATGCAACGAGGCAAAGTTATAGCATACGCGTCGAGAAATTGAAGGTTCATGAAGTTAACACACAACGCATGATCTTGAACTTGGTGCGGTGGTTTTTGCATTGAAGATTTGGCGACACTACTTATATGGGACGCAATGCATAGTCTACACTGATCATAAGAGTCTCCAACACGTGTTCAATCAAAAGGATCTCAACATGAGACAAAGACGTTGGATTGAGTTGATTAGTGACTACGACTGCGACATTCGCTATCATCCTGGAAAGGCGAATGTTGTAGCCGACGCACTAAGTCGCAAGGTCCACAACAAGACTGTCTCACTTCAAGAAATCCGAGATCGAAGGCAATGGTTTGATACGTTAGGAGAATTTGATACCGAGATTCACGTGGATGTCAACGAGGCTACTATCATGCTCCAAAACATAGGATCGATAGTGACCTCGAGTTATGCATTCGCGAGGCTCAACAAGCAGCGCTAACTGACGAAGGAAAAGATGAAGATTTGATGAATAACGTACGGTCACAATTGGAGACAAAACCGAACGGCATGTGGTATTTCTTGAATCGACTCTGGATCCTGAATCGCGACAACCTTGGGCACTTTATTATGAACGAAGCTCATCAAACCCGATACTCCGTTCATCCTGGCTCCGATAAGATGTACATGGACCTGCGTGGTCAATATTGGTGGCCTGGAATGAAGAAAGATATCGCGACTTATGTTTCCAAGTGCCTCACGTGCGCAAGGGTCAAAGCCGAACATCAACGACAAGTGGTTTACTTGAGCAACCCGAAATCCCTATGTGGAAATGGGAACATATATCCATGGATTTCATAACTAAGTTACCTCGTACACCTCGTGGTCATGATAGTATATGGGTCATTGTTGACCGTTTGACCAAGACAGCACATTTCATACCTATTCGAGATACGTACAAGGTTTCAAAGTTGGCTCGAATCTATGTTGACGAAATTGTGAGTCGTCATGGTGTGCCACTGCACATTATTTCCGATCGAGATGCTCGATTCACTTCGCACTTCTGGTCTTCGATGCAAGAACTCTTGGGAACTCATTTGGATTTAAGTACGGCTTACCATCCTCAAACCGATGGTCAAACCGAACGAACAATCCAAACCCTTGAAGATCTGCTACGTCTTTGTGTCCTTGATTTTGGTGGTGATTGGGATACGCATTTACCGCTCGCGGAATTTTCGTATAACAATAGTTATCACTCAAGTATTAAGATGGCACCATTCGAGGCGTTGTATGGTCGTAAATGTCGTTCTCCTATCTGTTGGACTAACATTGGGGAAAATCTTATCACTGGTCCGGAACTTATTCAGGAAACGACTGACAAAGTTTCCAAAATTCGAAATAACCTTGAAGTGGCTAGAAGTCGCCAAAAGAGTTATGCCGATAAAAGACGCAAACCATTGGAGTTTCAAGTCGACGACATGGTTCTTCTTAAAGTCTCTCCATGGAAGGGTGTTGTACGTTTTGGGAAGAAGGGTAAGTTAGCCCCACGCTTCGTAGGACCTTTCAAGATTTTGAAAAGAATTGGGAAAGTGGCTTACAAACTGGAGTTACCTAGCTGAACTTAGCGGAGTTCATCCTGTCTTTCATGTTTCAAACCTGAGGAAGTGCTTGGCTGATGAAAACTTGCATGTTCCACTAGAGGAAATTCAAGTTGATGAGTCATTGCACTTTGTTGAGAAGCCTGTTGTGATTATGGATCGTACCTTGAAGAAGACCCGAACAACTACCACACCTATCGTTAAAGTTCGTTGGGAAAACAAATGTGGAGCTGAGTTCATTTGGGAACGTGAGGATCATATGAAGGAGAGATACCCGCATTTATTCTCTTAGCTTATTTAATTTGGGACGAAATTCTTTTAAGTTGGGGAGACTGTAACATCTTGTTTTTGGTTAACTAATAGTTAATCTCGTTTATTCTTGTAGGGACTATTAATGCCTTTTCATGAAACTTGTGGGTAGTTGTGTGATCTATTCTTAATCCTTTAAAAGATTATAGTTTATCTATTGTTTTGAACATAAGAATTATGGTAAATAATATTTTATAATAAAAATAATAACAACGTAATAATAAAAATAATATTAATAATAATAACAACAATAAATGATAACTATAATGATAATAATTTATAAAGAATCATTAAACTTAAAAAATGTTAAAACTTAAAGTAATAAAGTTGGGGGGTGTTTTTGCCATTTTAGAAACTTAATATGGGAGTTTTTGCATAAAATAATAAACATGCATAACTTGAGGGACCATTTGTGTAATTTTTGAAAAAACCCAAACCATTTCCCCCCTAACCCCGCTTTTCCGGCCAAGCCTCCGGCTACCGCCGGCTATGGCTCCGGTGAGCTTCAAAACGCCTCAAAAACACTGTTTTACACACAAACCGACCCAAACCGTTCGAGTACGTGGTTCGAAACTGAATGCGCACTTTAAATGCGTTTAAACACCGGTTACAAACCCAAATCGATCGAGTAACCGAAACCCATTAATCTTAAAGCCGTTTAGGCATTAAAACTCTGTAATAATTCAATTGAATGAACCTAAACGGCTATCTAACTACGATTAATCGTTCACACCTTCTAATTACACCTGAAATCACACAAACAGAGTTATACGATTACCCCATCATCGCGAATCTGCTACCATTCGAACCCCATCTTCCAAGCTTCAAAACTCGAAATTGATGCAGGGTTTTTCATCCTCGAGGTCATTAGAAACTATCTGTGCATTGAATTTGATTATCATCAACATTTGAGCATCAAACCGGTTTACGTGGCCGCGAATTGTTCTTCGTCGTGTTCATCTCGAATTCATCATCAATCGGGTAAATAACAACAATTATATACGCGTAATCACATGGGGAATCAAAGCCCCATGTTCTTTCTCTTAAACATCATCGATTTGACCTTCAATTTCGATTCAAATCAAACTAGGGTTCATACGAATTTGGGGCTATTCTGAAACGGATGTTTTTAAGATTAGAGAACCAAGTAAACCGCGGCTAAGGCCTTGGTTCACTGGTTTCCCACTTACATTCCGAATTAGAGGTCCCGGGTTCGAACCCGGCGACCTCCAATTCAATTGTTTTTGGCTTTTCAGCCTTTAAAAAATATATAAAATTTTCTAAAAATCATAAAAAGAGATTTTGTAAACTTTGGTTATTTTTAAAGCTATCCTATTATTTTTCTACAAATTTACCACTTTAAAACACCTTAACAATTTCTTATAAAATAAAAATTTAACAAAGTTATTTTTATAAGAATAGACTTATATAATATTGGTAAATCATGTAAATTATTTAAATACTATACAATTAAGGATTAAATATGATAATTATAGAATTTATATATTTTATAATTAACCTTCACAAATATTATAAAGGTTTAATTTCCTTAAAATTGGATACATGACATTTTCTCTTAGATTAAGCTTATATATGATATCTCTAACCAACGTCATTTAACACCGCAAAATACCAATTTGAAACCTTAGCCTCGTTTAACTATTATTATATTAAATTGTAACCTTGTAAATATATACTTGTTTAGGTGCGTTGTGAAGGTCTACGTTGAACGTTGTTGTTATTATTATTAATCATCAAATATATATTATTTGATCATGTGAGTACTTCCATACCCCTTTTTATTTTTTTTACACTTTGGGGTGGAACATGTTATCCTATTATCTTTACACTTGCACACATTTTTGAGACTTGTAAACGTTATGGCAATTCCTCATGTAAGTTGTGGTTAGTTGGATTTTTTGTGATTACCATGTTATGGCACTATATGTACAATCATTAACTATTGCTAGCCCAGTGAAGTCATAGATCTATGGGCAAGACAAGCCTGCTTTGGTTGATCCAAGTACACTTAACTGATCGTATATACTTTAAACATTTGAGACTTGTAAAATTTTGTCGAGGTTTGATTGTTGCATTGTTCATGACATCCCTAATCACAATGTTCACTAACTTATGACTTGAAATGCCATCTTTATATATGCTATGTATTTAAAACTATGGAATGCTCACCAACATTATCGTTGACCTCTTTATTTTAACATGTTTCAGGAAATGCCCAAGTTTGATTATCTACACATTGAAGCTTGCACATCTAGGGATGGACCTAGATTAATAAATAAAATAGGATGAATTGTTACATTTTATGTTACGTTTTTTATATCCTTTGAGAATTATATTTGTAATGTGACAAATGAAATTTATGTGTAAAATATATTTGGATTATTAATAGCGTTATGTGGCTATGGACGATACTCTCACTCCTCGACGTTTCCGCCGTCAAGGTTGGGGTGTGACATTCAAGGCGTTCAACATTCCTCTCTCCTCGGATAAAGAGTTAGCTACACGAATGATGTATGATAGCTTGAATCACCAGCATCTAGCTCACAGGGAGAATCATTACTCATCAGGGGGAGTAGTCGACGACAGTGATCCTCCTCTGAAAATGAAGCTGAAAAAGATAACTAGAACAGTCAGGAGGAATAGGTTGCAGTTCCTGAAAGCCCACAAGCATCTATCGGTGATGCACCTTCGACTTCAGAGCCTCAAACTCCAACCACCATCAGATGCAAATCCAAATGTTCATAATCTTGGCTCTGAGGTACTGTTCCTACTACTCCAGGATCATGACTAAACGTCTATCATCCCTAAACAATGTCATTGGGGATGTCAGATCGGGAGTGCAAACCCGAAATCAGCTATACTCAGTTGATTACGCTTCAGTTATGGAAAAGGGATATATTCATGATGGTGCTTATCGGTGTTCTATCTCCTAGTTTGAGCCAAAATACATCAGTGAGGCACTAATGATGAGGTGTGGGTGAGTGCGATGCAAGAAGAACTTCTTCAGTTCAAGAAGTTAGATGTATGGACTCTGGTGATAGACCTAAAGGTGCTAAGGTCATTGGCACCAAATGGGTTTTAAAATGCAAGAAAGATGACCAAGGGTCATTATTACGAACAAAGCTTGATTGGTGGTTCAGGGTTTTCGCCAAGTCGAGGGAATTGATTACAATGAGGTGTTTGCACCCATGGCAAGGATGGAAGCCATTCGTATCTTCCTTGCCTATGCATCGTACATGAAGATTAAAGTCTATCAATTAGATGTGAAGAGTGCATTTCTTCATGGGGAAATCAGAGAAACAGTCTATGTCAGTCAACCCAAGGGATTTGAAGATCCTTATCATCGGGATAGAGTCTACAAGCTCGACAAGGCTTTATACGGGCTTCATCAAGCTCCAAGAGCTTGGTATGAAAAACTCTCGACTCATCTTGTGAAACACGGCTTTCGCAGGGGAGTCATTGACTGCACGCTATTTATTAAAGAAAAAGATGGCGACCTACTGCTCGTACAAATCTATGTTGATGACATAATTTTCAGTTCAAAGAACGAAGAGTTATGCAAAGAGTTTGAAGCAGTTATGAAGAAAGAGTTGAGATAAGTGCTATGGGGGAGATGAAGTTTTTTCTCGGGCTACAGGTGGATCAAACACCAAATGGGATCTTTCTACATCAGACCAAGTACGTAGGAGGCATTCTCAATCGCTTTGACATGGAGAACGCATCTGCTGCCGGTACTCCACTTGCTACGAATCACGACATAGCACCTGATGAAAATGGAGATCTTGTAGATGCCACGATGTACCGAGGAATGATGGATCCCTCATGTATCTCACTGCCTCAAGACCTGATATCATGTATGTGACATGTTTATGTTCTAGATATCAGGCTAAACCCAAGGTCAATCATCTGATCGGGGTTAAAAGGATTTTTCGCTATCTAAAGGGTACACCCACACTTGGGTTGTGGTATCCTCATGATGATGATTTTGAGCTCACGGCGTATAGTGACTCGGATTACGGAGGATGCAAGATGAACTACAAGTCTACATCAGCAGGGTGTCAATTCTTTGGGAGAAGATTAATTACCTGGCAGTGTAAGAAGCAGACATCGGTTGCATTGTCAACCTGTGAAGCCAAATATGTTGCTGCTGCAAGTTGTTGTTCACAAATCATCTGGATTCAACAGCAAAGGCGGGATTACGGTTTAACGTTCTATTCTACTCCTATTTTTGTAGATAACTCTGCTGCAATTGTAGTAACTAAAAATCCGGTCCAACATCCTAAGACCAAACATATCGGTATTAAATATCATTTCATAAGAGATTGTTTTGAAAAGAACTTAATTGATGTGGTAAAAATTAATATTGATTTTCAACGCGCTGACCTCTATACTAAAGCCTTTGATAACCACGTTTTCAATATTTTCTAGAGGTCAACGGCATTAAAAGAAAAGTGAGGTTATTCCTAATGATGATCATGTGTAGTCCGATGTAGCTTAGTTAATTCTTCATTTTATTTGAGTTTATTTGGTTAAATTAGTCTGTTTAAAATTAAACTTATGTTATTCCGCTGTTTATTAAAATCCTAAAATAATGAAACCAGTTATGATTTTAGTATTTTAGGGGGGAGAATAGGTCAGCAAGCAACATTAAAAAAAACGAGGGAGAAGGAGTGGAAAGCTGATATAAGGTAGATCGTATCTGTGATACCGATTCAAACCCTTTGGAATATGATAGTACACAGGAACAAATCAAGAGGGACTTTGAAATTTTAATTTAGAAAAGGTGCAAAAATTCAAAGTATAAGTCTGTGTAGTCTAAGCAATATAAAAGGGAAGATGATAGAAAAACTGGTAACTCTTAAGGTAACACAATGAGAGTAGACCTTGAGGTTGCTAAACCACAATTGATATGTCGGTAGATTCAACACAATAGATGATTAGACCTGACTGGTGATCTCAAGATCAAACTAAGTGGTTCAACTGACTGTGGGCTCCCATCTTATCGCTGGTTAACACAATCAACAATATTCCAATAAGGGGTAATGAGCATGTAAACACCACAAATGTGTGCGGATGACCATAAATAGAGCAAAGCACCAGAAAAAATGAAATAAAAATGCTATCACGCTAATGACTTAAGTTGTTGGTGCATTTGGTGCAAAATAATATTAAGCTACTCTAACAAGGAGATAGGTTGTGCGCCTCTCTGCTGTGCGATGGCACTGACCTGAGGATAAGCATAACCTAGATATTCTAGAATTCATTGTTGTTTGCCGCCTCTCTGCTGTGCGATGGCACTGACCTGAGGATTGGTTTCTCCTTGAAAGCTCTAAGAATAGTCTCTTCTTGTAAAAATAACCGTAGACCGCTCAAAAGCTCCTGAGGAATGTTGATTACCATATAAGTGTGGGATTCACAAATGTTAGTTGAAATAAGTAAACCTAAATCTATCACCAGCTTGGGTCAAAAGTCTGTGTATGGATTTAAGTGGAAAAACATATTGACAATCATTGTGGGTGCAATTCTTGAAAGTTTGAATCAATGTGGTAATCTAAGAGTTTCAGTTTGATTTCCTAAAGTTGCAAATGACTCTGGATGAACACCAAGAATTGAGCATCAAAAGATTTTGATAACAAGTCCAAACTGATTTGAACTGCCTGTATGATTCCAAAATTGAATTGGTCCAGGTATGGTCAATCTGAGTTAAAGCTGTCTATTCTAGAACCAAATCCAGTAGATTTCAATCTTAGGATTTATCTCTCACAAAAAGCCAAAAAAAAACAAGTTTTATTTTTGTATGTTAGTTTAGTTTTTTTTATTCATTTAGTCCTGTAGTTTTGTTTGTTTGCCGGACTACATCATGAAAATCGGTAAGGGATCAACTCACTAAAAGGGTCATGTCTGAGATGACCACATATGTGTTAAAAGCTTAAATCAGTCACGTCTGAGGTGATAAAAGGGTTCTCAAGTCATATTGATCATGTCTAAGATGAGCAACTGCTCATAACGTAAATTTCTGCAATTAAAGGGATTTTAAACGTTAAATATTCAAACTGGCAGAAAAGACAATAAATATGACCTATTCGCACGAATGGACCATCCGTATGGACCAATCATACGAATGGAAGCTATTCATACGAATGGACCATGAATATGGACTATTCAACCGAATGGCCCATACGATTGGCCCAGTCGGATGATTAAGGGAGAATGAGTGAGCCCGTCGCACGACTGAGATTCAGTCGGACGACTGAAGAAGGACGATTGAACCAATCGCACGACTGAGTCCAATCGCACGACTGAGTCCCACTCGCACGACTGAAAGTTGAGTATGAGCTCAGTCGAACGATTGAATCTAGGGTTAATATAAATAGAAGGGGAGTCGGTCGCAGAGACTCACCACCTTCAAAATCACCCTGAATCGCACGTATTAACCCGACTCTGCAAAAAATTCAATTCATCGCAAAACCCCTGTTTCTTGATCACTGACCAATCTACATCGGCTCTATAGGTAATTTACTGTATACATGCACTCCCATAACGTTAAATTTGATGAAAAACACGGTACATTCGGACTCGCAAAATACCCGAGACTTAAGTGACTAAATAATCTACCTAAATGACTCAAACAAACGAAAGTAACAATGTTAGGTGGTTTAAGAATGAATTGCGAGTCAAATGAACCAGATAACGATGTCTAAAACTCAAAAATGGTAAAAAAGTAATTTTGAATTGAACAGTCTGTTCTTCATGCGAATGGACAGCGTGATGAACTTCAGTCGCACGACTGAAGGGCTCAAACTGCTTATACGCATGACTGAACCATGTGTATGAAGTTCAGTCGCACGACTGATGTAACCGCATGAGGGTATATACGTAGGAGCCCAATCGCACACTCAGAGGTACGTATGGGTTCAATCGCACGACTGAATCCCATTCGTACGGTTCAATCGTATGACTGAACCCCTTTCGCACGGTTCAATCGCACGTTTGAACTCAGTCACACAATCTCAATCGCATGACAGAAAGATGTTCTTCAAGCTTAAGGATTTCATGACTTTCTTAGTCAATGGTACTAATGTTTACTATCTTTGTGTAACAGATGGCGAGTAGATGGATTATGAGCACAACGCACAATATATGTGCTCATCTGGACTTAACATCCAGAAACGCTGCAGAATTCTTTGGCATAATCACTTTTCTATTGAGATCACGGATTGCACATGCCATATCTACCCCTTGCACCCCATATCGATCCATTCAACAAGCCTTCTGGGAAGGCGCTACAGTTGATAGATCATCTGAACCTCACTGCATCAGAAGTACCATATTTGGCGAGGCCATTACCGTTTCAGAGGAGGATCTTAGGATTGTACTACAATTGGGGGATGACGCTGACTGTCCAACTCGTTTACACCCCCTCACTGTCAGAGGATGCTTTCTCAGAGCCAAATACTCTGGGTACATCAATTCTGGGGTACTCAACAAGAGTAACCTCTGTCCCCAGTTTAAATATCTTGCACACGTGCTACTCAAGTGCATGGCTTCAAGAAAAGGTGGTTTTGATGAGCTGTCTGACCAGATGCAGAACGCATACGTTGTGTTGGTGCTGAACCATCCGTTCAGCTTCTCCAAGATGATCTTCACCTATCTGGTGGAGAACATCGAGGGGAAAGGGACGGAAGCCTTCTGTATGTACCTGAGGTTTATGCAAATGATAATAGATCAGAAGCTTCCTTCCCTGCCAAAGGAAAAGGAGGATTCGGTAGTCTTGGAGGTAATGGATGACACTACCCTGGGAAGAATGAAAGTATACCGGGGGAAGCAAGTGAAGCCTCCTGTCAGGAGGTTGTTTGGTCATCTTGCCCGGGATGACTATGTGGTGCCGGAAAGGAGAAAGTGGCGTCACGAGGACAGTGACTCTGATGTGGAACAGATAGCCCTACCCACTCATGACTCAAATGAGGATGACAGTGGGGATGCTGCTATTCCACTCAGAGGCACTGTGTCTGATTCTGTACCTCCAGTGTCCGTCACATCTGGAGAAGTAACTGAGTTAGCGGGATTTCATCAGGATTTTGTTCTTGACGTGGAGGAGGAGGATGAATCGGGTGAGGAGCCACTTACACGAACTGTGGGAAGGAAAGTTGTTCCCACAGAACATGGGTTAAGGGTGGTTGGTGAACACCCGAGGGACTCCGAGATACAGATACTGACCCAAGCTATGCTCCAGGGTCCACAGGCGGGTTGTAGGGGGAGCTTCCACCTCAACTGGAACAAGAAGGAAGAGAATGGCCAAACCCCATGGCCAGAAGAAGAAGAAGCGTAGGGTGACCTTCATCACAACCACATCTACCACATCCACCACAACCACTACATCCACCACAGCCACCACATCCACCACAGCCACCATAGCCACCACATCCACCACATCCACCATATCTACCTCTGCCCCTACAAGTGATGAAACCATGATACAAGAAAAAAGTAAAGATTAGATGTTTATGTATTTATCTTCTTTTGTATTTGAATCATGTAATTGAACACAATGTATTTAATGTTTATATTACTTTAATGCCTTTCTGTTTGATGAATTACTAATGATTTATGTGTGGAATGTTTAAATCAAACAGATCAAAATTACCAAAGAGATGAGTTTGATGTTGCTCCCCTTCAGCAGGTCAAGTCTCAGCTAACAATGATTCTTGATCTGCAAGGGATTGTCAGGAGGTCAGTGAATTATACCCCTGAAGAAGGGGAAATAATTCATGACCAATCAAATGAGCAACTCGCAGAGCTTTTCGAGCTAAATCCAGATGAAATAGTAAAAGATGCCCGACATGCGATTCGACTAGTGACGAAGAGCTCAACGATGTTGATGATGTAGAGATCGAAGATGTCACTGCCGAGGAGTACCCTCAGTACGCTGACAAAGAGGGTAATGTGGTCCCCAATCTGGGTGAATCCCTTGTCAGCGATAGTATTTAGGTGTTGAACAATATGGAGCAAGAAACAGAGAAAGCAGAAGACACAACCCAAGCCTCAAATGATGATGTTGACATTCGAAAGGCTGAGTGGGCTGCATGTTTTGAAGAAGTTAGAGCCCAACGTACTACACCAAAGAAGGATTCCTACACCAAACTCTATAGAGTCAAGAAACATCACAAGGTGTCAGGAAGGATCATAGCATGGGCGTACTTTGAAGATCTCAATGCGTATGCAGTTAAGAGAGAACAGGGCATAGAGTACTTCAGATTCCCACATAATCTAAAGACTCTACCAGGTTTTGAGCTCAACCAGCTGGCCAAACTAAAGCTTTTGTATGCTGACCCGAGGAAGATGTCAGGCTGGTTTGAGGCTGCTCTGAAGAAGGAGTACCACACTAGATGGGTTAACTTCAGACCCCAACAGCCTACTAGGTATATCAGAAGGTATGAGGTTGATGTCATTACTGGCAAGCCTAAGATAGTGTTGAAGTGGAATCCTCCGCGCACAATGTCGAGAATCCCACTCAGGGAAATGCCATAGGATTTCACTCCACATTTTAAGTGGTGGTACTATGATTGGAGAACAGCTGAAGCGGTCATAGTCTTAAGCAAAGAGGGACAAATGGATACTATCAGGGTATTCGACCCGATGTGGCTTACAAACTTGTCGGAAAGTGATGTATATACGGTATACAAGTGGCCACTGTTATATGACACGCAAGATATTGTACAAGCCCTCCAGTTCCAGAAAGTTATACGACTCTGCTTCACGTTTGAGATTCACACGGGAGTCACAAAAGAGGAGAAGTACAAGAAATACAAAGAGGTTATGCAGAAAACAAAAGATTAGAGAGATCTGGGTCCAAGGGGGAGTTTGTTGATACATGTATGTCCCTAGATCATGATATGAAATGTAATAGGTCTTGTTTATCTGATTCTGGTGTAATTTGATATGATTAATGAAATGATATTGGTTGATTGTGATTTGTAATGATTAATATTTCATTAATGAGTTGATATAAAATTGGTTAATTAGGTTAGTGATTGGTTGAATGTTTACATATAATGTTTACTAATTAATACATTCAAACTTAACATAATGAAGTTGTCATGCGAATGACCCATGTGAATGGACCATAAGCATGAACAACTTCATACGAATGACTCAGTCGCACGACTGAACCGGATTACTGGATTAGTCGTATGATTGACACATAAGATTGGCTCAGTCGCACGACTGAACACTCAGTCGTGCGGATGAATCAACCGCATGGTTCAATCGCACGACTGAACCATACTAATGGTTCAGTCGCACGATTGAATAATACCAACCTATAAATACAACTCAATTCGTGAAAAATAAGAACTCTCGATTAATTACGATTCTAGACGTACCCTAGCCATCCAGAAGCCTCCCAATTCGTTCTCCAAGTTCATAGAACACATTAGATCGATTCCCAATCGATTTCTAACGTTAGTTTCAATTCTTGATTGATTCTTCGTGTGTTCTCACTGATTGGATCGCCAATCAAATAGGATTCCGCACTATTTGATCTGGTTTACACGCTAATCTCCAGGTATTTCGTTCAAATACTAGGTCCTAACACATAACACAACTCAATCTTCTTTATATCACCATCCTTTACTAACACAGATTCCAAAACTATTCCATCCATATATAACACACATGGAGAACGTAAATAGTGATGGTAACTGTGGGTTTCGTGCAGTTTCCTTTTCCTTAGGATTCAGTGAAGAATATTGGCTAAACATGAGGTATGAGCTTTTAAACGAGTTAATAACAATTATAATTTGTATAGAATTCTTTTCTCCAACTCATATGATGAGACAGAACGTAGTTTATCATGGCTACATCCGGGTCCAGCTCCTGATCAACACTGGATGATAATGCCTTACACAAGGTTATTGATCACAAACAGATTTAATGTCATTCTTCAATGCTTATCTCCCACTAAAAGCGCAACTTATTTTTCGTTATGGACAGGTCCGGATGAACTCATGTATCATCAATTCATTACTATTGCATATGTGTATGGTTGCCACTACGTCTCTATGCGTTTAGAGGGTGAATATCCATTGCCTTTCATAACGCCGTTTTGGAATTTTCACAAAAGTAATAGTGCGGCTGCGTGGGAAAGAATATACGAGGAGAGACTTCAAAGATATAGTCAATATATACTTCAAAATAAAAATGTTACTCGTTTTAATATACATTAGATTAGTATCATTTGTAATTATTAATTTTATAAAGTTTAAAATTTGTAAACTATATAAGTTTTATTGTTATTTCTAAACTTCAAAAATTATTACAATTATAAACATTATATGAAAATCTTAAAAACTTAACAATATATAAATTTAATATAATATAACTATAATTATAAAAAATTGATAAAAATCTTAAAGTTACTAACAATATATTCTTTTTATAAAGTTCAAAAATTTCAAACTATATTAGTTTTATTGTACATAAAAACTTATTAATATAAACTTAATAATATATACATTATATAATTTAGTATAATTAAATTTAACAATATATAAATACTTAGTATAATAAAAATATTAAAATAGAATAAAAACGTTACAAATAAAAACATACAAAAGATTAATATAATTACAAATAAAATGTTAATACAGGTATATAAATTTTTTTCGTACATGTATTAACTTATTTTCATCTAGTACTTATATTCATTTATAATTACTATAATTTAAAATTTATAAAAATATAAAAATCAAATAAAAACTTAACAATAATATATTAAATATAATATAATTAGAAAAAAATAATAAAAATCTTAATATAGTAAATGATCGTTTACTCACCGTTAAACTGCTGTTTAGTTCTCTGTAAACGACCGTTTACAGAGCTGTAAACGGCCGTTTACCACCATGCAAACGACCGTTTACTTCGTGACATACGACCGTTTATATGTTAACAAACGACCCTTTACTATCGATGGTGTAAAATGCATAACCAGTGGTGTATGAAACAAGGCCACCTAAACAAAGTGTCTAACTCCTGCGAGAGTCCTTATCCAACTATTTCAGTCACTATAACGAATGCTTGTTCGTATTCTAAGCATTGACTTGTTTTTTAATGTTTCATAAACACAAAATTCTTGAAACCTCCTGTTCATTCGTATTCACCTAACGAATCAAATTTGTTCTTTCTCATTTTTTTTTCGTTTGTTAATTTAACGAACTCAAATAAACAGTAACTGTTTTATAAAATAGAAAACAAATTCTTAGTCCCAAACATTATACATAATAAGTTGTACATAAATATAAACTTAAACACTTGACTTAATAATCATATACCTAATTATCTCAAAACAAAGACACAAGTTAAATATAATAATTATCCTATATATTAAAAACCAAGTTAAAGAAACAGAAATCTTGGTGTAAGGCCCCGTTCCCGGGACGCCTACAGCTGGTGATTCATCGCACATAAGACATATAATTTACATTTATTCATTAAAACATTACAGCGGAAAACATAAAACAATGGCATTTCATTTCATTCTAAGAACTTTTGTAAAATAATGCATCGTTTGCTGGTTACAAAATTACATTGTTTTATTACATCACAAAAGCCTTAATTAAATGGATACCATCCAAAAGAACGGAGTAGACGCCTCGTGCCATCCTCAACAACGTTTACCTGCCAAATGAAAACGTATAAAACTCAGCGTCGCTGAGTGAGTTCTACTTTTATAAATAAACATACATAAATCGTTATTTATTTCTTTACAGAGTCCATACTATACGTTTCATACGTTCGTGGTCATACATCATACATACATACAGATAATATCATTATTATCTTCCATTACGTTCATTAATCTTCATTCATTCATTACATCTTGTGACATGTACAATACCCCGAACATTGTGCACGAAGCTGGTTACTGGGCCTGAGGTCTATCATAGACCCTGAACATTGTGCACGAAGCTGACTCCAGTACCTGCGGCAAGTACATTCACCATTCATATTTTCTTTTCATTCCGGATCAATGCCATATGCTATATCCCGAACATTGTGCACGAAGCTGGTTACTGGGCCTGAGGTCTATCACAGACCCCGAACATTATGCACGAAGCTGACTCCAGTACCTGGGGCAAGCGGTAAGGATCCCATACATATGGTCAATCACTAGGATTGGACCCCATAGTGCATCCTTCTGGGGTAGCTAACCTGCACACAGTTGAGCGAACACCCTTCATTGGGTGTGGACCCCCATACATTTGCTTGCAAGACTTTTTACGTTCATTCATTCGTTAATGCATGCATTCATTCATCATGTTCCCCTTTCATTATCTTTCACTTTACGTTACATAATACTTTCGGTTCATTCATCATAACACGTAAAGCCATGGAAAGATAAACATTCATCACTATAGGAACATAACATAACATACCAGTCATACATCATCACAGGGCATTATACATACATAAGATACATCATGCATAGTCATGCAACATCATCATCATCATCATCATCATCCATAACATGCCCATCATACTATCTGTGACCCCAAAATTCAACTTATATAGTCCCCCGGGAATTTCCCAAGTCAAAGCCTACTTTACACATTTTCTCCAAAAATCAGAAAAATATTCTAAGTCCTAGGCGCATGGACACTATTCAGGCATATGGGGAACACTTAGATGCATGAGCCACTTTTAAGCGCATGGGTACTGTTCAGGCGCATGGGGACTCTTGGACATCTGAACACTTAGTAAATTCCAGCCCAATCTAGGCGCATGGATACTATTCAGACGCATGAGCACTTAGGCGCATGGGGCACTTGGGCGCATGGGCCACTTGGGTGCATGGGCACTATTGGGACGCATGGCCCTACACTTAGTCATCCGACTAACATTTCTAGGCGAACGGGCCACTGTTCAGGCGCATGGGTTGAAATTAAACATTTCTAAGGCAAATTTTGGGCGCATGAGCTACTGTTTAGGCGCATGGCTTAGACTTAATTCTTTCTAAGGCACTTTCAGACGTATGAACACTTATCTAGGCGCATGAGCATTCTGAAAAAAACATGTTTTTAGGATATTTTCAATCCTAATCATCGAACCCATTTGTTCTAAGCATAATGTGGCTATTCTAAACATGAGTAGCCTATAAACCATCAAGAACTAACATCCAACATACACCATACATACGGGTATTCACACACAAATTTGTAAAATCATTTTAATACGTTTTCAGCCCCAAAGATAGTTTAAAACATGTAAAAACCGGGGTCTAGAACTCACCTAGTGCAACTTGGGTGTTCTTCCTTTTAACCCGCTTGCAAAGAGTTCAAGGCATCTAGAAACAACATCCAAACACATACACACGAGCACAAACACAACACATAAGCACATAATCACATAACCGGGCTAAAACCCGTCATAAACACATAAAAACCACGAATTCTTACCTTGCATTCGATTTCCTCTTCTTCTTCTTCTACAAAACCGAGAGTTCCTTTGCTCTCTCTCTAAAACCGAAGAAGATGATGATATGAAATGAGGGTGGGCGGCCATGCCCACCTTTACACCAACTTTTCAAAGATTTTTGTCCTTTTTACATTTTTAGTCCCTCCACTTGGACCTTATTGCCTTTCTTGCTTTTATTCTTCATATCTTGACTTTAAAAAAAATAAACGGGTGTTACAAGTCCACCCCCTTATATAGGTTTCATCCTCGAAACCTGTTATTCCTCAAACAGACGAGGAGAATGCTGCCTCATCTCCTCTTTCGTCTCTCATGTAGAAGTACTTTAAGCTCTTATGGTCGGTGAAGATGATGCACTTCGTTCCATACAGATAGTGCCTCCAAATCTTTAATGCAAAGACCACGGCCGCTAGTTCCAAGTCATGCGTAGGGTAGTTGACCTCATGAACCTTTAGCTGTCGGGATGCGTAGGCCATAACTTTTCCTCTTTGCATTAACACACACCCAACCCCGAGTAAGAAGCGTCAGAATACACCACCAAATCTTCGCTTCCATCGGGTAACGACAAGACAGGAGCTTGAGTCAACCTCGCCTTCAATTCCTCGAATGCCTTCTCCTGAGCCTGACCCCATACATACTTTACATCCTTCCCGGTCAACTTAGTCAGTGGAGAAGCAATCTTAGAGAAGTCTTGGATAAATCTCCTATAGTAGCCCGCCAAACCCAAGAAACTACGAATCTCGGATGGCGTCTTCGGAGACTTCCATTGCATCACTGCCTCTACCTTAGCTGGGTCCACCATAATCCCATCGGGATTCACCACATGACCCAAAAACTGAACTTCGCGTAACCAAAACGCGCACTTGGAGAATTTTGCATACAACTTCTCTCTTCTTAACGTCTCCAGAACTTCCCGAATGTGACCAGCATGCTCAATCTCACTCTTTGAATAAATCAGGATATCATCAATAAACACAATCACTGATTTATCTAACATTGGCCAACACACTAAATTCATCACATCCATAAAAGCAGCTGGCGCATTGGTCAATCCAAACGACATAACGAGGAACTCATAGTGACCGTAGCGCGTGCGAAAAGCTGTTTTAGGAATGTCATGCTCCTTCAATTTCAGTTGATGGTAACCAGATCAAAGATCTATCCTTGAAAACCAACTGGCTCCTTGGAGCTGATCAAACAAATCGTCTATTCTTGGTAGGGGGTATTGGTTTTTCACCGTCACTTGTTCAACTCTTGGTAGTCAATACACATCCTCATACTACCGTCTTTCTTCTTCCAAAATAATACCAGAGCACCCCAGGGAGAGATACTCGGTCTAATGAACCCCTTATCCAGCAGTTCTTGCAACTGCTCCATTAACTCTTTCATCTCAGTCGGAGTCAACCGGTACGGTGCCTTGGCAATGATTGGGAACCGGGTATCAGATGGATTTGGAACTCAATCTCGCGGTCTGGTGGCACACCGGGTAAGTCTACCGGGAATACGTCCGAAAGTCGCGCACCACTGGTACTTCAGATAATTGTGGCACCAACGCATCCACATATTTTATGTATGCCAAGTAGGCACTACATCCGCGTCTCATGCACTTTCCCGCCACCGCCATCGAAATCACCCTCGGAATTGTCGTGACGCGATGACCATAAACCGTCACCTCATTTCCGTTAGGCGTTGTCAACCGGATCATCTTCTTGCGACACACGATGTTTGCTTCATAGGTTGCTAACCAGTCCATCCCTAGTACTACATCAAATCCACCTAGGGGTATCACGTGTAACCTAGCAGCAAACCTATGGCCTTCTAGTTCTATGGCACAGTCCTCTATCACCTCAGTAATTCTAGTGGACTTACCAATAGCAGTTTCTACATCGAATGGCTCACCAATACATCTACCCTTATTGGGAAACTTAGCACCAAAGGTAGCAGAAATGAAACTCCTACTAGCACCAGAATCAAACAACACAGATGGAAGAGTTTGGTTTACTAGAAACATACCTGACACCACGTCGGGATCTGTCCTAGCCTCCTCCCGAGTCATCGTGAAAGCTCGGGCGCTTGCCTTCTGCCCTTCTCCTCCGGCCTTCTTCACCCCGGAACCCTCGACCCTTGGCTTCTTACACTCCCTACTCATGTGACCACTTCTCCCATAGTTGAAACATTTCACACCTCCACAGTCTCTAGCCATATGACCTGGCTTCCCACACTTGAAACAAATATTCGACCCCCATCTACACTCGCCACCGTGCTCCTTCCCACACTTGCCACACTTCTCCAACCCAGCACCAGTTGTGACCACACGTCGGTCACCTACCCTCGCCACCTTATTGTTTGGAGTAGCTCTACCACGTCCAAACCTTTTCCCATTCCAGTTTCTCCCATCCCTACCCGTCTTCTTCTCCTCAGCCACTACCACCTCACGCTCATCATATAGTCTACCAGCCAAATCAACACCGACCTAAAAGTGCTCGGCCAGGCGGCGATCATATGCCTACGGATATCCGCTGACAGTCCCTGGATATATCTCTTATCTTTCGTGACAGTGGCGTCACCTGATCGGGCACCAGTCGTGCCATTTCATTGAATTTTGTGGTGTACTCTTGGTGTGTCATAGTTCCCGCCTCCAGTTGCAGAAACTCTCTCTCGACCTTGTCTATTTCCCGGTGAGGACAAAACTCCTCGATCACCAACTTCTTCAACTCCGACCATCTCATTCTCCCGATCGCCCGACTACCCTCTGCTTGGACTATGTTGTCCCACCAGCATAGAGCCGAGTCTACAAATGAGGGGTAGCGAACTTAACCTTCTGGTCTTCTCAACACTCGCTGATATCAAGTACCGCCTCCATTTCCCTCACCCACCGGTGAGCAGCAGCGGCAGTGCTGTTTCCATCGAAAGTAGGGGGTTTGCATCTCATAAACACCTCGTAGTTGCAGCCTCGGGTCGCCTCCGGCACGGGCTCTTCTTCCTTGTCCTCATCATCGGACGGAACTGTCTTAGTCTCGGGCTATCTTCTTTCGCCCGTAAGTCCACTCCTTTCCTTTTTCTCTCCCTCTCTTACTGCCTTTATCACTTCAGTCACAACAGACGGTAGGATTGTCTGCATGACTTGGTGCACTTCTTCCATAACCGCTTCCTTCACTGAGGGTCTCAGGTTAGCACTCTCATTCCGCCCTCCGGATGAGGGTTTCCTGGTTCTTCATGAACCCCTTTCTCGACTCTAGTCTCCCCCTCTTGGGTCGCAGTTCAGCACCATGACCTCCACCATGAGAGGCCTTCGAAGATCTACCCCCAGCCATCATCTAACGCACTGAAAGATTCAAACACCAACACGGTCATTCAAAGTGGAACAACTCAGTTTATGTCAAGTATAGTAAGTCCCTAATTATAGTGGCCAGTTGTGATTAGCCACTTACTTTACTCTTCATACCCCGAGCATTACCTGTCCTGACTACATCAGTATTTAAATCTACACACAACACATAACCACATACCATGCGCACAATGACCGGTTAACATTACGAAAAACCTGATGGCACGCAGCTACCCAGATTGGCATCCCATTCCCTTCCGTCCCATTCTCAGTTTAAGTTAAGGTTTATTTGAAAATTTACCCGTTTCACTTAAACTTTGGCTCTGATACCAACTTGTAAGGCCCCGTTCCCGGGACGCCTACAGCTGGTTTCATCACACGTAAAACATATACTTTACATTTATTCATCAAAACATTGCAGCACAAAACATAAAACAATGGCATTTCATTTCATTCTAAAAACTTTTGCGAAATAATGCATCATTTGCTGGTTACAAAATTACATTGTTGTATTACATCACAAAAGCCTTAATTAAATGGATGCCATCCAAAAGAACTGAGTAGACGCCTCGTGCCATCCTCAGCAATGTTTACCTGCCAACTGAAAACGTATAAAAGTCAGCGTCGCTGAGTGAGTTCTAGTTTTATAAATAAACATACATAAATCGTTGTTTATTTCTTTACAGAGTCCATACTATACGTTTCATACGTTCGTGGTCATACATCATATGTACATACAGATAATATCATTATTATCTTCCATTACGTTCATTAATCTCCGTTCATTCGTTACATCTTGTGACATGTACAATACCCCGAAAATTATGCACGTAGCTGGTTACTAGGCCTGAGGTCTATCATAGACCCCGAACATTGTGCACGAAGCTGACTCCAGTACCTGCGGCAAGTACATTCACCATTCATCTTTTATTTTCATTCCGGATCAATGCCATATGCTATACCCCAAACATTGTGCACGAAGCTGGTTACTGGCCTGAGGTCTACATAGACCCCGAACATTGTGCACGAAGCTGACTCCAGTACCTGGGGCAAGCGGCAAGGATCCCATACATATGGTCAATCACAAGGACTGGACCCCAGTGTGCATCCTTTGGGGTAGCTAACCTACACACAGTTGAGCTAACAGCCTTCATTGGGTGTGGACCTCCAAACATTTGCTTGCAAGACTTTTTACGTTCATTCATTCGTTAATGCATGCATTCATTCATCATGTTCCTCTTTCATTATCTTTCACTTTGCGTTACATAATACTTTTGGTTCATTCATCCTAACACGTAAAGCCATGGAAAGATAAACATTCATCATTATAGGAACATAACATAACATACTAGTCATACATCATCACAGGGCATTATACATACATAACATACATCATGCATAGTCGTGCAACATCTCATCCATCATCATCATCATCATCATCATCATCCATAGCATGCCCATCATACTATCTATGACCCCAAAAGTCAACTTATATAGTCCCCCGGGAATTTTCCAAGTTAAAGCCTACTTTACACATTTTCTCCAAAAATCAGAAAAATATTCTAAGTCCTAGGTGCATGGGCACTGTTCAGGCGCATGGACACTATTCAGGCGCATGGACACTATTCAGGCGCATGGGGAACACTTAGACGTATGGCCCACTCTCAGGCGCATGGGTACTGTTTAGGCGCATGGGTTCTCTTGGACGTCTGAACACTTAGTAAATTCCAGCCCAATCTAGGCGCATGGATACTATTCAGACGCATAAGCACTTAGGAGCATGGGCCACTTGGGCGCATGGGCACTATTGGGGTGCATGGCCCTACACTTAGTCATCCGACTAACATTTCTAGGGCATGGGCCACTGTTCAGGCGCATGGGCTAAACTTAAACATTTCTAAGGCAAATTTGGGTGCATGAGCTACTGTTTAGGCGCATGGCTTACATTAATTCTTTATAAGGCACTTTCAGACGTATGAACCCTTATCTTGGCGCATGAGCATTATGAAAAAACATGTTTTTAGGATATTTTCAATCCTAATCATCGAACCCATCTGTTCTAAGCAAAATGTGGCTATTCAAACATGAGTAGCCTATAAACCATCAAGAACTAACATCCAACATACACCATACATATGGGTATTCACACATAAATTTGTAAAATCATTTTAATACGTTTTCAGCCCCAAAGATAGTTTAAAACATGTAAAACCGAGGTTTAGAACTCACCTGGTGCAACTTGGGTGTTCTTCCTTTTAACACCATGCAAAGATTCAAGGCACCTAGAAAGAACATCCAAACACATACACACGAGTACAAACACAACACATAAGCACATAATCACATAAACCGGCTAAAACCCGTCATAAACACATAAACCACGAATTTCTACCTTGAATTCGATTTCCCTCTTTAGACCAAAAAGAACCATGAGCCTGATCAGAAAAACCTCTAAGTCCTACAGACATTACAACTGCTGAAGAAGATCACAACAGCCGAAGACATCAGCTAATTACAAGGTCTGAAGACAAAGTCTGAAGACAAGAACTGAAGTTATCAGCTGAAGACGAAGTCTGAAAGTAAAGTACTGAAGACAAAGTCTGAAGCTATCAGCTGAAGACAAAGTCTGAAAGTAAAGTACTGAAGACAAAGTCTGAAGCTATCAGCTGAAGACAAAGACTAAAAGTAAAAGTATGAAGAACAAAGACTGATGACCAAAGTGATCAGTAGTTATCACAACAGCTGAAGTTATCAACTTCAGTAGTTGTGATGGTTTCCTTTCAGTATTTGTAATTTACTTTTCAGTAGTTATAGTTTCAGTAGTTTAGTTTCAGTAGTTTTATGTTTCTTGTACTTAGCATTATCTGAGATGTAATCAGTAGTGAGAACATTCTCAGTAGTTTGCATAGTTTCAGTAGTTTGAATAATTCTGTTAGATGTCACTATCAAGTGACATCAGAAGACGTCACATATCCTATATAAGGAATGTTGACCTAATTGTAATGTGTGACATTGAGCCACCACGAAAGCATATGAATGAAATATCTCTTTTGCAGAATTCTCTTTTTCTATAACCATTTACTGTTACATTAAATATCAATTGTGTTCTTGTGAATTGTTTAATTCGTTGTTCGAATTCCGCTGCAATACTCTCTAATCAATCAAACTTAGATCACTGATCCTAACAAATGGTATCAAAGCAAGGTTAATCATTGATTGATCTAACAATTGATCATTGAAACTGCTATTCGATATCTAAGTTTTATTGAATTAGCATATTTGCAAGAATTGGTTATAGATCATTGAATTTCTGCTGCTTTCTTTATCTGCTTTGAGTTTTCTCTTGGTTCATATTGAGTTTGTTGTGTTTTGCACTAAATCAGTTAAAACTTAATTGAATTTGGTTGAATCTGAGAATGACTACTCCTTCTAATGACCCTCACAATACCGGTTCCTCAACCAAGCCTCCGATGCTGGTTAGGACTGAGTATAATATATGGCAATGAAGAATTCTTCATCACCTGTCTGTTAACAGTTCAGGTTGTTGGACATCTGTGGTACATGGTCCACACAAGCCTATGGCGAACAATCCGGAAACCAACCAAATAGTTCCGAATAAGAAGGAACAATACTCAGATGAGGATCAAAAACTGTTTGAGATTAATGCTAAAGCACATGAATTCTGGCCATGGCACTGCCGAATGAAATCTATTCTGGGCTTATGCATCATGAAACTGCTCATGACCTCTGGAATGCATTGAAGGAACAATTTGGTGGAACAGATGAGGTCTTAGCAAACAACAGAGAAATCCTTGCCCAACAATATGAGACATTCTCTCATAGGAAGGGTGAGTCACTGACTTAACAGTTTGAGCGTTTTTTCTGTTTGATCTCTGAGCTGAAAATGGTTAAACATGAATACACTAATAGTCAGATGAACAACAGATTCCTCAGATCACTGCCTGAGAGATGGGACACATATACCATTGTCCTACGCTCCAGTGCAAATCTGGATAGTCTATCTCTCACCCAACTCCATGAGAACTGCTTACATTTGAAAGAGAGATAGAGCAGAAAAGGAAACTGGCATCATCAGGAAACTCACTGATGACTTTGTACCAGGGAACACTGCCTTGGTTGGTCATGAGTCAGAATATGCTGCATCAAAAAGCAATTATGATGAGCATATAGATTTCTCCTCAAACGGTTCAGATCATGCATTTGTTAGTGTTGACAGTCAGTCAGACTGTAATAGTGACAATTTGTGTTTCATTATGGATGATTTAAAGGGTATTGCTGATGATGACTTAGAAGAGATGGATATTCTGAGCCAAATGGCCTTGATTAATATCAGATCTCAAAAGTTCTACAATAGAACTGGTAGGAAATTTCCAGGACTCTCTGGCAAAACCAAAGTTGGTTTTAACAAGAGTAAGTTGAGGTTTCACAAATGCCATAGGCTTGGACACTTTGCAAGAGAGTGTGGATCATCTGGATCTAACTCCTCTGCACCCTTTGTGACTTTTCCAAGCAATAGTCCACAAAACAGAGGGCAACATCCTGCTAGTTCTGGTCATCATTCACAACCTATATCTCCTGCAAATTGTGTCCCTCAGGGTCCAATGTCATATCCATACCCTCTATTACATGCCACACCCAAATCCGGTTCAAGTTCCAAATGCACAACAACCTCAAGCCCTACCTGAGCCTCTACCATCTCAATCATCTCAATCACAACCTCATCACAGCTTCTTCACCCCTGGTATTGTTGACTGGAGCAGTTTACCAGATGATCTCTCTGGTAATGAGCAATTATTTGCAGTTGATGGTCAACATGGTGGTGAACATCCTTTTGGGAATCTAGCTCTCATGGCCCTGGAATCTACTGATAGTTCATGCTCCAATGCATCTTCATCACAGGTAACCCAGATATCCTCTGAGGCTAAGGCCAAGCTATGTTCTGAATCTTGCATAGCTGCATTTATCTCTATTAGAGAGGCAAATGTAGCTTTAATAAATCAAAATCTAGAGCTTGAGCAAACCCTTTCCAAAAGAAAAGCTGAATATGAGTCTGTCCTTAAGGATAAAGATGATGAGATTTATAAGCTTAAATGCCAATTAAATGATGAAAAGGCTAAGCTAGAGGTCATTCTTGAGAACCATAGAGATCTCAAAGAAAAACTTGCAGTTACCTAAGTTGAGTGTGACCGCTGGGTATCATCATGCAAGGGATTTGAAATGCTGCTCAGCAAGCAATCTACTTCGAATGTGAAGTTTGGAATAGGTTACAACCACATTGCACCACCTACAGATTTTACTCCATAACCAATAGTAAAATCTGAGGGTGAAAGTAATTTCCAAACCATATCATCATGCGCATCATCCTCAAGTGATTACCCAAAATCACAAGATGAAATCATTGTTGATACCTCAGCAAATCAATTGGCTGATGGGTTAACTACCGATAAGCACATGAAGCTGAGTACTTTAGATGTTGTCCCTCAAAGTACCTCAAGTACTGAAGGGCAAGTCACAACATCTAAAAAGCATTTCAAATCAGCTGAAATAAAAGTTTAACAACTGCTGATAGAGAACAGCTGAAGAACAAGTCTTCAGTTGTTACAGATGCTTTAGTACTAAACAAAAGTACTGAAAGGAGGAAAGTACTGAAGAGCACACCTTCAGTAGTTTCCACATCAGTAGTTGATCAATTCAAGATGAAGAATAAGCCATGTGAAATATGTGGTAAATTCAATCATCTTTCTCATGAATGTTGGTACAGAAAGGGTTCCAAACTCAACAGAGATAAGCTCATTAAAATCCAGATGGATGAAATGAAAAATGAGTTTGAGACCAAGTTTGTACCACAGTCATCCCAATGTGATGAACCCAAGCCTTCATCCAAATCCAAAAAGAAGGATAGGTTTATCATAAAACAGCTGATAGTGCTCCTCATGATAAACATCAGACTAAGTCTGTGAATTTTAAGGAGGAAATAGTGGGTCACAGGAACTCATGAAACACAAGTACTGATATGTCACAAGAACTGAAAGCTTTAGCTACAAATCATACACAACTTGTTATGATGGTTCAACATTTGTTGGGGAGAGTTACCAACTAGATGCACCTGTGATCAAACCACTGGAAAGGCATGCCAAGCCCAAATCCAAGGAATCCATTTCAGCACCATCTCCTTCTTCATCAGCTGTTAATCATAAGAAAAAAGTTATGGTTAAATCTGTTGATGAAAACAGACCCAAAACCAAAAAGTTTGGGTCTCAAAACCTAACTAGTTCTTTATGATGAATGCAGGGTTCTTCAGCATGCCAAAGGAGCATATGGTATGTAGACAGCGAAGGATCTATGCATATGATTGGGAGCAGTTCTCTTCTTAATGACTACTCTCAAGGAAAGAAGGGATTTGTTTCATTTGGTAATGATGCCAAGGGTTACATCATCGGGAAAGGATATGTGTCTAGTGGACAAATCAGGTTTGATGATGTTAATCATGTGGAGAATCTCAAGTATAATCTGCTGAGTGTCAGTCAGATGTGTGATAAAGGGCATGTTGCACTTTTCACAAGCCAGAACTGCAGGATTCTGTCTTCCCAAGTTCTGAGGCTGATTGATAAGGTATTGGATGAACATACTCTCCTGAAGGCCAATAGGATGGAAGAGTGTATGCCTTGGATTTGTCAAAGAAGATTGATTTGAAGGGTCATCCTTGCCTGTTCTCCAAAGCCTCTCCTCAGGAATCTAAACTGTGGCATAGAAGGCTGGGTCATGTTAATCTCAAAAACATGAATCAGCTGATCCACAATAGTTTAGTGAGAGGTCTACCAATAAAGGAGTTCCACTGTGATGAAACCTGCACTGCTTGTTTGAAAGGAAAATCACAAAGTCTCATTCCCTCCTATTGAAGAACCTAAGTCCACTGCCTGCTTGCAGTTACTGCACATGGATCTATTTGGTCCTGTGAGAGTGATGAGCATGTCAAAGAAGAAATTCTGTCAGGTAATTGTGGATGATTACTCCAGATTTGTATGGACTTTCTTCTTGCATTCAAAGAATGAGGTTGCTCAGATGATTATAAACTTTGTGTTGTATGTTGAGAAGCAGTATTCCCTATCAGTCAAGTACTCCAGAACAAAATGGAGTAGTGGAGAGAAGAACAGGACCCTAATTGAAGCTGCAAGGTCTATGTTGGCTGACTCTGGTTTGCCATTGACCTTTTCTGAAGGCTGTGCTTAACACAGCTTGCTATGTGCATAATAGAGTGTTAGTAAATCAGAGGTTGATGAAGACTCCATATGAACTTCTACATCATTTGGCTCCTCTAATTTCATTCTTCAAAGCCTTTGGGTGTCCTTGTTTCATTCTCAACACAAAGGATCAACTCCATAAATTTGATCCTAAGGTGGATGCAGGGTATTTTGTAGGTTATTCATCCACATGCAAGGCTTACAGGGTATTCAACTGCAGAACAAAGTTAGTTGAAGAAACCTAGAATGTGAAATTCAATGAATCTCCTAAGGATAAAATTCCACAAAACCCTGTGGAGTTGTTTGATCTGGACATACTGCAATATGTTCCTTATCAATCTCTAGCTGTTGCAGATCATGTGGATAAATCATCTTCTGTAGCAAGTCTTCCACCTGGTGGTACTGAAGATGCTGATGATATCAGTACTCACCTTTTCAAGTTTAGTGACCAACTGCCTGAGTCTGCTAAACTTGATGTTCCTGTAGCTTCTGTAGCTCCATCCACAACAAATGCTGATGAGATTTCTGACTCCTCTACATCATTTGACTTGCCATCTAATACTTGGTTTCAAGAGTCTGGATCAACATCTGTTGCTGCTGAACCGACTACAAACACTTGCACTGATCTTATAGTATACTAAGAGCTGAAGAATCACCCCATGTCTCAAATCATTGGTAATATCAATGCTGGTGTCTCAACCAGAAGTTAATTGTCTAACTTCTGCTTCTATGCTTTCTTTATCAGTCAGCTAAAGCCAAAGAACTGTCATGTTGCTTTGAGAGACAATGGATGGGTTGAAGCCATGCAGCTTGAGCTACTTCAGTTCAAAAAGCAGCAAGTGTGGAAACTGGTTCCTCTACCCCTAGGTAAGTGTGCAATAGGCACTAAATGGGTGTTTAAATAAAACTGATGAAAATGGGCTTATTGTCAAGAACCAGGCTAGACTGGTTGTACAAGGGTTTTCACAAGAAGAAGGTATTGATTATGATGAAACCTTTGCCCCTGTAGCCAGACTAGAGGCAATTAGATTGTTCTTAGCCTATGCTGTATTCCACAATCTTAAAGTTTTTCAAATGGATGTCAAAAGTGAATTTTTATATGGTAAAATAAAAGAAGAGGTTTATGTGTGTCAACTACCAGGTTTTGAGGACAATAAACATCCTAATTGGGTGTATCAACTTGATAAGGCTCTTTATGGGTTGAAGCAAGCTCCTAGAGCCTGGTATGAAACACTTTCAAATTTTCTTCTTAAAAATAATTTCACTAGAGGCTCCATAGATAAAACTTTGTTTATAAAGAAAGTGGATCAGCATAAGCTACTTGTTCAAATTTATGTTGATGATATTATTTTTGCATGCTCTGATCCCCAGTTGTGTGATGATTTTACAAGTCTAATGAAACAAAAGTTTGAAATGAGTGCAATGGGAGAATTACAGTTCTTTCTAGGCTTGCAAATCAAAAAAAAACTGATGGAACCTTTATTCATCAATCAAAATATACAAAAGAACTTTTGAATAAGTTTGATTTACAAAATTGTAAGCCCTGTTCTACTCCCATGTGCAACACCACACAACTGGATGCAGATCAGAAAGGTAAAGCTATTGATGAAACACTTTACAGATGTATGATTGGGTCCTTGATGTACTTAACAGCTTCTAGACCAGATATCATGTTTGCAACTTGTGTTTGTGCTAGATTTCAAGCTGCTCCTAAAGAGTCTCATTTGATTGCAGCAAGAGGATCTTTAGATATCTGCAAGGTACACAATCTCTAGGTCTTTGGTATTCAACTGGACACTCATGCAAATTAGTTGCTTTTTCTGATAGTGACTATGCAGGGTGTAAGTTAACCAGAAAGTCAACTTCTGGTGGATGTCAATTCCTAGGCAACTGTTTGATTTCTTGGCAGAGTAAGAAACAACATCTGTTGCTACATCCACTGCTGAAGCAGAGTACATTGCTGCTGCAAGTTGTACATCTCAGGTACTCTGGCTTCAAAACCAATTATTGGATTATGGCATTACAGAGACTAAGACTCCATTATTAATGGATAGTGCTTCAGCTCTGTTCATTGTCAAGAATCCAGTCTAGCACTCTAGGACCAAACATATAGAGATCAGACACCATTTTATTAGGGATTGCTTTGAAAAGGTCTGATTGATCAAAAGTTTGTGCCTAGTGCTGATGAGCTTGCAGATATATTTACTAAGCCTTTGGATAGTTCAACTTTCCAAAACCTGTGTTAAGGCTTGGTATGCTGCAGCTAGAATAAGTTATAACTACTGATGATCTCAGTAAACAAGTACTGATGATCATTAGTAAACATGTCACAAATATACTAATTCTGTTAAAAGAAACTGATGCAGTTACAACTACTGATGTAGTTATAACTCCTGATGTCAGTAAAAACAGATAAGTACTGATGTCCTATGAAACAACTGAAATCAGCTAAAAAGTCTGACGAGTAATTGTTGAGGACAGTATGAAACAGCTGAAAAGCTAAGAATTGACGAAAACTACTGATGAGAATTTTCACTTCAGTCGTTTCCACAAACTGCTGTTTCACTCTAAACAGCTGATGACAAAACCATGTCTTCAGTAGTTTCGCAACTACTGATGACTAATACCAAGTCCTCAGTTGTTTACAACACTGAAGACAAAACCAAGGTTTTCAGTAGTTTCACAACTACTTATGACTAAAACCAAGTCTTCATTTGTTTTCAAACGTCTGATAGTTAAAACCACGTCTTCAGTTGTTTTCATAACAACTGATGCCAACACCAACACTTTTAGTCGTTTTCTTTTCAGCCTTTTCTTAACCTATAAATACCTGCACTTATAGACAAATGTTTCACTAGCCGTTTTCAAACCTTTCTCTCTCAACAATGGCGACCATGAAACTCAACCCCGACACAACTGTGTTGCTTACCTTTCGAAATCGGCCTTCTGGAACAAGTTTGACACTGCCATCGATCTTATGGTGGATTCCCCATACAGAACAGCCTTTCTTCTGAATCCTACCATATATCCTGACTCCTTATCCCAGTTCTGGACCAACGTCTCTGTAATAACTGGTGAGGATGATAACAAAATCACCCTCGCGCGTTGGTGAACAAACAGGTGTGCTCATCACCCCCGACATCATTCGCAAAACCCTAAATTTGCATGATGGCACCTATCCTAAAGAATACCCGAAAGGCATCACTGATATGTCTCTTATCCATAATGGGTATGAACGCGACTTAAGTGCTACAACCATACTTAAAAAGCACTTCCATGATGCTGAACGACTTATCTTTCATGGTGAATGTCTGCCTTGCATCAAAGACATCTTCTTGGGATCAGATGTCTTCCCGATGGCAACAGGTATTGTTCTCTATCCTTGAACGCCAAAATCTAAATTTTTCTGAGATAGTGTTCATGAAACTAAAGGATCTGGCTCAGAAACCTGTGGCAAATAGATGGATACTTTATCCCAGGTTTCTGATGGCCATAATTTTGAATCAATTACAATCTGATGGCCTTGTTGGTCTTGGAGTCCCTGCTCCAGCTGTTTTAGCTAAGGTATACTCCCGACATAACTCAGACCCTACTCTTAAAGGGGCTGCCCGGATGCTAAAACCCAAGCAGAGGGAACCCATAGCCTCCACTTCCAGATCCAAAGTCCCCACCAAACCCAAATCCAAAAAGCCTAAAAGGCTACTCGGGGAGATAAGTCCCGAGGATGCCCCTGTACCACAAACCAGGACATACATACTGGTTATAACCCCCCAGTTATGTCCAAGACTCAACTGCTGAAGCCGCACAGGTATCCTCTCAACAGGATCCTGTTGCAACCACAATTGGGGATCCCATATTTCTGGAACCTATCTCAATTGAGAGGGTTACCATTGAGAGCACCTCTCACCCCGGGTGCATTCTACTTCAGACCAATCTCCACATACAACTGCCCCTCAAAGCCCAACACTGATAATTGCTAAAGTGCTGAGTCAGTTGCATTCCTCACCCCCTCCCCAGAACCACTTACCACTGGGAATACCTCACCATTGAGGGGGAGGACCAAAATGCTTCTGATAACCCACAACACAGGGGTTACAATGTTCACTCTCCAAGTGTAGAAACAGAGAATAGAACATTTGGTAAGGCTGCCACTTCTACTGATTCAGCAATGATCAGGATGAAGTTGGTAGCATCCATAACCTTACCAGAGGCAACTGCCAATGAAGGACACAGTCCTGAGGCAGGAAGTCCCCAGTACCAAGAACAAGGGGCACATGCTTCTACTAATCTACACTCAGAGCATGTACATCCTGATTCAATCAGGAGGTCAGGTGATTCAGCACAGACTGATGATGACCTGGGCTTTTTCTATGATGTATTAGCCCATAATACCATCCTAGAGACTGAGGTGAGCAGACTCCAAGAGTTGCTAGCCAACATGTCTCAGGATCAAAGTCCATCTACCTCACAAACCCCACAGATGGCACCTTCCATTGAAGGTTCCCCAAAGAGTGAGCCTACACACTTAACTAAGCCACCAGCCACTACTTTTGGCACCACCTCTCAAGGACAGAACCCCTCTGAGCAGAGGATTGCTATCTTTCAAAACTCCTTACCTCTCATCACTCCCATCATCACTGACATAGTGCATAAAGCCATTGATGAGAGGATATCCTCAAATCTACAAACCCTCATTGATGATGTTGTTCATAAATCTCTTTCTGCCTTTCAAGCCCTGATCCCATGCAACCAAAAAGGGGAGACTTCCAAGTCTAAGGCAGTGAAAGAAAAAAAAGAAAAAGAGTTGATGATGAGAAAGAACCTACAAAAGAGAAGGAGGTGGAGAAAGAACTGATCTCAGAACAGCTGATCACATAAAAGAAGAAAAGTGCTGAGTCAAAAGCTGATGAAGATAAATCCTTAGAAGATCTTGTCAAAGATGCTGATGAAGCTCATAGCAGATCCATGGATAAAATTATAGATCAGCTCTTTCGACAAGTTCATGACACAGCCGCACTAGACACTGAGATCAGAAGGCTGGAAATAGAAGAGATTCAAGCTAGATGGGCCGGTTATAGTGTGTTGGAAAGGGAAAGATTGGAGATAATGATCAGATTTATTGCCAAATACCTTGGAAGATCATTGATAGAGATAAAGGCCTGGTCCAGAGACAGTATCTTGGAGATAACCAAGAAAATCTGCTCTGCTGGAGGCTATAATAAAGGGTTGATCATCGAAGCACTGGATGAAACAGGTGCGGGGAAGAGAACTGAAATGGCAAAGCTCTCCAAAGCCAAACTCACCACCAAAATGCTAAGTCAGTCTTCTCACACTTCCACTCAAACACAACCCTTATCTCTAAAATCTCCCAAATCTATCCCTAAACCAAAGCCACCCACAAACCAATCCCTTTACCCCAAAAACCACCTCAAACCTTACCCAGTGATGGACCCAGAAGGAGGAGAAGGGTGTTGAGGGTAGAAGAAGATGAAGAAGGATGATGATGATGATAGTCTGCCAATCTCTGTTGTTCTCAAACTCAAATCACCTGAGCACAGAAGTCAACAAGTGATTACTCCTGACTTGCAAATGCAAATGGTGAAGGTAAAGATTGAAGAAGCAGAACAGCAGAAACAGCACGATGAGAAGTTTCTCAAGATGTTGATAAGGATTTCCCTCAGTCCTCATCCATTCAAGAAATGAAGAAACAGGCTCTGAGGCTGTACACTCTTAGACATACTTTTCAACATTAAAAGAAAGAATGCGGATCTGGCCAGACCCCAGGGTAAGTTCTAGAATTCATAAGAAGAATATACCAAGTAGATATCATGGCCAAGTGAAGAAGACCTTGAATGTTGCAATTACATTGGCCATGGTAGTCTCACCCTGGGAAATCATTGAAGAATTCAAGAGAACTTACAAATCCAAGACAACCCCTCAATCTATTCTTGAGAACAAAATGATCAAGAAGGGGTTGTTATACAAAAGACTTGAAGATCTTCAGAAGAGTTAACTCCAGTTGTTGCTTGAAGGCTCTCACCCTGATGAATTTGCTTATAGAGAGATAACAACTGTGGAGTTGAAAAATGGAAAGACAGTGAGATACCTGTCTGAGTATTATGGCCCAGAGTTCTTCTTCGAGGGAGTAGCAGAAGAACTCACCAAGGAGGAACAAGTTGTTCTCCTTGAGGCCTATGCTAGTGAGTCTTATAGACTCATTAATGGGAATTAGGTTTCATCGTTGGGACAAGACTCTGTGTCCAGTTTCCCAAGACAGAGTTCCCTTCCATACTTAGCCAATCAAAATATTAGAAACCTTTTCCTGGCCTATGCTTAACTGATTACCTCTGAAGCTGATCAAGAGGGTGTTTCTGCCAAGAATAAGTGGGATCATCAATAAGTTTAGAGGTTTTGGATGCATTGTTCAGGGGGAGTTTGTTGGACCAAAAGAACCAATGAGCCTGATCAGAAAAACCTCTAAGTCCCACAGACATTACAACTGCTGAAGAAGATCACAACAGCTGAAGACATCAGCTGATTACAAGGTCTGAAGACAAAGTCTGAAGACAAGAACTGAAGCTATCAGCTCAAGATAAAGTCTGAAAGTAAAGTACTGAAGACAAAGTCTGAAGCTATCATTGAAGACAAAGTCTGAAAGTAAAATACTGAAGACAAAGTCTGAAGCTATCAGCTGAAGACAAAGTCTGAAAGTAAAAGTCTGAAGAACAAAGTCTGAAGAACAAAGACCGAAGACCAAAGTGATCAGTAGTTGTCACAATAGCTGAAGTTATCAACTTCAGTAGTTGTGATGGTTTCCTTTCAGTACTTGTAATTTACTTTTTAGTAGTTATAGTTTCAGTAGTTTAGTTTCAGTAGTTTTATGTTTCTTGTACTTAGCATTCTCTAAGATGTAATCAGTAGTTGAGAACATTCTCAGTAGTTTGCATAGTTTCAGTAGTTTGAATAATTCTGTTAGATGTCACTATCAAGTGACATTAGCAGACGTCACATATCCTATATAAGGAATGTTGACCTAATTGTAATGTGTGACATTGAGCCACCATGAAAGCATATGAATGAAATATCTCTTTTGCAGAATTCTCTTTTTCTATAACCATTTACTGTTACATTGAATATCAATTGTGTTCTTGTGAATTCTTTAATTCGTTGTTCGAATTCCGCTGCAATACTCTCTAATCAATCAAACTTAGATCACTGATCCTAACATCCTCTTCTTCTTCTTCTACAAAACCGAGAGTTCCTCTACTCTCTCTCTCTAAAACCGAAGAAGATGATGATGTGAAATGAGGTGGGCGGCCATGCCCACCTTTACACCAACTTTTCAAGATTTTTGTCCTTATTACATTTTAGTTCCTCCACTTGGACCTTATTTCCTTTCTTGCTTTTATTCTTCATATCTTGACTTTAAAAGAATAAACGGGTGTTACACTTGGGTGCCTTTGTGGTTTGGTTACACAACTTTCTTCACTTTGGCATTTTGCACCTCTCCAAACGTGCTTAAACATATAAATGGGGAAAGCTTTCCTGTTATCCCATCCGTTTCAGTTTTAGAGAGTCAACGTGCTCTCTCTTGTCACTGACGTCAACCACCGGCACTAGCATCGACTGCCCCGTCACTTCTACATCGCGATCGCCTTCACTGGAATTTCACTTTGCCCCCTCCTATGTGTGTCATACGGAGAGAAAAGGGTTTGTTGTGTTTCAAGTGAGTTTTCCGAGTTTAGGTAGAGGTGTCGGTGAGGATTAAATTTCATCGTGTCATCTCTGTTATTGTTCGTCGTTGTGGCAGTGGCGGTGGGCAATGTTGCCGCTCCGCCTCCCCTTTTGGTCAAGGTAGAGCAGGCGGCGGTTTCTCGGCCATGATCGGTGGTGACGGTGGTTGGGCGCCGTTTGGTCTACCGGTGGTCAATGTTGAAGGATGCGATGATGATGTTGTGCTTGTAAGATCTGCCACCCTTCATGATGGTCTATCGTCATTAGGTTCGTTCGGGTTTTCAGATCTTATAGTATTTTTATGGCAGCAACGGTGGCTTTTGCTCCCGTTGCTCTTCTGCCTCCCTTTAAGGTTGAGGTGCAACCAACAATTATTTTGTAGCCATTTTACGTCACGATTGTGATGATGTAACCAGCTTTGTTGCCCCTCTTTTCATTGTTCACTCTAGATATTTGTCTATGCAATCTGTTTTATCTTGGGAAATCTTTCGGTCAATGACGATGAGCGTTAACTCATCTGAGATTTGGTATGTGATCAGTTTTGCATGTTACATTTTATGATATCGTGTGTCAATGAAGATGAATCATTGTTCATCTGAGACCTTTGGCTGTTGGTTAATAGAGGGCTATGATTGTAGAGCAAAAATGGTGTCAGTTGCCATGACTTGGCAACTATTTAGGTTTGCTGCTGCACCCGACTATTAGTTCTGAGCCTTATAAGGTATTGTATTGTTATTTCTTATGTAATGGTATCGACTATTTATGTCTTTGTGAGTTTTGCTCCTGTGGTGCGACTAGATATCATGTGTTGATGAAAATGAATCATTGTTAATGTCGTTTCTTATGTTGTGTTCACGACTAATTCTGTCGTTGTGGGTTTTTGTCATGTTGTGCGACCGAATATCGAAGGTTGTTTTTAGTTGTTGCCACTGATATTATACCTATAAACGGCATGGGTTTTGCTATGATAACGTATCTAAGCATTTGTTCACTTGTCCATCACACGCGCAACACGCGTGGATGTTTACCACTAGTTATAAATATAATTATCTGAAGACGATGTTTCGAACAAAGAAGTTTCAAATGACTACTTTTTAACGAGGAATAAACTTCAAATGATTAGAGTTACTACCTTTATATGAGGGGCAATAAACTAAACACTAGTTAAATTTTGAAAATATATATTAAAAATAACCTTTAATGAATGAACAAAACAAATAAACATAAATAAGCATATCACTAAATATCTATGAACACAATCGAACAAAAGCAACCTATCTTTGTATGCATTCATTTATCTATTCGAACAAAACTCATTGTTAATGTTTCTTTATTTATCAAACGTACGTACATATATGAACTTCCAACATACAATTTATAAATAGTTCGCTGAACGTTTGGTTTGTTTATAAGCGTAACTATTTTAGTTATCCAAATAGATTTTTGTGTTGTAAACATCTCTTAGGGGGCGTTTGGTATGCGAGATTTCAATAGCTTTCAAGGGAATTGTAATCTGAATTCCATTGATCATTATGTTTGTTTGGTAAAATTCGTTGGAATTGGAATTTGAATTCCATTTTGTACTTGTTTGGTTGATAAAAGAATTTGAATTGGAATTAATTCTCTCAAATTCCTTCCAATGAAGGATTTCAAAATCCTTCCAAATGTTGAAGGATTTCAAATTCTACCGACCCCGTCTCCACCACTAACCGCCACCTACCACCCCGCCCACCGCCAAGCGACACTACCGACGACCCCGACTGTCGATCGCCGACCTTAACCACCGAGCACTGCCGTCCCACACCTACCCCGGCTGCCGCCATCCCTTGCCGACCCCGACCGTCAACCGCCGACCACGACCGTCAAGCACCGCCATCCCCCGCTGACCCCGATCGCCACCGTCCCTTGCCGACCCCGACCACCGCCGTTCCCCGCCGACCCCGACCGCCGCCTCCCCCGCTGACCCCGACCGCCACCGTCCCCACCAACCCGACCATCGCCGATCCTGACCGCCGCTGTCCCCCGCCATCCCCCGCCGACCCCGACCGCTCTCCGCCGACCCCGACCCCCGTCGACCCCGACCCCCGTCGCCCCCGACCCCCGCCTACTAGCCCACCCACCGCCAACCGACTGCCAACCGACCGCCGACCGCCGCTATTGTCCGCCAACCCCTACCGCCGACTACCACCGTCCACCCCCGACCGTCGACCCCGACCGCCACCACCCTTACCGCTAACAGCCCTGACCGTGCCTGCCCCCAACCGCCGACTATCACTCGTAGGCCGCTGTCCTCGACCTTCGCTGACGCCACACAACCTCGTCACGGACGACCGCCACCCACTTTTTACCACAACCACCGCCAACCGTGTCTCGACCACAAGCATTATCGGTTGGTGGCGGCAGTGGGGTACAGTCGGTTTTTGAAAACAGGCGTGGTTGGTGGTCGGGGTTGATTGTTGGCGGTGACAGCGGCGGTGGTCGATGGTGTGTAGCGGCGATGATCAATGGTCGTTGAGGTGGTGATGGTTTGTAACGGGTGATGAATTTCAATTCCTTTATAAGTGTTTTGTCGTTAAAATGCATTTGTAATTTAAAATCTATCAATGGATTCTAAAATTTAAATTCCAATTTCAATTCTAATTCTAATTCCAATTCTAACAAATTTCATGAAACAAACATCTCTTAAACTGAATTCAAATACAAAATAATAATAGAAATACCGACAAACCAAATCAAGAGGAGAAAACGTAAGCTCGTAACTCGAAGTAGGTTGATTAAAAAACGCTATGTTTTAGATATAAAGGATAATGAATATAAAATTTGATTTCTTAAGTCGGCTTGGTTGAAACTTATAAAATCCATGACTAAAAAGCCAAAATCTATATTCAATTTAATCTCTAAGTTGACTTGAAAAACCGAAAGACGAATATAAATCCTGAATTCGAATTTGGTTCACTTTAGCGCTAGATAAATTCCTTAACATTTGATCAGTAAAAAAATATTTTTAATTTGAAAATATCAGTAATTTGTATGTTATTTATTATGTTATTAAAATAATTATATTATAGTCGTTGTAATATCCACCATCTCATACTATCAGTATTGTTCTCTTTGCAAATGAAAATCTTAGAAATTTGCTTTCATTGTTCGAGTGAAAACTTCTTAGGAGGTAACTAATCATGGATTACTCATAGCCAAACATACTTAAATAGTTAAATGTAGAGTTCTTTGCTCATCCAAAACCAATATGCCTAGAACATGTTGATTGTATTTGAGGTAGATCACTCCTTACACCAAGAATCTGTCATCTTCAACGACCCTTATGAGATTTGCCTAGTGTTTTAAAATCACCCCTTAAGGACTCATCATGCTTGACGAGTTTTGTCTCACTATCCCAATAAAAGATGTGGGATTTGCTTGAGGCATCCCCCATGAGTACCCCCACAAACTTATTATTAATGACAAGGTTTACTCCACCATCTCGAATGACAAAGAAGTAGGTCTCATACCAACAACAACATCTGACTTATCACACCACCAATATTATTTTATTTCCCACCAAGCAACAAATAGATTTGCTTTGTTTGCCCAAGTAAAAACTTATTATAAGTTCCCCCGGGTTGCTCAAACACATGCATGTTTGATTGTAGAGTTCTCTTCTCATTCATTTTCGAAACCGAATTAGTAGTATTGGAGGTGGATCATTCATGCAATCTAGAATTATCGGTGTTGAAGGAAATCAAGTTATGTTTGCACAAACAACATTAACCTTGTATATATATTTTTTTAAAAATAAATATAAAATATAATGAATATTGATTATGATGATCACAATGACATGAACACAATTAATAAGCAAAACAGATTTGACTCAAGCGTATTTCATTAGAATTGATTAATGATTACAGATGAATAAATAAGGAATGACATAAACAATAAATACTTTGTCTTCCGAAGGTACTTTGTCTTCTGAAGGTACTTGGTCTTCCGAATATACTTTGTCTTTCGAAGGAGTCTGCTCATCCGCAGGAGTCTTCACTTGAACTCTTTGATTGACTTCACTTTAACTCTAGAGTTGATTATTCATCCGCAGAGGATCTTCGGATGTATGTTACTTGTATCAAACATATCTATGGAAGAACAAAATATTCATCCGTAGATATTTCTCACACTTGGTTAATTTCAGTAATTCACCAATCATAATGTTTGTACCTGTGATCATACACAAATCAACACACATATGGGTTAACCTATATACATAATGCATACATCAAAACAATGAATTATAATCATTCATTACAAGTATTGATTAAAGTTCTAAGCCAATAAAAATGATCTAGATCTATTGTTCCTAAATCTAATATGTTGCACCCTGAAAGGATCATACATGCCAGCTCAATGGGTGACTTGATGATTGCTCAGCTGGAATCCCATAAGTCCAAGATGAAATGCGGATGAAGATCTGCAAGAAAAATAACAAGTGTTATCTTCCGCATTAGTTAATGCGGAAGACAAAACTCTGATGCAGACAAGTGTTTACTCTTCCGCATTAACTAATGCGGAAGACATAATACTTATGCTAAAGAACAAGTTACTCTTCCGCATTGACTAATGCGGAAGAACAAAAGAAGATGCGGACAAGACTTTGATCATCCGCATTGACAAATGCGGATGACCAACCAAATGCGCACAAGTATTTGTTCATCGGCATTAACCAATACGGATGACCAACTTACTAATGCTAATGATCAAGTAGAAGTGCTGGTCAAGATTATCTCATCCGCATTTGTCAATGCGGATGAACAAGCAGAGATGCGGATCAAGACTTAGACTAGTTTATGATGTATTAGATCAGGGGTAGTTTAGTCATTTTGTAAAGGCATCTTGTCTGCATATAAATAGAATAGTTAACCTCGTACTGAGATGACGGCTGATAAATAGAGAATTTTTGTTGTAATTATTCTCTGTAACTTATCAACTTTCATATATCAATACAAACAACATTTATGAGTAATTTTCTTGCTTGAATGTTCTTTGATTGTTTGTTTCCACCACTCAATCACTGACTTGATTATCATATTCCATTCTCAATAAGAATATCACTCTTACACAATCCTAGTCAATTGGTATCAGAGCCTTGGCTCTCGATTCTGTTTCAGATCTGCGCATAGACTGAATAGAACTCGATTGATCTGATAATCAAGTTGCTAGTAGTAGATATTATCATCTCTACTTAGCAAACAGCAAAAATACTCCTGTCAAACAACAAGAACACTCATTCTGAACCTTAACAGAACTGCTTGAACAAGTTGGACTCATCAAACATAATCAATCTTAAAATCAACTAAATCTATACGTACACAAATCAACATGGATTCTAACAGTTACTCTGAATTAGGTCATACACCTAAACCTCCCATGCTTAAACACAAATATGAGTTTAAACAATGGAGAATACGGTTTAGAAGTTATATCACAGGTGTAGATCCTGACTTTTGGATCTCAATATGTAAGGGTCCACATATTCCTGTTACTCTATCAACAGCTCAAGCTGCACTGTACAAGACTGCTAGAATACCAATTGAAGACTTAACTCTGGATGAAGATGACTATAAGAAAATCAAAATTGATCTCAAAGCATACTCCATTTTGACTCAAGCACTCAAAATGGATGTGCTGAAAAGATTGAAAAATATGGAACTGCTAAAGCTGTTTGGGATACTCTCAAAATTATGTGTGAAGGTAGCAGTGAAGTTGCTTAAATTAACAAAGACAAGCTCGTCAATCAGTATGAAACCTTCCATCACACCAAAGGAGAATCCATATCAAACAACTGCACAGATTTGTACAGTTGGTCAATGACTTAGAAATTATGGGTGTTTCATACAACATTATATAACTTAACAAGAAAATGCTTCATAGGCTACCTGAAAGCTAGAAGCAAAATGTCACAATGCTGAAAAATACTCTTGATCTTGAGTGTACAACTCTAGACATTATGATAGCAAAGATTGAAGCTTTGGAACTTGATGAACGAAGCAGAAATCTGAGTGGGCCAAGAGTGATTGAAGCCTACAAATTCCCTTCAGAATCACATTCTGTTGAAAATGCTTTCATCACAGAGGAAGATAACTTCATCTCATCAAGAGATCAAATGAACAATACTGGGTTCATTGCATCTCCACCATTCAATCACCCCTCAACTTCAGCACAAGCACCAAAAGTCTCCACTGCTCCTCCAATCTCTCCAGAAGACTTAAAATCAAAAGAGCAAAAGGCAACTTACAATGCCTTTGTTGCAAGTTTTGAAGCATATCTTAGGGGAAGACTCGCTTCTGCCTATCTATACAGGAAGATTTAGAAGAAATAGATCTCGATGATGTTGAGGAGATGGATCTATAGTGGCAAATGGCAATGATTGCCATGAGAGCAAAGAAATTCTTCAGAAAAGGAAGAAAGTTGAGTCTGAATGAGAACACAAAACTTGGATATGACAAATCCAAGGTAAAATGCTTCAACTGTGGCATGACTGGCCATTTCTCAAGAGAGTGCAATGCTCCTAAAAGAAACAACCATTCAAGGAACTCTCCCTGGTCAATCATCATCATAGCCCAATTCAAGCTATCACTCAAACAATCAACAACAGCAGTACCATCATTCTCATCATCAACAAACATACCAGAATCAACCACAGCTGACTAATCAAGCCCATGCAAGCAGTCAGCCTTCTGCTAGTGCCCTTGTGATCAAACAAGATGGGATATGTGACTGGAGTGTGTATGCTGAGGTAGTCAAGCCTTAATTCCAGAATCATGCTCTTATGGCTCATATAAATGATGGACCATCTTTAATGCCTACTGAGGTTCATTCACACAGGTCTAATAGTCTGTGGTATGTAGACAGTGGATGCTCCCGACACATGACTGGAGATCGTTCCCTCTTTCATGATTTCAAGTACATACAAAGAACTACTATGGCATTCGGTGGAGATTCAGAAGGTGGTAGGATTACAGGAGAAGGATCTGTGACAAATAGGATGCTAAGCTTTGATAGAGTGAATTAATGTGAACAACTGAATTTCAATCTGCTAAGCGTGTCTCAGATTTGCGACAAAAAATATTCCACTCACTTTATAGACACTCACTGCTACATTTTGAAACCTGGATTTCAGATTCCTGAAGAATGGGTTGTCTTAAAGACTCCGAAGAAGAATAATACATATGTCTTAAACCTGTGTTTTGCATCACCTAAGGAAGAAATATGTCTTTTGTCTAAAGCATCATTTGATGAGTCATAGCTTTGGCATAGACGTTTGGGGCACACTAACTTTAAAAATATGAAAAAGTTAGTCAAAGGAAACCATGTAATTGGTCTTCCTCAAAAAGAATTCAATTTTATTGATCAATGCTCGGCGTGCCTCAAAGGAAAACAACACAAATCGTCTCACAAAACCAAGCTGGTGAACACTAACAATACTCCATTGAAGTTACTTCACATGGATATTTTTGGACCAACTCATGTAATGAGTATGGGAAAGAAACAATATTGTTTAGTGATCATTGATTACTTTTCTCGATTCACATGGGTGTTCTTCCTACTTCATAAAAATGAAGCATCCCAAATCATTTAAAAATTTATCACTAAAATTGAAAATCAACTTGATCTCAAAGTCAAAATAATAAGAAGTGATAATGGTACAGAGTTCAAAAATGAAAATATGAGTTCCTTTTGTGTAACCAAAGGCATTGCTCGTCAATTCAGTGCAGCTAGAACTCCTCAACAAAATAGGGTAGCTGAAAGGCGAAATAGAACACTGATTGAAGCAGCAAGAACGATGCTAGCCGATGCTAAACTGCCAATCACCTTCTGGGCAGAAGCAGTTAACACATCGTGCTTTGTGCAAAATCGAACTCTGATTTTTAAAGAAAGTAACATGACACCTTTTGAACTGATATTTCATAGGAAACCATTTATTGGATTCCTCAAATCATTTGGTTGTCCAGTCTCAATATTAAACACCCGTGATCATTTGGGAAAATTTTCATCTAAGTCTGATGAAGGATTTTTTGTAGGTTATTCTTCTCTCTCAAAGGCTTATAGAGTGTTCAATCCTAGACTGAACATTATTGATGAATCTACAAATGTTCAATTCAAAGAACATTCGTTTCCTAAATCTTCAAATGGTCCTGATTGGTTGTTTGATATTGACACATTTACTAAATCATTTGACCAATTTCACTTGTCTGATGCAGGAAATATACATTCAAGTGACACTTCATCAATTGTAGAAAGAAGAGATAATTATCCATTGATTCCACCTACATCTGATGAACATATAAATGAAGAAGTTCCTCTTCAAGCTGATCCCATCAGACATCTGTCACAAAACCTTAGTGTTTCTTTTGAAGAAGGTCCCAGCCTGGTACCATCTCACTTAGATGAGTTGTCACATGAGATCAGAAATCAAAAACAGGCTTCTCATCCAGAAGAAACTCAAGGTACTTCAAATGATGCAAGCAACCTCAGTGCTGCTGAAGATATAGCAGTTACTGAAACAAAAGTTGGCAATCTTCATAATTCAACAACAATACAAGATGATTGTGCCTCTGACCATAATGAACTGAATGTCTCCAATCTTGATGTAACTATTGCTGGTGACACCATTCCAACCACAAGAATACACAAGAATCATCTAGTTGAAAGCATTATTGGTGATCTTAATGAGAGGGTGACAAGAAGCAAGTCCAGTATTGCAAACATCTGTTTGTTCTCCTGCTTTCTATGTCAAACAGTACCCAAAAACATCAAAGAGGCGCTTCAAGACAATATTTGGATTGAAGCAATGCAAGAAGAATTGCTCTAATTCAAGAAACATGAAGTATGTCAGCTGGTAGATCTTCCCGAAGGACAATACCCTATCGGTACCAGATGGCTGTACAGGAACAAGACTGATGATAGAGGGATAGTCATCAAAAATAAAGCAAGACTAGTGGCACAGGGATACACTCAGGAAGAAGGAATTGACTACGACGAAGTGTTTGCACCTGTTGCCAGACTAGAAGCAATCGGAATCTTTCTTGCATATTCTGCATCCATGAAATTTACTGTTTATCAAATGGATGTAAAGTGCGCCTTCTTGTATGGAAAGATTACTAAAGAAGTCTATGTAAGTCAACCACCTGGCTTTGAGGATCCAGATTTCCCTCACAGAGTGTACAAGCTTGACAAAGCTCTGTATGGTCTTCATCAAGCTCCAAGAAAGTGGTATGAGACTCTATCATCCTTTCTTCTTGAACATGGGTATGAAAGATGAAAGATTGATCAGACTCTCTTCAGAGGACTAAGAGGAAAATACATGCTGTTAGTCCAGATCTATGTGGATGACATTATATTTGGTTCGACAAACAAGCAACTCTACAAAGAATTTGAAGATCTTAAGCATTCAAAGTTCCAAATGAGTGCTATGGGGGAACTCACATTCTTTCTAGGGGAGCAAGTTCAGCAAACAGCAGATGGAATCTTCATCAATCAATCAAAATATGTAGAAACCATGCTGAAGAAATTCCACTTTGCAGACTGTCAGTATATCAGAACTCCTGTAGATACTAAAGTGAAGATTGGGCCTAACCCTGAAGGAAAATAAGTGGATCAAACTCACTATCGATCAATGATAGGTTCACTTATGTATCTAACAGCCAGTAGGCCTGACATTATGTTTGGTGTTTGTGTGTGTGCTAGATATCAAGCTAATCCAAAAGAATCACATGTGAATGTAGTCAACAGGATATTCAGATATCTGAAGGGCAAACCAGCTCTTGGATTATGGTATCCAAAGGAAGGATAATTTAATCTCTAAGCCTACATAGACAGTAATTATGGAGGATGCAACTTCAATAGAAAATCCACTTCTGGCGGTTGTCAATTTCTTGGTCCCAGACTAGTATCCTGGCAATGCAAGAAGCAGACAAATGTGTCTGTTCCTCCTCAGTAAAGCTGAATATATTGCTGCACCAGCATGTTGCTCTCAAGTTCTTTGGATTCAAAACCAGATGCTTGATTATGGTTTTAACTTTTTGCATACACCAATTTCTATTAACAACATAGCTGCTGTCTTTATAACTAATAATCCAGTTCAGCACTCAAAAACAAAACATATTGAGATTAGATATTATTTTTTGAGGGACTGTGCTGAAAAGGGTTTAATCAAATTGATTCAATTACCAACAGAAAATCAATTAGCGGATTTGTTTACCAAGGCATTTGAACCTAGTAGGCTTGAATTTCTGGTTCAGTCAATTGGCATGATTAACCTTGTGTAAAAGAAACAATGAAAAACATCAAAAACATTTTAAAACATCAGAAAAACCACAAAAAGAAATCAAGTTTTATGAAGAAAAGAATTCTTGGGAAATGATATAATTATAGTCGTTATATCATTCACTGTGCTTAATTTCAAAATGCCAAAGATTGAAATGACTTACCAGATATGTTGCTAGGCTAAAATTGGAAGAAAAGATACATGCAGTGATGAATTAAAGACATATTCATTGTGAAAACACTCATCACAAAGTACATGTATGTATTGGCTTATCTGAATGCATGTATGTAGTCCCCTAAACACCAGGTAATGATACTTTATGAATCTCTTTCACATATCATGTTTCATCTTTGTTTTGCTGAGCGAAGACCTGATGAAACTTGCACATAGTGCAGATGTCATGATCCAAAAGATTCCCAATGTGGAACACATCCAAGATTGGATGAATCAACAAAGTAATACATTCCAAGTGAATGAACAAAAGAATCCTATCATGGATCACCTTGCAAAGTGAAGTGAAAAATCCCAATGTGGATCAACATGAAAACAGATCAAATAAAAGACCCAATAAGGATCAGTGAAAATGAGATTTCATGACTTAAGTAACCTGGTAAGAAAAGTTGTGAAAAAGTTCTACCATGCATTGTATAAGGAGGGTTGATCATTTCATACTTATGTGTGTGAGGTACACATTGAATAATAAATCAACCAAAACATGATAAAAGTCATTTGCATCAAAATATCAACCAGGTATGAGTTTAAGAGGACAAACATACCTTCAATCTTCAAGTTCATAATCATGTCCATTTAATCATAAAGGATGCACAAGTGTAATGTAAGACTGATATGATCCCAACAAGAGATTTTTCTCTTAATTATTAATATTAATCAAAATAATATTTAAAAAGTTTTAAATCTTTAAAGTTTCTCTCCAAATGTGGACATAAACTTTAGGGGGAGTAATTTAAAATTTTTGAGTAAGTCCAAATTTTTGTTTATTAACTCAATTTTGAAAAACAAAACAAAAAGAATTTTAGTTGGTGTTGTTGCAATAAGTCATAACATTATATCTTAGCTTATGCAGATTCTTAGAAGCATGATAAGTCCAAGATCTGTCAAAATGGGAAACTTGTATTAATTGTGACATACAAGTCAATCCAAGCAAGAATTGACAACTTCAACAGCCAACTTCATAAGAAAATCAATCAAGGACACCTCTTCACAAGATGAATAATCAATTCAATCACATTAACTTTTGATTAAGTTCAAAAGGTAATGCAGGTAAGTGCATTAGTTAATGCGGGTGAAGGTAACCCATGCATGTAACTAATGCAGGTAACAATAATTTTTAAGTGCAACTATGCAGACAATGATTTTACTCTACCGCATTAGTGTGTGAAGTGTAATGTGAAATTTACTCTATCCCGCAATTGATACAATCAACAAATGCGTATGAACAGGTCTCTATCGCATTTGCTACAGTGCTGTGTTGACTTGTCAACCGCATTTGTAGTTGCACAAATGGACTTTGTTCTATCGCATTTGCTACTATACATATACGGATATGGTAAAACAAGCAACTCAACCGCATTTGTTACAATGTTCTTCTGCATTTACTACAAATCGAATGCGGACGGCCAAAATGTCAGTTTAACTTCCACATTTGCAACAGTACACAAATGCGGATAGAATAAAATTAAGAAACAAAACTTCCGCATTTGTAACTGTAGAGTAATGCGGACAGTCAGTCAAAAATTAAACCTTCCGCATTAGCTACAGTCACAAATGCAGATGATCAAAAGTAGTCAAATGCGGACTGTCAATGTCAAAAGTTTGTCTTTATCATTTGCTACAGTCAACAAATGTGGATGATCAAAATTAAACAAATTAACCTTCAGCATTTGCTATAGTGTTGACTGTATTTGCTTGTAAACTTATAAAATTTCTCAAATTGTATTATTTGACTATAAAGGAATTCAAACGGGTCATTTAATACTTTTCAAATTTGAGAGAACTTATAGCGAGATGAGCACAAACCTATAGTACACCACCATCAATCATCATCATCATCACAAACATTCAAAGATTTTGTTGTGTTTCATCTTTAAACATTCTTGTCATCGATTCAGAACCAAGTCGTTTCGAAGATAAGGTATAACTTCAACAGATTTGAAACCAAAACCTAAGTCTCGGACTGTTACCCTAAATCGAACAATGAACCAGAAAATTATTGAAGAACACCAAAATCAAACTCATTAATGTGATGTAATACACATTTTCGATCTCAATAAACATATAAAATGATAGGAATTCAACTGATATTGAAAACCTTGATAATCATGTTTACTGCGAAAAATAGAGCAAAGTGAAAAAGAAAATTGTGTAACAAATCAAAGTCACATTAAAAAATCAAAGCAAAGTTAAAGTCAAAATTGTTAACTAACACACATGTCTCTTGTGTAGATTACATGGCAAACCTTACATGGAGCAAGCTCCATAACGTCAGCGGTTATCTAAACCCTGATGTGCCTGAAGCCGAAGGTCTTAGAGATATGATAAGATTCTTATCTATCACAAGGGTAGCATATGCCACGACAGTAAGACCAACAATCTACGAGAATCCCATCAGGTCATTCTGGGAATCAGCTGAAGTGGTTGAAGAGGATGGAGTGAAAATTCTAACTGGGAGAATCAATAATGAACTCACTCTGAGGATCATAGAAGAGTCAGTTAGAAGATGTCTGCAATTCAATGATAATGCAGACGATCCTCTTGAATTAGATGATGAGGAAATAACCACATTTTTCTCTGAAATTGGTTATGAAGGGAGTTATGAAGCAAAACAGATAGTCAAAGGATTAGTGGACCTGCCTTGGGGGTTCCTAATTCATATGTTTCAACACTGTTTGTCTAAAAGGAAAACAGGATGAAATGACATTCTAGTCCTCACATCTTCTGCAATCTGTGCTCTCTGCACCAACAGACGGTTTAACATGTCTGCATATGTATTCAATGGCCTAATCTCCAACATTCAAGAAGGGTTGAGATACAAGTTTCTAATGTACCCCAGATTCATTCAATGTCTAATCAATGAATCATTTCATGACATTGTTAATGAAGGACATGTGCTAACATTCCTCGTTATGATGCAAGATCCTATAAGTACATCAAGAAGAAGGACCCAACGAACTTTTACAGTGGTGCCCCTTCACCCCTTCTTCCTTGATGCTTCAACAAATACATCAAGCAGGTCAAGCACAACCACCTCCACAACCAATAGCTCAACCAACTCCACAACCATCACCATCCATCCCAATACAATCCTCAATACCACACCAATACCATCTCAAATAATCCCCAATACTATCACAAATACCATCCCCATACCATCTCTAATGCCATTACCACAACAAATACCACAACCTTCTACACAACCATCTCTTCAAACATTACCTCAACCATCATCACTTTCAACTCCACAACCAACCCACCAATGATCACTCAACCTCCACCTATGTCCCACATCATCAATCTCCAATATCACCACACCAATCACCTATTTCTCCTTACCAACCTTTACCATCATCCCTTGATCACCCTGCTAAAACAGAAGGATCAACAAGTGCTCCAAATCATCCAAATCATCTTCTGATAAGGAGGATCATCATGATCAAACCAAAGCTATGAAAGAACCTTCTAAGGCTGCTCCTTCAGAGAGCTATGCTGAATCCAACATCAACAGGCCTGATGAAAAAGATGAATTAATATCTGAGTTGTTACTCAAAGTGGAAAGGATGGAAAGAACTTTAAACAGGAGAGTAGGAATCATCAATGATAGAATCCTGGAACTGGATGAGAAAGAATGTGAATTGAAAGAACTTAAAGAGAAATATGCAGCTGAACGAAAAGAACAAGACAAAGAGATTGAGAATTTAAAAGCTGCACTGAAACACTCAAGAGAAGAATGAGTGGACATGTAGATACTCTTGAAATACAAACTATTGCAATGGAGGAACAAGAAAACATCATAGAAGAACAAGTTGATATCATCTCAAAACTTGAAAAAGAAATTGAGAGCAAGAACAAAAGAATATCCGAGCTTGAAATGATGATCAAAAGAACTAAGTGAAGGATGATGATGAGATAGAAAAACAAGAAAAGGTTGATGATGATGACAACCAAGTAATAGATAGAATGAAGAACAAATAGATGATGAAGGTCAAACTGAGATCAAAGACCAAGCCTAGACATGGTAGTGTATTCTGGAACACTGGTTATTCAGACTCTGAAAAAGGTGAATTTGAAGAACTCTTCAGTGCTTTGGATAGTTTTGCATCTGAACAATTCAGCATTGATGATGATTTCTGGGAATTCATAAACAATCAAAGAACTAAGGCAGAGCCTATTGTCTTTATTCCCAAATCACCAGTGCCTTTGGAAAAGAATTAACTCTGTAAGTTGTCTCTGCTATATCATTAACTGAAGACAAAAAGAAGAACTCAAAGAAAGATATGAACAAGAAAGAAAAGAAGAAACTGAAACTGAACAGAAAGAAAATGAGAAACGTAAAATGAAGGATCAAGAGCCAAGTACACCTGAAAAGGTCCCTGAACCAGAAGAACAAACTGAAACCTCTAGCCCTCAACTTCAAACTTAGTCACGAAAGAGGAAGTATTTGGCTGAAAAAGCTAAAGGTAAGAGACCAATAACTGAAGAAAACCAGCAAAGAAACAAAAAGATAACCCAAGAAGTTTAGCAGCAATTGCTGAATTTTTGGAAGAACATGAGCAGGCAGAAACTCAGTTGAAAAAGTTGGCTGGAGCAATTGATTTAGAAGAAGGAGAAATTGCTGACGATTATGAAGTTGGAAAGGATGTTCTCATGGACAGTCCTATTAAAGCAGAACAGTCAGTGGAAGACATGGTAACCAAAGCTCAAACTGATGACTTGATGATTAAAGCCATGTTTTTGATCAATCAAGGCTATGATCCTGATGAAGTGTTTGGAATGACCTATGAGAGAATGAAGGAGGAGGAAGAGAAAGTGAAATTGTTGCTTGATCCAACAATAGACAACGAATATGAGAAGACAATAACAAAGGATACTCCAAAAAATAAAGACTCATCTTTGAAGAAATCAACAGGCTATGAAATACCAATGCCAAGAAGGGGTCCCCTACAAAAACTGTCTCAAATGAAGAAATCAACCTCATCCCATGAATCATTATTTCCTGATCCTTATAACATGTCTGATAAGGAAATGAAGGAATATCTCTCAAGTCAGGGATTCACAAAAAGAAGGATTGCCAACATGAAGACAAATTCTTTAAGGGCTACAACTCTTCAATTAATCAATGAAAAGAAAGAAAAACTCAAGAAACTAGAAGAAGAATTGACTAGGACCAAACCCAGAAGCAGAGTGTCAATTGAAGACATGCTACTGAATCAAAAAGATCAAGAACTACATGCCCCAGTGCTCCACACAAGTACCCTAAATGGTTTGCAGAACCATCTTAGTTGAAGCGGCAAGAAGGACTGACTACTGCAGAACTGATCAGAGGGTGTCTACTCCTAAGGGAAGGTAGATCAAAAGATAATAGCCTGGAAGTATGACAGCACATGGAACATGTTCATGGTGAAGAGAATCTCAGGCTAGTACAATTCTTTACTGAGTACTCAGCTCTAGTAAATGCCCTTGAGATTCATGATTTGAAGGAGCTAGCTCAACTTGAACTGATCAATCATGAAGCTATGTTAAGGGATATGAATTTGAGAACATACTTAAGATGTTGAAAGAACAAACAACTTCAAATCATTAAAGACAATTTGCTTAAGAAATAAAACTTTTGTCAATCCCCTGGATAAGAAGAAAAAGATGGAAGCAAAGAAATTGTATTCCCTGAGTTGAAGGTAATGCCAACTGAGTCATTGAAGAGAAAAGTAGTATCTGGTACTCATTCCTCCACTCCTATCTCAACATGTACTATGATGGAGAACCTATGAGATGGTGATAGAAAGGAAGTGGGGAGGAAAAGAAGGAGCTGACATCAGACATTTAGTGGATATGAAGTAAGATTACTTGATGAATCATACATCCACACATTTATACCAGGCACTTCAGGGAATTAAACAACAAATTAGGTGAACAAAACATGCACTTCTTTCTGAAATGCATCAAGTTGTTGAAACTGGCCTATGATAGAATAAATATTAAAATAGACAAAAGATAGAAGAAGAAAACACCACTGCAACTTGGAATATTGTTAAGCTTGAAGTGGATGTGGGAGGGAGTTTATTGATTCATAGAGATGGTCTTTCCACAATCTCCATATGGGAGCCTATTTCACTAAAAAAGTTACCAATAGAAGCCATCTACAACATGACAGAATGAAATACATGTGCTGAGTAGAGACAGGATGTCAGAAGCAACTGATTTTGTAAACATGATCAAGGCTATCCTGGATCCCACCAAAGCTGCATTCATACTACCTCCTAAAGAACCAGCTGAATCTACAGAACATCAATCACCTCCTAGACATTGACAAAAACCAGGCTATATAATCCTTGGGGGAGTATTGTTGCACCCTCAAAGGATCATACACCACTCAATGGGTGACTTGATGATTGCTTAGCTTAAATCCCATAAGTCCAAGATGAAATGCGGATGAAGATTTGTAAGAAAATAACAAGTGTTATCTTCCGCATAGTTAATACAAAAGACACAACTCTTACAGGATCAGCGATCACAAGTTTGATGTATTAGAGTTCAAAGTAGCGGAATAAGAACAGGAATTAGACAAATTGTAGCAAGAATCGATACTTGTATGAATTAAGAGCACATACGGTTATAGCGAGAGAATATATTTCTGATTCAAGGAATGTTTATAGATATGGAATACTTCTAATCAAATCATTCAAATCATTCAATTTACAATAGGTTGACACTCCTTATAGAGTGCAACACCACTGCCGTTATCACGGAAAGTGACAACTGGCAGATCTATTACAAAATAACTAAATCTTAACAAACTACTAAAATGTTCACAACTACTGAGAACATATCAGAGTGTTAAGTACAGAATATAAAACTACTGATTAGAAACTACTGAAACTACAACGACTGAAGAACAAGCTCTTCAGTCGTTTTACAAAACTACTAAACTAGATATAAAACTACTGATATCATAACTACTGAAGAAGTACTCTTCAGCATTTTGACAAACTACTGATGCTTCAGTACTTGATCTTCAGACTTTGACCTTCAGATGTTTCATCAGCTGATGACTTCAGTAGATATCATCAGCTGATGTCTTCAGTCTTTGTCTTCAGACTTTGTACATCAGTTGTTGATCTTCAGCACTTGTAAACTCTTCAGCTGTTGTACTTTAGTACTTTGGTCTTTCAGCTTCAGCACTTGTGTTCTTCAGCTGTTGACTTCAGCACTTTAGTTCTTCAGCTGTTGAAGTCTTCAGCACTTAATCTTCAGCTGTTGAAGTCTTCAGCACTTGTCAAACTGCTGATGAGGCTTTCAGCAGTTGTTGTGATACCATGTGGGACTTAGAGGTTTTCTGATCTTGGCTCATTGGTTCTTTTGGTCCAACAAACTCCCCCTGAACCAATGCAGCCAAAACCTCTAAATTATTTATTATCCCACTTATTGTTGGCAAAATGTTGGTCTTTTTCCTTCTTGATCAGTAGAGAAGATGACCCATATAAGCACTGGCCTGGAATGAGTCTCTGATGATTTGGTTGGCAAGTATGGATGGGAACTCTATATTGGGGACTTGGACACGAGCTGTTCCCCCATCCATGAGACTCACTTCCCTATGATGAGTCTGTACGACTCTCTTGTGTAGGCCTCAAGGAAGGTGATTTGTTCCTCCATGGTTAGCTCTTCAGCACCTCCTTCAAACAATGATTCAGGCCCATAATACTCAGACAGGTATTTGGCCTGTTTCCCATTCTTTAGCTCCACAGTTGTTATTATTCTTAAGCAAACTCATCCGGTGATACCCTCTAGGAACAACTGGAGCTCTTTTTCCTGACTTTCTCAAGCCTCTTGTAAACTAACCCTTTTTCACTATTTTGTTTTCAGCATCTTCTGAGGGGTTAGACTAGCTTTGTAGGCTTTCTTGAAGTCCTCTAGGATTTCCCAGGGTGAAACTACAAAGACCAAGAGATCACTTCATCTACGATCTTTTCACCTGGCCAATGTATCTCTGAGGTATGTTTTTCTTATGAATTCTGTGAGAGACCCTGGGATCAGGCCAAATCCTCACTCTTTCCTTTTGATATTGAAAGTATGCTTGAGAGTGTAAAGTCTGAGGCTTGCTTGCTTCTTCATATTGATGATATGGATGTGGCTGCATAAGCTTTGTCAACTCTCTTCAGCAATTCCTCATCATGCTGTTTATGAAGCTCTTCTTCTTCTAGCTTCACTTTAACCATTTGTCTTTGGAATTCAGGAGTAATTGCTGAGGAGTGACTTGTGGCCTTAGGCAACTGAATCACAGCTGAGAGTGGCAGCTATCTTCATCATCTTCTTCATCATTTCTAGCCTCAATACCCTTCTCTTCTTCTCTCTTCAAGGGTATATCATCGCTAGGGGTTTTGAGGGTAAGGGAGTTGGTTTTGAAGGAAGAGGATGTTTGGATTTTGGCTTAGAGATTGGTTGGGAGATTTGAGGGGTAGGCTGTGTTTGAGTGGGTGGAAGGGAAGGTTGATCCAGCATCTTTGTAGTAAGTTTCGCCTTTGTGAGTTTAGCCATCTCCAACCTTTTACCAGCCCCAGCCTCATCAAGGGCTTCCACAATAATCCCCTTGTTGAATTGCTCAGACAGACAGATTCTGGTGGCTATAGCCAGAATACTGTCCCTGGTCCATGCGCGAATCTCCATTAAAGATCTTCCTAAATATTTGCAATGAAGCGGATCATGATCTCCAATCTCTCTTTTTCAAGAGCATCATACCCAGCCCATCGGGTTTGTATCTCTTGCACTTCCAACCTTCTGATCTCACTATCCAATGTGGCTGTATCAAACCCTTGCCTGAAGAGTTGTTCAATTATTTTATCCATGGATCGGCTGTGTGTAGTGTCACTTCTTTTACCAGCTCTTCAACGATTTGTCTTCAGTAGGTTGATCCTCAGCATTTTTCTTGCGCTTGTAAGTGAGCAGTGGTTGCTGTCTTTCTCCTCCTCTTGGGCTTGCTTCTCTTCCTTCTCTTCCTCTGTTCTTTTCCTCTTTTTTCTTTCACTGCAGTACTCTCCCCCTTTTTGGATGCATTGGTGGAAGGGTTTGTACCGCAGAAAGTGTCTTTTGTACAGCAGCATCAATCAGGGTTGTAAAGTAGAGGAAGCCTCTCATCAATGGATTTAGTCACAATATCAGTGATTATGGGTGTGATGAGAGGGAGGGAATTTTGAAGTACAGCACCTATTTGCTCAGGAGGGTTCTGTTCCTGAGAAATAGGGCCTGAAGCAGAGGCAGGTGGTTGAGTTTGGAGTGGCTCAGTGTTTGGGGAACCTTCAACTGAAGGTGCCATCTGTGGGTTGGTGGAGGCAGATGGTCTTTCTCCTTGTGAGAGTTGGTCAAGTAGGTTTTGCAGCCTACTGACTTTCTCTTCAAGGATTGTGTTCTGGGCAAGAACATCGTAGAAAAAGCCCAGGTCATCATCAGCCAAAGCTGAATCATCTGACCTCCTGCTTAGAGCAGGATTTACATGCACTGGGTGTAGACCAGTTGTTGCATGCCCCTTGTGCTTGGTACTGGGGACTTCCAGCCTCAGGACAATGTCCATCATCAGCTGTTGCCTCTAGTGAGGTCTTAGCAATGTTACCAGCCATTCTAATCATGTGCTGATTCAGAAGAGGTGGCAGCCTCACTAGATATTCTAAGCTCCTTATCTACACCAGGAGATAGAAGTGGTAAACCCCTGTGCTGTGGGTTCTCAAGTGCACTGTGTTCCTCCCCCTCAATTGTAGAGGCGTTCCCAGTAGTAAGTGGTTTCTGGGGAGGGGTGAGGAGTGCAGTTGAGTCAGCACTTGTGCAACTATTAAAGTTGGGCTGTGAGGGGCGGTTGTATGGGGTGAAGGGATAGAAGCAGTGTGCACCTGGGGAGGTTGGTGCTCTTCAATGGCAATCTCCTCAAGTGAGGAAGATCCCAGATATGTAGGTACCCCTTGTGTGGTTGCTGCAGGCTCCTGTTGAGAGGAAGCCTGAGCGCTATGGCTGGAAGAGTCATTGTATCCACTAGGGGGTTTGGACTAGTGGATATATCCTGCGTTTGTGTTGCAGGGGCATCCTCAGGGACTCAATTCCCTGAGTAGCCGTTTTGGGTTTCTTTTTGGTGGGTTTGGTGGGGACTTTTGATTTGGAGGGTGGCTGTGGGTTCCAGCTGCGTGGGTTTTCGCAGCTTGGCAGCCAATTTGAGTGTCTGGTCAGAGTTGTGCCGGAGTATACTTCCGGCAGAACAGCCGTAGCAGGGACTCCCAAGCCAACAAGTCCCTCAGCATTAAGCTGGTTTGTAATGATGGCCATTATGAACCGTGGATATAGTATCCAACGGTTAACAGTTTTTTGAGCCATATCCTTGAGCTCCGAAAATATTATTTCTGAAAAGTTTAACGGTTGTTGCTCAAGAATAGAATACATTACCTGCTGCCACTTTGACGACATTTGATCCCAAGACGACGTCTTAGGAGCCAAACATACATTCACCATGTGAAAAATTAGGCGTTTGGCGTCATGGAAGTGTTTCTTCATGATAGTGGAGGCACTGAGATTGCCTTGATATCCATGTTGGGCAAAGGATAGATCTGTGGTGCCCTTCGGATATCCAGCAGGAGAAATAGCATCATCCAGATGAAGAATTTGGCGGATTATTGCAGGAGTGATGACTACTTCTTTGTTTTGACGACCGACTGGAGAGATGATGTGTTGTTCTCCCCAGTGGTAATAGTAACGTTCATCCAAAATTGTTGGAGGGATTCGGCATGTAGTATGGGATTCAGAAGAAATGCCGTTTTGTATTGGGACTGAACCATAAGATCGATAGCAGTATCGAACTTAGCCCAGACAAGCGATTAGTAAGGTAGGCAACACAGTTGTGTCGCGGTTTAATTTGCATGGACGCCATTGAGAAGAGAGAAGTTTTGGAGAGGAACGTTAGGTTTGAAGAAGATGAAGCATTGAAGCTTAGGTCAGGGATATTTATAGGTACGGGTAAGAAAACGACTGAAGGATGTGGTGTTAGTCATCAGTATTTTTAAACGACTGTTGACATGGTATTATCCTTTCAGACGTTGAAACAGCTGAAGTCGTGGTGTTAGGCATCAGAAGTTAGAAAACTACTGAAGACCGTGGTTTTGACTTCAGATGATTGAAACAACTGAGGACTGGTGTTTGTCATCAGTAGTTGTGAACTACTGAAGACAGTGGTTTTGTCATCAGCTGTTGTAAACAACTGAAGACTTGGTATTAGTCATCAGTAGTTATAAAACTACTGAAGACATGTATTGCTTCAGTTGTTTAGAATGAAACAGCAGTTGTACAAACGACTGAAGAGAAATTTCTCATCAGCTGTTTTCGTCAATTCTTAGCTTTTCAGCTGTTTCATACTGTCCTCAACACATTCATCAGCCTTTTGGCGGATTTCAGTTGTTTCATAGGACAGTCAGTACTTATCTGTTTCTGATTTCAGTAGTTGTAACTGCATCAGTAGTTGTAACTACATCAGTAGTTTAGAACAGATGAAGTACTTCAGTACTTGTGAGACATTTAGCCTTCAGTAGTTATAAAAACTGCTGAGAGTAAAAGAACTCATCAGTACTTATATGTGACATGGTTACCAATGATCACCAGTACTTATTACTAAGATCATCAGTAGTTGTCACTTATTTAGCTGCAACATACCAAGCCTTAACACCAGGTTTTGGAAAGTTGAACTATCCAAAGGCTTAGTAAAAATGTTTGCAAGCTCATCAGCACTAGGCACAAACTTAGGATCAATCAGACCTTTTTCAAAACAATCCCTTATAAAATGATGTCTGATCTCTATATGTTTGGTCCTAGAGTGCTGGACTGGATTTTTGACAATACACAGAGCTGAAGCACTATCCATTAACAATGGAGTCTTAGTCTCTGTAATGCCATAATCCAGAAGTTGGTTCTGAAGCCAGAGTACCTGAGAGGTGCAACTTGCAGCAGCAATGTACTCTGTTTCAGCAGTTGATGTAGCAACTGAGGTCTGTTTCTTGCTCTGCCAAGAAATCAAGCAGTTGCCTAGGAATTGACATCCACCAGAAGTTGATTTCCTGGTCAACTTACACCCTGCATAGTCACTGTCAGAAAAAAACAACTAATTTACCAGAATGTCCAGTAGAATACCATAAACCTAGAGATGGAGTGCCTTGCAGATATCTAAAGATCCTCTTGACTGCAATCAGATGAGACTCTTTAGGTGCAGCCTGAAATCTAGCACAAACACATGTAGCAAACATAATATCTGGTCTAGAAGCTGTAAATACATCAAGGACCCAATCATACATCTGTAAGTGTTTCATCAACCACTTTACCTTTCTGATCTGTATCCAGTTGTGTGGTGCTGCACATGGGGGTAGAACAAGGCTTACAGTTTTGTAAATCAAACTTTTGCAAAAGATCTTTTGTGTATTTGGACTGATGAATGAAAATTCCATCAGCCTTTTGTTTGATTTGCAACCCAGAAAGAACTGTAACTCTCCCATGGCACTCATTTCAAACTTCTGTTGCATCAACTTTGTAAAGGCATCACACAACTTTGGATCAGAGGATGCAAAAATGATATCATCTACATAAATTTGAACAAGTAGATTATGCTGCCCAGCTTTCTTAATGAATAAAGTCTTATCTATGGAGCCTCTAGTGAAATTATTTTCCAGAAGAAAGTTTGATAATGTCTCATACCAGGCTCTAGGAGCTTGTTTTAACCCATAAAGAGCCTTATCAAGCTTGTACACCCAATTAGGATGTTTATTGTCCTCAAAGCCTGGAGGTTGACATACATAAACCTCTTCTTTAATTTTTCCATACAAAAATGCACTTTTGACATCCATTTGAAAAACTTTAAGGTTTTGATAAGCAGCATAAGCTAAAAACAATCGAATTGCTTCCAGTCTGGCTACAGGGGCAAAGGTTTCATCATAATCAATACCTTCTTCTTGTGCAAACCCCTGAACAACCAGTCTGGCTTTGTTCTTAACATAAGCCCATTTTCATCAGTTTTGTTCCTAAACACCCATTTAGTGCCTATTGCACACTTACCTGGAGGTAGAGGAACCAGTTCCCACACTTGCTGTTTCTTGAACTGAAGAAGCTCAAGCTGCATGGCATCAACCCATCCATTGTCCTTTAAAGCAATGTGATAATTCTTTGGCTCTTGCTGACTGATGAAGAGAGCATAGAAGCAAAATTTGACAATTGACTTCTTGTTGATACTCCAGCAGTGATATCACCAATGATTTGAGACATAGGGTGATTCTTCAGATCTTGATACACAATGAGATCTGTGCAAGTGTTTGTAGCAGGCTCAGCAGTAACAGATGGTGATGGTGAATCATTTCCTTGAAACCAATCAGTGGATGGTAATTCAAAGGAAGTTGAATTCGAAGAGATCTCATCAGCATTTGTTGTGGATGGTGCTACTGGAGCTACAGGAACATCAGGTCTAGCTGAATCAGGCAGTTGATCACTAAACCTGAAGAGGTGAGTACGACAATCATCATCATCATCAGCACCAGCAGTACCACCAGGTGGTGAACTGTTGACAGGAGCAACAGCAGGAGTTTGATAAGGAACATATTGCAGTATGTCCAAATCAAATAACTCCACAGGGCTTTGTGGAATCTTGTCCTTTGGAGATTCATTGAACTTAACATGTAGAGTTTCTTCAACCATCTTTGTTCTCTGCAGTTGAAGACTCTGTATGCCTTGCAAGTAGATGAATAACCAACAAAATACCCTGCATCCACCTTAGGATCAAATTTATGGAGTTGATCCTTTGTGTTGAGAATAAAACAGGGACACCCAAATGCTTTGAAAAATGAAATCAGAGGAGCCAAATGATGGAGGACTTCATATGGAGTCTTCATCAACCTCTGATTTACTAAAACTCTATTTTGCACATAGCAAGCTGTGTTGACAGCTTCAGCCCAAAAGGTCAGTGGCAAACCAGAGTCAGCCAGCATGGACCTTGCAGCTTCAATGAGGGTCCTGTTCTTTCTCTCCACTACTCCATTTTGTTCTGGAGTCCTTGGAATGCTAAACTGCCTTTTGATTCCCTTTGAAAGATAGAAGTCATCAAGTGTATGATTTCTGAATTCAGTTCCATTGTCACTCCTAATACACTTGACTGGAAGGGAATACTGCTTCTCAATATACAACACAAAGTGAATAATCTTCTGAGCAACCTCATCCTTTGAATGTAGAAAGAAAGTCCATACAAATCTGGAGTAATCATCCACAATTACCAGACAGTATTTCTTCTTTGCCATGCTCATTACTCTCACAGGACCAAATAGATCCATATGCAGTAATTGCAAGCAGGCAGTGGACTTAGGCACTTCAATAGGAGGGAATGAGACTTTGTGCTGTTTCCCTTTTAAACAAGCAGTGCAGGTTTCATCACAGTGGAACTCCTTTATTGGTAAGCCTCTGACTAAACTATTGTGGGTAAGCTGATTCATGTTTTTGAGATTAACATGACCAAGCCTTCTGTGCCACAGTTTAGATTCTTGAGAGAGGCTTTGGAAAATAGGCAAGGATTGCCTCTTAGATCTATTTTCTTGGAAAGATCTAAGGCATACACTCTTCCTGTCCTGTTGGCTTCAGGAGAGTGTGATCATCCAACACCTTGTCAATCAAATGCAAAACTTTGGATGACAGAATCCTACAGTTCTGACTGGTGAAAAGAGCAACATGGCCTTTATCACACATTTGACTGACACTCAAGAGATTGTACTTGAGATTTTCCACATGATTAACATCATCAAACTTGATTTCTCCATTGGAGACAAAGCCATTTCCAATGATGTAACCCCTAGCATCATTGCCAAAAGAAACAAATCCCTTCTTCCTTGAGAGTAGTCATGAAGGAGAGAGCTGTTCCCAGTCATGTGCATAGATCCCCCACTGTCCATACCAGATGCTACTTTGGCATGTTGAAGAACCCTGCAATAATAAACAATCAGTTAGTTTTGGAGACCCAAACCTTTTTGGTTTTGGGCCTGGTCTCATCAATAGATGGTAAACTAACAGGTTTATTTGAAACAACAGCCTGAGAGGAAAAGATGGTGAAGAAGAGGAATCCTTTGGCTTGGACCTCCTTTTCTGTGGTTTCAACATAGGAGCATCTAGTTGGTTAACTCTACCCACAGATGTTGAACCATCATAACCAGCTGTGTCTGATTTTGTGATAAAGCTTTCAGCTCATCAGACACATTGCCAGTGGAGTTTGATAAGTTCCTATGTTGCACCTTCTTCTTCTGAGCACTCTCAGCTGTCACCTTTTAACCCCTTCCTTTTGGATTTCTTTGAGGACTTAAGGGTTACAGGATTTGATGTTGCTGATACAAATGTGGTCTCAAACTCAGTTTTCATTTTTACCATTTTCTCTTTAATTTCTTCTTTTTGTTTGAGTTTGGAACCTCTTTTGTACCACAATCATCTGTAAGATGATTGAACAAACCACATACTTCACATGGTTTCTTCTTCATCTTAGGTTGATCATCAACTAAAGAGGGTGAAGCAACTGAAGACTTGTTCTTCATGCTTTGGAAGCATTGTTTGCTTTCTTGACTGCCTCTTTAGTAGTCTTCAAACTCTTTCTACTGACAGTTTTCTTCTCTTCAGTACTGACAGCAGTTGGAGTTTGAACTTCAGGTGTTAATCCTGCTCTCTAGTCCTTTCAGGACCTTCAGAATTAACTCCTGAGTTGATCAACTCATTGATCATGTGAGTGTCAGCATTTGAACCATCAACATCAGCTGATAGGTTCAGAGAGCTTGATGCTGACTGCTACTTCTGATTGTGCTGTATCAGAAAGTAGATCACATGATGAGATGGATTGGTTATCACTCTCACCATCAGATTCTACCTCTGCTCTTGGAGTAAAATCTGTAGGTGAGAGTGTGATGTGATAACCAATGCCAAACTTCACATTGGAAGCAGATTGCTTACTAAGAAGCATTTCAAAACCTTTGCATGATTGTACCCATCTATCACACTCTACCTGGGTAACTGCAAGGGTTTCTTTGAGATCTTTGTACTTCTCTAGAAGTACCTCTTCTCTAGCCTTATCATCAATTATTTGGCATTTCAGTTTATAAATCTCATCATTTTTTCTTTAAGCACAGACTCAAACTCAGCTTTTCTTTTGGAAAAAATTTGTTCTAGCTCAATGTTCTTATTAATTAGAGCTACATTTGCTTCTCTAATGGAAGCAAATGCTGCTATGCATGGTTCAGAACATAATTTGGCTTTTGCCTCAGAGGATACCTGTGATACCTGAGGTGTAGAAGCATTAGAAAATGAAGTATCAGCAGACTCCAAAGCCATAAGAGCTAGATTCCCAAAAGGACTGTCACCACCATGTTGACCAGCACCTGAGAACAGTTGTTCATGACCAGACATGTCATCTGGTAAACTGCTCCAGTCAACAACTCCTGGGTGAAGAAGCTGTGTTGTTGAGGTTGAGTTTGTTGTTGAGATTGGGATGGCTGAGGTTCTGGTAGTGCATGAGGTTGTGGTGCCATAGGAACTTGAACTTGATTGACTGTGGCATGTAATAACAAGGGTACGGATATGGCATTTGACCCTGAGGAACAAAATATGCAGGAGATTGTTGTTGAGGATGATGACTAGAAGTGACAGGATGTTGCCCTCTGTGTTGTTGACTATTGCCAGGAAAAGTCACAAAGGTGCAGTGGAGTTAGATCCAGTTGATCTACACTCTCTTGCAAAGTGTCCAAGCCTTTGGCATTTGTGACACCTCAACTTGCTCTTGTCAAAACCAACTTTGGTTTTGCCAGAGAGTCCTGGGATTTTCTTCCAGTTCTTTTGTAGAACTTCTGAGATCTGATATTTATCAAGGCCATTTGGCTCAAAATATCCATCTCTTCTAAGTCGTCATCAGCAATCCCCTTGAGATCATCCATAATGAAGCATAATTGTCATTATTACACCCAGTAAACTGACCATCAACACTCACAAATGCAGAATCAGAAGTGTTTGAAGAGAAATTAATATGCTCATCATACTGGCATTCAGATGAAGCATATTCTGACTCATGACCAACCAAGGCAGTGTTGCCTGGTACAAAGTCTTCAGTGAGCTTTCCAGATGAAGACAGCTTTCTCTCTGTTCTATCTCTCTCTCAAACGTGAGCAGTTTCCCATGGAGTTGGGTGAGAGATAGTTTGTCCAAACTTGCACTGGAGCGTAGGACAATAGTATATGTGTCCCATCTCTCAGGCAGTGATCTGAGAAATCTGTTATTCATCTGAATATTTGTGTACTCAAGTTTGACCATTTTTATTCAGAGATCAAACAAGAGAACCGCTCATATTGTTGAGTCAGTGTCTCACCCTTTCTATGAGAGAATGTCTCATATTGTTGGGCAAGGATTTCTCTATTATTTGCCAAGACCTCATCTGTTCCTCCAAATTGTTCTTTCAAGGCATTCCAGAGGTCATGGGCAGTTTCATGATGCATTAGCCCAGAATAGATTTCATTGGGCAGTGCCATGGCCAGAATTCCATGGGCTTTTGCATCAATTTCAAGCAACTTCTTATCCTCATCTGAGTATTGCTCCCTCCTCTTCGGAACCATTTGATTGGTTTCCGGGTTATTCACCATAGGCTTGTGTGGACCATGTACCACTGATGTCCAACAACCTGCGCTGTTAACAGACAGGTGATGGAGCATTCGTCGTTGCCATATGTTATACTCATTCCTAACCAGCATTGGTGGCTTGGTTGAGAACCAGTATTGAGGATCATTGGAGGGAGTAGTCATTTTCAGTTCAAAAACAATTTAATTCAAGCTTTTAAAAGTTTTACACAGACCACAACAACTCAATGAAAACCAAGAAAAGATCTCAGGATGAATGACCAGAAATACAGAAAATCAATCTCTATAACCGTTTCTTGCAAAAACAAAAGCTAATTCAATCAAACTTAGATCTTGAATAGCAGTTTCAATGATCAATTATTAGATCGATCAATGATTAACCTGCTCTGATACCATTTGACAGGATCAGCGATCACAAGTTTGATGTATTAGAGTTCAAAGCAGCGGAATAAGACAGGAATTAGACAATTGTAGCAAAAATCGATACTTGTATGCATTAAGAGCACATACGGTTATAGTGAGAGAATATATTTCTGATTCAAGGAATGTTTATAGATATGGAATATTCTAATCAAATCATTCAAATCATTCATTCATTACAATAGGTTGTCACTCCTATATAGAGTGCAACAACCACTGCCTTTATCACGGAAAGTGACAACTGGCAGATCTAATACAAAAATAACTAATCTTAACAAACTACTGAAATGTTCACAACTACTGAGAACATATCAGTGTTAAGTACAGAATATAAAACTACTGATTAGAAACTACTACTGAACTACAACGACTGAAGAACAGCTCTTCAGTCGTTTTAAACAAAACTACTGAAACTAGAAATATAAAACTGATATCACAACTACTGAAGAAGTACTCTTCAGCAGTTGTGACAAACTACTGACGCTTCAGTACTTGATCTTCAGACTTTGACCTTCAGATGTTTCATCAGCTGATGACTTCAGTAGATATCATCAGCTGATGTCTTCAGTCTTTGTCTTCAGACTTTGTACATCAGTTGTTGATCTTCAGCACTTGTAAACTCTTCAGCTGTTGTACTTCAGTACTTTGGTCTTTCAGCTTCAGCACTTGTGTTCTTCAGCTGTTGTACTTCAGCACTTTAGTTCTTCAGCTGTTGAAGCCTTCAGCACTGATCTTCAGCTGTTGAAGTCTTCAGCACTTGTCAAACTGCTGATGAGGCTTTCAGCAGTTGTTTGATACCATGTGGGACTTAGAGGTTTTCTGATCTTGGCTCATTGGTTCTTTTGGTCCAACAAACTTTGATGCGGACAAGTGTTTACTCTTCCGCATTAACTAATGCGGAAGATAGAATACTTATGCTGAAGAACAAGTTACTCTTCCGTATTGACTAATGCGGAAGAACAAAGAAGATGCGGACAAGACATTGATCATCTGCATTGACAAATGCGGATGACCAACCAAATGTGCACAAGTATTTGTTCATCTGCATTAACCAATGTGGATGACCAACTTACTAATGTTGATGATCAAGTAGAAATGTTGATCAAGATTATCTTATCAACATTTGTCAATGCGGATGAACAAGCAGAGATGCAGATCAAGACTTAGACTAGTTTTTGATGTAATAGATCAGGGGTAGTTTAGTCATTTTGTAAAGGCATCTTGTCTGCCTAAAATAGAATAGTTAACCTCGTACTGAGGTGACGGCCGATAGATAGAGAATTTTTGTTGTAATTATTCTTGTAACTTATCAACTTTCATATATCAATACAAACAACATTTATGAGTAATTTTCTTGCTTGAATGTTCTTTGATTGTTTGTTTCCGCCACTCAATTATTGACTTGATTATCATATTCGATTCTTAGTAAGAATATCACTCTTACACAATCCAAGTCATAATAATACTCCCCCTTAGGCTTAGACACTTCTAATCAGTTCTTCAAAACTAAAAGCTCCTTCAATCTTGAGACCATCTTCTTGTTGAAATAAGATACTGCATCCTTTTGATCATCGTATTGTACTTGATCTCTATTCTGCATATCTTTTGAAGTGTCTCAAAACTTATTCCCAATATGTCTTTTTCAGTTGCTAGAGTTTCCACAACATTTTGATGGTGAACTATTTCAAGCTCATTTCTTCTGTGATTCTTAGTTCTGATACATCTTTAAGTTAGCTCTTTTCAAAAGCCTAAATCATATTTCTTCTATTGTATGCTTTTGCATGCACTTTATCCATTACTTGTATCATGTGAACATATAAGCATAGATCATTCTATGCTCTTTCATTAGACAACTTTAGGAAGAATTGGTCCATGTAAGTATGATGTGTAGCTGGGGTGGAGCAGTTTGATCTCTACTAGGTAAAAAATTTATCTTGTTACCTTCTTCCTTCAGCATTCCTCAATAGCACCATTTCTTTTGTTTTCTCAACATATCCCCACTCAATTATGGGAACAATGTATTTATTTCCTGCTATGACTTTGATGGCTGATTTTTCTGTAGTGTAACCACCCTCCTTAAGAATTCATCATCAACTAATGTAGAGGACTTGGTGTTTGATCTTCTTTCCATTTGAAGTTTTTTCTTATGTTTAGCATCTCTCTCTTAGCCTCCTTCATCACATTATCTATAAAACTTGTTTTCAGCCTGCCCACAAACACAAAAAGAACCTTTCTTCACTTGGATGAATTGGATATTTGGAGATGATTAGGCTTTGCAAGTCTTTAATGTCTCTCTCAGGAAGACTTAGTAATGCTTCTACATCATGGAAGTATTCAATTCTTCAATATGACCTCTTGATGATTGCACAATTCCACTCTTGATCATACTTCCAGGCCATGATCCTATTGTCTTTCACCGAGTTGGGACTTGTGATGTGATCAAATAGCTCTATCAAGGTAGATTTTGGCAGGATCGATATTTGTCACTTAACACTTTGTTTTCTCTCAAACTCACCTAGAACAACACTCAGATTAAGATAGAATCAGTAAGAGTTGATCACAATATAGAAAGTAGTAAAGAACACAGGAAGTAATTTTTAAGGTACTATTATATATTGATTCTCAACTCAATAATACAAGACTGTTGTTAGGACCTGGTATTTGAACGAAATACCGAATGATTAACGTGTAAACCAAACCAAATAGTGCGGAATCCTATTTGATTGGCGATCCAATCAGTGAGAACGCACGTAGAATCAATAAAGTATTGAATCAAACGTTAAGAATCGATTAGGAATCAATCTACAGCGTCCTATGAACTTGGAGTATCAACTTGGGGGCTTCTGGACGGCTAGGGTACGTCTGGAGTCGAAATAGAATGAATGCTCTAGTTTTTCCACGAATTGGGTTGTATTTATAGGTTAGTCTTGTTTATTCGTGCGACGAAACCATTAGTATGGTTCAGTCGTGCGATTGAACCATGCAGTTGATTCATCCGCACGACTGAGTGTTCAGTCATGCGACTAAGCCAATCTTATGTTACAATCATACGACTGATCTAGTCTCCTAGTTCAGTCGTGCGACTGAGTCATTCGTATGAATTATTCATGCGTATGGTCCATTCGCATGGGCCATTTGCATGGGCCATTCACATGAGAACTTCATTTTGTTAAGTTTAAAATGTATAATTCATATAACATTATGTGTAAGAATTCAAACAACCACAAACCTAATTAACCAATTCAACATCGATCATTAATGAAATACTAACATTATAAATAGCAAACAATCAATATCATTTCATTAATCATTCCAAAATTCATCAGAATCAGACAAACAAGATCTATTGCATTCATATCGTGATCTAGGGACATACATGTATCAACAAAGTCCCCCTTGGACCTAGATCTCTCTAATGTCTTGTTTTCTTCATTACCTCCTCATACTTCTTGTACTTATCCTCTTTTGTGACTCCTGCATGAATCTCAAATGCAAAACAGAGTCTTATGACATTCTGGAACTAGAGGGCTTGTACTATATCCTACGTATCATAGAACAGTGGCCACTTGTATAGAGTGTAAACATCATTAGCTGACAAGTTGGTAAGCCACATAGGGTCAAATACCCTGATAGTATCCATTTGGCCCTCTTTGTTTAGGACTATGACCGCTTCTCCTGTCCTCCAATCGTAGTACCACCATTTAAAGTGTGGAGTGAAGTCCTGTGGCATTTCCCTGAGTGGGATTCTTGACATCGTGCGCGGAGGACTCCACTTCAACACTATCTTTGGCTTTCCAGTAATTGCATCAACTTCAGACCTTCTGATGTACCTTGTAGGCTGTTGGGGTCTGAAGTTAACCCACCTGGTGTGGTACTCCTTCTTAGGGCAGCCTCAAACCAGCCTGACATTTTTCTCTGGGTCAGCATACAACAGCTTCAGTTTGGCCAGCTGGTTGAGCTCAAAACCTGGTAGAGTCTTTAGATCATGTGAAATCTAAAGTACTCTATGCTCTTTCTCCCTTAACTGCATAGACGTTAAGGTCCTCAAAATATGCCATGCCATAATCCTGCCTGACACCTTATGATGTTTCTTGACTCTGTAGAGTTTGGTGTAGGCGTCCTGGAGGTGCAGCGTGTTGGGCTCTAACTTCTTCAAAATAGGCAGCCCACTCAGCCTTTCGGATATCAACATCATCATTTGAGGCTTGGGCTGTTCCCTCTATCTTCTCTAACTCCTGCTCCATTTTGTCTAACACCTCAAACGTATCACCGACAAGGATTCACCCAGATTGGGGACCACATTTCCCTCATTGTCAGCATACTGAGGGTAGTGCTCTGCAGTGACATCTTCTATCTCTATTTCATCAACGTCATGAGCTCTTCGTCACTTGTCGAGTCGCACGTTGGAGCATCCTTCACAATCTCATCGGGATTTACTTGAATATCTCAGCTAGTTGCTCATTTGATAGATCATGAATTATTTCCCCTTCTTCAGGGGTATAACTCACACGACCTCTGACGATCCCTTGCAGATCAAGAATCATAGTTAGCTGAGTTTTGATCTGCTGAAGGGGAGCAACCTCGATCATCCTCTGATAGTTGGATCTGTTTGATTTAAACATGTAACACATCAACCAGTAGTTATAATCAAAAAACCGAAATGCACTAATTTTTAATATAAACATCGAATACATAAGTTTAAATACATGATTCAAATACAAAAGTAATCAAATATATAGACATCTAATCATTACTTTTCTCTGGATCACTGGATCGTCGCTTGGTGGAGCAGAGGAGGAAGCTTGTTGGTCTTGTTTCTTCTTGGATCTCCTATCCTGACCTTGAGTAGAGGCAGATGCAGCTGCATCCCCTCCTTCTTCATCATCATCCTCATTCCTCTCCTCTGTCCTCTCGTCCTCAATCCCTCATCATCCTCATTCTATCATCATCCTCATCATCATCATCTTCATCATCATCCTCATCATCTTCGTCTCCTCTTTAATCTTTAGTGGCTCGTCTTTAGATCCTCTTAAGCTTTAGCATGATGGTCTTCTTAGCCTCCTCCAACTCCTCAACTTCTTAGTAGATGTGACACTGTGCTCTTGAGTTGGGCGATCTCGTGGCTCTGAGCAGCCATTTGTTGGCCTGCTCATCTAGCAACCGAGCCTGCTCCGAGATCTACTGAGACTGCGCTGATGTAAGATTTGTCAGATGACGGATCCGTCTTCACCTCATCAGCAGCTAATAGACGCATCACCATCCGGTTCAGCGCAGGAAGCTGTTCCTCTACCCCAATTGGAGGTAGAGGAGATCCATATATATGTGCAGGATGGATGAGGGTCCTGCTTGGTGGTAGGGTGGGGTGGTGGTTGGTGAGATGGGGTTGGGTCTGAGATAGGTGGAGAGAGAATGAAGATATGGGGGTGGTTGGCCTAGATACATGGTGGGAGGTGTGGTGTGGTGGCATATGTACAATGGTGGGAGGTGTGGTCGGGTGGCATATGTACATGGGGGGAGGTGTGGGGTGGTTGGATGTACAGTGGTGGAGGTGTGGTGGTGGTGGCATATGTACAGTGGTGGGAGGTGTAGTGGTGGTAGTGGCTGTTGAAGTGAAGTGGTGGTGGTAGATGTAGTGGCTGTGGTGGTGACAAAGGTGAGTCTTCTCTCTTCTTCTCTCTTGGCCGTGGGGCTGAGCCATCCTTTTCTTCCTCGATCCAGTCGAGGTGGATGCTCCCCCTAGAACACGGCTAGCTGACTCAGGGGCATAGCTAGGATCTGTAGTCGTCTCTCCCGTATCCCTGGGGCGTTCACCAACTGCCCGGAGTCCATACTCTGTGGGAACAACCTTGCTTCCCACAGTCCTTATCAGGGCTCCTCATCCGACTCTTCTCCTCCTCACCAGTTATGAAGTCCTGGTGGAAACCCGCTGACTCAGCTATGTCGCCTGTTGGGGCAGATACTAGGGTATAGCATCTGAAGCTGTGCCCCTCGATGGAATATGCATATCATCCCCACATCCCCACTGTCATTATCGTCTGAATCATGCTTTGGGAGCAATAGCCTCTCATCGTCTGAATCGCTGTCATCATGACGCCACTTGCGTCTTCCTGGCGTCACATATATTTTATTGGCCAGATGGCCGATCAACCTCTTTACCTGGTGCTTTAACTGCTTGCCCCGATACACTCTCATGCGACCCAAGGTCGTGTCATCCATAATCTCTAGAGCAACCACATCATGGCTCTCCTTGGGAAGTAATGGCACTTCTCGTTGAAGATCAACTGCAGAAATCTGGGGTACATACAAAATCCCTCCTTCCCCTTGGCCTCCAGATTCTCCACCAGATATGATAAGATCATGCTCGAGAAGCTGAAGGGGTGGTTCAGCACCAGTGCCACATAGGCATTCTAAATCTGGTCTGATAGGTCATCAAACCCACCCCTCCAGAAGCAATACACTTCAGGATCACATGCGCCAAGTACTTATACTGGGGACACAGGTTGCTCTTGTTGAGCACACCTGAGTTGATGTCCCCAGCGTACTTTATCCTGAGAAAGCAACCTCTGACTGTAAATGGATGTAGTCTGGTGGGGTGATCAGTATCGTCCCCAAAATCAAGTACTCTCTGGATGTCAGCTGCTGTAATCTCAATATCATGACCATGAATGGAGCTCCATATGCTGTAAGGCTCACGTGAACGATCTACGGAGGCATTCTCCCAGAAAGCCTGACGTAACGACCTGTAAGGAGTACATGGTGTGGATATGGCTTTATGTATCTGAGAACGTCGAAGGATGCAATAATCTTGTAAACTCGGCCCCATTCCGAGTCGTATGGTCCAAATGAGCACATATTTGTGCTTTGGATTGATGGACCATCTATCAGCCATTGACCTGAAACACAAGACAGAGAACCATTAGAAAGTCATACATTCAAATTCAGTTCAAGGTGTATAGTTTAAATTCAATCTGATTCATTCGTACGAATGAATCGTGCGACTGAAGTCAGTCGGTTGTCCTTTCATGCGACTGAGCTCATTCGGTGAATGAGACATGCGACTTAGTTCAATCTGTTGGCTGAGTTGCGATTGGTTCAGTCGGCCGCCTGAGTTCATTCGCATGGTGCATTCGCCGATTGATCCAATCTCAAGATTCAATCGTGCGATTGGAGTTCATCCGTCGACCAGTCGCTTGTCCCACTATTCAGTCGCCTGTGGTTTGAATCTTGACCAAATCAAGTATTAACATGGTTTAATGGTCCATTAGACTCGCCATCTTGTCACTAATAACCTATAAACTTAATTTTAACATTTTGCTTAGTTTATGTTGGTTATTAGGGCATTTACAGTCTGGTTCTTGTTTCACTCGAATATCACAAATTTGGATTCAATGTCTTCTGATTTTGTAAGATTTCACCGCAATATACCTGTATAATCGACAACCCATGTCAGAAGATCAATAGAGATGTAAAAACAAGGTCTAGATGAATTTCGGCAGAGTACGGTACTTGGTGCGATTCAGGAGCGATTGAGGGTGATGACTTGAATGTGATCAACTATGGCCCTTTAAATACTAAAGCTGAGTTCAATCGGCCGACTGGCCTCATTCGCTCAGTTCATTCGGCGACTGAGGCTCAGTCGTGCGTTGGCCCAGTCAGTCGCATTTTCATTCGCACCTTCAGTTAACCGACTGAGTCTCAGTCGGTCGACTGACTCATTCGCACCCTTTCTTTCGGTCGAATGGATCATTCTGATAAGCCATTCGGGTGAATGGCTCAATCTCATGTCCAGTCGTGCGAATGGATCCATTCGCATGGTTGGACCATACTTATGATCCAGTCGTGCGAATGGGTTACACTTATGAACATTTAGCACTTAAACCCTTTTTACCTGATAAATTAACATTATGAGCATTTGATCATCTCAGACATGATCATTTTAACTTGAAAACTTTTTATCACCTCAGACGTGATCCTTTTAACAATTTAGTCACCTCAGACGTGACCCTTTTAAACTTTGAAAACACATGTGGCCATCTCAGACATGACCCTTTTAGGTGAGTTAATCCCATACTGATTTTCATGATATAGTCCGACGAATAACAAACTTAAATGACTAACTAACTAGAAACTTAAACTAAATACAAAAATAAAACTTGTTTTTGACTTTTTGTGAGAGATAAATCCTAAGATAGACATCTACTGGATTTGGTTCCAGGATAGGCAGTTTCAATCTAGTTTGACCACACATGGACCAATTCAATTTTGAATCATACAGGCAAGTCAAATCATTTGGACTTGTTATCAAAACCTTTTGATGCTCAATTCTTGGTTTTCATCCAGAGTCGTTAGCAAATTTAGGAAATCACACTGGTACTATTAGATTCCCACATTGATTTGAACTTTCAGAATTGCAGCCACAAATTGTCAGTATATTTGTCCCTTAAATCCATACACAGACTTTAGACACAAACTGGTGATAGTTTTAGGTTTAATTATTTCAACTAACATTTGTGGATCCCACACTTATATGGTAATCAACATTCCTCAGGAGCTTTTGAGCGGTCTATGGGTATTTTTACTAGAAGAGACTATTCTTAGAGCTTTCAAAGAGAAGCCAATCCTCAGGTTGGTGCCATCGCACAGCAGAGAGGCGGCAAACAACAATGAATTCTAGAATATCTAGGTTATGCTTATCCTCAGGTCAATGCCATCGCACAGCAGAGAGGCACACAACCTATCTTCTTGTAGAGCAGCTAATTTTCTTTTGCACAGAATGCACCAACAACATATGTCATTAGCTTGATAGCATTTGTCTTTCATTTTTTCGTGCTTTGCTCTATTTATGGTCATCCGCACACATTTGTGGCGTTTACATGCTCATGTCCCCTTATTGGAATATTGTTGATTTGTTAACCAGTGATAAGATGGCAGCCCACAGTCAGTTGAACAACTTAGTTTGATCTTGAATCACCAGTCAGGTCTAATCATCTATTGTGTTGAATCTACCGACATATCATTTGTGGTCTAGCAACCTCTAGGTCTACTTTCTTTGTGTTACCTTAGTAGTTACCATTTTTTCTATCATCTTCCCTTTTATATTGCTTAGACTACACAGACTTATACTTTGAATTTTGCATCTTTTCTAATTAAATTTTAAAGTCCCTTTTGATTTGTTCCTGTGTACTATCATTTTTCAAAAGGTTTGAATCGGTATCACAGATACGATCTACCTTATATCAGCTATCCACTCCTTCTCCCTTGTTTTTTTAATATTACTAGCTGACCTACTCTCCCCCGCTAAATTCTAAAATCATACTGGATTTAATTATTTTAGAATTTTAACAGACAGCTAAATAACATGAATTTAATTTAAACTAAAATAAATAAGGAAAAATAAAAATAAAAAATATAACTACAATGCATCAGACTACACATGATCATCATCAGGAATAACATCACTTTTCTTTTTAACGCCGTTGACCTCTAATAGATATAGAAAACGTGGTTTATCAAAGGCTTTTGTATAGAGGTCAGCGCGCTGAAAGTCAGTATTAATTTTTACCACATCGATTAAGTTCTTTTCAAAACAGTCTCTTATGAAATGGTATTTAATACCGATGTGTTTGGTCTTTGGATGTTGTACCAGATTTTTAGTTACTACAATTGCAGCAGAGTTAACAACAAAGATAGGAGTAGAAGAAAACTTTAACCGTAATCCCGCATTCGCTGTTGAATCCAGATGATTTGTGAACACAACTTGCAGCAGCAACGTATTCGGCTTTACAGGTTGACAATGCAACCGAGGTCTGCTTCTTACACTGCCAGGTAACTAATCTCCTCCCAAAGAATTGACACCCAACCGATGTAGACTTGCAGTTCATCTTCCAGCCCCCGTAATCCGAGTCACTATACGCCATGAGCTCAAAGTCATCATCATGAGGATACCACAACCCAATGTTGGTGTACCCTTCAGATAACGAAGTATCCTTTTGACCCCGATCAGATTGTTAACCTTAGGCTTAGCCTGATATCTAGAGCATAAACATGTAGCATACATGATATCAGGTCTTGAGGTAGTGAGATACATGAGGGATCCAATCATTCCTCGGTACATTGTGGCATCTACCAGATCTCCATTTTCGTCAGGTGCTATAACATGATTTGTAGCAAGTGGAGTCCCAGCATAGAAGCATTCTCCATGTCAAACCGACTGAGAATGTCTCCCACATACTTGGTCTGATGTAGAAAGATCCCATTTGGTGTCTGATCCACCTATAACCCGAGAAAGAATTTCATCTCCCCCATAGCACTCATCTCAAACTCTTTCTTCATAACTGCTTCAAACTCTTTGCATAATTCTTTGTTCTTTGAACCGAAGATTATGTCATCGACATAGATTTGTACTAGCAGTAGGTCTCCATCTTTTTCTTTGATGAACAAGTGTAGTCAATGACTCCACTGCGAAAGCCGTGTTTCACAAGATGATTGAGAGTTTCTCATACCAGCCGTTGGAGCTTGATGAAGCCAGTATAAGGCCTTGTCAAGATTGTAAACTCTGTCCCGATGATAAGGATCTTCAAATCCCTCGGGTTGACTGACATACACTGTCTCTCGAATTCCCCATGAAGGAATGCACTCTTCACATCTAATTGATAGACTTTAATCTTCATATATGATGCATAGGCAAGGAAGATACGGATGGCTTCCATCCTTGCCACGGTGCAAATACTTCATTGTAGTCAATCCCCTCGACTTGGCGAAATCCTTGAACAACCAGTCGAGCCTTGTTCCTGATAATGACCCCTTGGTCATCCTTCTTGCATTTCAAGACCCATTTGGTGCCAATGACCTTAGCACCTTTAGGTCTATCTACCAGAGTCCATACTCCTAACTTCTTGAACTGCAGAAGTTCTTCTTGCATGGCACTCACCCATGCCTCATCGTTTAGTGCATCACTGACGTATTTTGGCTCAAACTGCGAGACAAAACACCGATAAGCACCATCATGAATGTATCCCTTTTTCCAAACAGAGGCATAATAGCTGAGTACAGCTGATTTTGGGTTTGTACTCCTGATCTGACATCCCCATGACATTGTCTAAGGGATGATAGAGTTTAGATGTGATCCTGGAGTAGTAGGAACAGCTACCTCAGAGCCAAGATTATGAACATTTGGTTCTGCATCTGAGGTAGAAGGAGTTTGAGGTTCCGAGTCGAAGGTGCATCACCATTAGATGCTTGTGGACTTTCAGGAACTGGAACCTGTTCCTCCTGACTGTTCTGGTCATCTTCTTCAGCTTTATCTTCAGAGGAAGAGTCACTGTCGTCAACTACTCCCCCTGATTGAGTAGATGATTCTCCCTGTGAACTCGATGATGTTGAATCAAGAGATGGTGTATTCAAGATATCATACATCATTCGAGTAGCTAACTCATCATCAGAAGGAGAGATAGGTATGTTGAAGGACTTAAGAATCCATCATAGTTGAAAAATAGGCGGGTCCTTTGCCACTAGGTGGTGTGGTATATCTTTGAACATCAACATGACACCACACTTCTACTAGAACCGTTGAGTTGTTGTAAACTCTCTTGTTCGGTATGTTGTATCCTAGGAAGATTCCTTCATCAACCTTCTCGCTGAATCACCTTCTTGAGTCTTCTTCAGAAGTGTACACGGTGCGCCAAATGGTTCGAGATACTCCAGATTCGGTTTACGTCATTGTAGTAGCTCGTAACAAGTCTTTCCGTGGCGCTTGACTATCAGAACTCGATTTAGTGGATAACATGCATTAGCCACTGCCTCATTCCAGAATTGGATAGGCAGTTTCGAGTCTGCCAGCATTGTCTGTGCTGTCTCTATCAAGCTTCTGTTCTTTCTCTCAACAACACCATTCATCTGAGGTGTGTAGCAGAAGTGAATTGATGCACAATTCCCTTTTCCTTGCAGTAAGCCTCCATCCACTGATTCTTGAATTCAGTCCCGTTGTCTGAGCGTACTTGTCTCACCTTCAGCTTGTAGAGAGATTCCAGTGTGGTTACTAACTCCTTGAATGACTCAAATGTTTCTGATTTGGACTTCAGAAACATTACCCAAGAAAATCTTGTGTAGTCATCAGTAACCACAAAACAGTACAAGTCGCCTGCAATGCTCTTTGTACTGATTGGACCAAACAGATCCACGTGAAGAAGTTCAAGAGGAAGTTCTATTGAATGAACTTTCTTTTCCTTATGAGACTTCTTCGTCTGTTTGCCTTTCTTGCAAGCTACACAAAAATTAGGAAGTTGAAAATTCTTGACATTACTCCTCTCACAAGATCCTTCTGGATCAAGTGATTCATCTTCCGTTGATTGATGTGTCCCATTCTCCTATGCCAGGAGATGGTGTCCTTCTCAGTGGCTTTTGATAGAAAGCACTGAACTTCATGATCCGTTGTAGATGCTGTTGAGAGATCCAAAACATAAAGGTCTTTATATCTTGAGGCTGTCGTTAGAACTTGGTCCTCCTGAATCATGTAGTCTTTATTTAGGACATAACACTTCTTGTTGTCGAATATGACTTTAAAACCTTTATCACAGATTTGGGAAACAGAAAGTAAGTTGGTTTGAAGTTGTTGAACGTAGTTCACCTATCAAACTTAACTTTTTGATTTCCAACTTCTCCCTGAGCTGTGATATAGCCTCCCTTGTTTCCAGCAAACGAAACATGCCCTCCTTTTATTTGCTTGACGTTTGATAAAAGAGCCCTGTTTCCTGTCATGTGCCTGGATGCTTTGCTGTCTACAATCCGTGTTGGTTTCAGCACTGTAGCGAACGCCCTGCACATTCAATGTAAAACATTAGTTTAGGTTAGGAACCCAAGCCTTTACTGGCTTGGGTTTCCCAGAGGCATCACACATCATGAATTCAACCCATTGACCCTTAGAGGGTGAGGGTAGCTCAGGTTCCTTCTTGTCATCATTATCACACACAGAGGATGACTTCTCTTTCCATAAGCCAGATTTGTGCAATGCCTGTTTGTGATAAACAGTCGACTGGCTAATGGGTTGAACGTTAGGTTCACTAGTTCTTCTAGGTGGAGTTAAAGAACTCCTCTTAGAATACCTAGGTTTTGAATCCTGAAGTTCAATCTTCTTCCTAGGTGTCTTATAGTAAGGACAAGGAAGCAATGTGTCCACACTCTCCACAGTTGTAGCACGACCTGGTATTAACTTCATGATTAAACTTTCTTTGTGGAGATGTGTGTGACACCCTAGTAACATCACTTAGTTTGGGTTTTGACTCTGTTTCTTTTGATGTTTTCTTCTGTTTAACAAAATCAATTGTTTTAGCATTTTTTAACATCTTTTTCCTTTTGGTTAACTGGTTTTTGACATGAAGCTTGTGAAAGATTAACATTAGTGTTGGACAAGGTCTCCGGTGGTGGTGGAACCACTTTATACCTAAACCTCCCTGTTGTTACGCTCCCTGTTGTCCAACTGTGCAGTTTTTGTTTTAATGAGTTAACTTCTACTTCTAAGATTGCTTTTTGTTTCTTAGTGTCTTCTAAGGAGTTAAGATAGTACTAATGTCATTAGCTTGGTTAAATGCAACTACTTCAGTTTCCCTAAGCTGTTTGGTCAAAAGTCTATCTTTTCTTTGTAACTAGGCTCATTTTGTTTTAAAACTCTATTAGCCTCAGTGCATAGTTGCAAATCCTTTACTAAGTTATCATTATGATCTAATAACCTAGCAAATTTCTCATCTATGCTATCTCTAAAAGTCACAATCAGAACAAGCATGATTTTTAAACAGTTGGTCAGTGGTACTTACCTGAGGAGGTTTCGAAGAGTTAGCCATCAATGCAGCATCAGATGTCTCTGGTTCTGGTGATTCTTCTTTGCTGTTGAAATCACTTCTTCAGGCTTGTAGCTGACCTCAGTTGCAGTTGTCTCTTCAATATTTGACATCGCTATCTCAACTGCAATATCTCCCTCACTCGCGGAATCATCATCTAAATCTTCTACACTGGCACTATTAGATTTCTCTGGAAAGACAAACCGAAAGCTCCAGTCCTGTCCTTCATCATCATGAGCAGTCAAGGCTTTTGGATCCTTGCTTGATGAAGTAGAACTGCTAGCTTGCTTGTCTTGACGAGTGAAGGACGAGAATGGGTTCCCGTTCCCATTCTTCTTTGGCTTCACACATTCTCTCTTGAAGTGCCCCTTTTCTCCACAGTTAAAGCAGGTCACTTTACTCTTGTCAAAGCCAAATGTGGTATCCTTAGTAGCAACCAAGTTCTGTCCGGTCTTTTTCACAAACTTCTTCGCCCTCCGGACAACACTAGTTAAGGCCCACATAATGTCCATTCTCTCCAGCTTCATTTCAGCCACCTGCTCATAGTCCTCATCTGCCAGATGGCAGTTTCCAATCTTCCCAGCAACAAGTCCATCATAAGAATGAACCATTGCTGCCAAAAGATCCATGTGCTCTCGAGCTACTTCCACAGTCACATTACCGAGGTTATCGGTCTTCAGTCTAGTAGCATTCGCTTCAGTTCCAATGTAATGGGTACTAGAAGACCCTGACGTTTCTGAACCTGAAGGAGAAGCTTGTGAAGGACCCGATGAGCTAGACACAAATGCAGTCTCAAGAGGTGCTCCAGACGTCTTAGCTTGAGGCGTGGCATTGTACAAAGCTGGATTCTGAGTGTGCGAAGACTTCTGAGCTCTGTACTTCATCCTAAGTGCTTCTTCTCGCAACTTTAGAATGAAGTCATTGATATCCAACTTTGCCAGCATCTCATTCTGTCTCAGATTTGACACAAATGAAGCCCACTTTTCCGGCAATCCGTCTGCGAAATTTGACACCTTTTCTTCCATGGTAGTCGCAACACCATATGTATGCATTTCACTCATCAGATGGTATAATTATCAATAACATCGTCTAAACTCTTGTTTCCTATTGATGAGAAGTTGTCAAATTCTTTCTTCAGTTCCATAACTTTAATTGCCTTCAGCGAAGCATTCCCGTCGTATCTCTTTTCCAGCTCATCCCACAATTTCTTGGCCTGCTTATTCTCCGAGTACTGGTGGAAAATATCTTTAGGAATAGACTGTGTAATCAATGCATAAACTCTCTTCTCTGCATTATACTTAACTTTCTGAGCACCAGTCATACCTCCCAAGTAAGCTTTACCCCATCTGCTCCTACCGGCATACTATACCCAATCTCGATAGCTTCCCACAAATTTGGATCCACTCCGTTGAGGTAGATCTCAAAACGTTGTTTCCAGTGGGGAAACTCGTCTAACGTCAAGAGTTTTGGTGGTTTATTATGATTCCCCACCTCACTCTCAAGCAACAGTAGGTTTTGGATCCTTGAGTCCTTGCCCGCTGTAAACACTGACAACTAATCTTCCATTTCGATTAACTTTTAAGTGTACTAAACAAACTGTCACACTGGTGCGACTAGGTCATCCGAATGGGCTATCCGTGCGAATGAACTATGCGATTGGTTCAATCGTGCGGCTGAACTAAACGATTGGTTAAGTCGTGCGAATGAAGCTTATGCGTATGAACACTGCGAACGGATGGTTCAGTCGTACCAATGGAGATGCGACTCAGTCCAATCGTGCGTCTGAAGGTGCGAATGAAGTCCAGTCATGCGAATGGCTCACTCGTGCGACTGAAGCTGCTGTTTTGCGAAAACTTCTAGGTTAAACGTGTTTTAGCCGTAAAAATTAGAAATTTCGCAAACCCTAATCGCCTAAGGCCATAGAAAATGAAACTTGATGAGCAGGGAACGTCCAAGACAACTTTTGACACAAAAGATTGCGTTTCTCAGTGTAAACACTTGTTAGGACCTGGTATTTGAACAAAATACTAAATGATTAACGTGTAAACCAAACCAAATAGTGCGGAATCCTATTTGATTGACGATCCAATCAGTGAGAATGCACGTAGAATCAATAAAGTATTGAATCAAAAGTTAAGAATCGATTAGGAATCGATCTACCGCATCCTATGAACTTGGAGTATCAACTTGGAGGCTTCCGGACGGCTAAGGTACATCTGGAGTCAAAATAGAATGAATGCTCTAGTTTTTCCACGAATTAGGTTGTATTTATAGGTTAGTCTTGTTCATTCGTGCGACTAAACCATTAATATGGTTCAGTCGTGCGATTGAACCATGCGGTTGATTCATCCACATGACTGAGTGTTCAGTCGTGCGACTGAGCCAAACTTATGTTACAATCATACGACCGATCCAGTCTCCTGGTTCAGTCGTGCGACTGAGTCATTCGTATGAAGTTATTCATGCGTATGGTCCATTTGAATGAGAACTTCATTTTGTTACGTTTGAATGTATTAATTAATATAACATTATGTGTAAGAATTCAAACAACCACAAACCTAATTAACCAATTCAACATCGACTCATTAATGAAATATTAAACATTATAAATAGCAAACAATCAATATCATATCATTAATCATTCCAAATATTTCATCAGAATCAGACAAACAAGATCTATTACATTCATATCATGATCTAGGGACATACATGTATCAACAACTCTTACAAGCAGTATGGAATGAGTTACAAAGAGAACCTATATATAATACTACCTATAGCCGGATATACTTTGATACCAGCTAGGATCCTATAACTAAAGCCTATACTACAAGACTATAGCTTTAGGTATCTCGGATAAAGTCTTATCTGAGATTTGGTAGTGAAGACATGTCCCTGACTTACCTTTTGTCACCCACTAAAGTTGGTAACTTGTACTATCATAAAAGGTAAACAGTGAAATAAAGTATGGTCAATTGCATGGCTCTTTGAGAAAACACCATGCAAAATCAGAGGTCTGCAGTGGAGTGTCAGAGACCATACTTGTGTCCACTGGTTCATAGCAGTGTCTTCCGAAGGTTAAATGGCTTCGTAAGAGTAAGTACTTCCGAAGCCACTTATACTTCGGAAGAGGCTGCTTCATCCAAGGCTTGGATACTTCTCTTTATCATCATACTTCAGAAGTAGTGTTCAGGTTTTTATTCTAAGACTTGATCTTTGGAAGCATGTTCTTTGCTTTGGAAGTAGAGTTCTATCTTCGGAAGTTTATCTTTCACTTTGTCTTCGGAAGAACTCTACAACCTTCGAAAGTTCCATGCTAAGCTTCGAAAGCCCTTGCATGTAGTATGAAAATTGTCTATGTGAATTGGTTTTGGTTGCACCAGCCTTCTTCTTGATCCAACAAACTCCCCCTAGGCTGATGCTACCAAAACTTCATTTGTTTCTACTTGTCAAAACCTTCAGCACCAAGGAGAGTAGATATTTGTTTGTTTCCTTGTTCTTCCCTGATATGGTTTTGAGAAGTTTGTACAGATCCTCGGTAGATAGGAAGTACAGTTTGTCACCTTGGATAACATGTACCCTCTATTGTTGCCCTCTGAAAAGAGTTAGTTGATGGGAACTATAATCATATTCCCATCTAACTATAGGTTCCAATTCTGGACCCTGCACCATCTGTAGAAAGGCAGTGCCTTTGATGGGAGGTCTTTCCTTGTCTTCCTGTCTTCTCAATCTCAACTCTTCTTCAATCTTGGCCTTTGCAGTTAGCTCAGCTAGATGAAGACTGCTGAGATGATTTATGATGAGTGAAGTAGCTTCAGAGTTGGAGGGATTGGAAAATGGCTTCTCTGCTAACTCAGCAATATCAAACCTACTGGAGTGTAGCAGAGAGGTTGCATTAAGTCTATTGACTTCGCCATTCCCCCTCTCAATAATAAAGTTGTGAGAAGTTTCATCAAACCTCCACTGGATTATTTTCTTTCTAGGCATAAGAGACTGACTGTGAATCTTGTCCTCTTTCTTGGTATCCAACAGAGTCACCAGTTTCCTTCTAAGTTTCTTCTCTTCATCATTTAATGAATCTGAGTTGAGGCCTAGAAGTCTAGCTATCTGGTCCAATGTTCCTCTAGGTAAATCAAGAAATTGATCTCTTGTGAGGGAACAATAGGATCCATCAACGTAGGAAATGTTGATAAAATCTTCATCACATGAGACTTCGCTCAAAGTTGTGCAGTTGATGAGCTTGGTCTTGATTACCTTGAACTCCTCAAGAGAGAGATGTTGAGAAGGCTGAGGGGATGGTTTGGATGGTTGAGGTTCAGAGGTTCTGGGAAGTGTTTTTGGTTGGAGGATGGGAAGTTTAGGTGGTTGGGGTGATGAAGTGGATGTGGGCAAGGATGTGGGTTCAGGGGTGAAGGGTTCGGTTTTGATGGTGAAAGGTAGGGGTGAGGGTTCAGGTTGTGGTTGAGTGGTTGTAGTGAAGGTCATCCCCTTTACCCTTCTGTACATCTCTTTCCTCTTTCCCAGCCGGATGTCAGCCTTGATTTCACTGACAATCCGTTGGAGTGTCTTCTCAAACATGGGACCCACCTGCCTTCCAGAGAAGCCATGGGCCCGAAGATAGTCTTTCATCCAGGCCTTTTCACTGAGCTTCCTGGTTGCAGTGTCCCTAGCCTTTTCCTCCTTCTTCTTCTTCTCCTTTGTCTTTTCTCTTGCAGCCTTTCTTCTTTCTTTCTCCATTTGATCCTGCTCTTTGTTATAGAGCCAGAGGATCATCTCATCGTTATGTGGAGAGAGTTCTTGAAGATCAAAGCCTCTGGAGAGTAGGAAATTTATCCTGTCTCTCCTCAGCTGTAATTCAGCTTCCTTCTGTTTTTATTCTTCTTTCTCCAAGGCCAACCTGGCTTCTTCTTTAAGTTTTAGCTAGGTTGCCTTCTCTAGATTCACTAACTCCTCTAGTGGTAATAGGAGTGTTTCTTCATTGGCAGCTCCCATTTGGATAAGCTGGTCAATGATTTCTTCCCTTCTCTTATTGTTGACAACCTCCTGATTGGCTATAGCTGCTTTTGTGCTGGCAGCTATCAACTTCGCAATTGGAAGTCTTCCTTCTTAGGGATCATGTACTTGAACGAAATACTAACTGATTAACGTGTATACCGAATCAAATAGTGCGGAATCCCATTTGATTGACTATCCAATCAGTGAGAACGCATGTAGAAACAATTATGAATTGAATCTAATGTTAAGAATCGATTAGGAATTGATCTACAACGATCTATGAACTTGGAGTATGATCTTAGAGGTCTCTGGACCACTAGGGTACGTCTTGAGTCGAAGTGTGTTTAATGCTTACGTTTTTCCACGAATTAGGTGGTATTTATAGGTTAGGTTTGCTCATTCGGTCGACTGAACCATTAGCATGGTTCAGTCGTGCGATTGAGCCATGCGATTGATCCATCCGCACAACCGAGTGTTCAGTCGTGCGACTGAGTCATTCGCATGAAGTTGTTTAGGCGTATGGACCATTTACGCGCATGGACACTTAGTCGCATGGCCATTTGGGCGTATGACCACTCTTGGGGCGCATGGTCCATTCGGACGGATAAGAACTTCATCTTACTAAGTTTGAACGTATTCAATATTATTACATTATTTATACTAATTCAAACAACCAGAAACCTATATAATCAATTCAATATGCGTTAACAAACTCATTAATGAAATATTAAACATTATAATCACTACCAAACATTTATATTTCATTAAGTACCTAAGTATTACATAAGTGTAAGACATTAAAGACATATTGCATTAAGTTCAGAAACTAGGGACATATGTACCTACAAACTCCCCCTTGGACCTAGTTCTATCTAATGTCTTACCATCTTTATAACCTCTTCATACTTCTTGTACTTCTCTTCTCTTGTGACGCCTGTGTGTATCTCAAAAGCAAAGCAGAGTCGTATCACGTTCTGGAATTATAGAGCTTGTACAATATCTTGAGAGTCATAGAATAGTGGCCACTTGTACAATGTATATACATCATCTGCAGACAAGTTTGTGAGCCACATTGGGTCAAACACCCTGATGGTTTCCATACACCATTCTTGTTGAAGACTATGACTGCTTCTCCTGTCCTCCAATCATAGTACCACCATTTGAAGTGTGGAGTGAAGTCCTGAGGCATCTCTCATAGAGGGATCTTTGAAATTGTTTGTGGTGGACTCCACTTCAGCACTATCTTCGGTTTTCCAGTAATGGGATCAACCTCAGATCGTTTGAGATACCTCGTTGGTTGTTGAGGTTTGAAGTTGACCCATCTGGTGTGGTACTCTTTTTAAGGGCTGCTTCAAACCATCTAGACATCTTGCGCGGATCAGCGTATTGTAATTTCAGCTTCGCTAACACTGGTTCAACTCAAATCCAGGAAGAGACTTTAGGTCATGAGGAAACCTGAAGTACTCGAACCCTTTCTCATGTTTAACTGCATAAACGCTGAGATCTTCAAAATATGCCCACGCGATGATTCTGCCCGACACATTATGATGTTTCTTCACTTTGTACAGCTTGGTGTAGATAGTCGACTTTGAAGCACTGCGTTGGGCTCTTATCTCTTCAAAGCATGCAGCCCACTCAGCCTTTCTGATATTAACTTCAGCATCCGAAGCTTGGCCTTATCTTCAGTCTTGTCAGACTCTTCTTCCATTCTAGAGTTTCAAAAGTTTCACTGACAAGGTTGTCGCCCAGATTGGGAACGACATTACCATCAATGTCAGTGTACTCTGGATAGTGTTGGTCTGTGACATCTTCTATCTCAATCTCATCAACGTCGTTGAGCTCATCATCACTTCAACTTGGACTGTTGGAGCATCCTTGAAATCTCATCAGGATTTAGCTTGAACATTTCAACAATTTGCTCGTCAGTGAGATTGTGAATGATCTCTCCTTCTTGAGGAGTCTACATCACCGATCTCCTGACTATTCCCTGCAGATCAAGAATCATCGTGAGCTGAGTCTTGATCTGTTGGAGGGGAGCAACATCATGTTCATCCCTCTGAAAGTTTGGATCTGCTTGATTTATACATGTAACACAACAATCATTAGTTAATAATCAAGACAAAAATACCAACATTAAATATAAACATTCATTCATTAATGTGATACAAGATTCAAATACATATGATTTAAATAACAAAAACATCTAAGTATTACTCTTGTCTTGGATCATATGCTCCTTTGCTGACGGGGCGGATGTGGAGGCACCTAGATCTTGTGCTTTCTTCGTCCTCCTTTCACTTGCAGATGTAGCACCCGCAGTAGATGTGTCATCTTGATTATCATCCACATCATCATCATCCCTACATCAGTATCATCCTCATGTCATCACCATCATCATCATCATCATTATCATCATCACCATCATCTCCATCTCCTTCCTTAATCTTTAAGGGCTCGTCCTTTGATCCCTTTAGCCGCAGCATGATGGTCTTGTTGGTGGTCTCCAACTCCTCTATCCTTTTAGCACCCGCAGCAGGATGTGTCATCTTGATTATCATCCACATCATCATCATCCACAACATCAGTATCATCCTCAATGTCATCACCACCATCATCATCATCACTGTCATCATCACCATCATCTCCATCTCCTTCCTTAATCTTTCAGGGCTCGTCCTTTGATCCCTTTAGCCGCAACATGATGGTCTTGTTGGTGGTCTCTAACTCCTCTATCCTTTTAGCTGCTTGGGCATGCTACTCCTGGAGTTGGGACATCTTTATGCGTTGTGCATCAATCAGCTGGGCCTGCTGCTCTATCTACTGTGCCTGCTGAGATATATACATAGATTAAGTAGCAATAAGGTCTACTAGCTGTCGAATCCGTGCAGTTTTTTTGTCCTCGGCATCATACGGTTAAGTGCCGAGAGCTGTTCCTTCTACCCCACTAGGAGGTAGACTGGATCCAGATAGGTAGGAAGGGTATAACAATGGTCCGGCATGGTGGCTAGTGGTAGTGGTGGTGGCAGTGGTGAAGATTGGGGGTGGTATAGATGAAGGTGGTGGTGGAGTGGGTGTGGTAGATAGGATAGAAGTAGTGGTGGTAGTAGGTGGATGAGTGGATGTAGGTGGAGTGATGGTAGTTGGTGATGAGTGGATGTAGGTGAGTGAGGGTAGTACGTGGAGTGGTGGAAGTGGTGGTAGTAGTGGTGGTGGTTATGAAGATCGTCCTCCTCCTCTTCTTCTTCAATCTATGGGGTTGAGCCATCCTTTTCTTCCTTGATCCCCTTGAGGTGGATGCTCCCCCTAGAACACTGCTTGGCTAATCAGGAGCATAAGTAGGATCAATGTCAGCCGCTCCCGATCCGCCAGGGCGTTCACCAACCGCCCGGAGTCCTCGCTCGGTGGCAACTACCTTGCTGCCCACCGTTCGAGTCAGAGGCTCCTCGTCCGACTCTTGTTCCTCATCAGGTTGGAAATCCTGATGGAACCTTGCAGCCTTTGTCTCCCCTTGGGTAGGTGCTGGAGATGCTATATCAGCAGTGGGGGCCCTCGGTTGAATGTGCCCTGCATCTCCACCATCGGCGCTGTCGTCATCATCTGAATCATCATTCGGGAGATCTAGCTGCTTGACGTACAAGTGACTGTCTACGTGACACCATTTATGCCTGCCTGGCGCCACGTAGTCCACCTTGTCCAGATGGCCTATAAGTCTCTTTACCGGGGGCTTGACCTGCTTTCCCCAGTAAACCCTCATACGATCTAGCGTCGTATCATCCATAATCTCTAAGGCCACATCGTCGTGGCTCTCCTTTGGTAGCAAGGGCAGCATCTCGTCACAAATCATCTATAAGAACCTAGGGTACATGCAGAAACTCTCTTTGCCCTTCGCCTCCAAGTTCTCTATGAGGTAAGAGAAGATCATGTTAGAAAAACTGAAGGGGTGGTTCAAAACCAGTGCCACATAGGCAATCTAAATCTGGTCTGACAGGTCATCAAACCAACCCCTTCGCGATGCCAGGCACTTGAGGATGACGTGTGCCAAGTACTTGTACTGGGGGCACAGGTTGCTCTTGTTGAGCACCCCCTGCGTTGATATCCCCAACGTACTTCATCCTCATGAAGCACCCTCTCAACGTCAGTGGGTGAAGTCTGGCGAGATGGTCTGTATCATCTCCCAACCAAGTATTCTCTAAATGTCCGCAGCCGTGATCTCTATATCCATATCAAAAATAGAACTCCGTATGCTGTATGGCTCACGTGACTGGTCAACTGATGCATTCTCCCAGAAGGCCTGTTGTATAGACCTGTAAGGGGTGCATGGTGTAGAAATAGCCCGGTGGATCCTGGATCACTTAAGAAAAGCAATGATCCCTATGAACTCGACACCATTCCGAGTTGTGGAGTCCAAGTGTGCACAGATCTTGTGCTTGGGTTGATGGACCACTTCTCTGCCATCAATCTGTAACAAAAACACATACACATTAGCTAACCACACAACACAAATCAATTTTATTTACTTGGTTGAATTCATTCTGGTTCATTCATGTGATTCAACCATGCGCTGTGTTCAGTCGGATGACTTGGCATGCGATTGGATTCAGTCGGGTGACTAAGGAGGCGATTGAGTTCAATCAGTCGACTGAGCCTGAGGTTGGTTCAATCAGCCGACCGAGCTCATTTGAATGGTCCATTCGGCCAATTGAACCATTCGACAAGCTCAATCGTGCGATTGGAGTTCATGACATAGTCCGATATCAAACAAACTAAAATTGACAAAGTAAAAAAAACAAAAAGAAATAAGAACTGAAACTTAAAACTAAGTCATGTTTTTGTGATTTTGTGAGGATTAAATCCTAAGATGTAAATCTAAAGGCTTCATTTTCTGAAAAGGCAGCTTCAATTCTTTTAAACATACATGGACCAATTCATTTGGACTCATACAGGATATTCAAATCATTCAGGACAAGTTATCCAAACATTTGATGCTCTATTCTTGTTTTTCATCTAGAGTCATTAGCAAATTTAGGAAATCATACTAGTACTATTAGGTCCCCACACTAATTTGGACTTTCAAGAATTGTAGCCACAATGATTATCAGTATACTTGTCCTCTTAAATCCATACACAGACTTTCAACACAGATTGGTGATAGTTTGAGGTTTAACTATTTCAACAAGCATTTGTGGATCCCACACTTATATGGTAATCAACATTCCTCAGGAGATTTTTGAGTGGTCTCAGGGTAGTGTCCAAGAAGAAACTATTCAAAGAGCTTTCAAAGAGAAACCAAGCCTCAGGTCAGGGCCGCCGCACAACAGAGAGGCGGCAAACAACAATGAATTCTAGAATATAGATTATGCTTATCCTCAGGTCAGTGCCACCGCACAACAGAGAGGCACATAACCTATCTTCTTGTTTGATCAATTTTATTCTTTTTGTACAGATCTCACCAACAACATAGGTTATTAGTTTGATTGCTTTTGCATTTTTTCATGTGCTTTTGCTCATACTTTGGTCTTACGCACACATTCATGGCGTTTATTTTGCTTGTCACCCCTTATTGGAATCTTGTTGATTGTGTTAACCAGGGATAAGGTGTTACCCACAGCTAGTCAAACATTTTAGTTTAATCTTAAAATCACCAATAAGGTCTAATCATCTATTGTATTGAATCTACCGACATATCATCTGTGGTCTAGCAACCTCTATGTCTACTTTCTTTGTGTTATCTTAGTAGTAGCTAGTTTATCTATCATATTTTCTTTTATATTGCTCAGACTACACAGACTTATACTTGAGTTTTGCATCTTATTCAATTAAAAATTTTAAATTCTAGAGATTGAATCGGTATCACACATATGATCTTATGTTTATCAGCAAACCTCTCCTCCTCCCTTGTTTTTTTAATATTACTGCCTAAACCTATTCTCCCCCTAAAATTATAAAATTGTAAAGGAATAGCGTTTTTAGGATTTTAATAGGCAAAGAAGTAACACCAATATTAATTAAACTACTTAAAATTAAACAAATAAAATGAAAAATTTAAACATAAAAGAAAAATTACAATACGCATCGGACTACACATGGTCATCTTCAGGAATGACCTCACTTTTCTTTTTAACGTTGTTGACCTCTAACAAATATAGAAAACATGGTTTGTCAAAAGCCTTTGTGTATAGGTCAGCGCGTTGAAAATCAGTGTTTATTTTTACCACATCGATTAGGTTCTTTTCAAAACAATCACGTATAAAGTGATATTTAATTCCGATGTGTTTGGTATTTGGATGTTGGACTGGGTTTTTAGTGACTACAATTGTAGCAGAGTTATCAACAAAGACAGGAGAGAATAGAATTTCAAACCGTAATCCCACATTTCCTGTTGAATCCATATGATTTGTGAACAGCAACTTGCAGCAGCAACGTATTTGGCTTCACAGGTTGACAATGCAATCGAGGTCTGCTTCTTACATTGCCAGGTTACTAATCTTCTCCCAAAGAACTGACATCCTGCTGAGGTAGACTTGTAATTCATCTTGCAGCCGCTGTAATCCGAGTCTCTATACGCCGTAAGCTCAAAGTCATCATCATGAGGATACCATAACCCAAGTGTTGGTGTACCCTTTAGATAATGAAATATCCTTTTGACCCCAATGAGATGGTTAACCTTTGGCTTTGCCTGATATCATGAACATAAACATGTAGCATACATGATATCAGGTCTTGAGGCAGTGAGGTACATGAGAGATGCAATCATCCCCCGATACATAGTGGTATCAACCAGATCACCAGTTTCGTCGGGTGCTACATCATGGTTGTAGCAAGTGGAGTCCTAGCTGCAGAAGCATTCTCCATGTCAAACCGACTGAGGATATCTCCTACATACTTGGTTTGATGTAAGAAAATTCCATTTGGTGTCTGATCTACGTGTAACCTGAGAAAGAATTTCATCTCTCCCATTGCACTCATCTCAAACTCCGCCTTCATTACTGCTTCAAACTCTTTACATAATTCTTTGTTCTTGGAACCGAAGATTTGTCATCAACATAGATTTGTACCAGCAGTAAATCCCCATCTTCTCCTTGATAAACAATGTGCAGTCAATGACTCCTCTGCGAAAACCATGTTCACAAGATGAGTCGAGAGTTTCTCATACCAGGCCCTCAGAGCTTTATGAAGCCCGTATAAAGCTTTGTCGAGTTTGTAAACTTTGTCCCGATGATATGGATCCTCAAATCCCTCGGTTGACTGACGTACACCGTCTCTTTGATTTCACCATGAAGGAATGCACTTTTCACATCAAGTTGATAAACTTTAATCTCATGTATAATGCATAGGCAAGGAAGATATCGATTGCTTCCATTCTAGCCACGGGTACAAACACTTCATTGTAGTCTATGCCCTCGACTTCTCAAAATCCTTGAACAACAAGTCGGGCCGTATTTCTGATGATCACGCCTTGATCATCTTTCTTGCATTTTAATACCCATTTTGTGCCAATGACCTTAGCACCTTTAGGTCTATCCACCAGAGTCCAAACACCTAGCTTCTTGAATTGAAGAAGTTCTTCTTGCATGGCACTCACCCATGCCTCATCATTTAGGGCTTTACTAACATACATCGGCTCAAACTAAGACACAAAGCAACGATATGCACCATCGTGAAGGTATCCCTTTTCCATTACCGAGGCATAATCAGCTGAGTACAACTGATTTCTGGTTTTAACTCCTGACCTCACATCCCCAATGACATTATCCAAAGGATGATAGACATTTAGGCGTGATCCAGGGGTTGTTGGAACACTACCTCAGAATCCAGATTATGAACATTTTGTTCAGTATCTAAGGCAGTAGGAGTCTGAGGTTCTTAAGATTCAGAAGCATCAACATCAAATGCTTATGGACTTGCAGGAATAGGAACCTGTTCCTCCTGGTTGTTCTGATCAGTCTCCACAGCTTCTTCATCAGAGGAGGAGTTACTATCATCAAGTGCTCCCCCTGAGTTGTTAGATGGTTGACCCTGTGAACCAGATGGTGTTGAATCTTGAGACGGTGTGTTCAAGAAATCATACATCATCTTGGTTGCCAACTCGTCTTCAGAAGTGGAGAGAGGTATGTTGAAGGACTTGAAGAATCCATCATAGTCGAAGAAGTAAGCAGGCCCTTTTCCAGCATGTGGTGTGTTGTATCTCTGAACATTAACATTACACCACACTTCTACTTGACCCGTTGAGTTGTTGTAAACTCTCTTGTTTGGTATGTTGTATCCTAGAAAGATCCCTTCATCAGCCTTCTCGATGAATTTTCCTCCTGAGTCTTTTTCAGCAGGGTACATGGAGCGCCAAACGGCTCGTGATACTCTAAGTTAGGTTTACGTCATTGTAGTAACTCATAGCACATTTTTCCATGATGTCTAACTACCAGAACTCTATTTAGTGTATAACATGTATTTGCAACTGCTTCATTCCAGAATTGGATAGGTAGTTTTAAGTCTGCTAGCATTGTCCGTGCCGTCTCTATCAAGCTGTGATTCTTCCATTCAGCAACACTGTTCATCTGAGGAGTATAAGCAGGAGTGAACTGATGCACAATTCCCTTTTCCTTGCAGTAAGCCTCCATCCATTGATTCCTGAACTCGGTTCTGTTGTCTGAGCGCACTTGACGTACCTTCAACATGTATAAGGACTCCAGAGTAGTTACTAACTCTTTGAGTGACTCAAATGTTTCTGATTTGGATTTTAGAAACATCACACAAGTGAATCTTGAGTAGTCATCAGTAACTACATAGCAGTAACAGTCACCTACATGCTTCTTGTACTGACTGGACAAACAGATCCATGTGAAGAAGTTCCAGAGGAAGTTCAATAGAGTGAACTTTTTTTTCCTTATGAGCCTTCTTCTTCTGTTTTCCCTTCTTGCACGCAACACAGAAATCCAAAAGGTGGAAGTTTTTGACATTAACTCCTCTCACTAGATCATTCTGGATCAAGTGATTCATCTTCCGTTGATTAATGTGTCCCATTCTCCTATGCCAGCAGATAGATTCCTTCTCAATAGCTTTTGACAAGAAGCACTGAACTTCATGATCCGTTGTGGAGGCCTTCGATAGATCCAAAACATAAAGGTCCTTATATCTTGAGGCAGACATTAATACATGATCCTCCGGGATTACGTAGTCTTTCTTCAGGACATAGCACTTCTTATTGTCAAACACTACCTTAAAGTCTTTATCACAAGTTTAAGAAACAGAAAGCAAGTTATTCTAAAGTTGCTGGACATAGTTTACCTTGTCAAACTTCACTTTCTGATTACCTACTTCCCCTTGAGCTGTGATGTACCCACCTTTGTTTCCAGTGAATGAAACATGCCCTCCTTTGATTTGTTTGACATTTGATAAGAGAGCCCTGTTCCCCGTCATGTGCCCGGATGCTCCGCTATCTACAATCCACGTGTTAATTTCGGCACTATAGCGAATACCCTGCACATTCAATGAAAAAGTTACTTTAGGTTAGGAACCCAAGCCTTTACTGGCTTGGGTCTCCCCAAGGCATCACACATCATAAACTCAACCCATTGACCTTTTGAGGGTGAGGGAAGCTCAGATGTTTGTTTGTTCTCATTTTCAAATACTGAGGATTTTTCCTTCCATAAGCCAGATTTATGTAAGGCCTGTTTGTGATAAACCGATGACTGGCTGATGGGTTGAACTTTGTGTTCCCTATCTCTTTTAGGAGGCGTCACTGAGTTCATCTTCAAAGAGCTAGGTTTTCGTTCAGAAAGTTTTACTATCTTCCTTGATGTCTGATAATAAGGACAATGAGACGCAATGTGTCCGTATCTCCACAATTCTAGAAGGATCTGATTTCAACTTTACGATTTATTTGTTTTTTGTGATTATGTAGGTGACACACGGGTGACCTTATCCTGTTTGGACTTAGACACTTCTTGGTTAGATGTATAGTCTGGTTTTACAAATTTAACTGCTTTACTTGGTTTTACATCTTTTAAATTTGTTTTCCAGGACTTTGACATGATTCATGTGATTTATTAACACTAATGTTCTTTTTAGGTTCAAATTTGACTTTGTTTGAACTAGGCTTAATATTAACTTTTTCAAACTCTTTTTCCAGGTGACACAAGGCATTTTGCCTTTTGACTTTGAAGTGGTCTCTTTTGTGTTTAGTGCCAGATTCATTGATTTACTTGTGGAATCTGGATCACTAACAAGAGGAGTGGACACCACTTGATCTTTGATTGGATTATTATTGATTGGTTTACATTTTGTGTTCATCAAGATCTCATGTGGTGGTGGAACCACTTTATAGCCCAATCCCTCCCTGTTGTTTCTTTCTCTCACTAAGTTTTGGACTATGTGTGAAGAGCTAGTCCAACGTTAGTTTTTGTTTTAGGGAATTTACTTCTACTTCTAAAACTACTTTTTGCTTCTTAGTGTCCTCTAGGGAGTTAAGATAGTACCTAATGTTATTAGCTTGGTTAAAGGCTACGACTTCTGTTTCCCTAAGCTGTTTGTTCAAAAGGTCTATCTTTTCTTTATAACTATGCTCATTTTGTTATAAAACTCTGTTAGCTTCAGTGCATAGCTCTAGGTCCTTTACTAAGTTTTCATTATGATCTAATAACCTAGCAAATATAGAATCAATGCTTTCCCTAAATTTATTATAGTCAGAACAAGCATCATTATTAAACAGCTGGTTAGTGGTACTTACCTGAGCGGTTTCTGAAGAATCAACCATCAAAGCAAAATTTGAAGTTTCTGGAGCTGGTGATTCTGACTTTGTAGTAGTTGTCACGTCTTCAGGTAGGTAGGTGACCACTGGTGCAGTTTCTTCAGAGTTGGACATCGAGATCTCTACTACTATGTTTCTTTCACTAGCGGAATCATCATCTATATCTTCTACACTAGCGATATTTGATTCTCCCGGTGAGACAAACCGAAAACTCCAGTCATGTCCTTCATCTCGTTAGCAGTCAAGGCTTTAGGATCCTTGCTTGATGAAGTAGGACTGCTAGTGGGTTTCTCCTGACGATTGAAGGTGGAGAAAGGATTCCCATTTCCAGTCTTCTTTGGCTTCATGCATTCCCTTTTGAAATGCCCTTTCTCACCACAGTAAAACAGGTCACCTTTGACTTATCGAAGCCAAAGGTTGTGTCCTTAGTGGCAACCAAGTTCTGTCTGGTCTTTTTGACAAACTTCTTAGCTCTTTGGACAGCACTTGCTAAGGCCCACATAATGTCCATCCGTTCCAACTCAATCTCGTCCATCTGCTCGTAGTCTTCATCAGCCAGGTGGCAGTTCCCTATCTTTCCAACAACTAGTATATCATAAGAGTGGACTACTGTAGCTAAAAGATCCATGGCTCTTTTGCCACTTCAACTGTCACATTTCCAAAGTTTTCAGTCTTCAGCTTTGCTGCATTGGCTTTGGGTATCATATGTTGGGTACCAGACGACCCTCATGTTTCTGTCCACGAAGTGAAAGCTTGAGCTGGACCAGCTGAGCTTGACACAAAGGCAATCTGCAGTGGTGCTCCAGATGTCTTTGCCTGAGGAGTCGCATTATAGAGCGCAAGATTCTGATCATAGTTAGACTTTTGGGCTCTATACTTCATTCTTAGCTCTTCCTCTCTCAGTTTCAGAATGAAGTCATTGATATCTAACTTTGTTAGCATACCATTATGTTTGAGATTTGAGACAAAAGACGCCCATTTCTCCGGTAATCCATCAGCAAAGTTGGACACTTTATCTTCCATCGACGTCGTTACCCCATGAGTGCGCATCTCACTCATCAAGTGATAGAATCTATCGATCACGTCATCTAGGCTTTCCTTACCCATTGTAGAGAAGTTGTCAAACTCCTTCTTCAAAGCCTTAGCCTTTATGGCCTTGAGTGATGCATTCCCGTCATACCTCTTTTCCAATGCATCCCATAATTTCTTTGCTTGTGTATATTCGAGAATTGATGGAAGATATCCTTCGGAATAGACTTTGTAAGCAAAGCATAGACTTTCTTTTCGGCATTGTATTTTGCCTTTTGTCCATCAGTCATGCCACCAAGTGTGAGTTTGATACCATCAGCTCCTACAGTCATGTTGTACCCCGACTCAATAGACTCCACAGATTTGGATCTACTCCGTTTAAGTAGCTCTCGAAACGTTGTTTCCATTGTGGGTATTCGTCCAACGTGATAGCTTTGGGGGTTTATTATGATTCCCCACTTCGTTCTCCAGTAGCAGTAGGTTCTGTATACATGATTCTCTTCCTGCTGTAAAGGCTGAATATTGGTCCTCCATTTCATTTAACTATAATTTTAAAACTAACTGTTTTATGTGTGAGAATGAAGGTAGGCGATTGGAGTATTCGGGCGATTGAACTATGCAAATGGTTCAATCGTGCGACTGAACTAATGCGGATGAGTCAGTCGGCCGAATGAACTAAAGCTGTTGAATAGTCCGAATAGAGTTCTTAGTCATACGATCGGAGTACGAATGAGTCTAATGGTGCGTATGGGTATACTAAGGAGTTCAGTCGGGCGATTGAGTCAATTGTGCGAACTGAGGCTGCTGGAATTCGAATACTTCTAGGTTTAACGTGGTTTGGCAGCAAAAAAATTCAAATTTTCACTAACCCTAATTGCCGTATGCCGGAAAAACTAAACTTTATGACCAGGAGACGTCTAAGACAACGTTTGACACAAAAGGATTGTGTTTTTAGTGAAAAAACACAATTTTTTTATAAAAAACGATTGAGTCAAGAGCCAAAGCTCTGATACCACTTGTTAGGGATCGTGTACTTGAACGAAATACTAACTAATTAACGTGTATACGGAATCAAATAGTGCGGAATCCTATTTGATTGGTGATCCAATAAGTGAGAACGCACGTAGAAACAATTATGAATTGAATCTAACATTAAGAATCGATTAGGAATCGATCTACTACGATCTACGAACTTGGAGTATGATCTTAGAGGTCTCTGGACGGCTAGGGTACGTTTGGAGTCGAAGTGTGTTTAATGCTTACGTTTTTCCATGAATTAGGTGGTATTTATAGGTTAGGGTTGCTCATTCGGGCGACTGAACCATTAGCATGGTTCAGTCGTGCGATTAAGCCATGCGGTTGATCCATCCGCACGACCGAGTGTTCAGTCGTGCGATTGAGTCACTTGCATGAAGTTGTTCAGGCGTATGACCATTTACGCACATGGACACTTAGTCGCATGGCCATTCGGGCGCATGACCACTGTTGGGGCGCATGGTCCATTCGGATGCATGAACACTGTTGGGGCGCATGGTCCATTTAGATGCACGAGAACTTCATCTTACTAAGTTTGAACGTATTCAAATTACATGATTTATACTAATTCAAACAACCACAAACCTATATAACCAATACAATATGCGTTAAACAACTCTTTAATGAAATATTAAACATTATAATCATAACCAAACATTTATATTTCATTAAGTACCCAAGTATTACATAAGTGTAAGACATTAAAGACATATTACATTATGTTCAGAAACTAGGGACACATGTACCTACATTCTTTCTTCTTGAGTTTCTCAATCTTTTTCGCTTCTTGAAGCTCTTCCGCAGTCATCTTTCTTTTCCCTTTATCTTTTGAAGAGCCTGACTGTGGTGGTTCTTGGAGAGTGGATTCTGATTATGAGAGAGGCAGAGATGGTGTCTGGGATAGAAGAAGATTCAGAAAGTCATCGTTGTTCATCTCAGATGCCATTTCAAGGAGTGCATCTGTGATGATTAGTACTTGGACATTTTAAACAGTCCTTCCGCAGCTTCTATTTCAGCTTCAGAAGATTCAGCTTCTTCTTCCAAGGCTTTAACTTAGCTTCATATTGGAGGAGATGCAGATTCTGTCCCAACTATTTCAGTTGCGGGGCCATCTGTCCCCATTTCCCCTTCAAAATGAATCTTAGGTTCCATGTGGACCTTAGGTTGACCAACTTCTTGCACAATGGTAGAAGGTGCATTCAGCCTCTGAAGCTCTTCAGCTCCAAAATAGAGTATTGCAGCATCTGGGCTTGGCTGATCAGTGGAGGATTTGAACAGAAACTTGGTGAAGAGTCTGTAGAGATCACTGAGCATCTTTAAGTCAATCTGAAGAATAACTTGAGATGGCTCAGTCACAGTTATGAAAGGAGTAGAAGATGTTGAAGTTGAGGTGTGGCTCTATGGGTCCTCAAGTTTTTGTCTCTGAACATTCTCTCCTTTTTTGGTAGCATCATATTGAGAGCTAGATGAACTAAAGGAAGAAGTCAATGAGACCTGAACAGGTACATGCCTAACAGACCTCTCTGTCTGTTCTCAGTTAGTTTGGCCTTGAGATTGCCAATCTCAAGTTGCTGAGTGACGAACCTTTCTTCTAAAGTCTTAACCGAGAGTTCAAGGTTTGAGACTTTAGATAGAAGGTCTTGTATGATGAGTTGCATGCTTCCCTCATCTTCTTTTGAATAATCACGAGGAGATGAGGTAATATACCTGGTATGTTCAGCCTCAACACCATATGTGGTTTCTTGGAACCTTGGTTTCCCATGCTCAATGATGTCTCTTTTAGAGTCATCAAAGGGCTTGGTTCCCGTAGATTAAGTTTGAGATATATTACCACTATCCACAAGGTCCATTGAGGCACCTTCTATAGTGGCAGCTGAATTTGCATGAGTCCCCTCCACATCAATGGGACTCACCTCAGTTATAGGTTGCTGATGGGGGATAGAGATAAGGGATTTCTCCGGGCTCTGTTGATCTTGAAGAGGATGTTGTAGATCAACTTCATTGCCAATGTAGAGATGTTATCTCTTCATCAGTTTTGAAGAGAAGGTCAGTAAAAGATAGGGACGTTAAGCCTACTGACCCAGGACCTTGGTCAATGTCATATGCATTGAGCCTTTGGTGGGGCTGTCCCTAGTTGGCTGCTCAGAAGAGTGTAGATACTCATTCTGAGGGTTGCTGGTTTGGGTGTCAGGCTCTTGGGTTGAGACTGAGGAGACTCAAAGCCCAAATTATGGTCAAAAGAGAAGGATGTAGAGACCTCAGACTAAGTGGGACCCATGTTTCCACTCTAGTCTTTTTAGTTTGAACAGGAGGGGCTTGTTCAATCAGAGTAGATTGAACCAGGGTTTGTTTGGGGCATCATTGGTATGTGATAGTGATGGGTGGAGAAGGCTGTGTTGGCATTATGGTGGAAGTTGCTGGTGTGGGTTCATCACCTGTGGGTTGAACAGGGATGTCACCAGGAGCTATGCGCTCAATCATACATGGAAGCAGAGTAGTGTACCTTCCAGTGAAGTTGGTGGACACCTTCTTCGAGGTCTTGAAGATGGTGGGCCTCATCTGAGGGACAATCAGAGCAGCTACACAGACAAGCATACTCTGGTCCAACTTGTTAGGACCTGGTATTGACTGAAATACCTAGAGATTAACGTGTAAACCAGATCAAATAGTGCGGAATCCTATTTGATTGGCGATCCATCAGTGAGAACCATGAAGAATCAATCAAGAATTGAAACTAACGTTAGAAATCGATTGGGAATCGATCTAATGTGTTCAATGAACTTGGAGAACGAATTGAGAGGTTTCTGGATGGCTAGGGTACGTCTGGAATAGTAATTAATCGAGAGACCTTCTTTTTCACGAATTCAGTTGTATTTATAGGTTGGTATTATTCAATCGTGTGACTGAACCATTAGTCTGTTCAGTCGTGCAATTGAACCATGCGGTTGAATCATTCGTACGACTGAGTGTTCAGTTGTGCGACTGAGCCAATCTTATGTTACAATCGTACGACTGATCCAGTCTCCTGGTTCAGTCGTGCGACTAAGTCAATCATGTGAAGTTATTCATGCGTATGGTTCATTCGCATGAGCCATTCGCATGAGAACTTTATTATGTTATGTTTGAATGTATTGTGCATTGATTAATAAACATTATGTTAATCATTCAAGCAATCACTAACCTAATTAACCAATTCAATGTCAACACATTGATGAAACATTAAACATTATAACTAACAAACTATCAGTATCATTTCATAATCATACCAACAAGATCTATTACATCACATATCATGATCTAGGGACATACATTATCAACAAACTCCCCCTTGGACCTAGATCTCTCTAATATCTTGTTTTCTTCATTACCTCCTCATATTTCTTGTACTTGTCCTCTTTTGTGACTCCCGCGTGAATATCCAACGCGAAGCAAGTCTTATGACATTTTGGAACTGGAGGGCCTGTACAATATCTTGCGCATCATAGAACAGTGGCCACTTGTAAAGTGTATAGACATCATTTTCCAACAAGTTGGTAAGCCACATCGGATCAAATACTCTTATTGTATCCATTTGGCCCTCTTTATTTAGGACTATGACCGCTTCTCTGCTGTTCTCCAATCGTAGTACCACCACTTAAAGTGTGGTGTGAAATCCTTTGTCATTTCCCGAGTGGGATTCTTGACATTGTGCGCGGAGGATTCCACTTCAACACTATCTTTGGTTTTCCAGTAATGGCATCCATCTCAGACCTTCTAATATACCTTGTAGTTGTTGAGGTCTGAAGTTAATCCACCTGGTGTGGTACTCTTTCTTTAGGGCAGCCTCAAACCAGCCTGACATCTTTCTCGGGTCAGCATACAAGAGCTTCAATTTGGCTAGCTGGTTGAGCTCAAAACCTGGTAGAGTCTTTAGATCATGTGAAATCTAAAGTACTCTATGCCCTTCTCCCTCTTAACGGCATAAAGTAAAGATCATCAAAATATGCCCATGCTATAATCCTGCCTGACACCTTAAGATGTTTCTTGACTCTGTAGAGCTTGGTGTAGGCATCCCTCTTCGGTGCAGCACGTTGGGCTCTAACTCCTTAAAACATGCAGCCCATTCAGCCTTATGGATATCAAGATCATCCTTTGAGGCTTGGGCCATTCCCTCTGTCTTCTCTGACTCTTGCTCCATTTTGTCTAACACCTCAAATGTATCACCGACAAGGATTCACCCAGATTGGGAACCACATTGCCCTCATTGTCAGCATACTGAGGATAGTGCTCTGCAGTGATATCTTCTATCTCTATTCATCAACGTATTTAGCTCGTCATCACAGGTAGCATTACATGTCGGAGCATCTTTCACTATTTCATCAGGATTGAGCTTTAAAATTTCTGCCAGTTGCTCGTTTGATAGATCGTGAATTATTTCCCCTTCTTCAGGGGTATAACTTACTGACCTTCTGACAATCCCTTGCAGATCAAGAGCCATTGTGAGTTGAGACTTGACCTGCTGAAGGGGAGCAATATCAAACTCATCTTTTTTGTAATTTGGATCTGTTTGATTTACACATTTCACACTCAAATCATTAGTAATTTATCAAACGAAATGCATTAACTTAATATAACATTTAATACATGTTTTTCCAATACAGAATACAAAAGTAATAAATACATAACATCTACTATTTACTTTTATCCTGAATACTCGGCTCATCACATGGAGGTGCAGAAGCAGAAGCTGGCAGATCTTGTCTGTTCTTTGATCTTTTCTCTTGCCCTGGAGCTAAACAGATTCAGCTGCTTCTCCTCCGTTCAGTATCATCATCTTCGTGCCATTCTTCTGTTTTCTCTTCGTCAGTTTCACTCTCATCATTTCATCATTTCTGTCCCCATCCCTTATATTTAATGGCTCCTCCTTTCGATCCTTTCAGCTTTAGCAAAATGGTCTTTTTAGCCTTTTCCAACTCCTCTATCTCTTCCCTGAGGTGACGCTTTGAGCTTGGAGAAGGGCTATCTCGTTGCTCTGGGCAGTAATATGCCGGGCTTGCCTATCTATCACTTGAGCCTGCTCTGCAATTTGGTGAGTTTGTGCAGCAGTCAGGTCAGTAAGCTGGCGGATTTGGGAGGCCTTTTCCTCATCGGCAGCCAGCAAACGCATTACCATTCTGTTTAGTGCCGACAACTGTTCTTCTACCATAACTGTAGGTAGAGGTGATCTGTAAGTGAATGAGGGATAGGCTGAGGGCTCGGTTTGGTGGCTAGTGGTGGTGGTGGTGGCTGTGGTGAATATCAGGTCGGTCGGGATGATAGTGGTGGTGAGTGAGGGGTGAATGATGTAGTGGTGGCTGGGATCTGTATTGTGGTGGTCGTCTGGTGGTGTCTGTGGTTGCTGTGGGGGCTGTGGTGGCTATGGTGGTGGATGGTGTGTCTGAAGAGGTGGTAGTGGTGGTGGTAGTGGCTGTAGTGGCTGAGGTAGTAGTGATGAAGGTCAACGACGCTTCTTCTTTGGTTTCTGCCCATGGGGTTGAGCCATCCGTTTTCTCCTCGTTCCCTTCGAGGTGGATGCTCCCCCTCCTACCCTGCCGATTGACCCTGAACATAGGTCTGGTCGGTCTCTGTCTCTCCAGAGTCTCTTGGGTGCTCACCAACCACCCGAAGCCCATGTACTGTGGGAACCACTTTTCTTCCCACAGTCCTGTGAGGGGCTCCTCATCAGACTCTTCTTCTTCTACTTCTGTTTCAAGGACAAAGTCATGATGAACCCAGCTGACTCGGTAACTTCTGCAGCCGGGGCGGATGCTGGAGGCACGACATCAGACGTAGTGCCTCTCGTGGAACAGGCATATTGTCTCCGGCACCCCCACTATCATCATCATCTGAATCATCAGTGGGTAGGACAATTGGCTCCACGTCGTAGTCACTGTCCTCGTGACGCCATTGGCGTCTCCCCGGTGCCACATAACTTTCATCTGCTAAATGGCCAATCAGCCTCTTTGCCTGGGGCTTCACTTGCTTGCCCCGGTACACCACCATCCTACCCAAAGTATGTCATCCATAAGTTCCAAAGTCACTGCATCGTGACTTTCCTTGGGGAGCAGAGGCAGCTTCTCATTGAATATCATCTGAAAAAATCTTGGATACATACAAAAACCTTCTTTCCCTTTTGTTTCAATGTTCTCTACCAAATAAGCAAAGATCATATTGAGAAGCTGAAAGGGTGGTTCAGCACCAGAGCCATGAAGGCATTTTGTATCTCATCTGATAGGTCATCGAAACCACCCCTTCTCGAAGCAATGCACTTAAGAATCACATGTGCCAGATATTTGTATTGTGGGCACAGGTTGCTCTTATTTAGCACCCCCGAGTTAATGTCCCCCGCATACTTGATTCGGAGGAAACACCCTCTCACTGTCAAGGATGTAACTTAGTGGGGTGAGTGGAGTCATCCCCAAAATCAAGGATTCTCTAGATGTCAGTAGCGGTAATGTCGATAGCTTGACCCAAATGGTGCTTCGAATGCTGTATGGCTCACGAGAGCGATCCACTGAGGCATTCTCCCAGAATGCCTGGTGTAGTGATTTGTAAGGCGTGCACGGCATAGATATAGCCTTATGTATCCGTGAGCGTTTGAGGAGGCTATAATCTCGGAGAACTTGGCCCCGTTCCGAGTTGTGTGGTCCAAATGGGCACATATGTTGTGCTTTGGATTAAGAGACCATCTGTCAGCCATTTTTCCTGAAACACAAAACACATGATCATTAGTACATAATACATCAGAATTCAGTTCTAAGTGTAGTGTTTCACTTCCATTCTGATTCATTCATGCGAATGAATCATGCGACTGGATTCATTCGGTTGTTCTTAAGTACGACTGAGTTCATTCGGTTGATTGAGACATGCGATTGAGTTTAATCTGCCGACTGAGTCTTCGTTGGTTCAGTCGGCCGACTGAACTCATTCGGGTGGTTCATTCGGCCGAATGACCCAATCGCAAGGTTCAATCGTGCGATTGGAGTTCATTCAACGACCAGTCGCTTGCCCCGCTGTTCGATCGCCTGTGGGTCGAATCTTGACCGATTTAAGTCATTTAACAGTGTTTAATGGTCCATTAGACTCGCCTACTTGTCACTAATAACCTATTAAACTTAATTTTAACACTTTGCTTAGTTTACGGAGGTGATTAGGTCATTTCACAGTTCGGTTCTTGATTCAATCGAGTGTCTCTTATGTAGGTTCTTTAATCTTCTGATTTTGGTAAGATTCAAGAGTAATGTACCTGTAAAATCGTCACTCGAATGTAAGAAACTCAACACAATGTAAATCAGGATCTGTAGCAATTTTTGGCAGAGTAACGGGAAGAATGCGATTTGAGTGCGATTTTGGTTGTGAGGAACATGCGATCGACTGAGGCCCTTAAATACTGAACTTAAGTTCAATCGGCCGACTAGCCTCATTCGCTCAGTTCATTTGGGCGACTGAGTCTCAGTCGTACGATTGGCCTAGTCAATCGCATTCAGTCGGCCGACTGAGTCTCAGTCGGTCGACTTCCCTCATTGGTCTCTTTCATTCGCATCTTCAGTTGACCGACTGAGCCTCAGTCGGTCGACTGCTTCATTCTCCCCCTTCTATTCGGTCGAATGGATCATTCTCATGTCCCATTCGGCCGATTGGGAGCCATTCGCATAGTTGGTCCATAACCATGATCCAATCGTGCGAATGGGTCACACTTAGTGAGTTTACAGTCATTTTGACATTTTACTTTTAAGACCCTTTTAACTTTTGACAATAACATTATAAGCTCTTAACCAATCAGTCACCTCAGACGTGACTCTTTTAAAACACGTTGTCACCTCTAACGTGACTCTTTAAACTTTGAAAAACATGTGGCCATCTCAGACATGACCCTTTTAGTGAGTTAATTCCATTCTGATTTTCCTGATGTAGTCCGACAGACACACACACACTAAAAGATTAACTAGAAACTTAAACTAAATACACAAATAAAATTTGTTTTTGGACTTTTTGTGAGAGATAAAACCCTAAGATGGAAATCTACGGGATTTGGTTTCCGGAATCGAAAGCTTCAACTTAGATTGACCACACCTGGACCAATTCAATTTTGGAATCATACAGGAACATCAAATCATTTGGGACTTGTTATCAAACTCTTTCGATGCTCAATTCTTGGTGTTCATCCAGAGTCATCAGCAGCTTTAGGAAATCATACTGGAACTCTTAGATTACCACATTGATTTGAACTTTCAAGAATTGCAGCCACAATGATTGTCAATATGTTTGTCCACTTAAATCCATACACAGACTCTTGACTCAAACCGTGATTGTTATTGGTTTATTTAATTCAACGAACATTTGTGGATCCCACACTTATATGGTAATCAACATCCCTCAGGAGCTTTTGAGCGGTCTACGGGTATTGTTACAAGAAGAGACTATTCTTAGAGCTTTCATAGAGAACCGTCCTCAGGTCAGTGCCATCGCACAGCAAAGAGGCGGCAAACAACTGAATTCTAGAATATCTAGGTTATGCTTATCCTCAGTCAGTGCCATCGCACAGCAGAGAGGCACACAACCTATCTCCTTGTTAGAGCAGCTTTTATTTTGCACCAAATGCCCCAACAACATAGGTCATTTGCATTTTTCTTTCATTTTTTTCGTGCTTTGCTCTATTTATGGTCATCAGCACACATTTGTGGCGTTTACATGCTCATTACCCCTTATTGGAATATTATTGATTGTGTTAACCAGTGATAAGATGGAAGCCCACAGTCAGTTGAACAACTTAGTTTGATCTTGAGATCACCAGTCCGGTCTAATCATCTATTGTGTTGAATCTACCGACATATCAATTGTGGTCTAGCAACCTCTAGGTCTACTCTCATTGTGTTACCTTAGGAGTTACCAGTTTTTCTATCATCTTCCCTTTTATATTGCTTAGACTACACAGACTTATACTTTGAATTTTTTCATCTTTTCTAAATTAGGATTTAAAGTCCCTCTTGACTTGTTCCTGTGTACTATCATATTCCAAAGGGTTTGAATCGGTATCACAGATACGATCTACCTTGTATCAGCTTTCCACTCCTTCTCCCTCGGTTTCCTTTTCTTTTCTTTTTCCTTTTTTTTAATGTTGCTTGCTGACTTATTCTCCCCCTAAAATACTAAAATCAAACCTGGTTTAATTATTTTAGGATTTTAATAAACAGCAGAATAACATGAGTTTACTTTAAACAGACTAAAATAACAATAAAATAAAATAAAAAAGAAATTAACTAAACTACATCGAACTACACATGATCATCATCAGGAATAACATCACTTCTCTTTTTAACGCCGTTGACCTCTAGCAGATATTGAAAACGTGGTTTATCAAAGGCTTTAGTATAGAGGTCAGCGCGTTGAAAATCAGTATTAATTTTTACCACATCAATTAAGTTCTTTTCGAAACAATCTCGTATGAAGTGATATTTAATACCGATAGTTTTGGTCTTAGGATGTTGGACCGGATTTTTAGTTACTGCAATTGCAGCAGAGTTATCTACAAAAATAGGAGTAGAATGGAACGTTAAACCGTAATCCCGCATTTGCTGTTGAATCCAGATGATTTGTGAACAGCAACTTGCAGCAACAACATATTCGGCTTCACAGGTTGACAATGCAACCGATGTCTGCTTCTTACACTGCCAGGTAATTAATCTTCTCCCAAAGAATTGACACCCTGCTGATGTAGACTTGTAGTTCATCTTGCAGCCTCCGTAGTCCGAGTCACTATACGCCGTGAGCTCAAAATCATCATCATGAGGATACCACACCCCAGTGTGGGTGTACCCTTTAGATAGCGAAAATCCTTTTGACCCCGATCAGATGATTGACCTTAGTTTAGCCTGATATCTAGAACATAAACATGTCGCATACATGATATCAGGTCTAGAGGCAGTGAGATACATGAGGGATCCAATCATTCCTCGGTACATCGTGGCATCCACAAGATCTCCATTTTCATCAGGTGCAATGTCGTGATTCGTAGCCAGTGGAGTACCGGCATAGATGCATTCTCCATGTCAAAGCGATTTAGAATGTCTCTTACGTACTTGGTCTGATGTAGAAAGATCCCATTTGGTGTTTGATCCACCTGTAGCCAGAAAGAACTTCATCTCCCCCATAGCACTCATCTCAAACTCTTTCTGCATAACTGCTTCAAATTCTTTGCATAACTCTTCATTCTTTGAACCGAAAATTATGTCATCAACATAGATTTGTACGAGCAGTAGGTCGCCATCTTTTTCTTTAATGAACAGTGTGCAGTCAATGACTCCCCTGCGAAAGCCGTGTTTCACAAGATGAGTCGAGAGTTTCTCATACCAAGCTCTTGGAGCTTGATGAAGCCCGTATAAAGCCTTGTCGAGCTTGTAGACTCTATCCCGATGATAAGGATCTTCAAATCCCTCGGTTTGACTGACATAACTGTTTCTCTAATTTCCCCATGAAGAAATGCACTCTTCACATCTAATTGATAGACTTTAATCTTCATGTACGATGCATAGGCAAGGAAGATACGAATGGCTTCCATCCTTGCCACGGGTGCAAATACCTCATTGTAATCAATTCCCTCGACTTGGGAAATCCCTGAACAACCAGTCGAGCCTTGTTCCTGATAATGATCCCTTGGTCATCTTTCTTGCATTTTAAAACCCATTTGGTGCCAATGACCTTAGCACCTTTAGGTCTATCCACCAGAGACCATACACCTAACTTCTTGAACTGAAGAAGTTCTTCTTGCATTGCACTCACCCATGCCTCATCATTTAGTGCTTCACTGACATATTTTGGCTCAACCTGTGAGACAAAACACCGATAGGCACCATCATGATATATCCCTTTTCCATAACAGAGGCATAATCAGCTGAGTACAGCTGATTTCGGGTTTGTACTCCTGATCGGACATCCCAATGACATTGTCTAGGGATGATAAACGTTTAGACGTGATCCTGGAGTAGTAGGAACAGCTACCTCAGAGCCAAGATGATGAACATTTGGTTCTTCATCTGAGGTAGTTGGAGTTTGAGGCTCTGACGTCGAAGGTGCACCACTGGTAGATGCTTGTGGACTTTCAGGAACTGGACCTGTTCCTCCTGACTGTTCTGGGTATCTTCTTCAGCTTCATTTTCAGAGGAGGTGTCACTGTCGTCGATTACTCCCCCTGAATGAGTAGATGATTCTCCCTGTGAGCTAGATGTTGGTGGATTCAAGCTATCATACATCATTCGTGTAGCTAATTCGTCATCCGAGGGAGAGAGGAATGTTGAAGGACTTGAAGAATCCATCATAGTCAAAGAAGTAGGCGGGTCCTTTGCCAGTAGGCGGTGTGGTGAATCGCTGAACATCAACATTACACCAAACTTCTACTAGACCTGTTGAGTTATTGTAAACTCGCTTGTTAGGTATGTTGTATCCTAGAAAGATGCCTACATCTGCCTTCTCGCTGAATTTACCCTCTTGTGTCTTCTTCAGAAGTGTGCACGGCGCCCAAATGGTTCGAGATACTCCAAGTTCGGTTTGCGTCTTTGTAGTAGCTCGTAACATGTTTTTCCGTGGCGCTTGACTATCAGGACTTGATTCAGTGTATAACATGCACTTGCCACTGCCTCATTCCAGAATTGGATAGGCAGTTTCGAGTCTGCCAGCATAGTCCGTGTTGTCTCTATCAAGCTCCTGTTCTTTCTCTCAGCAACGCCATTCATCTGAGGTGTGTAAGCAGAAGTGAATTGATGCACAATCCCCTTTTCCTTGCAGTATTCCTCCATCCAATGGTTCTTGAATTCCGTTCCGTTGTCTGAGCGTACTTGTCTAACTTTCAGCTTGTAGAGAGATTCCAGTGTGGTTACCAACTCCTTGAATGATTCAAATGTTTCTGATTTGGATTTCAGAAACATTACCCAAGTGAACCTTGAGTAGTCATCGGTGACCACAAAACAGTACAAGTCGCCTGCAATGCTCTTTGTACTGACTGGACCGAACAGATCCATGTGTAGAAGTTCAAGAGGAAGTTCTATTGAATTAACTTTCTTTTCCTTATGAGACTTCTTTGTCTGTTTACCTTTCTTGCAAGCTATACAGAAATCAGGAAGCTGAAAGTTCTTGACATTTACCTCTCACCAGATCCTTCTGAATCAAGTGATTCATCTTCCTCCTTTGACTGATGTGTCCCATTCTCCTATGCCAGGAGATGGAGTCTTTTTCAGTAGCTTTGGATAGAAAACACTGAACCTCATGATCCATCTTGTAAGCTGTTGACAGATCCAAGACATAAAGATCTTTATATCTTGAAGCAGTCATCAAAACTTGGTCCTCTGGGATCACGTAGTCTTTCTTCATATGTACACCACCTCTTGTTGTCGAAGATGACTTTAAATTCCTTATCACATATCAGAAACAGAGAGTATTGTTTTGAAGTTGCTGAACATAGTTCACCCTATCAAACTTAACTTTCTGATTTCCAACTTCTCCCCGAGCTGTGATATATCCTCCCTTGTTTCCAGCAAACGAAACATGCCCTCCTTTTATTTGTTTGACATTTGATAAAAGAGCTTTGTTTCCTATCATGTGCCTGGATGCTCCGCTGTCTACTATCCACGTGTTAGTTTCAGCACTGTATTGAACAACCTGCACATACAAGGTAAAGGTTAGTTTAGGTTAGGAACCAAGCTTTTACTGGCTTGGGTTTCCCAGAGGCATCACACATCAGAAATTCAACCCATTGACCCTTAGAGGGTGAGGGTAGCTCAGGTTCCTTCTTGTCATCATTATCAGCCACAGAGGTTGACTTCTCTTTCTATAGATTTGTGCAATGCCTGTTTGTGAAAACAGTCGACTGGCTAATGGATTGAACTTTCTATTCACTAGTTCTCTAGGTGGAGTTAAAGAGATCTCCTCTTAGAATCCCTAGGTTTTGAGTCCTGAAGTGCATCTTCTTCCTAGGTGTCTGATAATAAGGTCAGTAGGAAGCAATGTGTCCACATTCTCCACAGTTGTAGCACGCCCTGCTATCAACTTTATGATTAAACTGTCTTTGTGGAGACGTGTGTGACACTCTAGTAACATCACTCACTTTAGGTTTTGACTCTGGTTCTTTTGATGTGTTTACTAGTTTAACAAAATTAACTGATTACCTGTTTGACATCCTTTTCTTTTTGGTTAATTGGTCTTTGACTTGAAGTATGTGAAAGATTATCCTTAGAAGCCCTTTTTGGTTCTGATTTGACTTTGTTAGAAGCTGACTTTAAGTTAACCTTTTCAAATTTCTTTTCCAGATTAACACAAGGCAATTTACCCTTTGCCTTTGAAGTGGTCTCCTTTTTTTTGTTTCCAGTGTCAATAGATAACATAAGGAATCTGGATCACTAACAAGAGGAGTAGACACTACATGATCCTTGATGGATTACTACTTAAAGGTCTAGTTTTAGTGTTCATCAAAGTCTCAGGTGGTGGCGGAACCACTTTATAACCCAGTCCCTCCCCGTTGTTCCTTTCTTTACTAAGTGTTGGACTATGTGCGACGAACTAGTCCAACTATGCCGTTTCTCTGTTTTAGTGAATTTACTTCTACTTCTAGAACTGCCTTTTGTTTCTTAGTGTCTTCTAGGGAGTTTAGATAATACCTAATGTCATTAGCTTGATTAAAGGCAACTACTTCGGTTTCCCTAAGCTGTTTAGTCAAAAGGTCTATCTTTTCTTTATAACTGAGCTCATTTTGTTTTAGTACCCTATTAGCCTCAGTGCATAGATGCAAATCTTTTATCAAGTTATCATTATGATCTAATAACCTAGCAAATTTAGCATCTATGCTATTCCTAAAGGCATCACAATCAGAACAAGCATGATTATTAAACATTGTGTCAGTACTTACCTGACAGATTCAGAAGCGTTTGCCATCAATGCAGTATCAGATGATTCTGATTCTTTTGCTTCTGTCTTTTCTGTCTCTGACATGGTAGTCTCCACTTTTGGCTTGTAACTGACCTCGGTTGCAATTGCTTCTTCACTATGTGACATTGCTATCTCAACTGCTAGATCTACTTCACTAGCGGAATCACTGTCAATATCTTCTACATTTGCAATGTTTGATTCCCCTGGTGAGACAAACCTAAAGCTCCAATCCTGTCCTTCATCATCATGAGCAGTCAAGGCTTTTGAGTCCTTGTTTGAGGAAGTAGAACTGGTAGTTTGCTTGTCTAGACGAGTGAAGATGAGAACGGGTTCCCATTCCCAGTCTTCTTTGGCTTCAGACATTCTCTCTTGAAGTGCCCCTTTTCACCACAGTTAAGCAGGTCACTTTACTCTTGTCGAAGCCAAAGGTGGTATCCTTAGTAGTAACCAAGTTCTGTCCAGTCTTTTTCACAAACTTCTTCGCCCTCCGGACAGCACTTGCTAAGGCCCACATTATGTCCATTCTCTCAAGCTCCATTTCGTCCACCTGCTCGTAGTCCTCGTCTGCCAGATGGCAATTCCAATCTTTCCAGCAACAAGTTCATCATAGGAATGGACCATTGCTGCTAATAGATCCATGTGCTCTCGAGCTACTTCCACAGTCACATTACCGAGGTTCTCGGTCTTTAGTCTAGTAGCATTTGCTTCAGATCCAATGTATTGGGTAGAAGAAGACCCTGACATTTCTGAACCTTAAGAAGGTGCATGTGTAGGACTCATGAGCTAGACACAAATGCAGTCTGGAGGGGTGCTCCAGATGTCTTAGCTTGAGGAGTGGCATTGTATAAAGCTGGATTTTGATTGTACGTAGACTTCTGAGCTCTGTACTTCATTCTAAGTGATTCTTCTCGTAACTTATGAATGAAGTCATTAATATCCAGTTTTGACAGCATTCCATTCTGTCTAAGATTAGACACGAATGAAACCCATTTTTCAGGCAATCCGTCTGCAAAATTATTAACTTTCTCTTCCATGGTAGTAGCCACCCCATGTGTATGCAGTTCACTCATCAGATGGTAGAATCTATCTATAACATCGTCCAAACTCTCCTTTCCCATCGATGAGAAGTTGTCGAATTCCTTCTTTAACTCTTTAGCCTTGATTGCCTTCAACGAGGCATTCCCGTCGTACCTCTTCTCTAGCTCATCCCATAGTTTCTTGGACTGCTTATTTCTGAGTACTGGTGGAATATCTCTTTAGGGATAGACTGTGTAATCAATGCATAGACCCTCTTCTCTGCATTATATTTGACTTTCTGCGCGTCTGTCATCCCTCCTAAGGTTAACTTTACTCCATCGGCTCCCACCGGTGTACTATATCCAATATCGATGGCCTCCCATAGATTCGGATCCACTCCATTGAGGTAGATCTCAAAACGTTGTTTCCAGTGGGGAACTCATCTAACGTTAAAAGCTTTAGTGGTTTATTATGATTACCCACCTCACTCTCAAGTAGCAGCAGTTCTGGATCCTAGAGTCCTTCCCAGCAGTAAAGGCTGACAATTGATCTTCCATTGTAAATAACTTTAAGTCTAATAAGAAATTTTGAGTCGGCCGACTGAAGGGTGCGAATGGACTAGGCGTGCGTATGAACACTCAGTCGTGCGTATGAATCTACGACTGGTTCAATCGTGCGGCTGAACTAAGTGATTAGCTCAGTCGTGCGAATGAATCTGATGCGTATGAACCGTGCGACCGAACGGTTCAATCGTACGAATGGATACGACTATGTGCAATCGTGCGACTAAGCAATGCGAATGAGTCCAGTCGTGCGAATGGCTCACTCGTGCGACTGAAGCTGCTGTTATGCGAAAATTTCTAGGTTAAACGTGTTTTAGCCGTAAAAATTCGAACTTTCGCAAGGTTGAATTTCCTAAGTCCGTAGAAACCAACTTTGATGAGCAGGGAACGTCCAAGATCACTTTTGACACAAAAGATTGCGTTTTAGTGCAAAACACAAACTTTTTACAATCTTGATTGAATCACACGTAATCAAGAGCCAATGCTCTGATACCACTTGTTAGGACCTGGTATTTGACCGAAATACCTAGAGATTAACGTGTAAACCAGATCAAATAGTGCGGAATCCTATTTGATTGGCGATCCAATCAGTGAGAACACACGAAGAATCAATCAAGAATTGAAACTAACGTTAGAAATTGATTGGGAATCGATCTAATGTGTTCTATAAACTTGGAGAATGAATTGAGAGGTTTCTGGACGGCTAGGGTACATCTGGAATCGTTATTAATCGAGAGTCCTTCTTTTTCACGAATTGAGTTGTATTTATAGGTTGGTATTATTCAATCGTGCGACTGAACCATTAGTCTGGTTCAGTCGTGCGATTGAACCATGCGGTTGAATCATTCGTACGACTGAGTGTTCAGTCGTGCGACTGAGCCAATCTTATGTTACAATCGTACGACTGATCCAGTCTCCTGGTTCAGTCGTGCGACTGAGTCAATCGTGTGAAGTTATTCATGCGTATGGTTCATTCGCGTGAGCCATTCGCATGAGAACTTTATTATGTTAGTTTGAATGTATTGTGTATTGATTAATAAACATTATGTGTAATCATTCAAGCAATCACTAACCTAATTAACCAATTCAATGTCAACACATTAATGAACCATTAAACATTATAACTAACAAACTATCAATATCATTTCATTAATCATACCAAAAAGATCTATTACATCACATATCATGATCTAGGGACATACATGAATCAACACAACTCACAGTTGATTATGTGTTGTATGAATCTGGGATACATAAAGAATGTTTCCCGTTGTAGATTCCCAATCAGATTGGTGAACACAAATCTTGAGTAATTGAATCACAGGCCTCTCACCAATCCAAGAACTAAGCATCCTAGTTCAAATGGGATTTGATCCCATTCCCCAGACTTGTTTGACAGACACTAGAGAACAACATGCAGGAGGAACTTCCAGTTGTAGGAGAAATTGAACTTATAGACTGTCGACCTACTTATGTCTCCACCATATCCCATTCGGATGTAAGTGTTGTCCAAATCTGCCTTAGGGAATTCAGTAGGAGTTCCTTCATCATGAAGCTCTAGATGCTCCCTAATGAGTTGTTCAGTGATAATCAACTCCTGCCCACAAATGCTTGACCTCAGTACACGAATCCCATTTAGGTTCTGGTTGACTATTTTCAAAAATTTGGCCATTTGGTTGGAGTAAACAGTGGGGTTAACGGTAAGGGCTGTGTAGTAAGATGATTGGGTGAGAAAGGAGATGATTTCTGAGAAGTCAGCATCTCTTGACGAATCAAGAAGTGCGACTTGGTTGTGTTGAGGGTTAAGTGCCATCGGAGAAAGGTGAATGTGGATGATTTCGAGCTTGGGTAAAGTTGGAGCGGAGAAAATTTCTAGGGCAGTAAAAATTGCAAGTAAGAAGATGAAATTGAATAGTCGAGATTTTAAAAGAGGGTGGAACGGTAATGGGGTAAAGATAAGGTGATTGATAGTTTAGTGGATGAATTACATGGCGAAGTTAAAATCAGTTAAATAATCTGACTTTTATACTTACGTTAAGAGAGTGTAAGTCGGACCTTGATTCTTACATTAATGGGATCGTGCATACTAGCACTAAACCAACTCCCATATGTAAACTTAACAATGGTTGAGTAAAACTATACATCAAGGACCCGTTTTCTTGTAAAACTCATTTTATACTTACGTTATTTAAACACACTTTGTAAAATATAACTAAAACTCCCGAAAACCCAAGCCTTATTTTTATGAACTTTTATACGATTTATATTTCATCTTCAAGACTCAATACTTACTCAAGATCTTTCAATCCAGGACACGCACGTTAAAACCATCGGACTCGCTTACTTGAGGATTTTATTCAAAATTTATTCATCAACATCATTTTATTCCATGTGAGTAATTTCATCCCCGTTTTCTCTTCTATACTTGGGGGTAGCAAACATACTTACTCAACCAAAAAAATGATTTAACATCTAGATCCTCACCCACAACCTCTAGGTTATGTGTTGCTTAGAATAATTGTCCAATTGTATGTTATATACCTCATTTGATTAATTGCTACATGTTTATTTCTTTTGATCGTTTAGCCTCATCCTCATCCTCAATAAGTATGATCATACGCTCCTCCTTGTAATATGGTAGTTTTATCAATTAGAAAGGAGCCTCATTTATTTATGATTGATATACCTCAATTGTCACTTTTATTTACGGCTTCACATATTTGAGTTGTGGATTTTTGCCTTATATTATATTTATAAACTCATGGAATTGCTCACCTAACATACATGTTGACAAAACATATTTTATGCAATGCTACAGGTTTGATTATCGGTTGAATGAAGATTTAAAGACGTTACTTTATTTTTGACCGTTAGGTTATTAGTTAAGAACTATTTATTTTCTGGTATTTGTAAGAACATGTTATTAAATGAATGAGTTGATTAAATATTGTCACTTTAATAGTGTCGTGTGCATTTGAACAATCTTAGTTGGGCCCCGGCATGTTGCCGCTTTGGTCGGGGTGTGACAGATTGGTATCAGAGCCATGACTATAGCATAGGTGGTTAGACGTAACGACCTATTATAGTTTATGCTTTAGGGTCCCAAAACGTGTTACCTATACGTGTTACCCTACTTGATTGTTTATTTGCTCTTATTTAATTATTTATTTCATTTACCCTCATGTACACACACACACGCACACTTTTATAGAAATCCAAGGTATGCTTACCTTACCTTAAAAAATAAATAAATTAGTTAATTAATTAAAAAAAATCAAATTATGGATCTCAAAATTTGTGTTTGGGTCCCAAATTTTTCGATATTTCTCATATCCTTAAAGCGTGATATTATAACGGATTCGTACTAACTGGAAGAGGGAAATTACCTAGATGTGAACCTTTGGCAAAATGATTCCGAGAATCAAAGGTGATTTACTTACCTGGAAGGTTGAAGTCAAGGTGTTTGACCTTATAGGCCAAAGCGAATGCGCGTTATATGGGTTGCTAACTTTAAGCAGTCACCGTAACCGTTCCGGTTACCTCTATTAATATTGTTGGATTGAAATAGGAAAGCCACGGTGATACGTGGACTAGTGTTTTGATCCCTCCCTCGATTTCGATTTGTTTTGAGTTGAAACATGAAAGCCACGTCGATACGTGAACTAGTGTCTTGACTTCTCACTTTATCCCATTTTATGATCTTGGTTGAAACATGAAAGATGCGGTGATTTGCGTAACGTTTCGACTCGCTGCATTACCTCGTATTTCCTTAAGATTACTGTTGGGACAACAAGTCATGGGGATTCATGTATGTATTTCCCGGAGTTTGTAATAGTTTATGGGCGCCAATCCACCAAAATTCATGGGTGAGGAGCGTGCTACCACACTCCTTCAATGGTTTGAACGCATGGAAAGCGTGTTCTTGAATTGTGAATGCCCGGAGGCCAAGCGAACCACTTTCGCATCAAGTGTGTTCGAGCTAACTACCCTAACGTGGTGGAATAGCATCATGAATGCCAAAGGAGCGGAAGTCGCTATGACTCTCCCTTGGAATGAACTGAAGGATATCATGCTCAAAAATTTTGCCCCAAGCGTGAAATTCAAAAATTGGAGGCTGAATTTTGGGATCTTAAACAAGATAGCGGTAACAACTCCGCTTACTCAAACCGCTTCCACAAGCTTAGCCTTCTAGTGCCCCATTTGGTTACCCCACTCGAGAGGGCAATCGACAAATACGTTTTGGGTTTGCCAATGCAAATCCGAGATTCTGTCATGAGTAGCAAGCCACAACGCTTAATGATGCGATCACTCTTGCCGCCGCCCTTTCGGAGAACCATGTCAAAGTAGGGACTTTATCCCGAAAGGATTCCAAGAAACCAAATGTCAAGGCCATCACCAATCCATCTCCAAGCTCCAAAGTTGAAGCCCAACCCCAATCCATCAATTACTCCAACTCATCTCACCACTCTAAAAATAAGCATAACTGAACCATCGAAACTTTGCTGTCACTCACCCAACTCAACCTTCTCAATCTCAAGCTGCCCAAAATCGAAAACCTTACACCGGTCCCCATCCCTTGTGCAACACTTGTCAACGCCACCACCCATCTTACTCCGCTTGTCGCCAATGCTCAAATTGCAATTGTTACGGCCACCTTAGCAATGTGTGTCGTGAAGCCTCCGTGGACAAACCACTCTACCAAGGTTTGTTCCGCATAATCCTCAAAACCAACCCATGCCTTTTGCTCAATTCCTCCTCAACCGAGAGCTTGTTTCAATTGTGGAGACCCAAATCATTTCTGCAATGCTTGTCCCCGACTCACTTTTGCAAATCAAGCCCAAATCATGCCTGCACCATACTACACAACTCAAGCCTACCAATTGCAAACTTACCAACCTCTAGTCCCATAACTCATGGCTCCTCCGGTTCAACAACTCCAATCAATTCAAGCTCCTCCTCCCCCGCCTTCGCAAGCTCCACAAGTCACCCATGGCAACCAAGGGCGTGCTTTTATGATGAATGTCAACCAAGCCCAAGTTGCCAACGATGCGGTGAACGGTACGTTTTTAATTAATGAGTATTTTGCTTCAATTTTATTCGATACCGGAGCTGATAGGAGTTTTATTTCATTTAAATTTGAATCAACCCTTTCCATACCCCGTACTAAACTTTCTTGACCTTTTTCTGTCGATGTCGGCAATGGTAGCTCAATCACTATCGATTCGGTCATCCGCGATTGCATACTCACTCTTTGTAAGCGTAAATTCTCAATTGACCTCATCCCGATGCAAATGGGAAGTTTCGACATCATAGTAGGCATGGATTGGTTAGCCTTGCATCGTGCCGAAATTGTTTGCTATGATAAGTTTATTAGAATCCCACTCGCCAATGGTAAAACTCTCAAAATCTTCGACAAAACTTCTCCCAAAAATCTCAACCTCATGTCGTGTTCTCAATCTCAAAAGTACGTACGCCAAAAGTACGTTTCGTTCCTTGCTCAAGCGGTGGAAAAAGACCCCGGAGAAAGGAAAATTCAAGACATTCACGTTGTTTGTGATTTTCCTGATGTTTTTCCCGACGACGTCTCCGGTCTTCCACCCATCCGTCCCGTCAAATTTCGAATCGATCTTGTTCCCGGAGCAACTCTCGTAGCTAAGGCTCCCTATCATTTAGCTCCTTTTGAAATGCAAGAACTGTCAAGCCAAATCCAAGAACTCTTAGATAAGGGTTTTATCCGTTCATGCTCATCTCCATGGGGTGCACCCGTTCTCTCGTGAAAAAGAAAGATGGCTCGTTTCGCATGTGTATCGACTACCATGAGCTCAATAAACTCACCATAAAAAATCGTTACCCTTTGCCTCGAATTGACGACCTCTTTGATCAACTCCAAGGTGCAACTTGTTTCTCCAAAATCGATCTTCGATCGGGTTATCATCAATTGCGTGTTCACGAAGATGACATTCCCAAAACTGCTTTTGTACGCGGTATGGACATTACGAGTTCATGGTTATGCCATTTGGATTAACCAATGCACCCGCAGTATTCATGGACCTCATGAACCGTGTTTCCAAACCATTTTTGGATAAATTCGTAATTGTATTTATTGACGACATCCTCATATTTTCTAAATCCGAAGCCGAGCATGAGCATCATTTACGTTCCATGCTCGATCTCCTAAGAAAAGAACAACTTTATGCCAAATTTTCGAAATGTGAATTTTGGCTAAAAGAAGTTAATTTTTGGGTCACATCGTTAACGATAAAGGTATTCATGTTGATCCCGCTAAAACTGAGGCCGTAAAAGATTGGAAGACTCCATCCACACCTACCGAAGTTCGATCTTTCCTTGGTTTGGCCAGGTATTATCGGCGTTTTATTCTAAACTTCTCCAAAATCGCGCTACCCCTCACCGCATTAACTCATAAGGGAAAATATTATGAATAGGGACCAAAACAAGAAGAAGCTTTTCAAACTCTTAAGCATATGCTTTGCAATGCTCCTATCTTAGCCCTCCCTGAAGGAAATGATGATTTTGTGGTATTTTATGATTCATCCAACCAAAGTCTCGGGTGCGTTCTCATGCAACGAGGTCAAGTTATCGCTTATGCCTCAAGACAAATCAAAGTTCACAAGAAAAATTACACAACTCACGATCTCGAACTTGGTGTCGTCGTTTTCGCTTTAAAAATCTGGAGACACTATCTTTATGCTATAAAATGTGTAGTATTCACTAATCATAAAAGTCTTCAACACATTTTCGACCAAAAAGACCTGAACATGAGACAACGACGATGGGCTGAATTACTTAGTGACTACGATTGCGAAATTCGCTACCATCCCGGTAAAGCGAATGTCGTGGCCGATGCCCTTAGTCGAAAAGTTAATGTTAAATCAATTTTGCTCCATAGCATTATCATCCAAACCGATCTTCAAAACCGCATCTATCGAGCCCAGTGCACCTCCGTTGATGAAGGTAACATGTACGAAGAAATGTCATGTGGAGCCGAACTTCAACTCGAAACTAACCCGATGGCTTACTTTACTTTCTCAATCATTATGGGTTCTCGATCGTGACGAACTTCGTACTTTCATTCTTGACGAGGCTCATAAGTCAAGTTATTCTGTGCATCCTGGTATGAAAAAGGATGTGGCACTTTACGTTTCAAAATGTCTTACATGCTCAAAGGTTAAAGCCGAGCATCAAAGACCTTTCGGTTTACTCGAGCAACCCTCGATTCCTGTTTGTAAATGGGAAGACATTGCCATGGATTTCATCACTAAGCTCCCAAATGCCCGAAACCGAAATGATAGTATTTGGGTAATCATCGATCGATTGACCAAATCGGCTCACTTCATTCGATCCGAGAAAAGTATTCCGTGGAACAACTAGCTCAAATCTATGTCCGAGAAATCGTGTGCCGCCATGGTATACCAATGACCATCTTCTCCGATCGTGATGCTCGTTTCACGTCTCATTTTTGGAAATCGCTTCAAAATGCTCTAGGTACTCGCCTTGACCTTAGTACCGCTTACCACCGTCAAACCGATGGCCAATCCGAGCGTACAATCCAAACCCTCGAGGATATGCTTCGATCATGCGTACTAGACTTTGGTGGAAATTGGGACTCTCATATTCCGCATATTGAGTTCTTCTACAACAATAGTTTCCATTCTAGCATTGGTATGGCTCCGTTTGAAGCTCTCTATAGTCGCAAGTATCGTTCTCCGATTTGTTGGAACGAGATTGGTGAAACTCAAATCACTGGTCCTGAGATGGTTCAAGATACTACCGATCGTATCGATCAAAACCGCAAGAATCTATTCGTCGCTAGAAGCCGTCAAAAGAGTTATGCCGATAAACGACGAAAGCCTCTAGAATTTCACGTCGGCGACCTTGTCCTCCTCAAATTATCTCTTTGGGAGGGGGTAGTCCGTTTTAGAAAGAAAGGAAAACTAGGTCCTCGTTTCGTAGGCCCATTCACGATCCTCGAAAGGATTGGAAAAGTGGGTTTAGACTCGATTTACCGAAAGAACTTTCTGGTGTTCATCCTACCTTTCATGTCTCAAATCTTAAGAAATGTTTAGCTGAGGGTAATCTCCACATACCACTCGACGAAGTACATATCACTGAGACAATGAATTTGTTGAAAGACCCGTAGAAATTATGGATCGCAACGAGAAACGAACCAAACGAAGCCGTATTCGATTAGTGAAAGTTCGTTGGGAAACAAGACGTGGTGCCGAATTTACTTGGGAAAGAGAAGACGTCATGATGGAAAAGTACCCGCATCTCTTCGTCGTAGCTTCTTCCTAATTTCTGGACGAAATTTCCAAAAGTAGGGAAGACTATGACATTTGTCATTTTCGACTAGCTTTGTATTTGTTATCCTGTATTGTAAACCCGACTCGTTTTGGTCTTCGAATCTTCGAATATTAATAAAATGATGGATTTTATGTTGTAATCATGTTTCATACTTGTGATGGCGTGACCCACAGTTCGTTTCAGCAAAATCAGTTTTTTTAACGTTTTTGGTTCGTTTAAGGTTTGAACTTGTATTTTAACCATCCAAACCAACCAAGACCTAACCCATAACTATTCTAGAACCCTGCAAAGATGTAGATACCTGGTCATAATTTATTTAAATTAAAATTTATTTTAAATAAAAGAATCAAAGTGCACCCTTTTACCCACTGGACAAACGCATTACCCATTTCCTCAAACCCTAATCTTTCCCTATAAATACCACTCATTCTCAACCATTTCACCTGCACATTTTAATTTTCTTCTCCTAAAAGTTTTGATCTTGTAAGTTGTTCTAGCTAGTTTTGCTTAAGTTTGACTTTAAAAAGTCAACGGAACCGAATCTTGCATTTCAAATCATTTCGGGTATGTAATTTTGGTTATTTTCAGTTTTTCTAAGTTATTTTATGTTCACAAAACCATTTTCATCTTTATTTAAGTCTTGTGGGCATTCAAACTCATATTTATGCATTTTAGACCCGTTTGGGTCGTTTTCAGGAAGTTTACTCGATTAACATTCTTGTTTGAGTTTAGATTTGGAAGTTTACCTTATTTTTAGTTCAATGGTTTTGGACATGTTGTAACCATCCTCGGGTTCATACCGAGTCAAAGACCGAACCAAATCGAACGCTCGTTTAAGCACTTTAAATAACTTTTAAGTGACAATGTTACATCAACACTTTAGATCTGAGTTTTTCTTGATATTTTAGTTATTATATGGTTGATATGGAGGTGTAGAACAGATCTTGGCTTGTACCCAAGTTTCGGGTAAAAACCGAGTAAAACCGAACACCCATTTTAACGAGTTAGTTAATGTTCAAACCACCAAAAGTTCAACCTATCTTTTTAGTTATGTTTTACTTTATATTACTCATATTACTTAAGATTTTGGAAATGTTAGAACAAATATTAGCTCAAACCAAGTTTCGGGTAAGAATAAACCCGAGTAAAAGTCGAACTTATCGTCTTAACGAGCTAGTCACCGTTCAAAACGCCAAAAGAAAAATCTTTCCTAATTTTTTTAACATATGTTTCACTTTATGTTATTTATATTAATAATATTATGGTATGACGGAACCAAACTTGGTTTTATACTAAGATCGGGTTTAAGCGAATTTCTTTATTAATTAAAGTTTCAAACTTGGGTTTAAGAGAGTGTAAGTCAGACCTTGATGCTTACATTAATGGATCGTGCATACTAGCACTAAACCAACTCCCATATGTAAAACTTAACAATGGTTGAGTAAAACTAAACATCAAGGCCCCTTTTCTTGTAAAACTCATTTTATACTTCCGTTATTTAAACACACTTTGTAAAATATAACTAAAACTCCCAAAAACCCAAGCCTTATTTTTATGAAATTTTATACCATTTATATTTCATCTTCAAGACTCAATACTTACTCATTATCTTTCAATCTAGGACACGCACGTTAAAACCGTCGGACTCGCTTACTTGAGGATTTTATTCAAATTTATTCATCAACGTCATTTTATTCCATGTGAGTAATTTCATCCCCGTGTTCTCTTCTATACTTTGGGGGTAGCAAGCATACTTAACCAAAAAAAATAATTTAACATCTAGATCCTCAACCCACAACCTCTTGGTTATGTGTTGCTTAGAATAATTTTTCAATTGTATGTTATATACCTCATATGATTAATTTCTACATGTTTATTTCTTTTGATCGTTTAGCCTCATCCTCATCCTCAATAAGTATGATCATACGCTCCTCCTTGTAATATGGTAGTTTTATCAATTAGAAAGGAGCCTCATTTATTTATGATTGATATACCTCAATTGTCACTTTTATTTACGGCTTCACATATTTGAGTTGTGGATTTGCCTTATATTATATTTCTAAAGTCATGGAATTGCTCACCAACATACATGTTGACAAAACATATTTTATGCAATGCTACAGGTTTGATTATCGGTTGATTGAAGATTTAAAGACGTTACTTTATTTTGGACCGTTAGGTTATTAGTTAAGAACTATTTGTTTTCTTGTATTTGTAAGAAAATGTTATGAAATGAATGAGTTGATTAAATATTGTCACTTTAATAGTGTCGTGTGCATTTGAACAATCTTAGTTGTGCCCCGGCATGTTCCGCCGCTTTGATCGGGGTGTGACACTTTGTCTTGGAGTGTCTCACCGGATTTTCAGTAATGGAGATAGCACTGTTGTTGTCAATATGGATAGCAGTACTCATAAATTTGAATCCATAGTCTAACATCTAATTCTGAATCCATAGCAATTGAGCACAACAACTAGCAGCAGGAATGTATTCAGCTTCTGCAGTTGATGTAGAAACACCGGATTGTTTCTTGCATTGCCATGAGATGATCCTTCCACCAAGAAATTGACATCCTCCTGATGTTGATTTCTTGTCAATGTTGCAGCCACCATAGTCACTGTCAGAGTATCCATAGAGATTAAAATCCTTGTTTCTGGGATACCCGAGACCTAGTTTAGGTGCTCCTTTGAGGTATCTGAGGATTCTCTTAACAGCAGCTAGGTGAGACACCTTTGGAGCAGCCTGATATCTTGCACAGATGCAAGTAGCAAACATGATATCAGGTCTACTGGCAGTAAGATACATCAGAGAACCAATAATTGCCCTATATTGATGATGATCAGTATCCTCCCCCTCAAGGTCAGGATAAAGATTATGGTTTCTGGGTATGGGTGTCTTGGCAGGCTTACAATCCTTCATTTCAAAACTTTCTAGAATATTAGAGACATACTTAGATTGATTAATGAAAAACCATTCTTCATTTGCTTCACCTGAATTCCAAGGAAAAAGTCCATTTTTCCCATGGAACTCATCTCAAACTTTTTCTTCATAATGCTCTCAAAGTCCTTACACATTTGGTCATTTGAAGAACCAAATACGATGTCATCAACATAGACTTGAACGAGCAAGATGTCCTTACCATACTTTCTGATGAAGAGAGTCTTGTCAATAGTACCTCTAGTGTAGCCATTCTTCAGAAGAAACCAAGACAGAGTCTCATACCACAGCCTAGGTGCTTGGTGCAGCCCATATAAAGCTTTATCCAATTTGCACACATAGTTGGGGTGCTGTGGGTCTTCAAATCTTGGAGGTTGGCATAGATAGACTTCCCTATCTATATCCCCATATAGAAAGGCACACTTGACATCAAGTTGATAGACAGTGAAGTCCTTGGATGCAGCATAAGCAAGGAAGATCCAGACTGCCTCAAGTCTTGCAACTGGTGCAAAGACATCAGTATAATCAATTCCTTCCTCTTGGGTGTATCCTTGAACAACAAGTCTTGCTTTGTTCTTCATGATCAAGCCTCTATCATCTCTCTTGTTTGTGAAAACCCATTTAGTGCCTATGGTACTTGGCCAGATGGTAGCGGACATAGGTTCCATACCTTTTGTCTCTTGAATTGAAGCAGCTCCTCTTGCATCGATTCAAGCTAGCTACTATCTTTTAAGGCATCTTCTACCTTCTTGGGTTCCATCTGGGATAGAAATCATGAGTACATACAGACATTCTCATGATGAGTTTGTCCTCTTGTTCTCACACCCTCAGTGACTTCCCCTATGATGTTCTCAGAAGGATGACTGTTATGAATCCTTAGGCGAGGAATCATTTCCAGTTACAGAGATAGATCCAGGTAGGACATATTTTGCTCAGGAACAGGAACACTCTGTCCAACTGCTGTTTCAAAATCATTCAATAAGGACTGATTGAATGAGTGAGAAACATCATCAATGGTTGGCTGTGAAGTAGTGTTAACAGTTTCCTGTTCCTTCAAAACACTACTTCCTTCTGCTTGGTGTTGTGGTGGATCACCTGATGAGTTTTAAGGCTCAGTAAGTGATTCACTTGTTAAAGCTTCACTATTCCTTGATATGGCAAAGCTATCAGATCTGTGAATGGTGGAAACTTCATTTATTGCAGCTCTTGGAGAATTTGGACTAGGTCTAGGTAGCTCAAATAGTTGATTAGCAGTAGCAGCATCAACATCATTTTGAGCTCCTGTTCTAACTGAAACATTCTCACAAGAAGGTTTAGAATAGTTTGGAAACAATTCTAAATCAAAGATATGACCAAGGCCATTCCCCCTAACACAAGGAGTGTGCTCATTAACAACTATGTTGGATGACTCCTCAAATTGTTGATTCTTAATGTTGTATACTCTATAAGCCTTAATGTTGTATACTCTATAAGCTTTGGAGCTAGAAGAGTATCAAACAAAGATAGCATCATCCTACTTTTCAGCAAATTTTGCTAAATTGTCTTTTGTGTTAAGTATGGTACACCTTCTACCAAAGGACCTTAGAAAGCCAATGAACGGTGGCCTCTTGTTCCATAGCTCATAAAGGGTTTTTCCATGGGACTTAACTACAAGAACTCTGTTCTACACATAGCATGCAGTGCTAACTGCCTCTGCCCAGAATGTTAGAGGTAGTTTTGAATTAGCTAACCTAGTTCGAGCAGCCTCAATAAGTGTCATATTCCTCCTCTCAGCAACACCATTTTGTTGAGAAGTTCTAGGATCACAATATTATCTAGCAATCCTTTTTGAGTTACAGAATGTGTCAAGAATGAAGTTCTTAAACTCAGTTCCCTGATCACTTCTAATAATTTTGACCTTGTGATCAATTTGATTTTCTATTTTAAGAATAAAAGATTTTAATGTTTCAGAAGTTTCATCTTTAGTTCTTAAAAAGAATACCCATGTGAATCTTGTAAAATCATTAACTATCACAAGGCAGTATGATTTCTTTCTAATGCTCATTATACTTGTGGGACCAAAGAGATCCATGTGCAATAAGTATAATGGAGTAGTGATAGATTTAACACATTTGGATTTGTGAGATGTCTTATGTTGTTTCCCTTTCAGGCATGCAACACAGTTATCTTTGCAGAAAAATTCCTTTTTAGGTAAACCATGTACCAAGTTATTTTTAGCCAATTTATTCATTGTCTTAAAGTTTACATGACACATACGTTTATGCCATAGTGTTGACTCATCACTATCAGCTTTGGAAAGAAAGCATGATACTTCTTCCATTGGGGAAGCATTGTTCATATCTAGCTTGTACATATACCCTTTCCTGGGAGATCTAAGAAGCACCAATTCCAAAGGAATTGTCATCCCTGGTTTGAGGATAATGCACTCATGTTCTGTGAAAAGCATTTGGTGCTTTTGATCACATAATTGAGAACACTTAACATATTTTGTTCAAGCTGTTTAACAAAGTGAACTTTGTCAACCTTTAATTTACCATTGTATATACTCCCTCTTCGAGAAATATATCCTCCGACCTCACCTCCAAATTGAACAGGACCTCCATCATAGTTCTGAAACTGTTGAAGGAGAGATCTTGTTGGACCAAAAGAACCAATGAGCCTGATCCTCTGAGGCAAAAGCCAAGCTATGTTCGGAAACATGCATAGCCGCATTTGCATCTATTAGAGAAGCAAATGTAGCTTTAATTAACAAGAACATTGAGCTAGAACAATAATATCCAAAAGAAAAGTTGAATTTGAGTCTGTGCTTAATGATAAGAATGATGAGATTTACGAACTTAAATGTCAAATCACTGATGATAAGGCTAGGGAAGAGGTACTTCTAGAGAAGTACATAGACCTCAAAGAAACACTTGCAACCACCCAGGTAGAGTGTGATCGATGGGTACATTCTTGCAAGGGTTTTGAAATGCTTCTTAGTAAGCAGTTTGCTTCCAATGTGAAGTTTGGCGTTGGTTATAATCACACTGCTCCTCCTACAGATTTTACTCCCAGAGCAGAGGTAAAATCTGATGGAGAAAGCAATAACCATCCTTTTCATCATGTGATCTACTATCTGATACAGCACCCTCAAGGTTGAAGTCAGCATTAATTCCTCTCAGAACTTATCAGCTGATGTTGATGGTTCAAATGCTGACACTCACATGATCAAAAGTTGATCACTCCAGGTGGTATTTCACAAAGTACTGAAGTACTAAAGAGCATGTCATAACACCTGGAGAACACACCCAAACTACTGCATGTACTAAAGGGAAGAAAACAGCTAGTACTGATAGCAAACTACTGAAGAATAAGTCTTCAGTAGTTTCATCTTCTTTAGCAGATGATCAACTTAAGATGAAGAAAAAGCCATGTGAAATATGTGGCTTATTCAATCATCTTACTGATGATTGCTGGTATAAAAAGGGCTCCAAACTCAAACATAATGAGAACAGTAAAAAGCAAATGGATAAAATGAAAACTGAGTTTGAAACCAAATTTGTACGAGCAACATCAAAACCTATGACCCCAAAATCCAAAAAGAAATCTAAAAAGCAAGGGGTTAATCAGGCAACAGCTGAGGTTGCTCAAAGGGAGATGGTACAACACAGGAATCCATCAATTTCAAGCACTAATGTGTCTGATGAGCTGAAGGCTTTATCACAAAATCAGACACAACTTGTTATGATGGTTCAACATCTATTGGGGAGAGTCAACCAATTAGATGCTCCTGTGCTGAACCACAGAGAAGAAAATCCATGCTAGAGGATTATTCTTCTTCACCATCTCCATCCCCTCAGGCTGTTATTCATAGCAAATCTGTTAGTTTACCATCTATTGATGTGAATAGACCCAAAACCAAAAAGTTTTGGGTCTAAAAAACTAACTAATTGTTTATGATGCAGGGTTCTTCAGCATGCCAAAGTAGCATCTGGTATGTAGATAGTGGAGGATCTATGCATATGACAGGGAACAACTCTCTTCTTCATGACTACTCTCAAGGAAAGAAGGGGTTTGTTTCTTTTGGCAATGATGCTAAGGGTTACATCATTGGCAAAGGCTTTGTCTCCAATGGGGAAATAAAGTTTGATGATGTTAATCATGTGGAAAATCTCAAATACAATCTCTTAAGTGTCAGTCAAATGTGTGATAAAGGCCATGTTGCTCTTTTCACCAGTCAGAACTGTAGGATTCTGTCATCCAAAGTTCTAAATTTGATTTATAAGGTGTTGGATAATCACACTCTCCTGAGGGCCAACAGGACAGGAAGAGTGTATGCCTTAGATCTTTCCAAGAAAATAGCTCTCAAAGGCCATCCTTGCCTATTTTCCAAAGCCTCTCCTCAGGAATCTAAACTGTGGCACAGAAGGCTGGGTCATGTTAATATCAAAAACATGAATCAGCTGATCCACAATAGTTTAGTGAAAGGTTTACCAATAAAGGTTCCACTGTGATGAAACCTGCACTGCTTGTTTAAAAGGAAAACAACACAAAGTCTCATTCCCTCCTATTGAAGAACTTAAGTCCACTGCCTGCTTGCAGTTACTGCACATGGATCTATTTGGTCCTGTGAGAGTGATGAGCATGGCAAAGAAGAAATACTGTCTGGTAATTGTGGATGATTACTCCAGATTTGTATGGACTTTCTTTCTGCATTCAAAGGATGAGGTTGCTCAGAAGATTATAAATTTTATGTTGTATGTTGAGAAGCAGTATTCCCTATCAGTCAAGTGTACAAGGAGTGACAATGGAACTGAATTCCAAAACCATAAACTTGATGATTTTTATCTTTCAAAGGGAATCAAAAGGCAGTTTAGCATCCCAAGAACTCCAGAACAAAATGGAGTAGTGGAGGGAAAGAACAGGACCCTAATTGAAGCTGCAAGGTCTATGTTCGCTGATTCTGGTTTGCCACTGACCTTTTGGGCTGAAGCCGTTAATACAGCTTGCTATGTGCAGAATAGAGCCTTAGTAAATCAGAGTTGATGAAGACTCCATATGAAGTTCTACATCACTTGGCTCCTCTAATTTCATTTTTCAGAGCCTTTGGGTGTCCCTGTTTCATTCTGAACACAAAGGATCAACTCCACAAATTTGATCCTAAGGTGGATGCAGGGTATTTTGTTGGTTATTCATCTACTTGCAAGGCGTATAGAGTCTTCAACTGCAGAACAAAGATAGTTGAAAAACTCTGCATGTGAAGTTTAATGAATCTCTAAAGGACAAGATTCCACAAAACCCTGTGGAGTTGTTTGATCTGGACATACTGCAATATGTTCCCTATCAACCTCCAGCTGTTGCAGATCATGTGGATAAATCATCTTCTGCAGCATGTCTTCCACCTGGTGGTATTGATGATGATGATAATATCAATACTCTTCTATTCAAGTTTAGTGATCAACTGCCTGAGTCTGCTAAACTTGATGTTCCCGTAGCTTTAGCAGTTCCATCCACAACAAATGCTGATGAGACATCTGATCCTCTACATCTTTTGATTTACCATCTAATTCTTGGTTTCAAGAGTCTGCATCACCATCTGCTGCTGCTGAAGGTTCTACAAACACTTGCACAAATCTAATTGTTTATCAAGAGCTGAAGAATCACCCAATGTCTCAAATCATTGGTGATAACAATGCTGGAGTTTGAACAAGAAGTCAATTGTCTAACTTGTGTTTTTATGCTCTCTTCATCAGTCAGCTAGAGCCAAAAAACTATCATGTTGCTTTGAGAGACAATGGATGGGTTGAAGCCATGCAGCATGAGCTACTTCAGTTCAAAAAACAGCAAGTGTGGGAACTGGTTCCTCTACCCCTAGGTAAGTGTGCAATAGGCACTAAATGGGTGTTTAGGAATAAAACTGACGAAAATGGGCTTATGTTAAGAACAAGGCTAGACTGGTTGTACAAGGGTTTTCACAAGAAGAGGTATTGATTATGATGAAACCTTTGCCCCTGTAGCCAGACTAGAGGCAATTAGATTGTTCTTAACCTATGCTGCATTCCACAATCTTCAAGTTTTTCAAATGGATGTCAAAAGTGCATTTTTATATGGTAAAATAAAAGAAGAGGTTTATGTGTGTCAACCACTAGGTTTTGAGATAATAAAACATCCTGAATGGGTGTATAAACTTGATAAGGCTCTTTATGGGTTGAAGCAAGCTCCTAGAGCCTGGTATGAAACACTTTCCAATTTTCTTCTTAAAAATAATTTCACTAGAGGCTCCATAGATAAAACTTTGTTTATTAAGAAGGTGGATCAGCATAAGCTACTTGTTCAAATTTATGTTGATGATATTATTTTTGCATCCTCTGATCCCCAGTTGTGTGATGATTTTAGATGTTTAATGAGACAAAGGTTTAAAATGAGTGCAATGGGAGAATTACAGTTCTTTCTAGGCTTGCAAATCAACAAAAGGCTAAATGAATCTTTATTCATCAGTCAAAATATACAAAGATCTTTTGAATAAGTTTGATTTACAAAATTGTAAGCCCTGTTCTACTCCCATGTGCAACACCAAACAACTGGATGCAATCAGAAAGGTAAAGCTGTTGATGAAACACTTTACAGATGTATTTTGGGTCCTGAAGTACTTAACAGCTTCTAGACCAGATATCATGTTTGCAACTTGTGTTTGTGCTAGATTTCAGGCTGCTCCTCCTAAGAGTCTCATTTGATTGCAGTCAAAGAGGATCTTTAGATATTGCAAGGTAGACAATCTCTAGGTTTATGGTATTCCACTGGACACTCTTGCAAATTAGTTGCTTTTTCAGATAGTGACTATGCAGGGTGTAAGTTAACCAGAAAATCAACTTCTGGTGGATGTCAATTCCTAGGCAACTGTTTGATTTTTTGGCAGAGTAAGAAACAAACATCTGTTGCTACATCCACTGCTGCGGAAGCAGAGTACATTGCAGCTGCAAGTTGTACTTCTCAGGTACTCTGGCTTCAGAACCAACTTTTGGATTATGGCATTACAGAGACTAAGACTCCATTATTAATGGATAGTGCTTCAGCTCTGTGCATTGTCAAAAATCCAGTCCAGCACTCTAGGACCAAACATATAGAGATCAGACATCATTTTATTAGGGACTGTTTTGAAAAAGTCTGATTGATCCAAAGTTTGTGCCTAGTGCTGATGAGCTTGCAGACATTTTTACTAAGCCTTTGGATAGTTCTACTTTCCAAAACCTAGTGTTAAGGCTTGGTATGCTGCAGCTAAATAAATGATAACTACTGATGATCTCAGTAACTAAGTACTGATGATCATTAGTAATCATATCACATATAGTACTAATTCTGTTAAAACAACTGATGATATCAGTAAAAACCATATCAAGTACTGATGTCCTATGAAACAACTGAAAATAGCAAAAAGACTGATGAGTAAGTGTTGAGGATATATGAAACAGCTGCAAAGCTAAGAATTGACGAAAACTACTGATGAGAACTTTCTCTTCAGTTGTTTCTACAACTGCTGTTTCACCCTAATAGCTGATGATAAAACCATGTCCTCAGTAGTTTTAAACTACTGATGACTAACACCAAGTCCTCAGATGTTACAACAACTGATGACAAAACCATGTCTTCAGTAGTTCCACAACTACTGATGACTAAAACCAGTTATCAGTTGTTTACAACACCTGAAGACAAAACCAAGGTTTTCAGTAGTTTCACAACTACTGATGACTATAACCACCTTTAGTTGTTTTCAAACATCTGAAGCCAAAACCATGGTTTTCAGTAGTTTTATAACTGCTGATGCCTAAAACCAAGACTTCAGTTGTTTCAACCTCTGACCGTTCAGTTGTTTTCTAACCCTGACTCTATAAATACCTAATCTTACAGAGCTTCATTATCTCCAAACCTAACGTTCAAAACCTCCACATCTTCTCTCACATTAATGGCGACCATGAAGCTTAAACCACGACTGTGTTGCCTACCTCACCAAATCACCATTCTGGACAAAGTTCGATAATGCCATTGATCTAATGGTCCATTCTCCCTACAAAACGGCTTTCCTTTTAAATCCTACCATTCATGCTGAATCCCTCCATCAGTTCTGGATGAACGTCACCCTCATCACTGGGGAGAATAACACCGATTCTCTCCAGTCGTTCGTCAACAACTGACAGGTGGTTATCACTCCGGCAATCCTTCGCCAAACCCTACTACTAGATGATGCCACTTTTCCCGCTGGGTATCCAAAGGGCACCACTGATCTATCCTTTGCCCACCATGGATACCAGGGTAACCTCAGCGCCTCTACCATCCTGAAGAAGCATTTCCATGATGCAGAACGCCTTATTTTTCATATGGTGAATGTTTGCTTAGCTCCTAAGACTTCTTCTTGGGATCAAATGTCGACCAGGTGGCAGTAGGTATTCTTCTATATCCTTGAGCAACAAATTAATTTTTTTGAAATAATTTTTCTTGAAATTAAGGATATGGCCTTAAAACCTATTGCTAACCAATAGATATTATATCCTTGGTTCATCATGGCCATTATAGAGAACCAGCTGAAAGCTGAGGGACTTGTTGGCCTTGGAGTCCCTGCCATGGCTGTATTGCCTGAGGTATACTCCACGCACAACTCAGACCAATCACTCACACAGGCTGCCAAGCTGCGAAAACCCACGCATTGGAACCCACAGCCACCATCTCCAAATCCAAAGTCCCCACCAAACACAAATCCAAAAAGCCAAAAACGGCTACTCAGGGAGATGAGTCCCCTGAGGATGCCCCTGTACCACAAACATAGGTCACACATACTGGTTTTAACCCCCCAGTTATGTCAAAGACTCAACCTGCCAAAGCCACACAGGTATCCTCTCAACAGGTCCTGTTGCAACAAATATTAGGGATACCACATTGCTGGAACCTATCTCAATTGAGAGGGTTACCATTGAAGCGCACCACTCACCCCGGGTGCAATCTGCTTCTACCCAATCTCCACATGCAACCGCCCCTCCAAGTCCTACACTTATTATTGCACAAGTGCTGAGTCAGTTGCACTCCTCACCCCCTCCCCAGAAACCAATTACACTGGGCATACCTCAACCATTGAGGGGGAGGACCACAGTGTTCTGATAACCCACAGCACATGGGTTACAATGTTCCATCTCCGAGTGTAGAAAAGGAGATTGGAACTTCTGGTGAGGCTGCCACTTCTCCTGCTTCAGCATATGATCAGGCTGAAGTTGGTAACATTCATAAGACCTCACCAGAGGCAACTGCTGATGAAGGACATGGTCCTGAGGCAGGAAGTCCCCAGTACCATGACCAAGGGGCACATGCTACTACTGATCTACACTCAGAGCATGTTCATGTCGTAATTCTATCAGGAGGTCAGGTGATTTAGTAAACACTGATGATGACCTGGGCTTCTTTTATGATGTTTTTTAGCCCAAAACACCATCCTCGAGGATGAGGTGAGCAGACTCAAAGAGTTGCTTGCCAAAATTTCTCAGGATCAAAGACCATCTACCCCTCAACCCCACAGATGGCACCATCTCTGAAGGTCTCCCATACATAGAGCCACTCCAAAACACTCAGCCACCTGCCTCTGCTTCTGGCACTATTTCTCAGGACCAGAACCCCCCTGAGCAAATAGCTGCTATCTTTCAACATTCCTTACCTCTCATCACACCAATTATCACTGATATTGTGATTAAAACCCTTGATGAGAGGCTTCCCTCAATTATACAACCTTGATAGAGGATGTTGTGAGCAACAGGCTTTCTGACAATCAAACCCTTGCAACTAATGCAACCAAAAAGGGGGAGATTTAGTCAGTGAAAGGAAAAAGAAAGAGGATTGTAGATAGGAAAGAGACTGAGAAGGAGAAGGTGAAGGAAGCTGACATGGAGAAAGTGACTGAAAGTACTAAAGACTTTCATGTCACATACAAGAAAAGGAAGAATGAAAAAGAGACTGACTTGGAGACAATGGTAAAGGAGGCTGATGCCGAACACAGCCGATCAATGGATAACATCATTGATCAGTTGTTTAGGCAAGGTCATGACACTGAAAAACTTGACTCAGAAATCAGAAGACTGGAGATTGAAGAAATCCAAGCTAGATGGGCAAGTTATGATGTGTTGGAAAGGGAAAGGCTAGAAATCATGATCAGGTTCATAGCAAAGTATCTTGGTAGATCGTTGATTGAAATCAAGGCATGGTCTAGGGACAGCATCTTGGCAATAACCACCAAGATCTGTTCATCTGAAGTATATACCAAAGGATTGGTTATTGAAGCCTTAAATGAAGCTGGTGTTGGGAGCAGGACTGAACTAGTCAAGCAATCTAAAGCCAAACTCACATCCAAAATGCTAGAACAGCCTGTCAAAATTCCGACACCAAAACCCACTAAAACAATCCCTTTACCCCAAAAACCACCACAACCACAACCCACCAAACCAATTCCCTTACCCTCAAAACCAATAGCCAATGATGTACCCCAGAAGAGGAAGAGAAGGGTACTGAGGCTAGAAGAAGATGAAGATAGGCTGCCAATCTCAGCTATTATACAATTGCCTAAGGCCACAAGTCACCCTCCAACAGTTACTCCTAAGTCTCAAAGACAAACTGTGAAAGTGAAGTTAGAAAAAGAAGAGCTTCACAAACAACATGATGAGGAACTGTTGAGAAGAGTTGACAAAGCATATGCTGCCACATCTTCAATCATCAACATGAAGAAGCACGCTCTCGGGTTATACACTCTTAAACATACATTTCAATATCAAATGGAGAGAGTGAGGATTTGGCCTGATCCCAGGGTGTCTCATAGGATTCAAAAGAAAAACATTCCACAGAGATACATTGGCCAAGTAAAGAAGATTGTAGATGAAGTGATCTCATTGGTCTTGTAGTATCACCCTGGGAAATCCTAGATGACTTCAAGAAAGCCTATAAAGCTAAACTGACCCCACAAAAGATGCTGGAGAATAAAATGGTGAAAAAGGGGTTAGTATATAAGAGGCTTGAGGAAGTCAGAAAGAATGAGCTTCAGTTTTTCTTGGAGGGTAATCACCCAGATGAATTTGCTTATAGAGTAATAACAACTATGGACTCAAAAATGGGAAGCAGGTCAAATACCTATCTGAGTATTATGGCCAGAATCACTTTTGAAGGAGGAGCAGAAGAGCTTACCATGGAGGAACAAATAACCTTCCTTGAGGCCTATACAAGGGAGTCATACAGACTCATAGTTGGGAAGTAGATCTCATGGGTGGGGTAACAGCTCTGCGTCCAGTTCCCCAAGACAGAGTTCCCATTCATCCTTTTCCAAACAGATCATTGAGACTTCTTCCCAGGCCTGTGCTTTCAAGGGTCACTTCTGAGCTGATCTAGAAGACAAAAAGACCAATCTTTCTGCCATAATAAGTGGGACATCTTCGATAAGTTTAGAGGTTTTGGCTGCATTGGTTCAGGGGGAGTTTGTTGGACCAAAAGAACCAATGAGCCTGATCAGAAAAACCTCCATGTCCGACAGACATCACAACAACTGCTAAAGACTTGATCAGCTGTTTGGCAAAGTCTGAAGAGTAACAGCTGAAGAACAAAGTACTGAAGACTTCAACAGCTGAAGACCAAAGTCTGAAGATCAATAGCTGAAGACTAAAGTATTGAAGACTTCAAAAGCTGAAGACTAAAGTACTGAAGACTTCAACAGCTGAAGACCAAAGTCTGAAGATCAATAGCTGAAGACTAAGTACTGAAGATAACAGCTGAAGTACAAAGACTGAAGACAACAGCTGAAGACATCAGCTGATGACAACAGCTGAAGTTCAAGTACAAGTACTAAAGCCTTCAGAGTTTGTTACAACAGCTGAAGAAGCATTCTTCAGTTGTTGTGATGGTTTTCTTTCATTAGTTTTCTTTTCTATTTCAGTACTTGTAAAACGACTGAAGAGCATGTTCTTCAGTCGTTGTAGTTTCAGTAGTTTCTTTTCAGTAGTTGTAGTGATAGTTAACACTTAGTATTTTTGTAAGAAGATGTCAGGTATTTTGACATCTTTAGTAGTTGTGTTAACTATCAGTAGTTTGAATAATTCTGTTAGATGTCACTATCAAGTGACATCAGCAGACGTCACATCTCCTATATAAGTGATGTTGACCTAATTGTACGTGTGACATTCTGTTACCACGAAAGCGCATATTGAATGAAATATCTTTCGCAGAATTCTCTCTCTCTATAACCGTTTACTCTTATATCGAATATCAATTGTGTTCTTGTGAATTGTCTAATTCATTGTTTGATTTTCGCTGCAATACTCTCTAATCAATCAAACGTAGATCACTGATCCTAACAGATCTGTTCCCTGTCATGTGCCTGGAGCATCCACTGTCAACAATCCAGACATTGTTGGTCTTGTCATATGGATGTCCCTACACATAAGATGAGTATGTGATGTGCCCCAAATTATACATAAATATCCTATCAAAAGCACATCAATTATTTCTTAATATCTTCCTTAAAATGATGAAAATGTACTTAAAAGTCTTAAATTGTGTTTTCAGGTGTTTAAAAGGGCAAGATGGACAAAAGAAGCATATTTAGCAAGAAATTGAAGTAATCCGAGCTTTGAAGTCCAATCATGGGGCCGTGCTTCTTTAAGCACGCCCCCATGCTTTGCTAGAAACACACCCCCGTGCTTAATTAACACACCCCCGTGTTTGGACATCTGACAAGGTCAAAAGTATTATTCCCTAAGAGTAGACACAGGGTCGTGCCTCTTAGGCGTGGGGCCATGCCCCACCTCCAACACGAGGTCGTGCCCCATTTAGCATAGGGCTGTGCCCGACACTACAATCATGTACGAGCTCACCAACTTTCGTAAGCATTGTACTAGGACGGGGCTGTGCTTAAACACTCCGGAAAGCCTATAAATAGAAGCCTATGTTCACCATTTTTGGCATGCTTTGGTGAGAGAGTTACTCTGCAGAACTCTCTCGGGAATCAAGACTTCACGATCATTTGGAGGCTCGGGAGGTGCATACAACACTTTGAAGAAGCTTTGAATCGTCTAAACGCCATCCATTATCGGTTTGATCGTTCCATTTCACCGATGATTACATATCTATCTTCTTTGTTATATGTTGTAATGTTCAAGCTCATTATGAGCTAAACTCTTTTTTATCATCCTAATCAGATGAAACTTATGTAATTTGTGATTAACTAATGATGTGATAAATATTATGTTAATGTTATAGTGGTCTTAGGACAACTATTGATGGGTAGCATCTACATTTGAATGGCAAGTTATAAGTTTATGGTTTGTGATTGTGATCGTCATACAAAGTTGAAAAACCATATGATTAACTTTCATTCGCAAAACCGGTCTTCATTATAAATCCATGGCTAATGACCTAGAAATGGTTATTATAAATCATATCACTTTAACTTTCTGATCATTTGCGGGTTCCCTTTTATTTGCTCGGAAACTTCAGTAATTGTTACGGTTTTCTAAAATTAATGGTATGTTAGGAAGGAACCTGATCAACTCTCTTTTTGACATTAAGTTATGTTTTCAGAAATCGTATGTCAAATAGGTCACAAAAGATTTACCTACATTACTAGGGCTTTGATCTGAGCAGTAAAACTCAGCCTGACAAGATCAAGTCATCACGGCAGCAGGATAGATGAGAAATCGCGCCAGATCATCTTTATAAACATTAACATAATTACATTAATCCATATCTTTAAATCACACCACCAATTCATCACGATTACATAAGTGGAATCTAATTAGGATGATAACTTTTATTCCCTGGTTTTAAATCCAAACGCTACAAATCTTAGTTTAGTTCCTTTCTATTATTGTTTATTTTTAAATCCAGAAATCTTTCCAATGCAAATTATCATTTTCTTTAACAAAACCAAATTTGACAGTCAAACATCAAGTTTGTTGAGTAGGCTAGGTGTGTCCACGTATTGATACTCGGTTCTTACCAACACTATATTACCACACGACAGGTACACTACCTTTTGTATGTGTTATTTAGTATTAGTAATAACCAATTAAAACTGAATCTGTGCAATAATTCTATATCAAAATATATATACTATCCGCACCCATCAGTACGTTAGTTTTGTTTGGAAGCCCAAGCCTTGCTGGTCTTTGGTCCTTCCAAAGATAATGACATAATTGAACCAAATGTTATGCATGGGGTTCAATAGAGGTCTTTGAATAAGAGGTTTGGGCTACAACATCTTCCTTGATCTTCGAGTCCACCCTTTGGTTGATTTTGGAGGATGAGCTTGTTAAAGCTTTTGTAGCATGGCCATCTTCTGAAGCTTCTTTCTTTTCGGAAGAAGCCTTCACCACCTTTATTCCGAAGTAGTCTTCTTCTGGGTGGTTTCAAGGGAGCTTTCTTGTTCTTTCGAACCTTAGTAGCTTTTGCTTCCGAAGCCATTTTCCCTTCGGAAGAAAGTGTTTCTTCCGAAAGCAACCTGGCTTCCGAAACTGGCTTTCCCTTCGTCATCACTTGAACCATTTGAAAAGATCCAAATGTGAAACATTCCTTGACTCCTTCTTTTCTAGCTTTATTTGCATAATGTGTGCTTGCAGGATTGTAAAAACAATCTTTTGCCTTGTGGTTTTGCAGACCACACATTATGCATGCAATGTTAGTCTTTTCGGAATGTGAGGGTTGCTGTTTCTTGGGCTTCTTTTCTTTATCAACAACTTTTCCCTTCAACTTCTGATCCTTTGGCAAGACAAGAGTACTGGTATTACACTCCTTTCCTGAAACAGAAGTACCTAACACTTGGAATCCAGCTAAGATAAAGACACCATTCTTCTTTGGGTCAATCTTCAGATTGGATTTAGCCACCTTCATGGCAGTTTTTCTAGCAGCTTTATCTCTGCTTCTTGTGGCCTTAGTGGTTAGGATTTGTTCTTCACAGGAGGAGATGGGTATATCTACCTATTCCTTCCCTATGGTGGCCACTATTGTTGTTTCATCCTTCAACTCTGGTGAGGAAGGGTCAACAGTTGGAACCTCTTGCTCCTCAGTACCACATCTAGGCTGTCTAATAGACTCATAGGAGTGTGGTGGAGCAATTTCATTGGTTCCCAACTCTCCCTTGTTCTGATAATAGAGTTTAGAATAGGAGGATGATGCAAGAATAGCATGAAAGTTCTGCTCAGAATATCATGCTTCCTGGCCTAAGCCTCAGTAGTGACAAGCTAGGCTTGAGGCTCAGACAAATTGGATATCAGATCTTTGATTTAAGTCTTGTAGTTGGTGTGTTCATGTTTTAAAAGAGACATAGTTTTCTCTAACTCCTCAATTTTCTTTTGATAGTCAGATTCAACTCTTTTAAAATTGGATTTTAAGATGTTTAAAGACTCAATATCAGATCTGATTTCCATATTGTAATCCTGATAAAGTTTAACTTTAGCTATACAGGCTGGAGTACAGAGATGTTCATATACCTGAGTATCATCTGTTCCAGCCATGAGAGCTTGAGCAGGAATCACATGCTATACCATGAAGCTCCAGTCAACTTCTTGAGCCATTACGGTTGTTTCAGTTGACTTCTCAGCGGGCTTTGAAGTTGAGGGATGTGTGGAGGCCTGTGGGGTTCCAGATTGGTTTTGGGTGCCTTGCATTCCCTTGTAAAGTGACCTAGTTGGTTACAGTTGTAACACTTTGCCTTGGTCTTGTCAAACCCAAACTTGCTGCCAATTGGGTTTTGAGGGAAATGCCTTCCAGTTCTCTTAAAGAACTTTTCGCTCTATAAGTTAAAGAGCCATCTGTTGGACAATGTCCACGTACTCTACATCGTCTGGACTAAAACACTCAAGATCACCAAAGCAGTATTAAAAATCACCAGAGTGTCCACTTCCTGAGACAAAGGCACAACTTTCCTGAAAGAGTTGTGTTGAGCCTGTTGAGACCTTAGAGTCTTAGGGAAAGTGATGTATGGTCCAGGAGAGCAGGATGGCTGTTGGTAGGTCAGGTAATGCTGAGGTTGTGGGGTTAATAAGCCTTCAGTAACCATTAAAGTGTTGCTAGCAGGAAGACTCATGGGTCTGCTTGTTTGGTGGCCCTTCTTACTCTCCATCTGTAGTCGATATCCATCGAGGATGCCAGAGAGTTCAGTCATGGTGAGAGTGTTCAAGTTCTTTGTTCTCTTGATAGAGACACAGTAAAATTTCCACTCATTTGGAAGAGCACTCATGAACTTTCTAGTAGATCTCTAAGTTCGGGAGTGATCTTCACAGACTGAAGAGAAGAGATAAGATCCATGTACCTGAAGTACTGTTGGCGGAGAGTCTCTACAGCAATATGAGTGAAGTTCTTGAACTGCTGCTTCAGCGAGTCCATCGAGTCATTGGAGCTTGAGTACATCTGAGCAAGTGCATCAATCAATTCTTTGGCAGTCGTGCAATACTCGAATCCTACCATGATGGAGTTTGGTATTGCACTCACAAGGATGGTTATAGCATTGCTGTCGATGTCCATCTTCTTTCTGTCTTCATCAAAGTAATCCTCTACAGCCTTTTCTATCATGGCACCATTTCCACCAGGTGATGCCACCTTTGGCTTATACGGGCCATTGACAATGGAGTTCCACATCTTGCTGTCTTGGTATCTGATGAAGCCTTCCATTCTCCTGCTCCAAGACCTAAAATTTTCAGGAGTATTGATAGGAGCCTTTATCATGGTTCTCATTTCTACCTCGAACTTGTTAAGGGCCATTTGAGTGAGTGGTTGTAGGGAGGAGTGAAAAACAGGTTGATTTGGATGGTTAGATCACGCAATCAAGAGCCTGAGAAGCTCTGATACCAATTGCAGGATCGATATTTGTCACTTAACACTTTGTTGTCTCTCAAACTCACCTAGAACAACACTCAGATTAAGATAGAATCAGTAAGAGTTGATCACAATATAGAAAGTAGTAATGAACACAAGAAGTAATTTTCAAGGTACTTTCATATATTGCTTCTCAACTCAATAATACAAGACTCTTACAAGCAGTATGGAATGAGATACAGAGAGAACCTATATATAATAATACCTACAGCCAGATATACTTTGATACCAGCTGGGATCCTATAACTAAAGCCTATACTACAAGACTATAGTTTAAGGTATCTCGAATAAAGTCTTATGTGAGATTTGGTAGTCAGGACATGTCCCTGACTTACCTTTTGTCACCAACTAAAGTTGGTAACTTGTACTGTCATAAAAAGGTAAACACTGGAATAAAGTATGGTCAACTGCATGGCTCTTTGAGAAAACGCCATACAGTATCAGAGGTCTGCAGCGGAGTGTTAGAGACCATACTTGTGTCCACTGGTTCATAGCAGTGTCTTCCGAAGGTTAAATGGCTTCGGAAGAGTAAGTACTTCCGAAGCCACTTATACTTCGGAAGAGACTGCTTCTTCCAAGGCTTGGATACTTCTCTTTATCATCATACTTTAGAAGTAGTCTTCAGGTTTTTCTTCTAAGACATGATCTTTGGAAGCATGTTCTTTGCTTCGAAAGTAGAGTTCTGTCTTCGGAAGTTTATCTTTCACTTTGTCTTCGGAAGAACTCTACAACCTTCGGAAGTTCCATGCTAAGCTTCGGAAGCCCTTGCATGTAGTATCAAAATTGTCTAAGTGATTTGGTTTTGGTTGCACCAGCCTTGATCTTGATCCAACACTTTTTCTCTATAATATCTCTGACTATTGTACCCGAAGGACACATTTTGCTAGGTATAACTGCCCGTGGCTCTCATATTAGTTTTTCTTTCCCTTTATGCTGATATTTAGATTCAACAGTTATAGGATCAACAGGGAGTTTGCTTTGTTGATTATAGAATGTGTTTGGAGCTTCAGTTCTGAATGTCACCCCTATGTCAAGCTCAAAAACAATTACATGTTTCATCATACTCGTAAGCTCACTGACTTTTCTTCCCTTAAGCTCGTGTGCCTTGTAGTTGTGACCCTGTAGCCAATAGATCATATTGTACTTGCTAAGCTTTGATGTATCATAGTGGCCTAGATCTTTCTTGATTTTCTGAATGGCTTGAAATGTTATGAATGCTTCATAGTCACAATTAGGGATCATGAATGTAGCAAGTTCAACTTCTTTCAATAGATCCTTCATTTTAGTCACATGCATCCTCTCAATCATATCCAATGGAAACCGATAGTTGATAAGGGTTATAAACATGTTTAACTCATGCCTTTCTTCTAATATGTCTTTGGTGGTCAGCAGTTCATCAACTTTTGATTCTTTTTTGTTCTTTGGGAGACTCATCTTTAGTAAGCTCATTTCATTCAGCATTACTTTCAGTTTCAGCATGAGACATAGGCTTTAAAGTTGAAACATTCACTGAGGGAACGTGCACAGGGGATATAGATTTTGATCTCTTAGGATAATCTTGTACTTCGATCACTTTCTTCTTAACAGGACCCAAGTACTTCCTTTTCCTTGAATATTGAATGATTGGCGTTGCAGCTTCAACGAATTCTTTTTTTTGTTTTTTTGTAGGAGCATTAGATTCAATGTCCTTCATTTTCTTTCTCAGTCTTTTAATCTCCTCATCCTTTCTTTTCAGCTAAGTAGACTATTCTTGTAGAGTCTTGTTAGCTTTGTTGCTCTCCAACACAAGTTTTTCTTTTTCCAGCCTTCTCATGTGCAATTGACTCTTTTTGTTCTTTGACAAGCTCATGCAGAGCATCAATGATTTCATTGTTTTCTTATATGTTTTCTCTTAATATTTTTAGACTAGATTCTTTCTTCATTAGCTGGTCATCTTGTTCTTTTCTCATTCCTTTCAACTCTTGAATTCCTTGCTTTCTATTGTTTCACTTGACAACAAGCTTGTTGTATTCAGCAACCAGATAATTTTGCTCATTGGGATATCATCATCACTGTGATTATTTTCATTGTAAGCAATCATATCAACATAGTTGGCTTCTTCTTCTCCCAGATGTTGATAAACAATCTCATCATCATTCACTTCTTCAAGGGCTACATTAGCTGAGCTTGAACTAGACTCAACAGCTTGATCTGCCAGTTCTTGATGTGGTTAGTGTTGTTGCTGATGGACAGTGACAGGTTCAGAATCATTTGAATGGATAGGGGATTCAGTCTTGGTTAGTGATAGTTGAATTATACTTGCTTGTGAAGCTAACTTTTTCTACCCTGTGTAAAAGTTCTCAGTGGATTGATTTTCTAGAGTTGGAGGTTGTTGAAAAAGTTGTATTTGGAGTTGATTTGGTCATAGAGGGTGAATTAGAGAGATCGGTTGAGTGTTTTGATTGGCTGGTGATTTTGGTTGGGGTGTTTGAGGTTGTTGGTGAATCGGTGATTGATGAGGTGAAGGTGAGGCTTCCATAGAGTTAGTTTGTGAACTCCCTTGAGGTTCTTCCCATATCAAATCTTGGGGAATGTTGGCATTGGGGTCAGCTACATGCGCAAACATAGGCATGTCTTCTCCTTTATACCATCCACTTATCTTATTTTGTACAAATCTTTCTAGGTGTGCTTAAACAAACACATCACCATCTCTAGCAATACCACATAGTTTAGCATTGATGATTAATTGTAAGAACCTAGGAAACATATACATCTTGTTGGCCTTTTGCACCCAAATTTGGTCACACAAACAACTGAAAATATACTTTGAGTAGTTGCATGTCCTTCCCTTAAAAATACCAATAATGCCAGATGAAATTTTCCTTGAGAATTTGTAAAAGCCCAGACTTCCTGTTGGAGATGCACTTTAGATAGGTGTGACATAAGAATCTATATGCCTTGCATAATCTCCTATTCTTTATCTCACCCTTGTCAAAATCACCATCATACCCCATCAGGTAGAACACTTTCTCTATGTATACATTCTCGAATACATCAGGGTGACCAACTTCTTGTTCTCCCAACTCTAGTACCCTTCTTATTGTCTGCTCATCTATCCTTAGTCTTTCATTCTTAATCTCAGCTATAATCACTTTATATTCTCCATCTTCCTCAATTTGAGCTGAATTCTAGAAATCGACTATATGATCTTGATGAATCACAGGCTCTGCTGTTAATGCATAGAAGAGCCTGAATCGTTGTAAGTATCTTATGATGTCCCTGCATCCTTTCGACATAGGGTCGTCTGGATTAAAGAGCACACACATATTGTGCTCCGTTGCAAATCGATTAGACATCAATCTATGGATAGTCATATTTAACTCTCCCTTAAGTTTTGCACTATAGCTTCTACTGCTATTTACAATGCACTGTAGCTTCTGCTGATGCTAAGCATGCAATGTAGCTTATACTGATGCTAAGCATGCACTATAGCTTTTGCTAATGCTAAGCATGCATTGTAGCTTCTGCTGATGCTTAAAATGCCACAATTGAAACTTATTCTGTTGTATGGTTCTAATTAACTCATAGAACCATTTATTGCTATTGGACCTTGTTGACTTTGTATTCTTGACAATTGTGCACAAGAAGGTTTATATTTTAAAAACTTCATGTATCAAAAGCGAAGTTAGTGCTCAGGTTCCAATTCCTTTATATTGACAATTTTATTGTTAAATTGTTTTCAAGATTCTACTCCCCCTATATTTTGATCAATGATGAATGTAAGCATTTATCATAAATTTATAAGACGAATATCATGAAAAAAACATGTATGTCCAAACATGCCAAACAAAACGAAGTTAAGATAAATAAAATTAAAATAAGTATTATGTACAAGCATATATACACATAGAATGGGATCATACTATAACACTAAGCATCTTCTTTATTAACTTGTTTGATTAATTGATACCTGATTTTAGTTCTGATTGCAAGTATGTTTGTTCACTTAAATCCATACAAGAGTATTGTGTCAACTAGGCATGTTGTTTATTATGTTTTCATGTATATTAGGAGGTAACTGTTATGGGCTTCACATTTAGTTTACTTAGAATTTGTCCTCCCTTTGTGAGTCAAATCATCACCTTTTCACACTTAGAAACTATGTACTTTATGTTATAAGTTCTATCTTGAGATGAATTTGACATCTCATTAATGGATTGATGTAAAAGCTCTAAATTTAATGTATAGTTAATCACAAAGGATTCTTTTGAGAGCTTAGATATGATCATCATCAGTTCACTAGGTCTTTACTTCTGTAAAACAGAGATGCCATTAACCTAGGTCTTTGTTTACACAAAACAGAGGGATAATGAGGATCATGATCTTCTCACCAGTTGGTTACAAATGTATACCATGGTGATCATACACCCAGGTTTTTGTTTACACATAACAAAGGGAATATGATTTGCAAAGATAGATATTATAAAGTGTTGGTACATAGTATGCTTAGATGAGTGATTTGGTCACATCAAAACAAGACTCACTTCTTGTTTCCCCAAAATAAAGTTTCCCATAGAGAGTCTCTTTGTATTAGGTTTGGCATGCTCTTAGTGTAGTTTCACTCAAGATAAACCTACTCACATATCAAGAAACTTGATCAGATTTTAATGATATTTAAGAGTTCAGGAAGAAGCAAAGGCATATGGTACTATCATTTCCCAAACATATGTCATGCTGAAATAAAAGACACAGAAAGAAAGACATATTTTTATTCTAAGCTTCGAAAGATGTTTCAGAAGTTTCTTGCGAAGGTAATTTTAAATCTTCCGAAGGATAAATTCTTGTTTATTTATTTATTACTATTTACAAGGACAGACACAAGCTTTTCTTTGTTTATTATGATTAATCTAAGCTAATCATACCCAGAGACTCAATTAGAAAATTAAATCTAACTTAATCAAAGCCTTTTATGAATAAATCAGCAAGCTAATTTGTTGTATCCACTTTGACTAACTTGATCAAAACTTTTTCTAAGCAATTTCTCAGAAAATGGTATCTTATATCAAAATGTTTTGTTTTACTATGTTGCACTGGATTAGCAGTTATAAACATAGCAGCTGAATTGTCAAGGTAAATTAGAGTCTGAAGGAAATTGTAACCATAATCAAGTAATTGGTTTTGCAACCAAAGCACTTGAGAGCAACTAGCTCAAGCACCTATGTACTCAACTTTAGTTGTAAATACAAATACATTTGTTTGCTTCTTCCACTGCTATGAAACTAGTCTTTGTCCTATGTATTGACATCCACCAGTTATGGATTTTCAGATGTTGTTGCAACCTCTAAAGTCACAATCTAAATATGAGTAACGAGTAAAGTCACCATCCTTTGGATACCAAAGTCCAAGGGTAGGTTTTCCTTTCAAATATCTGAAAATCCTCTTCACAGCATTCAAATGAGAATCTTTTGGATCTGATTGGTACCTAGCACAAATACATAAAACAATCATGATGTCAGGTCTACTGCCAGTTAAATACATAAGTAATCCAATCATTAATCTATATAATCTTTGATCAATAGTTTTTCCTGTAGTATCAGGTACAACCTTATCAATTTTTGAGACTGGTGTTTTGCATGAAGATGTATGAGCAAGGTTGTACTTCTTCAATATTTGATGTATGTACTTCTCTTGATAGATGAAAATGCAATCTGTCTTCTAATAAACTTTTAGACCAAGGAAGAAAGTTAATTCTCCCATTGAACTCATCTAAAACTCAGATTTCATCAAGTCTTCAAAGCTTACACATAATCTCTTATTAGTTGAGCCAAATATAATGTCATCAACATGAATTTGAACAACTAAGAGATCTAGATGTTCTTGTTTGAGAAAGAGAGTCTGATCAGTGGTTCTCCTTTTGTATCCATGCTTGAGCAAGAAATATGATAATGTTTCATACCATTCTCTTGGTGCTTGATGAATACCATCCAAAGCTCTGTCAAGCTTGTATACTCTGTATGGATAATGAGGATCTTCAAATCCAGGAGGGTTGTGCTACATAGACTTCTTCATCATATTTGCCATATAAGAAAGCATAGTTGACATCCATTTGATGGACAGTGAACTTCTTATATGACGCATATGCTATGAATACTCTTATGGCTTCAATTCTTGCAACTGGTGCAAAAACTTCATCATAGTCTATCCCTTCTTCTTGTGTGTAACCTTGTGCAATCAACCTTGCTTTGTTTCTCACAATTATACCTCTGTCATCAAGTTTATTTTTGAAGAGCCATGTTGTTCCAATTGGATGTTGGACTTCAGGTAAATCAACTAGATTCCAGGCTTTCCACTTTCTGAATTTTGAAAGCCTTCTTTCATAGCTTCAATCCAGCTATTGTCTTTTAGAGCAAATATGATGTTTGGAGGAACTACTTATGAAAGAAAACAAGGGAAAGATAGTTGTTTACACCTCTACCCTGGCTTCTTTTTGTTCTTTTATGAAGATCACCAATAATGTTGTTTATTGGATGAGTCTTATGAATTCTTGTTGTTGGAGTAGATTCAACTGGAATAGACGATTCCAAGTTAGTCATATCCATTAAAGCATATGGGTCCAATCTAGCTGATGAATTTAGAAGTAATCAAAGTGTTCCTCCTGTTCATGATTGGCTATGGAGTGATCTTCCTAAGTTTGAACATCAGGTGCATCATTAATATCTTCCGCAGGAACTTCTCCGGAAGCAATTTGTTCTTCCGAAGGAGTTATAGGAACTTCTACGGATGGTATATGAGGACTTGCTAAATCATCTATAATGTTTCTTTTATCTTCTTGAGAGCATGGAATAGCTGTTGAGACATTATTCATATCTCCAGATGTAAGACAATCATATGCGGATGCAGAGGTAGCAGTTGCTGATGAATTGTTTTCATATGAGGATGTAGATCCATTATGCTGGACTTGTGCAACATCATTGTTATTATTTGTTGTTCCTTGTTCCATGATACTTGATGTGTGTATTCTTGGAGGATTAGCAGACAGTGACATTTCATTCATATTTGGGGGAACAAATAGATAACATGTATCATCAAATGCTACATTATTCAAATAAAAGAGTTAAATGAGTCTGTTAGTGCATCTATATCAAAACAACCATGATGATCCTTTTACAGATTTAGGAAATAAGGATTCATCAAATGACACATTAGGAGTTTCTCAACAATGTTATGTTGTGGAATGTAGATCCTATAAGATTTTGATGTTGAATAATATCCAACAAAGAAACCAAAAGTTTTCCCAATTGTTCTTTTGTGTTTAAAACATATACATGACACCCAAAAGCTCTAAGATATCCTACGTAAGGTTTTATTTTAAATAGAAGCTCATAAGGTGTTTTATTATGTTCTTTTACAATCAATGTCCTATTTTGGACATTGCATGTTGTATTCACTGCTTCAGCCCAAAAGGTGATTGGCAATTGTGAATCAGCTAGCATTGTTCTTGTTGCTTCAATAAGTGTTCGCTTTCTTCTTTCAATAAATCCATTATGCTGTGGAGTTCTTGGTGCACTAAATTGTCTTGCAATACCTTTATTCCTGCAAAAAAAATCTAAGTCAGTATTAACAAATTCAGTTGCATTGTCACTCCTGAAAATTTTCACTTTTAAATCAAGTTGATTCTCAATCTTGATGATAAAGTCCATTAATGTTTATGATGTTTCACTCTTTTTTTAAGAAGAAGACCCATTGAATTTAGTGATATCATCCACTATCACTAAAAAATATTGCCTGTTTCTAATGCTCATCACATTGGTTGGACCAAACAGATCCGTGTGAAGCAATTTGAGTGGTGTAGTGTTTGTATTGATAATTTTGGATTTATGAGACACTTTATGTTGTTTTCCTTTATAACATGAAGGAGAATGGTTTGAACCATAAAACTCTTTCTTTGGCAATCCAATGACTAGGTCATTTTTCACCAATTTGTTCATGTTCTTCATGTTAGAATAAACAAGCCTTCTATGCCACAATTTAGATTTATCTTCTGATGACTCAGATTGGAGGCATGCTTCATATATTGTGAGTGAAGTGTTGTTCATATCCAAATCATATGTGTTTCCTTTTCTTGATTCTTTAAGAAGGATCCAATCTTCTGGAATTGATAAAACCTAGCTTAAGAATGTAACAATTAGTGTTATCAAATAATGTGGTATAATTTTGATCACAAATTTGGGACACACTCAGTAAATTATATTGTAAATTTTCACAATAGTTTACTTTCTCAAATTTGAGCACACCATTAGTTACCACTCCTTTACCAACTATTTGGCCTCCCTTCTTATCCCCACCAAATGTCACATGGTGAAGTGAATACTTTTCTATCATATGCCTGGAACAACCACTGTTAACATACCACTTGTTGTTAGCTCTCCAAGATTGTTCCTACACGTAAAAAGAAATCAACTAGAATTGAAAACCCAAGCCTTAATGATCTTGGACTTGCCAGCAATGTCTAAAATTGTTACTCCTTCATGAATAAGTCTTGAAGTTTCAGTATTAATTTTAGTTTTAATTGATTCATTCTAAGTTGTTTTAGGTGAGGATGATTCTATTGAAAATGAGGTTGTTGAAATAGCAACTGGTTTCTCAATCTCTTCTTCATTCACCTTGTTTTTGTTGGTTTGATGCTTTGGTTTTAATAATGAATCTTGGTTGTTGAAAGTTTCATTATCTTTTGATTTTGAATGAGATACATGGGTTCCCTTTTCAAAATTATCAAAGAAAGCATCAGCAGCATTTGTTTCTTTTTTAGTCAAATCGATCCTTTTGTGAGGTGTTTTTGATTGCTGAAATGTTGTTCTTTTCTTAAAGGTTGAACATCAGTGGATGTTTTCTCCTTTGGTTTTGGCTTTTGTTTTTCTTGTTGCTTCTTAGTTTTCAAATCTTTTTCACAATCAGTAAATTGAGTGTCTAATTCAGCTTTATGGGATTGTTTCTTCTTCGTGCTCTTTGTGTTGTTCTTTTTGTTGAAATAACATTCCTGAGTTGAATGGTTTTGTTTCTTACAAATAGCACAATGTTTGTTGAAGTAGCAGTCAGATGTCATGTGATTTTTCATATTGCAAATAGAACAAGAACTAATAAAATAACAATCTTCAGTATTTTGGTTTTTCATATTACACCATATGCAATACATTTTCTCTGATTCTTTGTCAAATCAATTATTTTATTCTTCTTTGTCAACTTTTGAGGCTTTGCATCCTTCTCCAATTTTGCAGTTGATTTATCCTTTTTCAGCTTTTGAGGCTTTGATTTGTTTGCTGCTGATTTGGCCTTCCGCGGATCATCTACTGAATCAGTAAATTTGGTTTTCCGCAGATCTCCTACTGAAAAAGGTTTCTTCTGTTGTTTAAGATCTGCTGATTGTTTCTTCATTCCTTTTTCTACAGAAGATGTGTGTACTTCCTTAGTAGATGCACAATTTTCAATTTCTTCCCTTGAAGGTTTTTATTGCTGATGAAGTTCTTACAGACCTTCATTTAGCTGAGCTATTCTCTTGCAAATAGTATTCAACATCTTTCTTTGTTTTAGAGGTTATGTTAGCTTTGTTTGTTCAAGAACATTGGGAATGATTGTTTCAAAAACATCATTCTTACCAATGTCTAGTTGATCATCATCATGTTTATTGGAATCATCCAAGTCATCATACACATCAAAGTCAAATTTTGAGTCATTTTGTTTAATATTTTCTGATTCAGAGAACTTAGTTTCATTCATCTCAGTTTCATTATGATTAACTTGTTGAATAGAGTTTGTATCAAACTTAGTGCTTGGCACAAAATGATTTGATAAGTTATTTGTCATTGATTCAAGTAAAGGTGAGTAATTATTTTTATAGGAGGTGCAACAACATTATATCCCAACCCATACCTATTCGTTGATTCAATATGAGAATTTAATAATTTCTCATATTGTTGTGGTGAAAGTTGAAACTTCTAAAGTTCACTTCATTTAATGCATAAACAACCATGGATTTAGTTAAAGAAGTGGTTAGATGCTCAACTTGTGCTTTTAAACTGTAATTTTCTGAAACAAGTTTATCTAAATCCTTTTGTAAAGAGTTGATTTTGATTTGATATAATTTATGTTCTCTTTCATGAGATTTATTCAAAATCATTGTTTCTTTATCTTTATTAGCTAGTTGTTGAGCGTGGACTCTATATCTTTTAACTTCCTTGACACAGAACATGACCTATCTCTTACCTCTCTAGCCATAGGTGGAACTTTGTTTGCCATGTGATCCATTAGATCTTGATTTTTTTCCAAGACTTCCTTCTCATACATACTCCAGTCACAAGTTCCGTCATAAAGTATGATCAACCCAGATTCTTTAGAGTTACTTGTTCCTGCTAATGTATTTGTGGCTGGTGTGGATGAGTTGGTCAGTTGTGGTTGTTTGAAAAATCTTTGAGATGATGATGGTTGGTGAGACTGGTGTTCCTGATGTTGTGTCAAGTCAGGATTTGAATGTTGATTACATTCTCTAGAGAAATGTCGATAGAGATTGCATTTGAAACATCTTAGCTTTGACTTATCCACACCAATCTTTAATGATTTACTTGTAGTAGCCAAATTTTTTGTTTATCCTAAGATATTGTTTGGCTCTATAAGTGATCATTGCCATTTTCCATTGTAGATCCATCTCCTCTACTACATCTGGATGTAGTTCTTCCAAGTATTACTGGCAAATGTTTGCAGATGTTATGGTGCTTCCCAGGTAAGCTTGAAAACTTGAATTGAAAGCTACAAAGGCCGCTTTTTGACCTTCAGAGTCCATAATGATAGTGATGGGCTTTGTTTGGTTGTTATTTGATGAAGATTTTTTAATGTTGTAGATGTATCTCTTCTATCATCAGTTCTTCCTTTTTCTTTTCTTGACTTACTTCGAAAAGATTTCTTTCAAGGCTTTGATGCATAGAAACTTACTTCCTCTTCATCTTCACTCAAAGTACAAGAGTTATCACTATCATTATTGGAAATGAAGGCACTTCCAGCACTTTTTATCTTTAAAGTGATAGGGTGAGAGATGTGTTCTCACACTCTTGTTTCTTGATTTTTCATCCATTTAAAGAGCCTCAACTTAGCTACCAATGTATCTAAACAAGTTGATTTGAGGTCAATGGTATTCTTGAACATGGACACAGTTTGCTTCCAACTTTTAGGCAAAATATGGAACATCTTTTTGTTTAATCCCTAATTTGTATATTTGAACTCCATGATATTCATCTCTGTTACCAGTTGCATAAATTTATGGAGTTGTTGAGGAATTGATTCACCCTCAATATAATGAAAAGTTTCCTATTGTGAACGTAGGGTGTCCTTCCTAATGCTTCTGATTTCATCACTCTCTTCACAAAGTGTATGAAGTATGTTCCACAAGGGATTTGCTGTTTCATAATTCTCACACCTGATTAATATTTCTTCAGGTAAAGCCATACTAGGCAAGTTGTATGCTTTAATATAAACTTTGACCTTGTTAATATCATAAGGTGATAGATCCTTTGTACTTATGAGTTGATTATATTCATTATAATTCGGCCCAAGAGTGGGTGGAATGTGCGGACCATCAGTTATTGACACCCATAAGTCAGAATCTTTATAATTCACATGATTCCTGAACTTGATTTACCGGGATTTAAAAGTTTCTTTTGTTTCCGCATGATCGTTAGAAGGGGTAATGCACGTTATACAACACAACAACACAATTGAGGAGAGTTTTTTAGAAAACTTAACATATCAAATAGGGTACTGGTTAACTAAAGTAAGAGATGCTAAGAACACACGTAAGTAAGAGACAGAACAAGATAGCAAACAATACAAGTATTTAGTTTTCAAGAATGTTGTATATTGCTTCTGAAGTTCTATTACAAAGTGTAACTAAGCATAATGGAAAGTAACAAGTACTTGAGATACATATACTACATCCTACAGCCAGCCATACTTTGAAAGCTAGCTGGATACATAAGACTAGACAACAAAATCAAATGTAGAATCAAAAGGCAGATTGCCTTTTGTCTTGTGACTATGACATGCCATAGCTCACATCCTAATCTTTTAAAAAAGGATACAAATACATAAATAGAAAGCTCAGACTCAAGACCTCAATGTACAATTTTCCAAAAGCATGGACCTTTTCTCCAACTTGTGAATGTTGGTGAACCAAACAGAGTTGTAGCGGAAAGGTAGTCCAACTTTATGGAAAAGTAGATCAAATACTATCATGTACATAAAAGTCGTAGGATGAAATATGTCTTCGTAAACTTGGCTTCAGAAGACTTTGTCTTTGAAGCTTCAGAAGACTTCATATTTGGCTTCAGAAGATATTGGTCTTGGCTTCGGAAGATTTTAAACTTTGAATATTTCTTTTGTGAGGTGAAAAACTTTCAAAGCATTTCTACTTTAGTACTTCAGTGCATGCATGCAGAGAGACTTTGGATATTCTGAATGTTTTGATTGCATCAGACTTGCTAGAATGCTTATTATGACCTTCATTAGTTGACAGTCCTTATCATGATGATGACCAGGGCCTTCTTCATTAGATGGTCAGGATCACTCTGACTTTCATAGTATCATCTCATCTTAAAGAGATCATGCAGAGGTAGGTTGAATAAGTCTTGCCATGTGTAGAAATTCTCACCACCTTGATCTCTAATCGCATGCCATCATTCTGGATTAGCTGTGAAGGTCCAAGATAAGATGGGTCTCTCAGAAGCAAGAGCAGTAACTTGAATTGGAGTTGATTGGCCTACCTCTTCATGCACTTCCTCAGGTTGATCTAACTCACCCTGAGGTATGGAGGTGGATGGTTTAGACTTCTTCTTCTTCTTCTTTGACTTTGGTCAAGAAGCCATCCTCTTCCTCCTCTTTGATGACTTTAACTGAGAAGACTAGTTTGCAGCACCTTGTTGATTAGCTTTGTCTTGTTCAGTTGGGTGTTCCTCCCTCACAAGTTCCAGAGGAGAGGGAGTTTGACCCGACTGTGGATCAGAAGATGAAGCTTTCTGAGGCTTAGCAGGAGGCTCAGGTTGTGTTGTCTCAGGTTGTTCAACCTTAACTTCCACTTCAGGATGAACTTCACTTGGAGGAGAGTGTAAGTCAAGTAACTCTCCTCTTTTGATCTTCTACTTGATTACCCTAATATGCTTATCCATTGTAGATAGGGACATAGGGCCAAGTCTCTTTCCAGAGAATCCATAAGCCTCAAGAAGCTCATCATCCTTTGTCTGTCAGTAGACTTCTTCATGCTCTTTTGGACGATAGCTCTTGACCTTGCAGCATCTTCCCTCATCTTTCTCTTAGTTGCCTTTCATTCTTTAAGTACTTCAAGCTTAAGCTATTTCAGATACTTAAACTCTATGTACTCAGAGGATAAGGAAAGAAGTGTAGATGCCTGATACAGGCATGTGGTACTCAAGTTGATAATATTGATCCTATCAGTCTCTTTGTCTAACTGAGGTTCTTATGGACCCATAGTCTTTTATGCAAAACTTTCTTGAACTAGAGAGAGAGTGGGAACATGCTTGTATAATCTCTTTTGTCTCCTCTCCTTTTTGATTTGGAGAAGTAACTTTTCATCCTCTGCTTCTTTCCTCTCTCTTAATAATTCCATGTCAACCAGTTCATTAAGCTCCTCTAAGGGGAGAGATATAATCTCATCAATGTCATAGTTACTAGTTTGCAGGTAAGTAATCCTGACTATTCTCAACTCATCATCTTGAGTGTTTGGTCTGAGGAATTTTATCCCCTTAGCTTCCTCTTCCTCTTCCTCTCCACCTCCTCAATCTCCTTAGAAGTCATTTTCCTTTTCCCTTTGTCACTCACAGACCTTTGTGACTCAGGGTGGAGAGAGCTTTGGCATTCATTGCTTGGTGTAGCTTCCAAGCTCTAGCCAGAGAGGTTGTGATACACCTTCACCAGTAGGTGTTTCACTAAGGGAATGAATTGTTGAAGTAGTTGTAGGTGTGACAGGGCTCTCAAGCTCTACCACTAGGCCTTCGGTCAAGGTTTCCCCTTCGAAGCTAATCTTAGAGTCTGCCTCACATCCAGTTGTCCAATAGTATCACCTAATTGCCTTTGTCTCCTTCTAAGACTGAACTCTTTAGTAATTATGTCCTAAATCCTTTGTGACAGCCTGTCAACTAGTCTTGATTGGCTAGGATTAACAAGTGGCATGTTGATCAGGTCAAGAACTTCATAGTGATTCAAGGTTTGAAATTTGAATACTTCTTGCAGCCCTTGAACTCTTTGAAGAATCATGTCTCTTTTGTTTGCATCATACATCCACCCTATGATATAGTTGGAAGTTTCTTGAGGTGGAGATGACACTGCCCTTGGTATTCCTTCCTTAAATAGAATTTGAATGAAGGAGTATATAGAGTCCACGTCAATGTGAACTTGAGAGATTTGCTGAGTATGGATAATTACAAGTGAGGATGGTAAGTCCTCAATGTCCATGCTCTGTGAAGAACTCCCAGGATAGTTACAAGTTCCATCCATGGCTAGAGAGGTAAGAGATAGGTTATGTTCATCAAACTGTGTTAAGGAAGTTGAAAAATATAGAGTCCATGCTCAACAACTAGCTAATAAAGTTAAAGAAACAATTATTTTGAACGAATCACATGTTAGAGAACATAAATTAAATCAAATCAAAAATTAACTCTTTACAAATGGATTTAGATAAACTTGTTTTAGAAAATTACAGCCTAAAAGCCCAAGTTGAGCATCTGACCACTTCCTTAACCAAATCCATGGTGGATCATGCATCAACTGATGTGAAACTTCAGAAGTTTCAACTTTCATCTCAGCAATATGAGAAATTATTAAATTCTCATATTGAATCAAAGAACATGTATGGGTTGGGATATAATGTTGTTGCACCTCGTATCGAGAATAATTACTCACCTTTACCTGAATCATTGACAAACAATTTGTCAAATGCTTTTGTGCCTACACCATGTTTGAAACAAACTCTAATCAACAAGTTCATCACAATGAAACTGAGGTGAATGAAATTGAGTCTTCTGAATCAGAAAATATTAAACAAAATGACTCAGAATTTGACTTTGATGAGTGTGATGACTTCGATGATTCCGATGAACATGATGATGATCTACTGAACATTGGAAAGAATGTTGCTGTTGAAACAATCATTCCAAAAGTTCTTGAGGAATCAAAGTTGCCATATCCACAAAACAAAGAAACATGCTAAAGACTATTTTCAAGAGAATAACTCAATTAAATGAAGGTCTTCAAGAACTACATCAGCAACAAAAACCTTCAAAAGAAGAGATAGAAAAATATGCATCTATTGAGAAAGTACACACATCTTTCGTAGAAAAAGGAAAGAAGAAACGATAATCAGATCTTACTAAAAACAAATCTTCTTTAGTAGCAGATCTGCGGAAAACCAAATCCACTGAAGTAGTAGATCATCTACGGAAGGCAAAATCAGCAACAAACCAATCAAAGCCTCAATAGAAAAAAATGATAAATAAACTGAAAAATTGGAGAAGGATGCAAAGCCTCAAAGTTGACAAAGAAGAAGAAAGCAGTCAACTCTGATGAAGAATCAGAGGATATGTATTGCAAATGGTGTGATATGAAAAATCACAATACTGAAGATTATTATTTTAGCAGTTATTTTTCCATTTGCCATATGAACAATCACATGACATCTGACTGTTACTTCAACAAATATTATGCTATTTGCAACAAAATAACCATTCAACTCAGGAATGTTTTTTCAATAAAAAAAGACAAAGAGCACAAACAAGAAACAATCTAGTAAAGCTGAATCAAACACTCAATCTATTGATAATGAAAAAGCCTCAAAATCTAAGAAACAGCAACAAAAACAAAAGCCAAAACCAAAGGAGAAAACATCCAGTGATGTTGAACCTTTGAAGAAAAGAACAACATTTCAGCAATCAAAAACACCTCACAAAAGTTTGGATTTGACTGAAAAAGAAACAAAAGCTTATGATGCTTTCTTTGATAATTTTTAAAAGGGAACTCATGTACCTCATTCAAAATCAAAAGATGATGAAACCTTCCACAATCAAGGCTCATCATCAAAATCAAAACAACAAACCAATAAAGAATGATGAATGAAGAAGAGAATGAGAAACCAGGAGCTAGTTCAACAACCTCATCTTCAACAAAATCATCCTCACTTGAAACAACTTAGAATGAATCAATTAAAACTAAAATTAATACTAAAACTTGAAGACTTATTCAGGAAGGAGTAACAATTTTAGATACTGTTGTCAAACTAAAGATCATTAAGGCTTGTGTTGGACCAAAAGAACCAATGAGCCAAGATCAGAAAACCTCTAAGTCCCACATGATATCACAACAACTGCTGAAGGCTTCATCAGCAGTTCGACAAGTGCTGAAGACTTCAACAACTAAAGATCAAGTACTGAAGAATTCAACAGCTGAAGACTAAAGTGCTGAAGTCCAACAGCTGAAGAATACAAGTGCTGAAGCTGAAGACCAAAGTACTGAAGTTCAACAGCTGAAGAATACAAGTGCTGAAGCTGAAGACCAAAGTACTGAAGTTCAACAACTGAAGAGTCCACAAGTGCTGAAGATCAACAACTGATTTACAAAGTCTGAAGACAAAGACTGAAGACATCAGCTGATGACATCTATGAAGTCATCAGTGATGAAACGTCTGAAGTTCAAGTCTGAAGACCAAGTGCTGAAGTTTCAGTAGTTTGTCACAACAGCTGAAGAGTACTTCTTCAATAGTTGTGTTTATCAGTAGTTTTATGTTTTTACTTTCAGTAGTTTTGTAAAACGACTGAAGAGCTTGTTCTTCAGTCGTTGTAGTTTCAGTAGTTTAGTTTCAGTAGTTTTATATTTTGTGCTTAGCACTCTCTGATATGTTCTCAGTAGTTGTGAACATTTCAGTAGTTTGTTAAGTGTTAGTTATTTTAGCATTAATCTGCCAGATGTCACTATCCCGTGATATCAGCAGTGATTGCACTCTAAATAAGGAGTGTCAACCTAATTGTAATCGGTGAATGATTGAGCAGAAACATTTGATATAATTGAAACATTCCTTTTCACAGAAATATATTCTCTCGTTATAACCGTATTTGTTCTTAATGCATAAGAATATCAAATTCTTGCTATAATTTGTCTAATTCTTGATCTTATTCCGCTGCGTTACACTCTAATCCATCAAACTTGAGATCACTGATCCTATCAAATGGTATCAGAGCAGGTTAATCATTGATCGATCTAATAATTGATCATTGAAACTGCTATCCAAGGTCCAAGTTTGATTGAATTAGCATTTTTGCAAGAAACGGTTATAGAGATTGAATTTTCTGTGTTTTTGGTCATTCATCCTGAGATTTATTCTTGGTTTTTATTGAGTCTGTTGTGGTCTGTGTAAAATCTTTTAAAAGCTTGAATAAATTGTATTTGGACCTAAAATGACTACTCCTTCCAATGATCCTCACAATACTGGTTCCTCAACCAAGCCTCCAATGCTGGTTAGGAGTGAGTATAACATATGGCAACGACGAATGCTCCATCACCTGTCTGTTAACAGCTCAGGTTGTTGGACATCAGTGGTACATGGTCCACACAAGCCTATGGTGAATAACCCGGAAACCAATCAAATGGTTCCGAAGAGGAGGGAGCAATACTCAGATGAGGATAAGAAATGTTTGAGATTGATGCAAAAGCCCATGGAATTCTGGCCATGGCACTGCCCAACGAAATCTATTATGGGCTAATGCATTATGAAACTGCCCAAGACCTCTGGAATGCCTTGAAAGAACAATTTGGAGGAACAGATGAGGTCTTGGCAAATAATAGAGAAATCCTTGCCCAACAATATGAGACATTCTCTCATAGGAAGGGTAAGACACTGACTCAACAGTTTGAGCGGTTCTCTTGTTTGATCTCTGAATTAAAAATGGTCAAACATGAGTACACCAATAGCCAGATGAATAACAGATTTCTCAGATCACTACCTGAGAGATGGGACATATATACTATTGTCCTACGCTCCAGTGCAAATTTGGACAAACTATCTCTCACCCAACTCCATGGGAAATTGCTCACATTTGAGAGAGAGATAGAACAGAAATGAAAAATGTCATCATCTGGAAAGCTCACTGTTGACTTTGTACAAGGAAACACTGCCTTGGTAAGTCATGAGTCAGAGTACGCAGGATCAGAATGCCACTATGATGAGCATATTGATTTCACCTCAAACAATTCTAATCATGCCTTTGTGAGTGTTGATTGTTATTCTGGTAATAATAGTGACAATCTATGCTTTATCATGGATGATTTGAAGGGCATTGCTGATGATGATTTAGAGAGATGGATATTTTGAGCCAAATGGCCTTGATCAATATCAGATCTCAGAAATTCTACAAGAGAACTAGCAGGAAATTTCCTGGACTCTCTGACAAAACAAAGTCGGTTTTGACAAGAGCAAGTTGAAGTGTCACAAATGCCACAGGCTTGGACACTTTGCAAGAGAGTGTAAATCAACTGGATCTAACACCTCTGCACCCTTTTTGACTTTTCACAATCCAAGGGCAACATTCTGCTGGTTCTAGTCATTCATCACACCCTCAATCTCCTGCATATTTTGTTCCTCTGGGTCAAATGCCATATCCTTATCCCCGCTATTATATGCCACACTCAAATCAAGTTCAAGCTCCTATAGTACCACAACCTCATGCACTACTAGAACCTCAACCATCTCCATCTCAATCACAACCTCATGCACTACTAGAACCTCAACCATCTCCATCTCAATCACAACCTCATCACAGCTTCTTCACACTTGGAGTCGTTGACCGGAGTAGCTTACCTGATAACTTGTCTCGTCACACTGAGCAATACTATGCTGGTGCTAGTCAACATGGTGGTGAACACCCTTTTGGAAATCTAGCTCTCATGGCCCTAGAGTCTACTGAGGGTTCCTGCTCAAATGCATCATCTTCACAGGTAACTCAGGTATCTTCAGAGGCTAAAGCCAAGTTATGTTCTGATCATGCATAGCTGCCTTTGTCTCTATTAGAGAGGCAAATGTAGCATTAATAAATCAAAAACTTGAGTTTGAGAAAACCATTCCAAAAGAAAAGCTGAGTATGAGTCTGCTCTTAACAGTAAAAGTGATGAGATTTATAAGCTTAAATGCCAATTAAATGATGAAAAGGCCAAGCTAGAGGTTATTCTGGAAGGCCACAGGAGTCTCAAAGAAAAACTTGCAGTGACCCAAGTTGAGTGTGACCGCTGGGTCTCATCATGCAAGGGATTTGAAATGCTTCTTAGTAAGCAATCAGCTTCCATATGAGTTTGGCATTGGTTATAATCACACTGCTCCTCCTAGGATTTGCTTCAGAGCTAAGTGAAACTGATGGAGAAGCAATAACCAATCCACCTCACATGTGATTCACTTTCTGATAGAGCACCATCAGAAGTGAAGTTAGTATTATTCCCTCTTTGAACCTATCACTGATCGTGATGGTTCAAATACTGACACTCACATGATCAAGAGTTGATCAACTCATGAGTTATTTCTGGAAGTCCTGAAAAGGACTGGAGAGCAAGATTTACACCTGAAGTTCAAACTCCAACACTGTCAGCACTGAAGAGAAGAAAACTGTCATTAGAAAGGGTTTGAAGACTACGAAAGAGGAAGCAAGAAAGCAAATAGTGCTTCCAAGTGCTGAAGCAACGTCTCCAGTAGTTTCATTCTCTTTAGTTTATGATCAACATAAGATGAAGAAGAACCATGTGAAATATGTGGTTTGTTCAATCATTAACAGATGATTGTTGGTACAAAGAGGATCCAACTTAAACATAAAAGGAAATAAAGAGAAAAGGTAATGAAACTGATTTGAAGCCACATGTTGTACCAGCAACATCAAATCCTGTAACCCTTAAGTCCAAAAGGACATCCAAAAAGGAAGTGGTTAAACAGGTAACAACTGAGATTGCATCAAAGAGCAGGTGCAACATAGGAACTTATCAACTCCAAGCTGACAGGATCAGTGATCACAAGTTTGATGTATCAGAATATAAGCAGCGGAATACACAACACGAATTAGACAAATTGTAGCAAGCAAACAATATATGTAAGCGTTAAGATCGCATACGGTTATAGGGAGAGATATGAATTTCTGATTTCTAGGAATGTTTATAGATGTAGAATATTTCTAATCGAATCAATCATCATTCCTTCAATTGCTCATATCGCTCATGATTACAATGGGTTGTCACTCCTTATATAGAGTGCAACAGTCACTGCTGTTCACGGAAAGTGACAACTGGCAGATCCAATACAGAAATAACTAATTCTTAACAAACTACTGAAATGTTCACAACTACTGAGAACATATCAGCAAGTTAAGTACAAAATATAAAACTACTGAAACTACAACGACTGAAGAACAAGCTCTTCAGTCGTTTTACAAAACTACTGAAACATAAAACATAAAACTACTGATATCACAACTACTGAAGAAGTACTCTTCAGCAGTTGTGACAAACTACTGAGGCTTCAGTACTTGATCTTCAGACTTTGACCTTCAGGCGTTTCATCAGCTGATGACTTCAGTAGATATCATCAGCTGATGTCTTCAGTCTTTGTCTTCAGACTTTGTACATCAGTTGTTGATCTTCAGCACTTGTGAACTCTTCAGCTGTTGTTCTCAGTACTTTGGTCTTTCAGCTTCAGCACTTGTGTTCTTCAGCTGTTGTACTTCAGCACTTTGGTTCTTCAGCTGTTAAGGTCTTCAGCACTTGATCTTCAGCTGTTGAAGTCTTCAGCACTTGTCAAACTACTGATGAGGCTTTCAGCAGTTGTTGTGATACCGTGTGGGACTTAGAGATTTTCTGATCTTGGCTCATTGGTTCTTTTGGTCCAACAAACTCCCCCTGAACCAATGCAGCCAAAACCTCTAACTTATTTAAACTCCCACTTATTGATGGCAAAAATGTTGGTCTTTTCCTTCTTGATCAGTAGAGAAGATGACCCATGTACGCTCCGGCCTGGGAAGAACCTCAAATATTTGTTTGGCAGAGTATGAATGGGAACTCTGTTTTGGGGAACTGGACACAGAGTTGTTATCCCATTCATGAGATTCACTTCCCCATAATGAGTCTGTACGACTCACGAACATAGGCCTCAAGGAGAACAATTTGTTCCTCTTGAGAGAGTTCTTCAGCTCCTCCTTCGAAGAGAACTCTGGACCATAGTACTCTGATAAGTACTTCATGGTCCTGCCATTTTTCAGCTCCACCGTAGTTACCTCCCTGTATACAATTCATCCGGATGGTTGCCTTCAGGAGTAACTGGAGCTCATTCTTTTGGATGTCTTCAAGCTTTTTGTATAACAACCCCTTCTTAATCATCTTGTTTTCTAGTAAGGCTTGAGGTGTCTTCTTTGCTTGGTGAGCTTTCTTGAATTCATCAATGATTTCCCAAGGTGAGACTACAACGGCCAACATGATGGTAGATTCTATTGTTTTTCGTACTTGGCCGTTGTATCTGTGTGGGATAGTTCTTTTATGGATTCTAGAACTCACCCTGGGGTCTGGCCATACTCTCACTCTCTCCTTCTGATACTGAAAGGTGTGTCTGAGAGTGTACAGCCTTTGAGCATGCCCTTTCATGGCTTGAATAGATGATGACTGAGGAAATTCCTTGTCAACCATCTTCAACAGTTGCTCATCGTGCTGTTTCTGCTGTTCTTCTTCTTCTATCTTGACTCTGACCATTTCCCTTTGAGAGTCAGGTGTGATCATGGATTGACTCTGGGGTTTTGGTAGCTTTAGAACAGCAGAGAGTGGCAGACTATCATCTTCATCCTCTTCTTCTGCTTCTTCTTCCATCCTCAGCACCCTTCTCCTTCTACGGGGTACATCACTGGATGATGTTGGGTTGGTGAAGGGATTGGTTTTGAAGAGAGAGGATGTTTGGATTTTGGCTTAGAGGTGGTTGGGAGATTTGAGGGATAGGATCTGTTTGAGTGGGTGGAAGGGAAGGTTGATCTAGCATCCTTGTAGTTAATTTTGCTTTTGTAAGTTTAGCCATCTCTAACCTTTTGCCAGCCCCAGCCTCATCAAGGCTTCCACAATGATCCCTTTGTTGAATTGCTCAGACAGACAGATTCTGGTGGCTATAGCCAGAATGCTGTCCCTGGACCATGCGCGGATCTCCATTAATGATCTTCCAAGTATTTTGCAATAAATCGGATCATTATTTCCAACCTCTCTTTCTCAAGAGCATCGTACCCTGCCCATCGGTTTGTATCTCTTGTACCTCTAACCTTCTGATCTCACTGTCCAGTGTGGCTGTGTCAAACCCCTGCCTGAATAGTTGGTCAATTATTTTATCCATGGAGCGGCTGTGTGGTGTCAGCTTCTTTGACCAGCTCCTCCAAGGATTTTTCTTCAGCAGTATGATCATCAGCACTTCTCTTTCGCTTGTACGTGAGCAGAGGTTGCTTTTCTTGTTCTCCTCTTCTCAGATCTCTTCCTCTTTCTATCTTTCACTGCAGTACTCTCCCCCTTTTTGGTTGCATTGGAGGAAGGGGTTGGTACCGCAGAAAGAGTCTTGTGGACAGCAGCATCAACCAGGGGCTGTAATGTTGAGGAAAGCCTCTCATCAAGGGCTTTGATCACTATATCAGTGATTATGGGGGTGATGAGAGGGAGGGAATTTTGAGTATAGCACCTATTTGCTCAGGAGGGTTCTGTTCCTGAGAAGTAGGGCCTGAAGCAGAGGCGGTGGTTGATTTGGGTGGCTCTGTGTTTGGGAAACCTTCAAGGGAAGGTGCCATCTGTGGGTGTATGAGGTGGCAGATGGACTTGCATCCTGAGACATCTTGGCCAGCAGCTCTTTGAGTCTGCTAACCTCATCCTCTAGAATGGTTTTTGAGCAACTACATCGAAGAAGAAGCTCAGGTCATCATCAGTTGATACTGAATCACCTGACCTCCTGCTTAGAGCAGGATTTACATGCACTGGGTGTAGACCAGTTGGTGCATGTGCCCCTTGTGCTTGGTACTGGGGACTTCCAGCCTCAGGACAATGTCCATCATCAGCTGTTGCCTCTAGGGAGGTCTTAGCAATGTTACCAGCCTCACTCTGGTCATGTGCTGAGTCAGAGGAGGTGGCAGCCTCACTAGATATTCTAAGCTCCTTCTCTACACCAGGAGATAGAATTGGGAAACCCCTGTGCTGTGGGTTCTCAAGTGCACTGTGTTCCTCCCCCTCAATTGTAGAGGTATTCCCAGTTGGAAGTGGTTTCTGGGGAGGGGGTGAGGAGTGCAATTGAGTCAGCACTTGAGCAACTATTAAAGTTGGGCTGTGAGGGGCGGTTGTTTGGGGTACAGGGGTAGAAGCAGTGTGCACCTGGGGTGGATGGTGCTCTTCAATGGCAATCTCCTCAAGTGAGGAAGATCCCAGATAAGTAGGTGCCCCTTGGGTTGCTGCAGGCTCCTGTTGAGAGGAAGCCTGAGCGGCTGTGGCTGGAGGAGTCATTGTATCCACTAGGGGTTTGGACTAGTGGATATATCCTGCGTTTGTGGTGCAGGAGCATCCTCAGGGGACTCAATTCCCTGAGTAGCCATTTTGGGTTTCTTTTGGTGGTTTGGTGGGGACATTGGATTTGGAGGTGGTGGCTGTGGGTTCCAGCTGCGTGGGTTTTCGCAGCTTGGCAGCCAGTTTGAGTGTCCGGTCAGAGTTGTGCCGGGAGTATACTTCTGGCAAAACAGCCGTAGCAGGGACTCCCAAGCCAACAAGTCCCTCAGCATTAAGCTGGTCTATTATAATGGCCATTATGAACCGTGGATAGAGTATCCAACGGTTGGCAGTTAGTTTTTGAGCCATATCTTTGAGCTCTGAAAATATTAATTCTGAAAATTCAGTGGTTGTTGCTCAAGGATAGAATACAATACCTGCTGCCATTTGGTGGACATTTGATCCCAAGACGATGTCTTAGGGGCCAAACATACATTGACCATATGAAAGATCAGGCGCTCAGCGTCATTAAAATGTTTCTTCATGATGGTGGTGGCACTGAGATCACCTTGATATCCATGCTGAGCAAATGATAGATCTATGGTGCCCTTCGGATATCCAGCAGGAGAGGTAGCATCACTCAGTTGAAGAATTTTACGGATTGTTGCAGGAGTAATCACTACTTCTTTGTTGTTGACGACTGACCGGAGGGATTGTGTGTGGCTCTCCTCAGTTGTAACAGTAACGTTTTCATCCAAAATTGGTTCAAGGATTCGGCATGTAAAACGGGGTTCAGAAGGAATGCCTTGTTGTATGGGGACTGAACCATAAGATCGATAGCAGTATCGAACTTAGTCCAGATCGGCGATTTTGTGAGGTAGGCAACACAGTTGTGTCGCGGTTTAATTTGCATAGACGCCATGGAAGTGTTTTGGAGAGGAACGTTAGGTTTGAAGAAGATAAGCATGGAGAGCTCAGGTTAAGGGTATTTATAGGGTACGGGTGAGGAAACGACTGAAGGATGTGGTGTTAGTCATCAGTAGTTTTAAACGACCGTTGACATGGTATTATCCTTTCAGACGTTGAAACAGCTGAAGTCGCGGTGTTAGGCATCAGTAGTTTAGAAAACTACTGAAGACCGTGGTTTTGACTTCAGGTGATTGAAACAACTGAGGACATGGTGTTTGTCATCAGTAGTTATGAAACTACTGAAGACAGTGGTTTTGTCATCAGCTGTTGTAAACAACTGAAGACTTGGTATTGGTCATCAGTAGTTATAAAACTGCTGAAGACGTGTTTTGCTTCAGTTGTTTAAAATGAAACAGCAGTGTACAAACGACTGAGGGAAAGTTCTCTTCAGCTGTTTTCGTCAATTCTTAGCTTTTCAGCTGTTTCAAACTGTCCTCAACACATTCATCAGTCTTTATGGCTGATTTCAGTTGTTTCATAGGACATCAGTACTTATCTGTTTTTACTGATTTCAGTAGTTATGACTACATCAGTAGTTGTAACTACTTCAGTAGTTTAGAGCAGATGAAGTACTTCAGTACTTGTGAGACTTTTAGCCTTCAGTAGTTATAAAAACTACTGAGGTTAAAAGAGCTCATCAGTACTATATGTGACAGCACTCATGATCATCAATATGAATTACTGAGATCATCAGTAGTTGTCACCTATTCTAGCTGCAGCATACCAAGCCTTAACACCAGGTTTTGGAAAGTTGAACTATCCAAAGGCTTAGTAAAAATGTCTGCAAGCTCATCAGCACTAGGCACAAACTTAGGATCAATCAGACCTTTTTCAAAACAATCCCTTATAAAATGATGTCTGATCTCTATATGTTTGGTCCTAGAGTGCTGGACTGGATTTTTGACAATGCAAAGAGCTGAAGCACTATCCATTAACAATGGAGTCTTAGTCTCTGTAATGCCATAATCCAAAAGTTGGTTTTGAAGCCAGAGTACCTGAGATGTACAGCTTGCAGCAGCAATGTACTCTGCTTCCGCCGCAGTGGATGTAGCAACTGAGGTCTGTTTCTTGCTCTGCCAAGAAATCAAGCAGTTGCCTAGGAATTGACATCCACCAGAAGTTGATTTCCTGGTCAACTTACACCCTGCATAGTCACTGTCAGAAAAAGCAACTAATTACCAGAATGTCTGGTAGAATACCATAAACCTAGAGATGGAGTGCCTTGCAGATATCTAAAGATCCTCTTGACTGCAATCAGATGAGACTCTTTAGGTGCAGCCTGAAATCTAGCACAAACACATGTAGCAAACATAATATCTGGTCTAGAAGCTGTTAAATACATCAAGGACCCAATCATACATCTGTAAAGTGTTTCATCAACCACTTTACCTTTCTGATCTGAGTCCAGTTGTGTGGTGCTGCTCATGGGAGTAGAACAGGGCTTACAGTTTTGTAAATCAAACTTTTGCAAAAGATCTTTTGTATATTTGGATTGATGAATAAAAATTCCATCAGCCTTTTGTTTGATTTGCAACCCCAGAAAGAACTGTAATTCTCCCATGGCACTCATTTCAAACTTCTGTTGCATCAACTTTGTAAAGGCATCACACAACTTTGGATCAGAGGATGCAAAAATGATATCATCTACATAAATTTGAACAAGTAGATTATGCTGCCCAGCTTTCTTAATAATAAAGTCTTGTCTATGGAGCCTCTAGTGAAATTGTTTTCCAGAAGAAAGTTTGATAATGTCTCATACCAGGCTCTGGAGCTTGTTTTAACCCATAAAGAGCTTTATCAAGCTTATACACCCAATTAGGATGTTTGTTGTCCTCAAAGCCTGGAGGTTGACATACATAAACCTCTTCTTTAACTTTTCCATACAAAAATGCACTTTTGACATCCATTTGAAAGACTTTAAGTTTTTGATAAGCAGCATAAGCTAAAAACAATCGAATTGCTTCCAGTCTGGCTACAGGGGCAAAGTTTCATCATAATCAATACCTTCTTCTTGTGCAAACCCCTGAACAACCAGTCTGGCCTTGTTCTTAACAATAAGCCCATTTTCATCAGTTTTGTTCCTAAACACCCATTTAGTGCCTATTGCACACTTACCTGGAGGTAGAGGAACCAGTTCCCACACTTGCTGTTTCTTGAACTGAAGAAGCTCAAGCTGCATGGCATCAACCCATCCATTGTCCTTTAAAGCAATGTGATAATTCTTTGGCTCTTGCTGACTGATGAAGAGAGCATAGAAGCAGAAGTTTGACAATTGACTTCTTGTTGATACTCCAGCAGTGATATCACCAATGATTTGAGACATGGGGTGATTCTTCAGATCTTGATACACAATGAGATCTGTGCAAGTGTTTGTAGCCGGTTCAGCAGCAACAGATGGTGATGGTGAATCATTTCCTTGAAACCAATCAGTGGATGGTAATTCAAAGGAAGTTGAATTCGAAGAAATCTCATCAGCATTTGTTGTGGATGGTGCTACTGGCGCTACAGGAACATCAGGTCTAGTTGAATCAGGCAGCTGATCACTAAACCTGAAGAGGTGAGTACTGCAATCATCATCATCATCAGCAGTACCACCAGGTGGTGAACTGTTGACAGGAGCAACAGCAGGAGTTTGATAAGGAACATATTGCAGTATGTCCAGATCAAATAACTCCACAGGACTTTGTGGAATCTTGTCCTTTGGAGATTCATTAAACTTAACATGTAGAGTTTCTTCAACCATCTTTGTTCTGCAGTTGAAGACTCTGTATGCTTTGCAAGTAGATGAATAACCAACAAAGTATCCTGCATCCACCTTAGGATCAATTTGTGGAGTTGATCCTTTGTGTTGAGAATAAAACAGGGACACCCAAATGCTTTGAAAAATGAAATCAGTGGAGCCAAATGATGGAGAACTTCATATGGAGTCTTCATCAACCTCTGATTTACTAAAACTCTATTTTGCACATAACAAGCTGTGTTGACAGCTTCGGCCCAAAAGGTCAATGGCAAACCTGAGTCAGCCAGCATGGACCTTGCAGCTTCAATGAGAGTCCTGTTCTTTCTCTCCACTACTCCATTTTGTTCTGGAGTCCTTGGAATGCTGAACTGCCTTTTGATTCCCTTTGAGAGATAGAAGTCATCAAGTGTATGATTTCTGAACTCAGTTCCATTATCACTCCTAATACACTTGACTGGAAGGGAATACTGCTTCTCAATGTACAGCACAAAGTGGATAATCTTCTGAGCAGCCTCATCCTTTGAATGTAGAAAGAAAGTCCATACAAATCTGGAGTAATCATCCACAATTACCAGACAGTATTTCTTCTTTGCCATGCTCATTACTCTCACAGGACCAAATAGATCCATATGCAGTAATTGCAAGCAGGCAGTGGACTTGGACACTTCAATAGGAGGAAATGAGACCTTGTGCTGTTTTCCTTTTAAACAAGCAGTGCAAGTTTCATCACAGTGGAACTCCTTTATTGGTAAGCCTCTGACTAAACTATTGTGGCTAAGCTGATTCATGTTTTTGAGATTAACATGACCAAGCCTCCTGTGCCATAGTTTAGATTCTTGAAAGAGGCTTTGGAAAATAGGCAAGGATTACCTTTGAGATCTATCTTCTTAGAGAGATCTAAGGCATACACTCTTCCTGTCCTGTTGGCTTTCAGGAGAGTGTGATCATCCAACACCTTGTCAATCAAGGGCAAAACTTTGGATGACAGAATCCTACAGTTTTGACTTGTGAAAAGGGCAACATGGCCTTTATCACACATTTGACTGACACTCAAGAGGTTGTACTTGAGATTTTCCACATGATTAACATCATCAAATTTGATTTCTCCATTGGAGACAAAGCCCTTACCGATGATGTAACCCCTAGCATCATTGCCAAAAGAGACAAATCCCTTCTTTCCTTGAGAGTAGTCATGAAGAGAAGATGTTCCCAGTCATGTGCATGGATCCCCCACTGTCTACATACCAGATGCTATTTTGGCATGTTGAAGAACCCTGCAATAATAAACAATCAGTTAGTTTTAGAGACCCAAACCTTTTTGGTTTTGGGCCTGGTCTCATCAATAGATGGTAAACTAGCATGTTTATTTGTAACAACAGCCTGAGAGGAAGAAGATGGTGCAGAAGAGGAGTCCTTTGGCTTAGACCTCCTTTTCTGTGGTTTCAACATAGGAGAATCTAGTTGGTTAACTCTACCCAACAGATGTTGTACCATCATCACCAGCTGTGTCTGATTTTGTGATAAAGCTTTCAGCTCATCAGACACATTGCTAGTGGAGTTAGATAAGGTCCTATGTTGCACCTTCTTCTTTTGAGCACCCTCAGCTGTCACCTGTTTAACTCCTTCCTTTTTGGATTGCTTTAAGGACTTAAGGGTTACAGGATTTGATGTTGCTGATACAAATGTGGTCTCAAACTCAGTTTTCATTTTTACCATTTTCTCATTAATTTCTTCCTTTTGTTTGAGTTTGGAACCTCTTTTGTACCAACAATCATCTGTAAGATGATTGAACAAACCACATACTTCACATGGTTTCTTCTTCATCTTAGGTTGATCATCAACTAAAGATGGTGAAGCAACAAGACTTGTTCTTCAATGCTTTGGAAGCATTGGTTGCTTTCTTGACAGCATCTTTAGTAGTCTTCAAACTCTTTCTACTGCCAGTTTTCTTCTCTTCAGTACTGACAGCAGTTGAAGTTTGAACTTCAGGAGTTGAATCCTGCTCTCCAGTCCTTTCAGGACCTTCAGGATTGACTCCTGAGTTGATCAACTTATTGATCATGTGAATGTCAGCATTTGGACCATCAACATCAGCTGATAGGTTCAAAGAGGACTTGATACTGACTGCTACTTCTGATTGTGCTGTATCAGAAGGTAGATCACATGACTTGATGGATTGGTTATCACTCTCACCATCAGATTCTACCTCTGCTCTTGGGGTAAAATCTGTAGGTGGAGCAGTGTGATTGTAACCAATTCCAAACTTCACATTTGAAGCAGATTGCTTACTAAGAAGCATTTCAAAACCTTTGCATGATTGTACCCATCTATCACACTCGACCTGGGTAACTGCAAGGGTTTCTTTGAGATCTTTGTACTTCTCTAAAAGTACATCTTCTCTAGCCTTATCATCAATTATTTTGCAATTCAGTTTATAAACCTCATCATTTTTATCTTTGAGCACAAACTCAAACTCAGCTTTGTTTTTGGAAATTACTTGTTCTAGCTCAATGTTCTTATTAATTAAAGCTACATTTGCTTCTCTAATGGAAGCAAATGCTGCTATGCATTGTTCAGAACATAATTTGGCTTTTGCCTCAGAGGATACCTGTGATACCTGTGGTGTAGAGGCATTGGAAGATGAAGTATCAGCAGACTCCAAAGCCATAAGAGCTAGATTCCCAAAGGGACTGTCACCACCATGTTGACCAGCACCTGAGAACAGTTGATCATGACCAGACAAGTCATCTGGTAAACTGCTCCAGTCAACAACTCCTGGGTGAAGAAGCTGTGTTGTTGATGATGAAGGTTGTTGATGAGATAGGGAAGGCTGAGGTTCTGGTAATGCATGAGGTTGTGGTGTCATAGGAACTTGAACTTGACTTGACTGTGGCATGTAATAACAAGGGTACTGATAAGGCATTTGACCCTGAGGAACAAAATATGCCGGAGATTGTTGTTGAGGATGATGACTAGATGTGACAGGATGTTGCCCTCTGTTTTGTTGACTGTTGCCAGGAAAAGTCACAAAGGGTGCAGTAGAGTTTGATCCAGTTGATCTACACTCTCTTGCAAAGTGTCCAAGCCGTTGGCATTTGTGACACCTCAACTTGCTCTTGTCAAAACCAACTTTGGTTTTGCCAGAGAGTCCTGGGAATTTTCTTCCAGTTCTTTTGTAGAACTTCTGAGATCTGATATTTATCAAGGCCATTTGGCTCAAAATATCCATCTCTTCTAAGTCATCATCAGCAATCCCCTTGAGATCATCCATAATGAAACATAAATTGTCATTATTACCTCCAGTAAACTGACCATCAACACTTACAAATGCAGAATTAGAAGTGCTCGAAGAGAAATTAATATGCTCATCATACTGGCATTCAGATGCAGCATATTCTGACTCATGACCCACCAAGGCAGTGTTGCCTTGAATAAAGTCTTCAGTGAGCTTTCCAGATGAAGACAGCTTTCTCTTCTGTTCTATCTCTCTCTCAAAAGTGAGCAATTTCCCATGGAGTTGGGTGAGAGATAGTTTGTCCAAACTTGCACTGGAGCGTAGGACAATAGTATATGTGTCCCATCTCTCAGGCAGTGATCTGAGAAATCTGTTATTCATCTGAATATTGGTGTATTCAAGTTTGACCATTTTTAGTTCAGAGATCAAACAAGAAAACCGCTCATATTGTTGAGTCAGTGTCTCACCCTTTCTATGAGAGAATGTCTCATATTGTTGGGCAAGAATTTCTCTATTATTTGCCAAGACCTCATCTGTTCCTCCAAATTGTTCTTTCAAAGCAATCCAGAGGTCATGGGCAGTTTCATGATGCATTAGCCCAGAATAGATTTCATTGGGCAAAGCCATGGCCAGAATTCCATGGGCTTTTGCATCAATCTCAAGCAACTTTTTATCCTCATCTGAGTATTGCTCCCTCCTCTTCGGAACCATTTGATTGGTTTCCGGTTATTCACCATAGGCTTGTGTGGACCATGTACCACTGATGTCCAACACCCTGCGCTGTTAACAGACAGGTGATGGAGCATACGTCTTTGCCATATGTTATACTCATTCCTAACCAGCATAGGAGGCTTGGTTGAGGAACCAGTATTGTGAGGATCATTGGAGGGAGTGGTCATTTTCAGTTCAAAAACAGTTTAGTTCAAGTTTTAAAAAGTTTTAGACAAACCACAACAAACTCAATGAGAACCAAGAATAATCTCAGGATGAATGAGCAGAAATACAGAAAATTCAATCTCTATAACCGTTTCTTGCAAAAACAAAAGCTAATTCAATCAAACTTGGATCTTGAATAGCAGTTTCAATGATCAATTATTAGATCGATCAATGATTAACCTGCTCTGATACCATTTGACAGGATCAGTGATCACAAGTTTGATGTATCAGAATATAAAGCAGCGGAATACACAACACGAATTAGACAAATTGTAGCAAGCAAACAATATATGTAAGCGTTAAGATCGCATACGTTATAGGGAGAGAATATGAATTTCTGATTTCTAGGAATGTTTATAGATGTAGAATATTTCTAATCGAATCAATCAATCATTCCATTCAATTGCTCATATCGCTCACTATTACAATGGTTGTCACTCCTTATATAGAGTGCAACAGTCACTGCTGTTATCACGGAAAGTGACAACTGGCAGATCCAATACAGAAATAACTAATTCTTAACAAACTACTGAAATGTTCACAACTACTGAGAACATTCAGCAAGTTAAGTACAAAATATAAAACTACTGAAACTACAACGACTGAAGAACAAGCTCTTCAGTCGTTTTACAAAACTACTGAAACATAAAATAAAACTACTGATATCACAACTACTGAAGAAGTACTCTTCAGCAGTTGTGACAAACTACTGAGGCTTCAGTACTTGATCTTCAGACTTTGACCTTCAGGCGTTTCATCAGCTGATGACTTCAGTAGATATCATCAGCTGATGTCTTCAGTCTTTGTCTTCAGACTTTGTACATCAGTTGTTGATCTTCAGCACTTGTGAACTCTTCAGCTGTTGTTCTTCAGTACTTTGGTCTTTCAGCTTCAACTTGTGTTCTTCAGCTGTTGTACTTCAGCACTTTGGTTCTTCAGCTGTTAAGGTCTTCAGCACTTGATCTTCAGCTGTTGAAGTCTTCAGTACTTGTCAAACTACTGATGAGGCTTTCAGCAGTTGTTGTGATACCGTGTGGGACTTAGAGATTTTCTGATCTTGGCTCATTGGTTCTTTTGGTCCAACAAATGCCAATCTGTCTGGAGAGCTGAAAGCTTTATCACAAAATCAGACATAGCTGGTTATGATGGTTCAACATCTATTGGGAAGAGTTAACCAGTTAGATGTTCCTATGTTGAAACCACAGAAAAGGAGGTCCAAGCCAAAGGATTCCTCTTCTTCACCATCTTCTTCCTCTCAGGCTGTTGTTTCCAACAAACTGTTAGTTTACCATCTGTTGATGTGAACAGGCCCAAAACCAAAAAGGTTTGGGTCTCAAAATCTAACTAATTTGTTCTGTTTTGCAGGGTTCTTCAACATGCCACAGAGGCATCTGGTATGTAGACAGTGGAGGATCCATGCATATGACAGGAAATAGATCACTTCTTAATGACTACTCTCAAGGAAGGAAGGGGTTTGTGTCATTTGGCAATGATGCAAAGGGTTGCATCATCGGCAAATGCTTTGTTTCCAATGGGGAAATAAAGTTTGATGATGTTAACCATGTTGAAAATCTCAAGTACAACCTCTTGAGTGTCAGTCAAATGTGTGACAAAGGCCATGTTGCTCTTTTCACCAGTCAGAACTGTCGAATTCTGTCATCCAAAGTTCTAAGTTTGATTGATAAGGTGTTGGATGAATACACTCTCCTGAAGGCCAACAGGACAGGAAGAGTGTATGCCTTAGATCTTTCCAAGAAAATAGATTTCAAAGGCCATCCTTGCCTATTTTCCAAGGCTTCCCCTCAAGAATCTACTCTATGGCATAGAAGGCTGGGTCATGTTAATCTCAAAAACATAAATCAGCTGATAAACCATGGTTTAGTAAGGGGACTGCCTATGAAGGAGTTCAAATGTGAAGATAACTGCACTGCTTGTTTAAAAGGAAAACAACACAAAGCTTCATTTCCCTCCATAGAAGAACCTAAGTCCACTGCCTGCTTACAACTTCTTCACATGGATCTCTTTGGTCCTGTGAGAGTGATAAGTATGGCTAAGAAGAAATACTGTCTGGTAATTGTGGATGATTACTCCATATTTGTATGGACTTTCTTCTTGCATTCAAAGGATGAGGCAGCTCAGAAGATTATCAACTTTGTGTTGTATGTTGAGAAGCAGTATTTCCTCTCAGTCAAGTGTATTAGAACTGATATTGGAACAGAATTCAGAAACAATACATTTGATGAGTTCTACCTCTCAAAGGGAATCAAGAGGCAGTTTAGCATTCCAAGAACTCCTGAACAAAATGGAGTAGTGGAGAGAAAGAACAGGACCCTTATTGAAGCTGCAAGGTCCATGTTGGCTGATTCTAGACTGCCAATGACTTTTTGGCTGAAGCTGTCAATACAGCTTGCTATGTACAGAATAGAGTTCTAGTAAATCAGAGGTTGATGAAGACTCTATATGAAGTTCTTCATCATTTGGCCCCTCTAATTTCATTCTTCAGAGCTTTTGGTGTCCTTGTTTCATTCTCAACACACGGGATCAACTCCAAAAATTTGATCCTAAGGTGGATGCAGGGTACTTTGTTGGTTATTCATCAACTTGCAAAGCATACAGAGTCTTCAACTGCAGAACAAAGATGGTTGAAGAGACTCTACATGTTAAGTTTAATGAATCTCCAAAGGACAAGATTCCACAAAGCCCTGTGGAGCTATTTGATTTGGACATACTGCAATATGTTCCTTATCAAACTCCTGTTGTTGCTCCTGTCAACAGTTCACCACCTGATGGTACTGTGATGCTGATGATGATGATGATAGCAGTACCCACCTCTTCAGGTTTGGTGACCAACTGCCTGTTTCCTCTAAACCTGATGCTCCTGTAGCTTCAGTAGCTTCATCCACAACAAGTGCTAATGAGATTTCTGCATCTTCAACTTCATTTGAGTTGCCACCATCTACATGGTTTCAAGAGTCTACATCAACATCTGTTGCTGCTGAAGGTTCTACAAACACTTGCACTGATCTCATTGTTTATCCAGAGCTGAAGAATCACCCAATGTCTCAAATCATTGGTGATATCAATGCTGGAGTTTCAACCAGAAGTCAATTGTCCAATTTCTGCTTCTATGCTCTCTTCATCAGTCAGCTAGAGCCAAAGAATTATCATGTTGCACTTAGAGACAATGGCTGGGTTGAAGCAATGCAGCTTGAGCTTCTTTAGTTCAAAAAGCAGCAAGTGTGGGAGCTTGTTCCTCTTCCCCCAGGTAAGTGTGCAATAGGCACTAAATGTGTGTTTAGGAATAAAACAGATGAAAATGGGCTTATTGTTAACAACAAGGCCAGACTGGTTGTTCAGGGGTTTGCACAAGAAGAAGGTATTGATTATGATGAAACCTTTGCCCCTGTAGCCAGACTGGAGGCAATTAGATTGTTCTTAGCCTATGTTGCAGTCCACAATATTAAAGTTTTTCAAATGGATGTTAAAAGTGCATTTTTATATGCTAAAATAAAAGAAGAAGTTTATGTGTGTCAACCACTAGGTTTTGAGGATAATAAACACCCAGAATGGGTATACAAGCTTGATAAGGCTCTTTATGGGTTGAAACAAGCTCCTAGAGCCTGGTATAAGCCATTATCTAACTTTCTTCTGCAAAATAATTTCACTAGAGGCTCCATAGATAAAACCTTATTTATTAAGAAGGTGGATTAGCATAAGCTACTTGTTCAAATTTATGTTGATGATACTATATTTGCATCCTTTGATCCCCAGTTGTGTGATGATTTTACAAAATTAATGCAAAGGAAGTTTGAAATGAGTGCAATGGGAGAATTACAGTTCTTTCTAGGCTTGCAAATCAAACAAAAAGCTGATGGAATTTTCATTCATCAGTCTAAATATACAAAAGATCTTTTAAATAAGGTTGATTTACAAAACTGTAAGCCCTGTTCTACTCCCATTTGCAACACCACACAATTGGATATTGATCAGAAAGTAAAGCTGTTGATGAAACGCTTTACAGATGTATGATTGGGTCCTTGATGTATTTAACAGCTTCTAGACCAGATATTATGTTTGCTAGATGTGTTTGTGCTAGATTTCAGGCCACACCTAAAGAGTCTCATCTGATTGCAGTCAAGAGGATCTTTAGATATTTGCAAGGTACACAATCTCTAGGTTTATGGTATTCCACTGGGCACTCTTGCAAATTAGTTGCTTTCTTTGATAGTGACTATGCGGGGTGTAAGTTAACCAGGAAAAAAACTTCTGGTGGATGTCAATTCCTAGGCAACTGTTTGATTTCTTGGCAGAGTAAGAAACAAACATCTGTTGCTACATCCACTGCTGAAGCCAAGTACATTGCTGCTGCAAGTTGTACATCCCAAGTACTCTGGCTTCAGAATCAACTTTTGGATTATGGCATTACAGAGACTAAGACTCCGTTATTAATGGATAGTGCTTCAGCTCTTTGCATTGTGAAAAATCCAGTCCAGCACTCTAGGACCAAACATATAGAAATTAGACATCATTTTATAAGAGATTGTTTTGAAAAGGGTCTAATTAATCCTATGATTGTGCCTAGTGCTAATGAGCTTGCAGACATTTTTACTAAGCCTTTGGATAGTTCAACTTTCCACAACCTGGTGTTAAGGCTTGGTATGCTGCAGCTAGAATAAGTGACAACTACTGATGATCTCAGTAATAAGTACTGATGATCATTGGTAACCATGTCACATATAAGTACTGATGAGTTCTTTTACCCTCAGTAGTTTTTATAACTACTGAAGGCTAAATGCCTCACAAGTACTGAAGTACTTTATATGTTCTAAACTACTGATGTAGTTACAACTACTGAAATCAGTAAAAACAGATAAGTACTAACGTCCTATGAAACACCTGAAAAGCAGATGAAAAGTCTGATGAGTAAGTGTTGAGGACAGTATGAAACAACTGCAAAGCTAAGAATTGACGAAAACAGTTGATGAGTAATTTCTCTTCAGTTGTTTCTACAACTGCTGTTTCTAAAACAACTGAAGCAAGACCACAGTCTTCAGTAGTTTCACAACTACTGATAACTAATACCAAGTCTTCAGTTGGTTACAACAACTGATGGCAAAACCACTGTCTTCAGTAGTTTCACAACTAGTGATGACAAACACCAAGTCCTCAGTTGTTTACATCATATGAAGGTCAATACCACGTCATCAATAGTTTCAAACAGCTGATGACCACACCAAAACCTTCAGTAGTTTTCTTTCAGCCTTTTCCTATCCCAACCCTATAAATACCTGTCTTCTTCTCAAACGTTCCATTATCCGTTCTTCTGACCTTCATACTCTCAAAAATGGCAACCATGAGTCTAAAACCCAGACATAATTGCATCACCTACCTCACGAAATCGGCCTTCTGGACAAAGTTTGATCACGCCATAGACCTAATGGCTGATTCTCAGTATAGTACTGCTCTACTCTTAAACTCGACCATCTACCCAGAGTCAGTAAGTCAGTTTTGGTCCAATGCCTACGTTCACACTATGTGCCTTCCGGCCAAGTTTCTGTTCGGTCATTGGTCAACCAAAAACAAGTAGAGGTTACACCTGATAGCATTCGTCGAGTGCTAAATTTACAAGATGCTACTGCTGTGACTGAGTACCCGAAGGGCACAACTGATATGTCCTTCATCAACAATGGGTACGACGGAAATCTTTGAGCTACTACCATACTGAAGAAGAACTTCCCTCATGCTGAAAGACTGATATTTCATATGGTGAATGTTTGCTTAGCCTCGAAGACATCCTCATGGGATGAAATGTCTTCCCGGTGGCAACAGGTATTCTATTCAATTTTAGAACACCAACTTTAAATTTTTCACAAATTGTGTTTCTAGAAATCAAAGATCTGGCACAGAAACCTGTGGGAAACAGATGGCTATTATATCCCAGGTTTCTGATGGCCATAACTTTAAATGAATTACAAACTGATGGCCTTGTTGGCCTTGGAGTCCCTGCACCAGCTGTTGTAGCTGAGGTATACTCCAGGCATAACTCCGACCAATCTCTTAAAGAAGCTACCCGTTTGCTCAAACCCAAGCAAAGGGAACCCACAGCTTCAACTGCCAGATCCAAAGTCCCCACCAAGCCAAAATCCAAACCCAAAAAAGCTAATCAGGGAGATGAGTCCCCTAGTGATGCTCCTGTACCACCCAAACAGGATAAACCTACTGGTTCAAACCCTCCAGTAGTGTTAAAGACTTAACCAGCAATAGCCGCACAGGTATCCTCTCAAAAGGATCCCGTTGCAACCACTTCAGGGGAAACCACATTACTGAGACCTCTCTCACTTGAGGAGGTTATCATTGAAGAGCATCCCTCTCCCCAGATGCAATCAGCTTCTATCCCCTCTCCCCATGCAAATGCCCCCTAAGTCCAACCATTGTAATTGCTAATGTGCTAACTCAGCTGCATGCCTCTCCTCCTCCCCTACAACCACCAACAAAGGGGAGAACAACAACAATTGAGGAAGAGGATACACATGCTTCTGACAACCCACAGCACCGGGGTTTAAATGTTCTATCTCCTGGTGTGGATATGGAGATCAGAATATCTGGTGAGGCTGCCACCTCTTCTGAATCAGCATATGATCAGACTGAGGTTGGCAAGATAACTAAGACCTCACCAGAGGCAACAGCTGATGAAGGACAAAGTCCTGAGGCTGGAAGTCCCCAGTTCCAAGACAAAGGGGCACATGCTACATCTGGTCTACACCCAGTGCATGTTCATCCAGCTACAAGCAGGAGGTCAGGTGATTCAGCATCTGCTGATGACGACCTGGGCTTCTTTTATAATGTTCTTGCCCAGAACATAATCCTAGAGGAGGAAGTCAGTAGGCTGCAAAAACTAGTTGACCAACTCTCTCAGGGAGAAAGACCATCTGCCACCACATCAACCCAACAGATGGCACCTTCCTCTGAAGGTCACTTAAACACACATCCACTCAAAGAATCTCAGCCACCTGCCTCTGGTTCTGGCACCATTTCTCAGAACCAAAACCCCCCTGAGCAAATGGATGCTATCCCTCAAAATCCCCTATCTCTTATCACACCGCAGATAACTGAACTTGTCATTAAAACTGTTGATGAGAGACTTTCTTCTGTCTTACAACCTATGGTGGAGGATGTACTAAGCCAAAAGCTTTCTGCTGATCAAACCCTTAAAACCAATGCACCCAAAAAGAGGGAGATTCCAGCAGTGAAAGCTAAAAGAAAGAGGATGGAGAGGAGAAAGAGAAGAGAAGGACAAAGAAGTGGAAAAAGAGAAGGACAAAGAAGTGGAAATAGAGAAGGACTGTGTGTATGAGATCGAGAAAGAGAAGGAGAATGAGAAGGGAGCTGAAAAGGAGAAAGTACATGAAAGTCAAAAGGACTTTCATGTCACATATAAGAAAAAGAAAAGTGCTGAAAAAGAGAAAAACTTGAATGAAATGGTTAAAGAGGCTGATGCTGAACACAACAGATCAATGGACAATATCATTGATCAGTTGTTTAGGCAAGGTTTCAATACTGAAAAGCTGGACTCTGAAATAAGAAGATTAGAGATCGAAGAGATTCAATAAAGATGGTCCAGCTACAGCACAATGGATAGAGAAAGACTTGAGATCATGATCAGATTTATAAGCAAATACCTTGGGAGATCATTAATCGAAATCAAAACATGGACCAGGGACAGATCTTGGCCATAACCTCCAAGATTTGTTCGTCTGAGGCATATACTAAGGGATTAGTAATAGAAGCTTTGAATGAAGCAGGAGCAGGGAGCAGGACTGAGCTAGCCAAACACTCAAAAGCCACACTCACCTCCAAAATGCTAACTCAGCCTGTCAACATTCCCTCTCCAAAACAACCACAACCACAACCCACAAAACCAACTCCCTTACCCTCAAAACCAACAGCCGATGATGCACCTAAGCAGAAGAAGAGAAAGGTGTTGAGGCTGGAAGAAGAAGAAGATGATGATGAAGACAGGCTGCCGATCTCAGCTGTTCTGCACTTGCCTAAGGCCAAAGATCTCTCTCTTGTAATAACTCCTGAGCAACAAAGAGATGCAATCAAAGTGAAATTGGAAGAAGAAGAACAACACAGATTGCACGATGAAGAGTTATTGAGGAGAGTAGATAAAGCATATGTAGCCACTTCCTCCATCATTAATATGAAAAAACAAGCTCAGAGGATGTATACTCTTAGACATACTTTTCAGTATGTGAAAGAAAGAGTAAGAATTTGGCCTGATCCCAGGGTGGCTCATAGAATACAAAAGAAGAATATCGCTCAGAGATACAATGGGCAAGTGAAAAAGATTGTAGATGAAGTGATCTCCTTAGCCCTTGTAGTCTCACCCTGGGAAATCCTGGAAGATTTCAAAAAGGCCTACACCTCAAACATGCCCCCACAAAAGATGCTGGAGAACAGAATGATCAAAAAGGGGCTGGTGTATAAGAGCATGAATGAGATCAGAAAGGATGAGTTACCACTTCTGTTAGAAGGTCATCATCCTGATGAATTTGCTTATAGACAGATTACAACAGTGGTACTCAAAAATGGAAAACAGGTCAAATTCCTGTTTGAGTACTATGGGCCGGAAGGATTCTTCGATGGTGAGGCAGAGGAGCTCACCATGGAGGAACAAATTGTATTTTTGGAGGCCTACACCAGGGAATCCTACAAGCTCATAGTTGGGAAGTGAGTCTCATGGATGGGGAAACAGCTCAGTGTCCAATTCCCCAATACAGAGCTCCCATCCATATATTGCCAACCAAATCATCAGAGACTCATTCCCAGGCCAGGGCTTATATGGGTCATCTTCTCAACTGATCAAGAAGGAAAAAGACCAACCATTCTGCCAACAATAAGTGGGAAAATAAATCAATTAGAGGTTTTGGCTGCATTGGTTCAGGGGGAGTTTGTTGGATCAAAAGAACCAATGAGCTAAGATCAGAAAACCTCTAAGTCCCACATGATATCACAACAACTGCTGAAGGCTTCATCAGCAGTTCGACAAGTGCTGAAGACTTCAACAGCTGAAGATCAAGTACTAAAGACTTCAACAGCTGAAGACTAAAGTGCTGAAGTCCAACAGCTGAAGAATACAAGTGCTGAAGCTGAAGACCAAAGTACTGAAGTTCAACAGCTAAAGATCAAGTACTGAAGACTTCAACAGCTGAAGACTAAAGTGCTGAAGCTCAACAGCTGAAGAACACAAGTGCTGAAGCTGAAGACTAAAGTGCTGAAGTCCAACAGCTGAAGAATACAAGTGCTGAAGCTGAAGACCAAAGTACTGAAGTTCAACAGCTGAAGAGTCCACAAGTGCTGAAGATCAACAACTGATGTACAAAGTTTGAAGACAAAGACTGAAGACATCAGCTAATGAAACGTCTGAAGTTCAAGTCAGAAGATCAAGTGCTGAAGTTTCAGTAGTTTGTCACAACAGCTGAAGAGTACTTCTTCAGTAGTTGTGATAGTTTATGTTTTTACTTTCAGTAGTTTTATGTTTTTACTTTCACTAGTTTTGTAAAACGACTGAAGAGCTTGTTCTTCAGTCGTTGTAGTTTCAGTAGTTTAGTTTCAGTAGTTTTATATTTTATGCTTAGCACTCTCTGATATGTTCTCAGTAGTTGTGAACATTTTAGTAGTTTGTTAAGTGTTATTTATTTTTGTAATAAATCTGCCAGATGTCACTATCCCGTGATATCAGCAGTGATTGCACTCTATATAAGGAGTGTCAACCTAATCGTAATTGGTGAATGATTGAGCAGAAACATTTGATATAATTGAAACATTCCTTTTCATAGAAATATATTCTCTCGTTATAACCGTATTTGTTCTTAATGCATACGAATATCAAATTCTTCCTATAATTTGTCTAATTCTTGATCTTATTCCGCTGCATTACACTCTAATCCATCAAACTTGAGATCACTGATCCTATCAGCTTGGGTTGTCAATTCTAATTGATTTTTTTCAGTGTGCAGGAATAATGTTGGAGAGCTGACAACAAGTGGTATGTTGACAGTGTTGTTCTAGGCATATGACAGGAAACTGTTCTCATCTCCATGACTTCAAGCATAAAAATTCCTTATATGTGGCGTTTCGTGGAGATAAGAAGGGAGGTAAAATAATTGGTGAAGGAATGGTAACTAATGGTGTGCTCAAATTTTAGAAAGTAAACTATTCTGAAAATTTACAATATAATTTACCGAGTGTGTTTCAATTTGTGATCAAAATTATACCACATTATTTGATAACACTAATTGTTACATTCTTAAACCAGGTTTTGCAGTTCCAGAAGGTTGGATCCTTCTTAAAGTATCAAGAAAAAGAAACACATATGTTTTGGATATGAACAACACTCCACTGATAAGACATGAAACATGCCTCCTATCCAAATCATCAGAAGATGAATCTCAATTGTGGCATAGAAGGCTTGTTCATTCTAACATGAAGATCATGAACAAATTGGTGAGAAATGACCTAGTCATTGGGTTGCCAAAGAAAGAATTTTATTGTTCAAACCATTGTTCTTCATGTTTTAAAGGAAAACAACATAGAGTGTCTCATAAATCCAAAATTATCAATACAAACACTACACCACTCAAATTGCTTCACATGGATCTGTTTGATCCAACCAATGTGATAATCATTGGAAAGAGGCAATGATTTCACTAGATTCACATGGGTCTTCTTCTTAAAATAAAAGAGCGAAACAATAGAAAGATTAATGAAGTTTTTCATCAAGATTGAGAATCAACTTGATTTAAAAGTTCAAATTTTTAGGAGTGACAATGGGATTGAATTTGTTAATACTGACGTACATTCTTTTTGCAACAATAAAGGTAATGCAAGAAAATTTAGTGCACCAAGAACTCCACAACAGAATGGAGTTACTGAAAGAATAAACAAAAACACTTATTGAAGTAGCAAGAACAATGCTTGCTGATTCTTAATTGCCAATCATCTTTTAGGCTGAAGCAGTGAATACAACATGCAATGTTCAAAATAGGACATTGATTGTAAAAGAACATAAGAAAACACCTTATGAGCTTTGATTTAAAAGAAAACCTTACATAGGATATCTTAGAGCTTTTGGGTGTCATGTATCTAATTTAAACACAAAATAACTATTGGGATAATTTTTAGAAAAATACCTATGATGGTTTCTTGTTGGATATTCTTCAACATATAAATCTTATAGGATTTACATTCCATAACATAACATTGTGGAAGAAACTCCTAATGTATCATTTGATGATTCCTTATTTCTTAAATCTGTAAAATGATCATCATGGTCGTTTGATATAGATGCTCTAAGAGATTCATTTAACTTAGGTTATTTGAATAATGCTGGATCTGATGATACATGCTTTCCATTTGTTCCCCCTAATATGAATGAAGTATCACTATCTGTTGATACTCCAAGAAAACACTCATCAAGTATCATGGAACAAGAAACAAAAAATAACAACCATGATGCTTCTCAAGTCCAGCCTCATGGATATACATCTTCAGATGAAAACACTTCATCCGTAGCTACCACCTCTGCAACCGTAGAGACATTTCATGCATCTGGAGATATGAATAATGTCTCAACTAGTGTTCCATGTTTTCAAGAAGATACAACAAACATTGAAGATTTTTTAGCAAATCCTCGTACATCATCCGTAGAAGTTATGGTAACTCCTACAGAAGAACAAATTGCTTCCAGAGAAGTTCCTGCAGAAGATATTAATAATACTGCTAATGATCAGACTCAGGAAGATCATTCCATGCCCAATGTTGAAAAAGAGGAACACTTTTATTACTTCCTAAATTCATCAGCTGGATTGAATCCATCTGCATCAATAAATATGACTAACTTGGAATCATCTATTCCAGTTGAATCTACTCCAACAACAAGAACTTATAGCACACAGCCAGTACACAACATTATTGGTGATCTTAATAAAAGAACAACAAGAAGTCAAGATGGAGCTGCAAACATCGGTCTTTTCACTTATTTTCTTTCACAAATAGATCCTCCAAACATCACAGATGCTCTAAAGGACAATAGCTAGATTGAAGTTATGCAAGAAGAGCTTTAACAATTCAGAAGGCGGAAAGTCTGGAATCTAGTTGATTTACCAAAAGGCCCACATCCAACTAGAACAAGATGGCTCTTCAAAAATAAACTAGATGACATAGGTATTATTGTGAGAAACAAAGGAAGGTTGATTGCACAAGGTTACACATAGAAGAAGGAAGAGACTGTGATGAAGTTTTTGCACCAGTTGTAAGAATTGAAGCCATAAGAGTATTCCTAGCATATGCATCATTTAAGAAGTTCATTATGTATCAAATGTATGTCAAATGTGATTTCTTGTATGGGAAAATTGATGAAGAAGTCTATGTATGACAACCTCCTGGATTTGAAGATCATCATTACCCACATAGGGTATATTAGCTTGACAAAGCATTGTATGGTCTTCAACGAGCACCAAGAAAGTGGTATGAAACATTATCTTCTTTCTTGCTCAAGAATGGATACATAAGAGGAACCATTGATCAGATTCTCTTTCTAAAACAATAACATCAAGATCTCTTAGTTGTTCAAGTTGATGTTGATGACATTTATTTGGGTCAACTGACAAGAGATTATGTGTAAGCTTTGAAGAGTTGATGAAATCTAAATTTTCGATGAGTTCAATAGGAGAATTAACTTTCTTCCTTGGTCTACAAGTTCATGAGAAGACAGATGGCATTTTCATCAATCAAAAGAAGTACATACATCAAATATTGAAGAAGTACAACCTAGTTGATACATCTTGATTGATGAAATTGTACTTGATCGTACCGGAAATTTGTTGATCAAAGATTATATAGATCAATATAGGATCACTTATGTATTTAACTGCTAGTAGACCTGATATTATGTTAGTTATGTGTGTTTGTGCTAGGTACCAATCAGATCCCAAAGAGTCTTATCTAAATGCTATGAAGAGGAGTTTCATATATCTGAAAGGAAAACCTGCTCTTGGAATTTGGTATCCAAAGGATGGTGATTTTATCTTTACTCATATTCAGATAGCGACTATGGAGATTGCAATAATAATAACAGAAAGTCCACAACTAGTGGATGTCAGTTCATAGGACCAAGACTAGTTTCATGGCAGTGCAAGAAGCAACAAATGTAATTGTATCCACAACTGAGGTTGAGTACATAGCTGGTTCAGTTGGTTGCTCTGAAGTGCTTTGGTTGCAAAACCAATTACTTGATTATGGTTTCAACTTCCTTCATACTGCAATTTACATTGACAACTCAGTTGCTATGTTTATTACTGCTAATTCATTGCAATATAGTAAAACAAAACACATTGAAATAAGATATCATTTTTTGACATATTTCTCAGAAAAAAGTTTTGATCAAGTTAGTCAAAGTGGATACAATAAATCAGCTTGTTGATTTATTCACTAAAGCCTTTGATTCAATTAGATTTAATTTTCTAATTGAGTCTCTAGGTATGCTTAACTTAGATTAATCATTATAAACAAGGAAATCATGTGTCTGTCCTTGTAAATACTTATAATAAAAAATAAAAAATAGAAAAAATTGCCTTTCTATCTGTGTCTTTTAATTCTGCATAACATATGTGTGCGATGTGATAATACACTATGCCTTCACTTTTCCTTGAATTCTTAAGAATCATTAAAATCTAATCAAGTTTCTTGATATGTGAGTAGGTTCATCCTGAGTGGAAACTACACTAAGTGTAAACAAAGACCTGGGTGTATGAAAAGAACATGATCCTCATCAACCCTCTATTTTGTGTAAACAAAGACATGGGTCAATGGCACCTTTGTTTTACAGAAGTAAAGACCTGGTGATCTTTTGATGATCATATCTAAGCTCTCAAAAGAATCCTCTATGATCAACTGTAGATTAAATTTAGAGCTTCTACATCAATGCATTAATGAGATGTCAAATGCATCTCAAGATAGAACTTATAAGTTAAAGTACATAGTTCTAAGTATGAAAAGGTGATGATTTGACTCACAAAGGGAGGACAAAAACTAAGTGAATTGAATATGAAGCCCATAACAATTACCTCTTAATAAACATGAAAACATGATAAACAACATGCCTAGTTGAGATAATACTCTTGTATGGATTTAAGTGGACAAACATACTTGCAATCGGGACTAATATCAGGTATGAATTTATCAAACAAATCAATTAGGATGATGATTAGTGTTATAGTATGATTCCATTCTATGTGTATATATGCTTGTACATGGCACTCATTTCAATTTTATGTATTTTGAATTGATTTCTTTATGTTTGGCATGTTTGGACAGACATGTGTGTTTCATGATATTCTTCTTATAAATTTATGATAAATACTTTTTTTCATCATTGATAAAAAATTTAGGGGGAGTAGAATCATGAAAATTATTAACAACAAAATTGTCTAATGAATTGTCAATATAAAGGAGCTGGAACCAAAGCACTAACTTGGTTTTTGGATATATGAAGCCTTTAAAAACCTTCTTGTACACAATTGTCATGAATACAAAGTCAACAAGGTACAATAGCAATTAATGGTTCGATGACTTGATTAGAACCATACAACAGAATAAGATTTCAATCGTGGCTTGGTAAACATTAGTAGAAGCTATAGTTCATTCTAAACATCAGCAGAAACTACAGTGCAAAACTTAAGGGGGAGTACAATATGACTATCCGTAGATTGGTAATATTTTACTATTATTTTACTAGTATAATTTATTTCCATAGATTGGTAACCCATGGAAAATCAAGTTATACTTCAATTCAAACTTTTAGTTTTAGGTTAGGCATCTGCAGATATCCTACAGAAGCACTATGCACTGAAATCTACGGAACTAATACAATTCCAAGGAAGAATAATAAGAGAAGAATAATAAGAAAAGTGGGACCCATTTCATTAAAAAAATGAAATAAATGTGTCCGATGGAGTATAAATGATGTTTTTGACTTGGAATTCATTATTCACTTTTTCAGAAAACTTTTTCAGACCTAGAAAAACATTCTCAAGAAACCTTTTTACCTCGTTCACAAACATTCAAAATACTGAGCCAAATCATCAAACAAACATATAATACTGATCTCATATCACTATGATAAAGGTCAAACATGTCGTAATAATCGAAAATGAATTGTCTGATTCTTGATTATCATCATAACTGTTCATATTCTCATATCAGTAATGTTGATTCTATCGTAATTGTCTTTATTCTTATGACCTAATGAGTAATCGATTTGCAAGGGAGCCGAATGTGTGCGCATTCTTAAATCCTGATGACCCTATTTTGGAAGGATGTTGAGACATCATCCACTATCATGTCAGTAACGTTGATTCTATCGTAGTTGTTTTATGCCTTATCAGTGGAGGTTGTGATACATCAATCACACATTGTTGATTTTAGAACTCGGCTAGAGTAGAAAAGGAAGGAGATGATGAGGTGTTACATTCAGATATTGGGAATGAACACTTAAGGATTGATGAACAATGTATCAGGAAAAATCTTAACTTGGGAGATGTCAAGATAGGTCATCTAGATGTGTTCCAGAATGAATACATAGAAAAGATATTCTATCTGATGGGTTATGATGGAAATTTTGACAAAGATGAGATCAAGAAAGGAGGATTGTATAATGTTCCTGTGTCACACCTATCTGAAGTGCATTTGAAATACGAAGCCTGGACTAGACAGATTTTCAAGGCACATATCATCTAGAATCATAGGTGTATTTGAAGGGAGAACATACAATTACTCTAAGTACACCCTTGGATGTTTGTGCGATCAAGTAAGAGTTCAGAAGGCAGACAAGATGTACATGTTCCCAAGGTTCCTGCAACCGATCATTGTCGATACATCATGTACCTAGTTTATGTTCTTAATGTAAAAGTCTTTTATTTCTTACACATGTGTAATGAAATTACTTAATGAAATATAATATGCTTTTGATGTTTATTTGTCTTTGAATATTTCATATTATTATTGTATTTGGTATAATTCATATCTATGAACATCATATATAGGTTTGAGGTTATTGTACATAGTTCTAAGTCAATAATGATTGAGAACTATGCTCAACTTAGTTGGGTGGTTATTCATGCTAATGGACAATACTTATGGACCATATGCACGAAGGAATCATGCTTATGGACTAGTTGCACGACTAAACCAGGAGACCGGATCATTCATATGACTGATACATAAGGTTTATTCAGTCGTGCGTATGAATCAACCGCATAAGTCAGTCGCACGACTAAACCATGCTAATGGTTCGGTCGTACGAATGAAAACCAATAACCTATAAATACCACATAATTCATGGAAAAACAGAGACATCGAATATTGACATACCCTAGCCGTCCAGAGCGCCCTAAGCAATCAATCCAACTTCATAGTTCGTTCTTGATCGATTTCTACTCACTTCTTAATGTTTGTTTCATTGTTAGATCGATCAGGTTGACATTCTCACTTATTGGACCGCCAATCAAATAGGATTCTGCACTATTTTATCTGGTCTCACGCAGAATCCATTAGTACTCTATACGAAAATGGTCCTAACTAGTGGTATCAGAGCATTGGCTCGTGATTTTGCATGGATTCAATTGGTTTTGGTGTTAAAACTAAAGTTTTCACCTATTTGCTTCAAAAGGTGTTTTTGACGTTAGCATGTGTTAAAGTTTTGATTTTTCATCAAACGGCAGATTAGGGTTTCTGGAAAATTCGTATTTTGTGTCAAAGTATTCAAATATTCGATTTTTCAAACACAACAGCCTTCAGTCGCACGATTGGTCCATTTGTACGACTGAACCCATACCTATACAATCATTCGTTCAATTGAACTTAGTCGTATCTCTCATTCGCATGGTTAAGCAACTCCAGTCGGTTGACTACAATCATCCTGCTCATTCACACGACTGCATCCCATCGCCTGATTAATTTCAATTGTATCCTTCATTCACACGAGTGACCCATTCGCATAGCTTATTCGCACGAGTGAATCTGTCCTGTTCTAAGATTACCAAGTTTAAAGCAATGGAAGATCAGTTTGCTACATTCACTGCTGGAAAGGACTCGCATATCCAGAACCTTCTACTTCTAGAGAATGAGATTATAAACCACAACAAACCGCAAAGCTATTAACTTTGGATAAATACCCACAATGGAAACATCGGTTTGAAATCAACTTGAAAGGAGTTGACCCAAACCTTTGGACATCTATTAAGACTAGTTACATGGTACCAGTCAGTGCTAATGGAGTTAAATTGACTTTGGTAGGAATGAGTGAATCCCAGAAGACTGCATAATGCTAAAAAGAAAGCATATGCCTTGTTGATGCATGCTATACCTAAGGACATATTTCATAAGTTCTCTGAGAACAAGAAGTTTATAGGAGGCATTGGAAAAGAGATACGAAGGGAATGCAACTCTAAAAGTACTGATGGCAAAAACTCTTAAGAAGGAATTTGACAATTTCCCTCCAATTGGAAATGAGAGCTTGGATGATATCATTGATCGATTCTATCACCTAATGAGTGAGTTGCACACTCATGGCGTGACCACATCCATAGAAGATAAAGTCTCTAGCTTTGCTAATGGTCTGCTAGACAAATGAGATCCATTTGTGTCTAACCTAAGACAAAACGACACTCTCGCGACTTTAAACATAAATGATTTCATTTTGAAGTTAAGAGAGGAAGAACTACGTATGAAATACAAGTCAAAGAAAGGATCCTATGTGTAGAATCCGCTACAAACGACATTTGTGTCTAGCTCTTCTGCTCCTTCCCAAAGCAATGCATCAGGAATCGTAACGTCAGGGTCATCTGGCACCCAATACATAGTTTCTGACGCAAACACTACCAAGTTGAAGAGCGAGATTCTTGGAAATGTCACCGTGGAAGTTGCTAAAATAGCATATGGACCTTCTAACTGTTGTTGTTCAATCTTAAGATGGGTTAGTTGCTGGTAAGATTGGAAACTGTCATCTTGCTGATGAGGACTACGAGCAAGTTAATGAAACTGAGCTAGAATGCATGGATATTATGTGGGCCTTGGCTAGTGCTGTTAGAAGAGCCAAGAAGTTTGTTAAAAAGATGGGGCATTATTTGGTTGCCACCAAATATAGGACATTTGGATTTGTCAAAACCAAAGTCACGTGTTTCAATTATGGTAAAAAGGGGCACTTCAAACGTGAGTGCGTAAAGCCAAGGGAGACTGGAAATGGAAATCCCTTCCTTACATTTAACCAACAAGACAAGGATAATATTGTAGCTTCATCTTCAAGTAAAGAGTTTAAGGCTTTGGTTGTTCAAAGTGATGAAAGACAAGACTGGTCTTTCCGATTCATTTCTGAGGGTGAATAAAACATTGCCTTAGTTGACACATTGGATGATGGATCTACAAGTAAAGGAGACATCAAAGCTGAGCATAAAATTTTAGATATGGAAGAAGCTATGGATTTCATTGATCATTTGGTTGAAGAAGAGCTTAGTTCTAGAAACTTAGAATCTCCAGTCTCTGAAGAATTTGACACTGCTTTGATGGCTGATTCATCTAGTTCTACACAGGTATGTTCTAAAGACGAATTGTTTGAAAAACATGCTTTACTAAATGTGATAAATTTAGGAAAAGCTTTGTTTTAAAATTTGCTAGATTATTAGAACATAATGATAATCTAGTAAATGATCTATAACTCTACATTGAAGCAAATAGTGTTTTAAAACAAAATGAGTGCAACCTCAAAGAAAAGATAGAACTGTTAGGGAAACAACTAAGGGAAACCGAGGTTGTTGCCTTAAATCAATCAAATGACATCAAGTTCTATATAAATTCTTTGGAGGAAACTAAAAAGGAAAAAGCAATTTTACAAGTCGAAGTTGAATCATTAAACAAAAACTGCATAGTTTGGAAAGTTCTTCTCACATTGTTTAGAACCTAGTGAAAGAACAGAATTCTAGGAAGGTCTGGGTTATAAGGTAGTATCGCCACCACATTAAAATATTTTGAACACTAAATGTAGACCAATTAATAATAACCTAGTAAAGGATCATGTGGTGTCCACTCCTCTGGTTAGTGATCCAGATTCTACGGGTAAACCTGTGAAATCTATCACTAAATGAAAGATTCTACGTTGGCATCAACAGATAATATACTTGTTCAGGATTTGGGTGATGAAAATGAAAAGGTTAAATTAGGGTCAGGTTCACAAACGTCTATTTCAGAACCTAAAAGGTCTAATCCAATGAACCTTAATCATGTTAATCATCAAAATCCTAATACAATGAAAGTGAAAGATGTTTAAAATGTCGAAACAATTAAGTTTTTTAAGAAGGTGAAACATCTAAAACGAAAGAGTCTTTACCCAACCGAACATATCTCAGACCACGACCAAACTCAATCCCATATCACAACTTTCCTCAAACCGTTGAAGGAAAATACAGCTACAGTTGTGGAAAACGAGGACATATCTCTCCAAATTGTCTTTATTATCAGGAACCAAAAAGGAAAATTGAACTTTTTGATGAAAAACCAAGTTTTTCTAAAATTAGATCTCATACTCCTCCTAAGGTTATACCTAAGATTATTAGTGAACCTAAAGCTCAAACCATAAGCCAGTCGTCTATTTAACACAAACAATTCTTACACAAAACAGGTTTATGGAAGATAAAAACAAGTAATGTGTCTGTTAGTGTGAACAAGAAGAAGAAAGATGTGCCTCATCCTCTAAAGGACAGTGGGTTGAGTTCATGATGTGTGATACCTCTGAGACATCCAAGCCAATTAGGCTTGGGTCCCAAACCTAAACTAATCAATTCCTTTGTATGTGCAGAGTGTCCGCTACAGCGCTATCACTAATACCTGGATTATTGATAGTGGGGTTTCCAGACACATGACGGGAATGCATTTCTCCTTTTCCATGTCAAGCAAATTAAAGGGTGAGATGTATCATTTGTTGGAAATAAAAGGACGTTACATCACCGCTCAAGGTGAAGTGGGAAACGAGAAAGTGAAGTTTGAAAAGGTCAACTACGTTTAGCAACTGCAAAACAAATTGCTTTCTGTCTCCCAAATATGTGATAAAGGATACATGGTTGTGTTTTACAACAAGAAGTGCTATATGTTGAAGAAGGAGTATGACATCGAGGAGGACAAAATTCTAATGTCAGCTTCAAGATATAAAGATTTGTATGTCTTGGATCTATCAAAAGCCTCCACAAGTGAGTCTACTGCCCAATGCTCTTGTCAAAGGCAACAGAGAGGGATTTAGTCTCCTGGCATAGGAGAATAGGATACATTAATACCAGGAAGATGAATCATTTAGTTTAGAATGATTTGGTAAATGGAGTTACAGTCAAGAATTTCCAGCTCCCAGATTTCTGCGTAGCATGTAAGAAAGGGAAACATACCAAGAAGTCTAACAAAGCAAGAAGTTAATTCTATCGATATTCCTCTCGAGCTTCTACACATGGATTTGTTTGGCCCAGTCAGCACAAAGAGCATTGCTAGAGATTTGTACTGCTTTGTTGTAACTGATGATTACTGAAGATTCTCTTGGGTGATGTTTCTGAAAGCCAGGTCAGAGACATTTGAATCATTCAAGCATCTAATCACTACATTGGAATCTCTTTACAAGCTAAAAGTAAGAAAGATTCGATCAGACAATGGTACAGAGCTCACGAATCAGTGGATGGAGGCATTTTGTTGAGAGAAAGGAATTGTTCATCAATATTCCTGCCTACACTCCAGAGGAATGGGGTTGCTGATAGAAAGAATCGGAGCTTGATAGAGATAACAAGGACAATGTTAGCCGACTCTAAACTACCTATTCAATTTTGGAATGAGGCAGTGGCTAATGCATGTTACACTCTCAGTCGAGTCTTAGTGGTCAAACGTCATGGAAAAACATGTTATGAATTGCTCTAGTGACTTAAACCCAACTTGGAGTATCCAGAACCATTTGGAGCACCGCGCATGTTGTTAAAGAAAACTCAGACTGGGAAGTTTTGTGAGAAGGCAGAAGAAGGTATCTTTCTTGGATGTAGTATACTAGACAAGAGAGTGTAGAATAACTCAACAGGTCAGGTAGAACTGTGGTGCAATATTGATGTCCAAAGATACACCACCCCCTGCAGGCGAAGGACCTTCCTTCTTCTTTGACTATGATGGATTTTTCAAGTCCTTCAAATACCTCCTTCTCATCCTAATGATGATGAGTTATGCTCGAATGATGTACGATATTCTGAATACTCCTACACTAGAGTCGACATCATCTGTTCCATTAGATGATACTTCTAACCCTTCAGGGGGAGAGTTTGAGGTAACTGAATCTTCCTCTAATGATGAAGTAGTTGAGACTGCGAATATGGACCAGGAGGAATAGGTTCCCACTACCGAAAGTACACAAGCATCCGATCTTGATGCCACTAGAACTTCTGAACCCATACTCCATCAGCCATAGAAACTAAACCTGGGATTCCAAATCTGAATAATGAGGTAGCTGTCCCCACCACTCCCAGAACTTGAGTAATAGCTTCATCCCCTGGACAACATCATCGGGGATATTCTATTGGGAGTTCAGACACGAAATCAATTATACTTAGCTGATTATGTCGCAGTCATGGAAAAAGGATATCTATGCGATGGTGGTTATCTATGTTTTGTGTCTCAATTTGAGCCAAAATATGTAAGTGAAGCTTTAAATAATGAGGCATGGGTTAGTGCTATGTAAGAAGAACTCCTTCAGTTCAAGAGGTTAGGAGTATGGACTCTTATGGACAGACCAAAAGGTGCAAAGGTGATTGGCACTAATGGGTTCTTAAGTGTAAGAAAGATGACCAAGGGATTATAATCAGGAATGAGGCTCGGCTTGTCATTCAAGGGTTTAGACAAGTATAAGGCATTGACTAAAATGAAGTGTTTGCACCTATGGCAAGAATGGAAGTAATTCATATCTTCTTAGCCTATGCATCCTACATGAAGATCAAAGTTTATCACTTGGATGTGAAAAGTGCATTCCTTCATGGTGAAATCCATGAAACAGTGTACATCAATAACCCGAAGGATTTGAGGATCCTTATCATTGGGATAGAGTTTATAAACTAGACAAGGCTCTTTACGGGCTTCATCAAGCCCCTCGAGCCTGGTATGAGAAACTCTGTTCTCCTCTGGTCAAAAATGGTTTTCGCAGAGGGGTTATTGACTGCACGTTGTTCATCAAGAGAAAGATGGTGATTTACTACTAGTACAGATATATGTGGATGACATAATATTCGGTTCCAAAAATGAAGTATAATGTAAAGAATTTGAATCAGTGATGAAAGCTGAGTTTGAGATGAGAGCTATAGGAGAGATGAAGTTCTTTTTTGGGTTACAGGTGGATCAGACACCAAATGGAATCTTCTTGCATTGATCAAAATATGTAACAGATATCCTTAGTTGGTTTGACATGGAGAATGCAATGGTTGCTAGAACTCCACTAGCAACGAACCACGATGTGGCTTCTGACGAAAATGGTGATATGGTAGATGCCACTATGTACCGAGGAATGATCGGATCTCTGATGTACTTCATAGCCTCTCGTCCTGATATTACGTATGCCATCTGTCTCTTTTCTAGATATCAGGCTAAACAAAAAGTGAATAAGCTCATTGGGGTAAAAAGGATCTGTCGTTATCTGACGGGTACTCCAACACTCGGGTTGTGGTATCCTCATGATGACTTTGAGCTTATAGCATATATTGACTCGGACTATGGTGGTTGCAAGATGAATTAGAAGTCAACATCAATGGGTTGTTAGTTGTTTGGTAGACGATTAGTTACCTGGCAGTGTAAGAAGCATACTTTTGTTGCTCTATCAACATGTGAAGTTGAATATGTTGCTGCTGCAAGTTGTTGTTCACAAATCATTTGGATACAACAGCTAATACGAGACTACGGTTTGAAGTTTTCTAACACCCTTATCTTTGTTGATAATTCTGCTGCAATAGCTGTCACTAAAAATCCGATCCAACACCCGAAAACTAAACACATCGGTATTAAATATCATTATACGTGACTGTTTTGAAAAACAATTAATCGATGTTGTTAAAATTAATATGGATTTTCAACGCACCGACCTCTACACAAAACCTTTTGACAAACCTTGGTTTTTATATCTTTTGGAGGTCGATGGCGTGAAAATGAAAAGTGTTGTGATTCCAGAAGAGTCGAGTTCCTAGTCCGCCATATTTTCATATTTTTTTAAAATAGTTTTATTTCCTGTCTTTAAAAATCCAAAAACAGAAAAATTTTTTGGTTTTAGAATTTTAGGGGGGAGAGTAGCTTAGTTTCAATATTTAATTACTTAAAGAAATAGGGGGGGTAGATAAGCTGAAAGCAAAAAAATCAAATATGTGATATTGATTAAAAATAAATTATGGAAAATGATAGTACACAGGGAACTATTGTTTGGGACATCAAAAGGATTTAAATGATCAAGATGCGATATTCAAGTTACAAATTTGAGAAGATTAAGCAAAATAAAGGAAAAATGATAGTAAACTAGTCTGCTACTAAGATAACATAGGGAAAGTAGGCCTAGGGGATGCTAGTTTATTATATGATATGTCGGTAGATTCAACACAATAGACGAGTAGACTTCATGGTGAATCAAAGTCAAACTAAAGTGTTCAACTTGTTGTGGGTTTCCATCTTATCATTGGTTAACACAATCAATGCATTTCCAATAAGGGGTGACAAGCAAAATAAACGCCACAAATGTGTGCGGATGACCATATAAATGAGTAAAGCACATGAAAAAAAAACTGTTAAGCGCAATCAAGCTAATGACTAATGTTGTTGGTGCGTTATGTGCAAAAGAACAAGTGCTCTAACAAGAAGATAGGTTGTGTGCCTCTGTTGTGCAATGGCACTAACCTGAGGATAAGCATAACCTAAATATTCTAGAATTCATTATTGTTTGCACCTCTCTGCTATGTGATGGCACTAACTTGAGGCTTCGCATCTCTTTGAAAGCTCTTAGAATAGTTTCTTCTTGTAAAATATATGTGTGGATTAATTGAACCCATAATGTCCGAAATGTTTAAAATCAATAACCAGGACAATAATCTAAAACAGACAACTTAACTGGACATATACGTTGATTTAAGACACTAAGTGCTATTTCGAGTCCCTACGAACCTAATGAATCTAAACACGAAGTCTATTGTAACGTTTTGACAAAGATTCACAGTTATGGTGTCGAACAGAGCAAGATGCGAAAAGACACTCCATATGAACCTCAGTCACGATTGAGCCGGGCGCATGATTCAATCACACGAGTGAATCAATCGGTAACTCAGTCACACGACTAACTCAGCCGCATGGCTTAGCATACGACTAAGTTCAGTCGCAGGCTCAGTCGTATGACTGAAATCAGTCGAAGGCTCAATCGTATGACTGAACTGAGTCGTATGGTTCAATCGCACAATTGAAACAGTTTAACAAAATCAGCTAAAATTCAACTATTATCTCTTATGAACAAATCTAATGTAACATGTCTTGTGTTGCAGCAATATGGATGAGAGATGGACTATGAGCACTAAGCATAACATCTATGATCATCTTGATGCTGCATCTCGGAATACTTTTGAGTTCACTTGGATTATTGCCTTCCTGCGTAGATTGATGATCTGGCAAGGCCATCTCTACTCCATGCACACCATACAGATCTATTCAGCAGGCCTTGTGGAAAGTACCTTAGTTGACCGGTCGGTGAGCCTCACTGTATCCGGAGCTCTATCTTCAGACAAGAAATTGAGATTGGTGAAGAAGACTTGAGGAGAGTCTTGAATTTGGGGGAAGACGGAGCCCATCCAACCAAGCTGCATCCACTGATTGTTCGTGGTTGCTTTCTAAGGATCAAGTATGGCAAGACATCAATGCCAGTGTACTGAACAAGAGCAACATGTGCCCCCATTTCAAGTATTTGGCACATGTGATCCTTAAGTTCATAGCCTCCTACGTGGAGGATTTAATGAGCTGTCTGACCAAATCCAGAATGCATACGTGCATTGGTACTGAACCACCCGTTCAGTTTCTCTCGCATGCTCTTCTTGTACCTGATAGAGAACATCGAGGCCAAGGGAAGGAAGGCTTTTGTATGTATCCAATGTTCTTATAGATGATCATAGACGGAAGCTTCCTCTTCTACCGTAGGAGAAGGATGATGCTATTGTATTAGAGGTGATGGATGACACCACACTGGGGTGGATGAAGGTGGACCGGGGAAGTAGGTGAAGCCCCCAGTCAGGAGACTACTTGGCCATCTAGCCTATGAGGATTACGTGGCGCCCTCTCGTAGAAGTGGCTTCATGATGACAGTAATTCTGATGTTGAGCCCATAAGGTTCCCACTGATGAAGAGGGCGATGATGATGACGGTCAATGTGGTGGAGATGTGGACCCCAGTCAATCATGGGCTACTGACACGTCTACTATATCTCCACCACCTCCACATAGTACTTCAGCAGCACCTGGTGGAACCAAGCAGGTTGCTTTCCACTAGAATTTTCTGTTAGATGAAGAAGATGGGTCTGATGATGAGCCTCTCACCAGGAGAGTCAGAAGCCGGGTTGTGGCTACCAAGAAGGGGAAATAGGTGGTTGGTGGACGCCAAGATGGTTCTAAGGGTGGTGATACTGATGTCACTGATCCAACATACACACCAAACCAATAGATCAACACAGGGGGAGCCCCTATACCCAAGGGGTCAAGGAGGAAGAAGATGGCCCATCCATATGGCAAGAAGGGTAAGAAACAAAGGATCACCTTGATAAGTTCTTCCACCACCACAGCCACTCCCACCAGCACAGCCATAACCACTACCACCCCCGCACCCACTACTACCTCTACAACCACTAACACTCCCACCCCACCACTCACTACATTAACATCCACCTCATCCATAATACCCAACATAGCTACACCACAATCCACTTCTATGCCTACTCCCATCTTCACCACATCCACCACTACACCCACTACTCACCAAGCAGGAACATCCACCCAATTCCCACTACCCAGCTCTACTCTACCCACTAACGGGCTAGAGGAACATCTAGCTAGCCTCAAAAGATTGGTTCTAAATCTTCTAGCTACAGATGACCTGAGAGCTAACCAGATGACTAAGCTGATGGTGGTAAATACCACCCAAGGCAAGCAGATTGCACAGCTGACAGAGACGAATGCTGCTCATGAGAGAGCGTTAGTTCGAGCTTACCATGCATTGAAGGCTTAAAATGAGCTGGTGATGGCATCTATCAAGAGGATTGAGGATTAGAGAAGGAGAAAAAAAGCTGATGTTGAGATTGAAGGGAACAAAGGGTAAGCCCCTAAGGATTAAAGATGATGGTGATGATGGTGGAGATGATGATCATAAGTTAACAAATGATGAATTAGAAGAAGATGATGATGAGGAGGAGGCTGGAGGAAGTGGAAATGGAAAATGAGATAATAAGGACGATGATGATGAACAAGAAGGTGATGCATCTGCATCAGACTCAACTCAAGCAGCAACAAAGAGGCGTTCCAAAAGAGCCACGTCCTCCTGTGCTCCAGCTAAGGAGACACATGATCAGGCAAAAGCAAAGCTCCACAGGCTGATGATTATGATAATCTTCCCCTTCAGCAAGTCAAGACTTAGCTAACTTTGATTCTTGACTTGCAATTGTTAAAAGGACAGTGAGCTAAACTCCAGAAGAAGGAGAAATCGTTCATGATCTGACTGACGAGCAGCTCGCAGAGATATTTAGCCTGAATCTAGTTGAGCTTGTTAAAGATGCTCCAGAAGTTGATGTTTTGAGTGATGAGAAGCTACAAGGGGCAGATGAGATTTAAATTGATGATGTCACATCTGATTACTATCCACAGTACACTGACTCTGAGGGCAACGTTATCCCCAACTTGGGTGAAACTTTTGGCAGTAATTCTTTTAAGAAGTTGGAGGGAATGGAGAAAGAAAAGAAAAGGATGAAAGTAAAGCCCAAGCTACAAATGCTAATGTTGATTTAAAGAAAGCTGAATAGACAGCTTGTTTTGTAGAAATGAAAGCCCAACTCGCACCTCCAAAGCTTATGCCTACACTAGACTTTACCAAGTCAAGAGACATCAGAAGTGTCAGGCAAGATCATCGCGGGGCCTATTGTGAAGATTTGGATGTCTATGCTGTGAAAACAGAGCAAGGAATTGAGTACTTCAGATATCCACATGATCTAAAGACTCTTCCTAGTTTTGAGCTAAATTGATTGGCATGTTTAGACCTTTTGTATGCCAACCCGAGGAAGATGTTGGAATGGTTTGAGAAAGCGCTGAAGAAAGAGTACCCCAACAGATGGGTAAACTTTAGACCTTAACAACCTATGAGGTTCATTCATAAGTCTGAAGTTGACCCTATATCTGAAAGGCCTAAAGTCGTGTTGAAGTGGAGTCCCCCACGAATAATGTCTAAGATTTCCTTACGGGAGATGCCTCATGACTTCACTCCCACTTCAAATAGTGGTATTATGACTGGAGGACGAGGGAAGATGTCATAGTTCTGAATAAAGAAGGAAAGATAGAGACTATCAGGGTATTTGACCCAATGTGGCTTACGAACTTGTCTGCTGAAGATGTCTACACTCTATACAAGTGGCCACTATCTATGACACGCAAGATATTGTACAAGCTCTATAGTTCCAACATGTTATATGACTCTGCTTCACATTTGAGATACATGCAGAGTCACCATAGAAGAGAAATACAGGAAATTTCAAGAGCATGGGAAGAATATTAGAAAATAGGTTAACCTAGGTCCAAGGGGAAGTTTGTTGATAAATCTTTACCTAGTTTATGTTCTTAATGTAAAAGTCTTTCATTTCTTACACATGTGTAATGAAATTACTTAATGAAATATAATGTGCTTTTGATGTTTATTTGTCTTTGAATATTTCATATTATTATTGTATTTGGTATAATTCAAATGTATGAACATCATATATAGGTTTGAGGTTATTGTAGATAGTTCTAAGTCAATAATGATTGAGAACTATGCTCAACTTAGTCGGGTGGTTATTCATGCTAATGGACCATACTTATGGACCTACGCACGAATGAATCATGCTTATGGACCAGTCGCCGATTAAACCATGAAACTTGATCAGTCGTATGACTGGACATAAGGTTGGTTCAGTCGCACGACTGAACCTTCAGTCATGCGTATGAATCAACCGCATGAGTCAGTCGCACGATGAACCATGCTAATTGTTCAGTCATACGAATGAAACTAATAACCTATAAATACCACATAATTTGTGGAAAAAACAAAGACTTCAAATATTGACATACCCTAGCCGTCAGAGCGCCCTAACTAATCAATCCAACTTCATAGTTCATTCCTGATCGATTTCTACTCAATTCTTAACATTTGTTTCGTCGTTAGATCGATCAAGTTGTCGTTCACACTAATTGGATCGCCAATCAAATAGGATTCCCCACTATTTGATCTGGTCTCTCGCAGAATCCGTTAGTACTCCATACGAAACGGTCCTAACAATCATCAATGGTGAAATGCCTTGAATAGCAAGAGATGGAGATGTGTTTATGCAAGCATATTTGGGATGATCTATATTGAGCAAGATCAATGGGAGATATGAAGGAGAAGACATGCCATTGTTTGCACATGTTGCTGACCCCAATGCCAACATTTCGCAAGAACTAATATGGGAAGAAGCTTAAGAGTTCATCTACTAACTTTGTGGAAGCCTCCTCTTCACCTCCTCAATCACCCATTCACAATCAACCTCAAACACCCATATCACAATCATCAACAAGACAAAACACTCAGCCAATCCCTCGAATCCACCCACTATCACTAATCAACCTCAAAACCCTCTATCACAATCACTAGCCACCAAAACACTCAACCAACTCTCCAATCCACCCATTATCACCAAATCAACCTCAAACAGGCCTATCACAATCACCAGCAAGCCAAAACACTCAACCAATCTCTCCAATTCACTCTCTTCACACGGGGAGATAGTCTTAGCTTTATAAGCCAGTACAGTTCAACTATCACCAACCAAGACTGAAATTCTTGTCCATTCAAATAATACTAACCTAGTCTCTCCAGTCATAGACCATTAGCAACAACAACAACCAAATAAAGAGCATGGAAAGCAAGCTGTTGAGTCTTGTTCAAGTTTAGCTAATGTAGGCCCTGAAGATGTGAATGATGATCAGATTGCTGCTCAACATTAGGATGAAGAAGAAGAAGCCAACTTTGTTGATGTGATTGCTTACAATGAAACAGATTGCAGTGATGATGATATCCTAGTTAGCAAGAGGTATTTGGTTGTTGAATACAACAAACTTGTTGTCAAGTCGAATAGTAGATGGCAAAGAATTCAAGACTTGAAGGGGATGACGTAAGAAAAGGATGTTTAGCTACTGAAGGAAGAATCTACTTTGAAAAGATGAAGAGAGAGCATAAAAGAAAACAATGAAGTCATTGATGCTGTGCATGAGCTTGTAAACGAATAAGAAAAATCAATTGCACATAAGAAGGCTGAAAAGGAAATACTTGAGATGGGGAGCAACAAAGCAAACAAGACTCTGCAACAACAACTTGATCAGCTAAAAAGAAAGGATGAGGAGATTGAAAGATTGAATAATAAGGTGAAAGATATTGAAACTGATGCTCCTGCTACAAAATCAACAAAAGAATATGTTGCAGCTTCAATGCCTATTATTCAATATTCAAGGAAAAGGAAGTACTTGGGTTTTGTAGAAGAATGAAGTGATTAAAGTACAAGATTCACCTAAAAGATCAAAATGTGTTGAATCTTCAACCTTAAAGCCTTTTTCTCCTGCTAAACCAAAAGTGATGTTGAATGGATTGAGCTCACTAAAGATGAGTCTCACAAAGAACAAAAAGAATCACAAGTTGAGGAACTGCTGACAACCAAAGACATATTAGAAGAAAGGCCTGAGTCAAACATCTTTATGACCCTTATTAACCATGGGTTTCCTTTTGATATGGTTGAAAGGATGAATGTGATTGAGATGAAGGATCTTTTGAAAGAATTTGAACTTGCTAGATTCATGATCCCAAATTGTGACTATGAAGCATTCACTACATTTCAAGCCATTTAGAAGATCAAGAAGGAACTAAGCCACTATGATCCAGTAAAACTTAGCAAGTACAATATGAATTTTTGGCTGCAGGGTCATAACTACAAGGCACATGAGCTTAAAGGAAGAAATGTTGGTGACCTTAGAAGAATGATGGATGTAATGGTGGTTGAGCTTGACACAGGAGTGAGATTCAGAACAGGAGCTCCAAATCCATCCTATTACCAACAAAGCAAACTCCCTACTGATCCTACAATTGTTTAACCTAAAGATCAGCACAAAGGGAAAGAAAAACTAATTAGAGAGCCAAGAGCAGTTATGCCTGGCAAAGTGTGGCCTTTGGGGTACAACAGTCCAAGAATTACAGAGCAAAAGTCTATATTTATAAAGCTGTTTAATCACATCACAAGTCCCAAATTGATTAAATACAATAGGATCATGGCATGGAAGTATGATAAAGAGTGGGATTATGCAATCATCAAGAGATCATCTGGAAGAATTGAATACTTCCATGATGTAAAAGCTTTCTGAGTCTTCTTGAGAGAGATATTAAAGATTTGCAAAAGCCTAATCATCTCAAACTATCCAATTCATCCAAGGGGAAGAGATTTCTCTATGTCTGTGGGTAGACTAAAAACAAGATTTATAGATGATGTGATGAAGGAGGCTAAGAGAGAAGATGTTGAACATAATAAAAGGATTCAAAATGAGAGAAGATCAAACACCAAATCCTCCACATTAGTTGATGATGAATTCGTAAGGAGGGTAGGTTTACTAATAAGAAAACAACAGCCATCAAAGTCATAGCAGGAAATCAATACACAATTCCTATAACTAAGTGGGGATAGGTTGAGAAAACAAAAGATATGGTGCTACTGAGGAATGTTGATGGGAAAAAGGTGAAAATATAAGAATCTTTAACCTTGTGAAAATCAAATAGCTCCATCCAAGCTACACATCATACTTACATGACAAATTCTTCCCAAAGCTGTCTGATGAAAGAACATAGAATGATCTATGCTTATATGTTCATATGATACAAGTGGTGGATAAACTGCATGCAAAAGCATACAAGAGAATAAGGTATAATGTTGGGATTTTGAAAGGAGCTAATATTGAAGAAGTATTAGAACTAAGAGTATCGAAAGAAGATGAGCTTGAAATAGTCCATCATCAAAGTGTGGTGGATACACTAACAACTAAAGAAGACATCTTGGGACTAAGTTTTGAGAAACTTCAAAAGATATGCAGAATGGAGATCAAGTACAAATACGATGATCAAAAGGATGCAATATCTTATTTCAACAAGAAGATGGTGTCAAAATTTAATGAGCTTTCAGTTTTGCAGACCTGATTAGAAGTGCCTAAGCCTAAGGGGGTATTGTTAGATCTAGGAACAATAGATCTAAATCATTTTGTATAGGCTTAGAACTTTAATTAATACTTGTAATGAATGATTATAATTCATCATTTTGATGTATGCATTATTGTATAGGTTAACCATATGCGTGTTGATTTGTGTATGAGTGCAGGTACAACCATTATAATTGGTGAATTACTAAAATTGATCAAGTGTAAGAAAAATCTATGGATGAACATTTTTTTCTTCCTTAGATATGTTTCTTACAAGATAAATTTATCCAAAGATCATCTGTGGATGAACAACCAGTACTGAAGTTGAAAGTGAAGATCCCTTCAGAAGAACAAGATAGCTTCGTAAGAACAAAGTAACTTCGGAAGAACAAGATAGCTTCGGAAGGACAAAGTACCTACGGAAGAACAAGATTCCAATGGATTAATAATCACTTACGGAAGACTATGCAACTATGGAGTCAAAACACTTGTATTTAAAATAATAGAAGTGTTACAAGTAAACAAGTCAACACGTTAACAAGACAGTTGTGCAAATCACAAGAGATCCTGTGTTTCCTTAACTGAAACACACGTGCCTATAAACATGGATCCTAGGTTTCACATCAAAGTATGGACAATAGATACAAGATACAAACACAAACAAACGAACAACCAAAAGGCTAACCCAAATATCACATCAATTCACACAAATATAAACCCTAGCTGCCGTCACATCAACATCAACACGTTCAATGCATATATTGTTTATAGCATTCATTATTTATTCATCTGTAATTAGTAATTAGTTTTATTAAAATATGTTTGAATAATATATTTTTCCTTATTAACTGTGTTCATATCATTGTGTTCGTCATAATCATCATTCATTATATCTGATATCATTCATCAAACAATTAAACAAGGTTAATGTTGATTCCGAGACATTGACTTTATTTCCTTTAACACTGATAATTCCTGATTGTGATCCTTGAATTCACATGGGACAAGAAACAAGAGTGAAGACAAATATTTGCATCATGGGTTTGTCCTTTTGTTCTTACCCCTGTATCAAAATCTCCAATGATGTTTGTTGAAGGGTGAGACTTGTGGATCCTTAGCTGAGGAATCACAACAAGTTGCTTAGACAGATCTAAATTAGAGAAATTCTGATCTGGCCATAAGGATTCACCCTCTACATCAACACACTATCAAGATTTACTTGATCAAATAAGTGTGTGACATCATTGATGTTGTCATCAATGAAATGGTTATCAACATCAAGAAATTCCTGATCACTGTCATCACCACCATGTTCTCTAACATTTGAAGCTCCTTCTTTTGATTTGTGTGCCTCTAAGTTGGAATTTGAAGGCACTCCAGAAGCATCAGCAGGATTTGTCATTGATGTGCTGGTAGAAGCATCATTTGTAGGATTGGTTACCACTGGAGCTGAATATGTGTAGCTTGAAGGTCTTCTTAGCTCAAATCTTGGATCCGGATCACTTGTAGATAATTTATATGTGGACCCTGAAACATACTCACAAGATTTTAGTAACTAAATCAAGATAAAATAGCTAATCAGGACCAGAACCTTTCACATTCAGAGTGTATTCATTGAAAGTCACATTGGCTGACTCTTCAACTATTCTAGTTCTGATATTGAATACTTTATAAGCCTTAGATTGGGGAGAGTATCCAATAAAGTGTCCACCATTTGATTTCTCAGCAAACTTCACAATTTGATCTATGGTATTCAAGATGGTGCAAGGACATCCAAATGACCTGAGAAGACCAATGAATGGTTTCCTCTTATGCCAAAGTCCATAGGGAGTCTTACCATGAGTTTTAACCACTAAAACTCTATTGTTCACATAGCACGTAGTGTTGACTGCCTCTGCCCAGAAGGTGATGGGTAGTTTAGAGTCAGAAAACATAGTTCTTGCAGCTTCAATAAGTGTCCTCTTTCTCCTCTCAGCAACACCATTTTGCTGAGGAGTCCTGGAAGAATTATATTGTCTTGTAATACCCTTTTCATTATAAAATGTATCAAGGATTTGGTTTTTGAATTCAGTTCCTTGATCACATCTTATGATCTTGATCTTGTGATCACATTGATTCTCAATCTTTAAGATGAAATTCTTCAGAATCTCAGGAGTCTTATCCTTAGTTCTAAGAAAGAAGACCCAAGTGAATCTTGTAAAGTCATTTGTGATCACTAAATGGTAAGAGGTCCTTCCTAGACTCATTACACCGGTGGGGCCAAAGAGATCCATATGTAAAAAGTGTATGGGAGAAGTGATGGAGTTTCTTTCCTTTGTTTTGTGGGATAATTTATGTTGCTTCCGTTTCAGGCATGCCACACAATGATCATACTTGTAAACACTTTCTTTGGCAGTCCGGTTACCAATCATTCTTAATAAGTTTATTCATGTTCTTAAAGTTTACATGGCACATTCTTTTATGCCAAAGGAAAGACTCATCACTATTTGCTTTATATAGAAAACATGAAACTTCTCCTTAGGGAGATGTTTCTTGCAAATCCATCTTGTACATGTTCCCTCTCCTGGGGGCTCTGAGCAGAATATGCTCATGAAGAATGACCACCGTGGGCTTGAGAAAAATGCACTCATATTGAGTAAAGAGCTTGTTATGACTCTGATCACAATGTTAAAATACACTCAGAAGATTGTACCAAAGCTCCTTGACAAAATTTATCTTTTCAATGTTGAGCTTACCATTTGTGACCTTCCCCCTTCCTTTAGGGTAACCTCCAACATCTCCTCCAAAAGCAACTGGTCCTCCATCAGTTCCTTCAAACCTTCGAATGGTGATCTATTGCCTATCATGTGCCTAGAACAACCACTGTCAATAATCCATACATTTTTGTTTGTCTTGAGTTGCTCCTGCACAAAAGAGATGGTTTGTTACATTTGGAAACCCAAGCCTCATTAGTCTTGGCCACATCAAAAGAAGTTGAAGACAATGCAACATAATTGATCCTATAGTCATGCTGAAGGGATCATTTGTTGAAGTTGATGAAGAACTTTTAGGCACTTGGTCTTTCTTTAACTTCCACACCACCTTTGGAAGCTTAGACTTAACCTTCAATACTTCGGATGTTTTGTTGACTTCAGAAGTTTTGATGACTAGGCCTTCGGAAGATCTTGCTTTCACTACAGTAGGCTTCAGTACTTTGGAAGTATTCCTTTCTTCTGAGACCAAAGTTTCTTCCGAAGGCAAGTTTCCACTTGTCTTATTCTTCATTTGGAGCTTCTGAAGGAAATAGATTTTTCTTCCGAAGCTTGCTTCTACTTCTCCAGACTCTTAGAAGTTTCTTTCTTTGTAATGTGAAGAGTACTCTATGGATTATAAACACAATCCTTAGCAAAGTACGAGCTACTTCCACACATAACACAATCCATTTTCTTTCTTCTAGGAGTCTTCTTATGTGAATAAGGCTGAACTTGAGCACTTTCACTCTCCATCTTCATCTTCTTAGATGATGTGGCAATTCTTGAGGGGTTAGAACTACATCTGGAGCTTGGTGGTTCATGTTGTACAACAGTGGTGCACAACTTATCCGCCTTCTTCATGATGATGGGATGACTTGGAAATGAAATAGAACTCTTGTTGTTGGAGTTCAAGTTTGCGTCATTAGCTTTAACCACTTCAAATCCTACAAAAATAAAGACTTGTTTCAGTGCAGTGTTAAAGGTGACCTTGATCTCCTGAGCCTTCTTTTCCTTTCTCTTGCTCTTTCTGATCAAGTTCTTTCTCTTGGACTAGGTCATCCCAAAAGCTTTACTCTCCTCAGACGGATGATGACCCTTCTTAGAATGCTCTTCTTCACTCTTCTCAGAGCCATTCTTAATCATCTCCTCTTCATCCTCTTATGTCAAAGGGTCTATGAGAGGAAGCTCATCTTCACAAGTTCCACACCTAGGAGATCTTATAGACAAGATTATGTGTGGAGGAGCTATCTCACAAGATCCCAGTCCCTACTTATTCTGATATCAAAATTTTGCATGCAACGATAAGGATATCACGTTCTTGAAGGTCTCTTCTTGAAGAACACATTTTTCGGCATTGGCATTGCTGATTACAAGCTCAGCCTGGCATTTAGTAAACTTAGTTATAAGATCCTTGATTTGAGCCCTATAATTGGTGTGTTTATGTTAAGAACTGAAATGGTTTTCTCTAAGTCCTCTATCTTTAACTTATCATCATTTTCAGCCTTTTTGAAATATATTTTAAGATATTCAAGGACTCAAGATCAGATCTTGTTGGACCAAAAGAACCAATGAGCCGGATCAGAAAAACCTCTAAGTCCCACAGACATCACAACAACTGCTCAAGACTTGATCAACTGTTTCATAAAGTCTGAAGAGCAACAGCTGAAGTACAAGTACTGAAGACTTCAACAGCTGAAGATCAAAGTCTGAAGATCAAAAGCTGAAGAACTAAAGTACTGAAGATCAACAGCTGAAGAACTAAATTACTGAAGATCAACAACTGAAGACCAAAGTCTGAAGATCAACAACTGAAGACCAAAGTCTGAAGATCAACAGCTGAAGTCTAAAGTACTAAAGAACAACTGCTGAAGTACAAAAACTGAAGACATCAGCTGAAGACAACAGCTGAAGACATCAACTGAAAACAATAGCTGAAGACATCAGCTGATGACAACAACTGAAGACATCAGCTGATGACAACAGCTGAAGTTCAAGTACAAGTACTGAAGCCTTCAGAGTTTGTTACAACAACTGAAGAAGCATTCTTCAGTTGTTGTGATGGTTTCCTTTCAGTAGTTTTCTTTTATTTTAGTATTTTTAAAACGACTGAAGAGCATGTTCTTTAGTCATTGTAGTTTTAGTAGTTTCTTTTCAGTAGTTGTAGTGATAGTTAACACTTAGTATTATTGTAAGGAGATGTCAGCTGTTTGACATCTCCAGTAGTTGTGTTAACTATCAGTAGTTTGAATATTCTGTTAGATGTCACTATCAAGTGACATCAGCAGACGTCACATCTCCTATATAAGAGATGTTGACCTAATTGTATGTGACATTCTGTTACCACGAAAGCGAATATTGAATGAAATATATTTTGCAGAATTCTCTTTGTCTATAACCGTTTGTTCTTACTTCGAATATCTTTTGTGTTCTTGTGAAATTTGCTAATTCATTGTTTGTTCTCCGCTGCTATACTCTCAAATCAATCAAACGTAGATCACTGATCCTAACAAATGGTATCAGAGCAGGTTAATCATTGATCGATCTAACATATTCATTGAAACTGTTATTTGATGTCTATTTTGATTGAATTAGCTTACTTGCAAAACCGGTTATAGATTATTGAATTTCTGCCGCTTTCGTTTATTCATTTTGAGATCTCTCTTGGTTCAATTTGGTTTGTTGTGTTTTGTTCTAAATTTGTTATAGCTTAATTGAATTTGGTTGAATCTGAGATGACCACTCCTTCTAATGACCCTCACAATACCGGTTATTCAACCAAGCCTCCGATGCTGGTTAGGACTGAGTATAACATATGGCAATGAAGGATGCTTCATCACCTATCTGTTAACAGTTCAGGTTGTTGGACATCTGTGGTACATGGACCACATAAGCCTATGGTGAACAATCCAGAAACCAATCAAATGGTTTCGAAGAAGAAGGAACAATACTCAGATGAAGATCGGAAACTGTTTGAGATTGATGCTAAAGCCCATGCAATTCTGGCCATGGCACTGCCAAATGAAATCTATTCAGGGCTTATGCATCATGAAACTGCTCATGACCTCTGGAATGCACTGAAGGAACAATTAGGTGGAACTGATGAGGTCTTAGCAAACAACAGAGAAATTCTCGCCTACCATATGAGATTCTTCTCTCATAGAAAGGGTGAGACACTGGCTCAGCAGTTTGAGCGTTTTTCCTGTTTGATCTCTGAGCTGAAAATGGTGAAACAGGAATACACCAACAGCCATATGAATAACAGATTCCGCAGACCACTGCCTGAGAGATGGGACACATACACTATTGTCCTACGCTCTAGTGCAAATCGGGATAGCCTATTTCTCACCCAACTTCATGGGAAACTGCTTACATTCGAAAGAGAGATAGAGCAGAAAAGGAAACTGTCATCATCAGGAAAGCTCACTGATGACTTTGTACCAGGGAACACTTCCTTGGTTGGTCATGAGTCAGAATATGTGCATCTGAAAGCAATTATGATGAGCATATTGATTTCTCTTCAAACAGTTCTCATCATGCATTTGTTGGTATTGATAGTCGGCAGTAATAGTGACAATTTATGCTTCATCATGGATGATCTGAAGGGAATTGCTGATCATGATTTAGAAGAGATGGATATTCTAAGCCAAATGGCCTTAGTTAATATCAGATCTCAGAAGTTCTACAAGAGAACTGGCAGGAATTTCCTGGACTCTCTGGCAAAACCAAAGTTGGTTTTGACAAGAGTAAGTTAAGGTGTCACAAATGCCAAAGGCTTGGACACTTTGCAAGAGAATGTAGATCAACTGGATCTAACTCTTCTGCACCCTTTGTGACTTTTCCTAGCACTAGTCTATAAAACAGAGGGCAACATCCTGCTGGTTCTGGTCATCAATCACACCCTGTATCTCCTGCATACTTTGTCCCCTAGGGTCCAATGTCATATCCTTTTCCCTGTTATTACTTGCCTCAGTCAAATCCGGTTCAAGCTCCAATTGCACAACAACCAAATGCATTACCTGAACCTCAACCTTCCCAATCTCATCAACAAACTCAACCTCAACAAAACAGCTTTTTCACCCCAGGAGTTGTTGACTGGAGCAGTTACCCAGATGATTTGTCTGGTCATGAACACTGTTCTCTGGTGCTGGTCAACATGGTGGTGACAGTCCTTTTGGAAATCTAGCTCTTATGGCTTTAGAGTCTGCTGATACTTCATCCTCTAACGCATCTACACCACAGGTATCACAGGTATCCTCTGAGGCAAAAGCCAAGTTATGTTCTGAAACATGCATAGCCGCATTTGCATCTATTAGAGATGCAAATGTAGCTTTAATTAACAAGAACATTGAGCTAGAACAACAATTTTCAAAGGAAATTGAATTTGGGTCTGTGCTTAATGATAAGAATGATGAGATTTACAAACTTAAATGCCAATCACAGATGATAAGGCTAGGGAAGAGGTACTTCTAGAGAAGTACAGAGACCTCAAAGAAACACTTGCAACTACCCAGGTAAGTGTGATAGATGGGTAAATTCTTGCAAGGGTTTTGAAATGCTTCTTAGTAAGCAATCTGCTTGCCAATGTGAAGTTTGGCATTGGTTATAATCACACTGCTCCTCCTACAGATTTTACTCCCATAGCAGAGGTAGAATCTGATGGAGAAAGCAATAACCAATCCTTTTCATCATGTGATCTACTATCAGATACAGCAACAACAGAGGTTGAAGTCAGCATTAAGTCCTCTCAGAACCTATCAGCTAATGTTGATGGTTCAAATGCTGACACTCACATGATCAAAAAGTTGATCACTCCAGGTGGTATTTCACAAAGTACTGAAAGTACTAAAGTGAATGTCATAACACTTGAAGACAATCCAAACTATTGCATGTACTAAAGAGAAGAAAACTGCAAGTAGTAAGGGTGGGAAAACTACTGAAGAAGATATCAAGAAGCAGGTACTAAAGGGAAGAAAACTGCTAGTACTGATAGCAAATTGCTGAAGAACAAGTCTTCAGTAGTTTCATCTTCTTCAGCAGATGATCAACTTAAGATGAAGAAAAAGCCATGTGAAATATGTGGCTTATTCAATCATCTTACTGATGATTTCTGGTATAAAAGGGCTCCAAACTCAAACATAATGAAAACATTAAAGAGAAAATGGATAAAATGAAAACTGAGTTTGAAATCAAATTTGTACCAGCAACATCAAAACCTATAACCCCAAAATCCAAAAAGAAATCCACAAAGAGGGGTAAACAGCAACAGCTGAGGTTGCTCAAAGAGAGATGGTACAACACAGGAACCCATCTAACTCAACACTAATGTGTCTGATGAGCTGAAGGCTTTATCACAAAATCAGACACAACTTGTTATGATGGTTCAACATCTATTGGGGAGAGTCAACCAATTAGATGCTCCTGTGTTGAAACCACAGAGAAGAAAATCCATGCCAAAGAATCTTCTTCTTCACCATCTCCATCCCCTCAGGCTGTTATTCATAGCAAGTCTGTTAGTTACCATCTGTTGATGTGAATAGACCCAAACCCAAAAAGGTTTGGGTCTCAAAAACTAACTAATTGTTTGTGATTGCAGGGTTCTTCAACATGCCAAAGTAGCATCTGGTATGTAGACATTGGGGGATCTATGCATATGACTGGGAACAGCTCTCTTCTTCATGACTACTCTCAAGGAAAGAAGGGTTTGTTTCTTTTGGCAATGATGCTAGGGGTTACATCATTGGAAAAGGCTTTGTCTCCAATGGAGAAATAAAGTTTGATGATGTTAACCATGTGGAAAATCTCAAGTACAATCTCTTGAGTGTCAGTCAAATGTGTGATAAAGGCCATGTTGCTTTTTTACCAGTCAGAATTGCCGGATTTTGTCATCCAAAGTTCTGAATTTGATTGATAAGGTGTTGGATGATCACACTCTCCTGAGGGCCAACAGGACAGGAAGAGTGTATGCCTTAGATCTTTCCAAGAAAATAAATATCAGAGGCCATCCTTGCCTATTTTCCAAAGCCTCTCCTCAGGAATCTAAACTGTGGCACAGAAGGCTGGGTCATGTTAATTTCAAAAACATGAATCAGCTGATCCACAATAGTTTAGTGAGAGGTTTACCAATAAAGGAGTTCCACTGTGATGAAACCTGCACTGCTTGTTTAAAAGGAAAACAACACAAAGTCTCATTCCTCCTATTGAAGAGCCTAAGTCCACTGCCTGCTTGCAATTACTGCATATGGATCTATTTGGTCCTGTGAGAGTGATGAGCATGGCAAAGAAGAAATACTGTCTGGTAATTGTGGATGATTACTCCAGATTTGTATGGACTTTCTTTCTGTATTCAAGGATGAGGTTGCTCAGAAGATTATCAACTTTGTGTTGTATGTTGAGAAGCAGTATTCCCTTTCAGTCAAGTGTATAAGGAGTGACAATGGAACTGAATTAGAAACCATACACTTGATGAATTTTATCTTTCAAAGTGAATCAAAAGGCAGTTTAGCATCCCAAGGACTCCAGAACAAAATGGAGTCGTGAGAGAAAGAACAGGACCCTAATTGAAGCTGCAAGGTCTATGTTGGCTGACTCTGGTTTGCCACTGACCTTTTGGGCTAAAGCTGTTACACAGCTTGCTATGTGCAGAATAGAGCCTTAGTAAATCAGAGGTTGATGAAGACTCCATATGAAGTTCTACATCACTTGGCTCCTCTAATTTCATTTTTCAGAGCATTTGGGTGTCCCTGTTTTATTCTCAACACAAAGGATCAACTCCAAAAATTTGATCCTAAGGTGGATGCAGGGTATTTTGTTGGTTATTCATCTACATGCAAAGCATACATAGTCTTCAACTGCAGAACAAAGATAGTTGAAGAGACTTTGCATGTGAAGTTTAATGAATCTCCAATGGACAAGATTCCACAAAACCTTGTGGAGTTGTTTGATTTGGACATACTGCAATATGTTCCTTCTCAACCTCCAGTTGTTGCAGACCATGTGGATAAATCATCTTTTGCAGCATGTCTTCCCACCTTGTGGTATGATGATGATGATGATAATATCAATACTCACCTATTCAAGTTTAGTGACCAACTGCTGAGTCTGATAAACTTGATGTTCCTGTAGCTTCAGCAGTTCCATCCACAACAAATGCTGATGAGATCTCTAATCCTCTATATCTTTTGAGTTACCATCAAATTCTTGGTTTCAAGAGTCTGTATCAACATCTGATGCTGCTGTGAGGTTCTACAAACACTTGCACAGATATCAATGTTTATCAAGAGCTGAAGAATCACCCAATGTCTCAAATCATTAGTGATATCAATACTGGAGTTTCACAAGAAGTCAATTGTCTAACTTCTGCTTCTATGCTCTCTTAATCAGTCAGCTAGAGCCAAAGACTATCATATTTCTTTAAGAGACAATGGTGGGTTGAAGCCATGCAGCTCGAGCTACTTCAATTCAAGAAACACAAGTGTGGAACTGGTTCCTCTACCCCACCCCAGGTGTGTGCAATAGGCACTAAATGGGTGTTTAGGAATAAAACTGATGAAATGGGCTATTGTTAAGAACAAGGCTAGACTGGTTGTACAGGGGTTCTCACAAGAAGAAGGTATGATTATGATGAAACCTTTGCCCCTATAGCCAGACTAGAGGCATTTAGTGTTTCTTAGCCTATGCTGCATTCCACCATCTCAAAGCTTTTAAAATGGATGTCAAAAGTGCATTTTTATATGGCAAAATAAAAGAAGAAGTTTATGTGTGTCAACCACCAGGTTTTGAGGATAATAAACATCCTGATGGGTGTATAAACTTGATAAGGCTCTTTATGGGTTGAAACAAGCCCCTAGAGCCTGGTATGAGACACTCTCCACTTTTCTTCTCAAGAATATTTCACTAGAGGCTCCATAGATAAAACTTTGTTTATTAAGAAGGTGGATCAGCATAAGCTACTTGTTCAAATTTATGTTGATGATATCATTTTTGCATCCTCTGATCCCCAGTGTGTGATGATTTTACCAAATTAATGAAAAAGAGGTTTGAAATGAGTGCAATGGGAGAATTACAATTCTTTGTAGGCTTGCAAATTAAACACAAGGCTGATGGCACCTTTATTCATCAGTCCAAATATACAAAAGATCTTTGAATAAGTTTGATTTACAAAATAGTAAGCCCTGTTCTACTCCCATGTGCAACACCACACAACTGGATGCGGATCCGAAAGGTAAAGCTGTTGATGAAACACTTTACACATGTATGATTGGGTCCTTGATGTACTTAACAGCTTCTAGACCAGATATCATGTTTGCTACTTGTGTCTGTGCTAGATTTCAGGCTGCTCCTAAAGAGTCTCATTTGATTGCAGTCAAGAGGATCTTTATATTTGCAAGGTGTGATCTCTAGGATTATGGTATTCCACTGGACACTCTTGCAAATTATTGCTTTTTCAGATAGTGACTATGCAGGGTGCAAGTTAACTAGAAAGTCAACTTCTGGTGGATGTCAATTCCTAGGCAACTCTTTGATTTTTTGGCAAGTATAAGAACAAACCTGTTGCTACATCCACTGCTGAAGCCGAGTACATTGCTACTGCAAGTTGTACATCCCAGGTACTCTGGCTTCAGAACCAACTTTTGGATTATGGCATTACAGAGACTAAGATTCCATTATTATGGATAGTGCTTCAGCTCTGTGCATTGTCAAAAATCCAGTCTAGCACTCTAGGACCAAACATATAGAGATCAGACATCATTTTATTCGGGATTGTTTTGAAAAAGTTCTGATTGATCCTAAGTTTGTGCCTAGTGCTGATGAGCTTGAAGACACTTTTACTAAGCCTTTGGATAGTTCAACTTTCCAAAACCTTGTGTTAAGGCTTGGTATGCTGCAGCTAGAATAAGTGATAATTACTGATGATCTCAGTAAATAAGTACTGATAATCATTAGTAACCATATCACAGATAGTACTGGTTCTGTTAAAACAACTGATCAAGTTACAACTACTGATGTAGTTATAACTACTGATATCAGTAAAAACAGATAAGTACTGATGTCCTATGAAACAACTGAAAACAGCCAAAAAGGCTGATGAGTAAGTGTTGGACAGTATGAAATAGCTGAAAAGCTATGAATTGATGAAAACTACTGATGAGAACTCTCTCTCAGTTGTTTCTACAACTGCTGTTTCATCCTAAACAACTGATGACTAACACCAAGTCATCATCGTGTTTACAACAACTGATGACAAAACCATGTCTTGAGTAGTTTCACAACTACTGATAACTAACACCAAGTCATCAGCTGTTTTCAACAACTAATACCAAAACCATGTCTTCAGTAGTTTCACAACTACTGATGACTAAAATCAAGTTATCAGTTGTTTACAACACCTGAAGACAAAACCATGTCTTCAGTAGTTTCACAACTACTAATGACTAAAACCAAGTCTTCAGTTGTTTTCAAACATGTGAAGTCAAAACCATGGTTTTCAATAGTTTTATAACTACTGATGCCTAACACCAAGACTTCAGTTGTTTCAACTTCTGAAAGGGTAATACCACGTAATCCGTCGTTTAAAAGTACTGATGATTAACACCAAACCCTTCAGTTGTTATCTAACCCTTACCCTATAAATACCTCATACCTAATCCTTCAGAGCTTTATCATTTCTAAACCTAACGTTCAAACCTCCAAAACTTCTCTCTCATTAATGGCGATCATGCAGCTCAAACCACGACACAACTGTGTAGCCTACCTCACCAAATCGCCTTTCTGGACAAAGTTCGATAACACCATTAATCTAATGGTCCAGTCACCCTACAAAACGGCATTCCTTCTAAATCCCACCATTCATGCCGAATCCCTTCACCAGTTTTGGATGAACGTCACCATTACCACTGGAGAGAACAACACCGAGTCTCTCCAGTCGGTCGTCAACAACCATCAAGTGGTCATCACTCCGGCAATCTACGCAAAACCCTAAACCTGGATGATGCCACTTTTCCAGCTGGGTATCCAAAGGGCACAACTGATTTATCCTTTGCCCACCATGGATATCAGGGAAACCTTAGCGCCTCTACCATTCTGAAGAAACATTTCCATGATGCAGAACGTCTTATCTTTGACATGGTAAATGTTTGTTTAGCTCCAAAGACATCCTCTTGGGATCAAATGTCTACCAGATGGCAGCAGGTACTATTCTCTATCCTTGAGCCACAAGACTTAAACTTTTCTGAAATCATTTTTCTTGAACTTAAGGATATGGCCTCAAAATCTATTTCTAACCGCTAGATATTATATCCTCGGTTCATTATGGCCATAATAGAGAATCAGCTAAAAGCTGAGGGTCTTGTTGGCCTTGGAGTCCCTGCAATGGTCGTATTGCCTGAAGTATACTCCAGGCACAACTCTGACCACACACTGAAACAGGCTGCCAAACTGCGAAAACCCACGCAGTTGGACCCACATCCACCACCACCAGAACCAGAGTCCCTCCAGCCAAAATCCAAAAGCCAAAAAAGGCTACTCAGGGAGATGAGTCCCCTGAGGATGCCCCTGTACCACAAACGCAGGAAACACATACTGGTATTAACGCCCCAGTTGTGTCAAAGACTCAACCAACCACAGCCGCACAGGTATCCTCTCAAAAGGATCCTGTTGCAACCAATATTGGGGAACCCACACTGCTGGAACCTATCTCACTTGAGAGGGTTACCATTGAAGCGCACCATTCACCCCAGGTGCAATCGCTTCTACCCAATCACCACATGCAACCGCCCCCCAAAGTCCTACATTAATTGTTGCACAAGTGCTGAGTCAGTTGCACTCCTCACCCCCTCCCTAGATACCAATTACAACTGGGCATACCTCTACCATTGAGGGGGAGGATCAAAGTGCATCTGATAACCCACAGCATAGGGGTTACAATGTTCCATTTCCTAGTGTAGAAAAGGAGATTGGAACTTCTGGTGAGGCTGCCACTTATCTTGTTTCAGCATATGCTCAGGATGTAGTTGGTACCATTACTAAGACCTTACCAGAGGCAACTACTGATGAAGGACGTAGTCCTGAGGCAGGACCCCAGTTCCAAGACAAAGGGGCACATGCTACAACTGATCTACACTCAGTGCATGTTCATCCTGATTCTATCAGGAGGTCAGGTGATTCAGTACCCACTGATGATGATCTGGGCTTCTTTTATGATGTTTTAGCCCAAAACACCATCCTGGAAGAGGAGGTGAGCAGACTCAAAGAGCTGCTTGCCAAAACTTCTGAGGATCAAAGACCATCTGCGTCTCAAACCCCACAGATGGCACCTTCATCTGAAGGTCTCCTAAACACAAAGCCACTCCCAAATTTTCAGCCACCTGCCTCTGCTTCTGGGACTATATCTCAGGAACAGAACCCCCCTGAGCAAATAGCTGCTATCTTTCAAAACTCCTTACCTCTCATCACACCTATAATCACTGATATAGTGATCAAAACCCTTGTTGAGAGGCTTCCCTCAATTATACAACCCTTGATAGAGGACGTTGTGAGCAAAAAGCTTTCTGACAATCAAACCCTTACAACCAATGCAACCAAAAAGGGGGAGATTCAGTCAGTGACAGCAAAGGAAGAGGAGTGCAGAGAAGAAAGAGAAAGAAAAAGAGACAGAAGTGGTAAATGAGGAGGAGGTGGTTGAGAGACCGAAAAGGAGAAGGAGAAAGAAAAGGAAAATGCCTTGGAGCTAATGGTGAAAGAGGCTGATGCCAAACACAGCAGATCAATGGATAACATCATTGATCAGTTGTTTAGGCAAGGCCATGACACTGAACAACTTGACTCTGAAATCAAAAGATTAGAGATTGAAGAAATCCAATCTAGATGGGCAAGTTATGAGGTGTTAGAAAGAGAAAGGCTGGAGATCATGATCAGATTTATAGCGAAGTATCTTGGCAGATCATTGATCGAAATCAAGGCTTTGTCCAGGGACAGCATCTTGGCAATAACCACCAAGATCTGTTCGTCTGAAGTATACACCAAAGGGCTTGTTATTGAAGCTTTGAATGAAGCGGGTGCTGGGAGCAGGACTGAACTAGCCAAGCAATCTAAAGCCACACTCACCTCAAAAATGCTAGAACAGCCTGTCAACATTCCCCACCAAAACCACCAAAACAACCACCCACTAAAACAATCCCTTTACCCCAAAAACCACCAAAAACACAACCCACCAAACCAACTCTCTCACCCTCAAAACCAATAGCCGATGATGTACCCCAGAAGAAGAAGAGAAGGGTATTGAGGCTAGAAGATGATGAAGAAGATGATGATGAAGATAGGCTGCCACTCTCAGCTGTTATACAGTTGCCGAAGGCGACAAGTCACTCCCCAACAATTACTCCTGAAACCCAAAGACAAATTGTGAAAGTGAAGCTAGAAGAAGAAGAACTTCACAACAACACGATGAGGAATTGTTGAGGAGGGTTGACAAAGCTTATGCAGCCACATCTTCTATCATCAACATGAAGAAGCAAGCTCTCAGATTATACACTCTTAAGCATACATTTCAATATCAAAAGGAAAGAGTAAGGATTTGGCCTGATCCAAGGATGTCTCACAGGATTCACAAGAAAAACATTCCACAGAGATACATGGCCAGGTGAAAAAGATTGTAGATGAAGTGATCTCCCTGGTCTTTGTAGTATCACCCTGGGAAATCCTAGAGGACTTCAAGAAAGCTTATAAAGCTAACCAAACCCCACAGAAGATGCTTGAAAATAAAATGGTGAAAAAGGGGTTAGTTTATAAGAGGCTTGAAGAAGTCAGGAAGAATGAGCTCCAGTTGTTCCTTGAGGGTAATCACCCTGATGAGTTTGCTTATAGAATAATAACAACTGTGGAGCTAGAGAATGTGAAACAAGCCAAATACCTATCTGAGTACTATGGGCCAGAATCTTTATTTGAAGGAGGTGCTGAAGAGCTGACCATGGAGGAACACATTACCTTCCTAGAGGCCTATACAAGAGAGTCATATAGACTCATAGTGGAGAAGTAGATCTCATGAATGGGGTAACAGCTCTGTGTCCAGTTCCCCAAGACAGAGTTCCCATTCATACTTTGCCAATCAAATCATTGAGACTACTTCCAGGTCGGAGCTTACAAGGGTCACTTCTGAGCTGATCTAGAAGACAAAAAGACCAATCATTCTACCATAATAAGTGGGACATCTTCAATAAGTTTAGAGGTTTTGGCTGCATGGTTCAGGGGGAGTTTGTTGGACCAAAAGAACCAATGAGCCGGATCACAAAAACTTCTAAGTCCCACAGACATCACAACAACTGCTGAAGACTTGATCAGCTGTTTCATAAAGTCCGAAGAGCAACAGCTGAAGTACAAGTACTGAAGACTTCAACAGCTGAAGATCAAAGTCTGAAGATCAACAACTGAAGAACTAAAGTACTGAAGATCAACAGCTGAAGAACTAAAGTACTGAAGATCAACAACTGAAGACCAAAGTCTGAAGATCAACAATTGAAGTCTAAAGTACTGAAGAACAACTGCTGAAGTACAAAAACTAAAGACATCAGCTGAAGACAACAGCTGAAGACATCTGCTGAAAACAACAGCTGAAGACATCAGCTGATGACGACAGCTGAAGACATCAGCTGATGACAACAGCTGAAGTTCAAGTACAAGTACTGAAGCCTTCAGAGTTTGTTACAACAGCTGAAGAAGCATTCCTCAGTTGTTGTGATGGTTTCCTTTGAGTAGTTTTCTTTTTATTTCAGTATTTGTAAAACGACTGAAGAGCTTGTTCTTCAATCGTTGTAGTTTCAGTAGTTGTAGTAATAGTTAACACTTAGTATTTTTGTAAGGAGATGTCAGCTGTTTGACATCTTCATTAGTTGTGTTACCTATCAGTAGTTTGAATAATTCTATTAGATGTCACTATCAAGTGACATCAGCAGACGTCACATCTCCTATATAAGAGATGTTGACCTAATTGTATGTGTGACATTCTGTTACCACGAAATCGAATATTGAATGAAATATATTTTGCAGAATTCTCTTTGTCTATAACCGTTTGTTCTTACTTTGAATATCTTTTGTGTTCTTGTGAAATTTGCTAATTCATTGTTTGTTCTCCGCTGCTATACTCTCAAATCAATCAAACGTAGATCACTGATCCTAACAGATCTCATCTCTAAGTTGTAGGATCTGTATCTATTGACTTTAGCAATACATTCAAGAATGCAAAGATGTTACAATACCTTGGCTTTATCATGGTCAGCCACGAGTGCTTGATTTGGAGATGCCTATTCCACCTGAAAGCTCTAGCCAAGCCTCCATCTTCAATAGCAACTGTAGTTTGCTGCTTTGGCTTCTCATTCTGATGAGCTCTCTTATTGTAGTTTGGTTTGGCTTGAGTCTGACCCCATTTATTCTTGGTGCCTTACATTCTCTAGCAAAGTGTCCGATCTAGTTATAGTTGTAACACTTTACCTTGCTTTTATCCAACCCAAACTTTTCACTGGCTGCATTGCTAGGAAATTTTCTCCCTATCCTCTTGTAGCACTTCTTGGATTGTGGTTACAGTTATATGGATGGATATAGTCCAAGTGTTCAAGGTTGAAGAGAAAGTTGCCTGTGGATTCATCAGCAAAGAAAAAAGCCTGAGAAGAACTTGTCTCTTGGAAGAGACTTCCTTGAGTGTAGCTTTCTCTTGGAGTCTCTGGGAAGATGATGAAAGGACCCTTTTGTAAGTTGTCAGGATAGCATATGAGATGATGTTCAGGTTCTATGCTATCCCTTTCAGTCACATGAAGGGCTGAACCCATTTGATTTGAAGAGTTACCAGATGAATTTTGCATGTTCATCTCCATTTCGTATCCACTAAGAATACCATACAACTCTATTAGAGTAAGAGTCTTAAGGTTCTTAGTACTCTTGATAACAACACAGTAATGTGTCCATTGTCTAGGAAGAGAGGATATAAACTTCCTTACAATGTCTATGTTCTCAACAGTTACTCCAACATCCATTAGAGTATCCACAATCTCAACATACCTGAAGTATTGTTGAGTCATGGTCTCACTTGTTTTAAAGGTGAAGTTTTCAAACTATTGCTTGAGGAGATCCTTCTTGTTCTCCTTGACTTCAGTAGAGCCTTCATATATAAGCTTTAGTGCTTCACATAGTTGCTTGGCAATGTTGCACTTCTTAAAGCCTATGTAGATGGAGTTTGGATGAGCAGTTTGAAGGGCTATCATGGCCTTTTGATCAATCTCTTTTCTTTTCTTGTCTTCATCAGAGAAATTAGCAATAGCCTTTGGAATCATACCAACACCAGTGGCAGATGAGGTGCTTGGTATGTAAGGTCCTTCACTAACAGAATCCCATATCTTGGAGTATTGAGTCTTGATAAAGCCTTCCATTGTTTAAGACCAAGTATCAAATTCTCCAGGAGTGCTCAGTGGAGACTTTGTCATAGTTGAAGTTTCCATATCAACCTTAGTGAGTGCTCAGTGGAGACTTTGTCATAGTTGGGGTATTGAGTCTTGATAAAGCCTTCCTTTTGTGTGTGAGGGATCTTAAGATGGTGAGATCTTATATCAAGAGCTTTTCAGGCTCTGATACCAAATGCATGATCGTTAGAAGGGGTGATGCACTTTATACAACACAACAACATAATTGAGGAGAGTTTTTTAGAATACATAACCGATTAAATAAGGAGTTGGTTAACTAAAGTAAGAGATGCTAAGAACACAAGTAAGTAAGAGACAAAACAAGATAGTAAACAACATAAGTATTTGGTTTTCAAAAATGTTACATATTGCTTTTTATGTTCTATTACAAAGTGTTACTAAGCATAATGTAAAGTTACAAGTACTTGAGATACATATACTACATCCTACAACCGGCCATAATTTAAAAGCTAGCTGGATACAAAAGACTAGACAACAAACACAATTGTAGAGTCAAAAGGCAGATTGCCTTTTGACTTGTGACTATGACATACCATAGCTCACATCCTAATATATTACAGAAAGGATAAAGTACATAAAGTAGAATGCTCAGACTCAAGACCTCAATGTACAGTATTCCAAAAGCATGGACCTTTTCACCAACTTGTACATCAGAGTTGCATCGGAAAGGTGGTCCAGCTTTATGGAAAAATAGATCAGATAATAGCATGTACATAAAAGTCTTCAGAAGAAATCTGTCTTCAAAAACTTTGCTTCGGGAGACTTTGTCTTTGAAGCTTCGAAGACTTTATATTTGGCTTCGGAGGATATTGGTCTGGTTCGGAAGATTTTACACTTAGAATATTTCTTTTGTGAGGGGTAAAACATCCGAAGCATTTTTACTTTAGTACTTCATTGCATGCATGCAGAGAGACTTTGGATGCTTTGAATGTTTTAACTGCATCAGACTTGTTGGAATCCTTACAATTTCCAACTTTGGATGTTGGTATGATGATCCACCAAATTTACTCATGTTTTGTTAAAGCATAAGATTTTAACTATTACGGAGTATCTTTTAGGTAATGAACTAATTAGTGACAAAGCTTAATCAAGAAAAATTAAGCAATTGTGGTCACGAATCAGTCAATCCTTTTAATGATAATTGATTATCAAATCAAGGATTTTGTAATGTATTTGTTCAAATAAACTTGAATAGTTGATGAATATCAATCAATAACCTAGATCTATTATTCAATTGATTTGAATATTGATCTAAATTAATCAAGCAATGAAACAATAGTTGCTGAAAGAGAATTCACTATATTAATTGATTCACACAAAAACGATTTGCTTGAAAATAGTAGATCAAATTAGCAAAAGCTGACAACTCTAGTTAAACAAGCAAACATTTAAACATCGTTAACACTGATAGATCAATCTAACCAAATGAATGAGCATTTAGATCTGCTACCACCTATGAATCCATTTGTTAGAAACATACCTACGGAAGAACACAATGCGTTAGGAGAAATTCCTATTGAAGACATTAATCAGTCTCCTGATGTCCAAATAGAGGCAAACCAATCAATACCTAATGATGCTGAAGAAGAACACTATGACTACTTCCTAAATTCACAATCTGGATTCGGTCAGTCTGCAACAATGGAGATGACTGACTTGGAATTATCTATACTAGTTGACCGAACTCCGTCAACAAGATTCCATAAGACTCATTCACTCAACAACATCATTGGAGATCTTGCCAAAAAAACTACAAGAAGTCAAAGTGGAACTGCCAACATCTGTCTTTTCACTTGTTTTCTTTCACAAGTGGTTCCTCCAAACATCACAACTACTCTAAAAGACAATAGCTGGATTGAAGCTATGCAAGAAGAGCTTCAACAATTTAGAAAGTGTGTACTCAAGTTGATTTATCTGAAGGCCAAGATCCAATTGGAACTAGATGGATCTTCAAATATAAACTAGATGATTGAGGTATAATTGTAAGAAACAAAGCAAGGTTGATTGCACAAGGATACACACAAGAAGATGGAATAGACTATGTTGAAGTTTTGCACCAGTTGCAAGAATTGAAGCCATAATGGTATTTCTAGCTTATGCATCATATAAGAGGTTCACTGTCTATCAAATGGATATCAAGTGTGCCTTCCTATATGGGAAAATTGATGAAGAATTCTATGTATGGTCTACACCAAGCACCCAGGAAGTAGTATGAAACACTATCATCTTTCTTTCTCAAGCATGGATACAAAAGGGGAACTATTGATCAGACTCTCTTTCTCAAACAAGAACATCAAGATCTATTAGTTGTTCAAATTTATGTTGATTACATTATATTAGGATCAACTAACAAGAGATTGTGTGTGAGCTGTGAAGAATTGATGAAATCAAGTTTCAAATGAGTTCAATGGGAGAATTAACTTTCTTTCTTGGTCTACAAGTTAATCTGAAGACATATGGGATTTTTATCAATCAAGAGAAATACATACATCAAATATCGAAGAAGTATAACCTTGATGCAAATCATCTTTATGAAAAACACTAGCCTCAACAATTGAAAAGATTGTACCTAATCCCACAGGAAAAATTGTTGTTCAATGATTATATAGATCAATGATAGGGTTACTATTTATTGAACTGCCAGTAGACCTGACATTATGTTTGTTGTGTGTGTTTGTGATAGGTACCGATCAGATCCAAAAGAGTCATATTTGAATGCTGTGAAAAAGATCTTTAGATATCTCAAAGGAAAACTAGGACTTGGTGTTTGGCATCCAAAAGATGGTGATTTCACTCTCTACTCATACTCAGATAGTGACTATGGTGGATGCAATAGTAACAGAAAATCCATAACTAGTGGATGTCAATTCAAAGGACCAAGACTAGTTTCATGGTAGTGGAAGAAGCAAAAAAATGTATATGTATTCACAGTCAAGGCTGAGTACATAGCTGCTTCAGATGGGTGCTCTCAAGTCCTTTGATTGCAAAACCAATTACTTGATTATGGTTACAATTTCCTTCAAACTCAAATTTACATCGACAATTCTGCTGCTATGTTTATAACTGCTAATCCGGTGCAACATAGTAAAACAAAGCATATTGAAATAAGATCCCATTTTTTGAGAGATTGCTTAGAAAAGGGTTTGATCAAGTTAGTCAAAGTGGATACAACAAATCAGCTTGCTGATTTATTCACTAAATCCTTTGATTTAGTTAGATTTAATTTTCTAATTGAGTCTGTGGGCATGCTTAACCTTGATTAATCATAATGAACAAAAAAATAAAAGCATGTGTCTATGCTTGTACATTGTTTTAATAATAAAGCTTAAGCATGACATATGTTTAGGAAATGATAGTATACTATGCCTTTGCTTCTTCCTAAATTCTTAAATATCATTAAAATCTGATCGAGTTACTTGATGTGTGAGTCAGTTCAGCTTGAGTGGAAACTACACTTGTGCATGCCAAACATAATGCAAAGTAATTGTTTGTGGGTAACTTCATTTTATGGGTACAAAAAGTGAGTCATATTCTAATGTGATCAAATCACTCATCTAAACACACTATGTACCGACACTTTATAATATATATATTTGCAAATCTTACTCCTTTTGTTTTGTGTAAACAAAGACCTGGGTGTATGATGACCAATGTTTACATTTGTAACCATCTGATGAAAAAATTATGATCCTCATCGTCCCTATGTTTTGTGGAAACAAAGACCCGGGTTAAAGGCACCTCTGTTTTACGTGACTAAAGACCTGGTGACATGATGATGATCATATCTAAGCTCTCAAAAGAATCCTATGTGATCAATTGTATATCATTTCTAGAGCTTGTTCAACAACGCATTAATGAGATGTCAAATGCATCTCAAGATAGAACTTATACTTAAAGTACATACTCTGTAAGTGTGAGAAAGTGATGATTTGATTCGCAAAGGGAGGACAAACTTTAAGTTAATTGAATGTTAAGCCCATAACAGTTACTATCTAATTAACATGAAAATATGATAATCAACATGCCTAGTTGATACAATACTGATGTATGGATTTAAGTGGACAAACATACTTACAATTAGAACAAAGATCAGGTATCATTTCAATAAATAACTCGCTAGGAAGATGCATAGTATTATAGTGTGATCCCATTACATGTGTATATATAGCTTGTGCATTGTCATCAATTCAAGTTTGTTTAGTTTAATTAATTTCGGTTTGGACAACACATGTCCTTCAAGATATTCTTCTTAGAAATTTATGACAAATGCATTCTTTCATCATTATAAAAAATATAGGATGAGTAGAATCATAAAATAAGGTAACAACATAATTGTCAAATGAATTATCAATATGAAGGAATTGGAACCTGAGCACTACCCTGGCTCTTGGATACATGAAGTTTTTTTTTTAAATTAAACCTTCTTGTGCACAATTGTCATGAATACAAAGTCAACAAGGTCCAAAAGCAATAATGGTTCTAAGCAGTGGACTTGGACCATACAATAAAATAAGTTTCTCATAGTGAATTTTAAGCATCAGAAGAAGCTATAGTGCATTTCAAGCACCAACAAAAGCTACAATGCATTTCAAGCATCAGCAGAAGCTATAATGCATTTAGTGTCAGCAGGAGCTACAATATGAAAATTTAATTAAATTGTCCACCCGTAGATTAGTAAACTACGGATGAGCCGGTACTCCAAAAAGTATAATTTAATTTCATACATTGATAACCTATGAAAATTTAAGTTATACTTAATCAGCAGAAGTTTTTAAGTCATCCACAAATGATATACGGAATCCGTAGATAACTGCTGATGAACTAAGAACTGCGGATAAGTTAAATCGTTTAGAGGGTCCCACATCATTAAATAAATGAAATTAATGTGTCTGAGATAGTATAAATGATGTTCTTTGACTTCAATATTCATTACTCACTTTTTTTGAACACTTTTTCAGACCTAGAAAAATGCTCTCAACAAACTTTTCCCCCTTTCTCTAACATTCAAAAATACCGAATCAAAACATCAAACAAACACATAAAACTGTTTTTAGATCACTGTGTTCAAGGTAAAACGTGTCATAATATTCAATAATAAACCATTTGATTCTTGGTTATTCTCACAATTGTTCGCATTCTCATGTCAATAATGATGATTCTAACGTAATCTTCTTTATTCTTTTGACCAGATGTCTAATCGATTTGCGAGAGAGCACAATGTGTGTGCTTTCTTAACCCTAATGACCCTGTCTCAGAAGGATGCCAAGACATTATTTGATATCTAAGAAGATCTTGGTGATTCATCAATCACACATTACTGATTTCTGGAACTCTGCCCGAATGGAAGAAGATGGAGAAGTGATTGTGGCTTATGTGAAGAATCAGAGACTAAGACTGGATGAATAGACAATAAGAAGGGTTGTAGAGTTAGGAGATATAGAAGCTGGACACCCTGATGTGTTTGAAAACGAATATATTGAGAGAGTGTTCAATCTAATAGGATATAATGGTGACTTTGAGAAGGGAGAGATAAAGAAAGGAAGACTATGCAAGCCATATAGATTTCTCTGCTAGTGTTATCTTAAGTGCATCTCCAAAAGGAAATCTAGACTTGACAGATTTTCAAGGCACATTTGTTCTGGAATTATTGTTGTCTTTGAGAGAAGAACATACAACTACTCAAAGTACATCTTTATATGCTTATGTGACCACATCAAAGTGCAGAAGGCTGACAAGATGTACATGTTTCCAAGGTTTTTGCAACTGATAATCAATGCTGATCTACATGGGACTGCTATAGATGGTAATGTGTTTGTTCAAGCTCACCTAGGTAGATCTGTTCTGAGTAAGATATCCGGGAAGTATGAAGGAGGAGACATGCCCATGTTTGTTCACATGGTTGATGCAAATGCAACCATCCCTCAAGAATTAATATGGGAAGAAGTTCAAGAGAGCTCATCTACCAAATCTGTACAAGCATCATCTTCACCTCATCAGTCTCCCATTCATCAACAACCTTAATCATTCCAACCAGAATCTCAAGCCAGTCAAAACACCCAACCAATCTCTCCTATCCACCCTCTATCACCAAATCAATCACAAACACCCCAATCATAATTAATAGCCAGCCAAGACACTCAACAATCTCTTAACTTCTTTGTCAATCATCTGAGAGTGTGCATACTGAAACCATCACTATCAATCAGTCTCTAAACTCAATTCACACTGGTGAGACGAAGTGATTTCTCAAGCCAGCACCATCCCATTATCACACTCCAAATCTTAAAATCCAGTTACCTCCATCAAACTGAATCTTAAGTGTTTAGCAAAAATCTTGAACAACAACCTCATCAAGGTAAACCCCTTCAAGCTGAAGAGGCATGATCTAGCTCAGCAAGTGTGGCTCATACTAAAGATTCTAATGATGAGATTGCTAATCAACAACAATAAAAGGAAAAAGGAGAAAACTATATGGATGTAATTTCCTATCACGAAGACGAGTTAAGTAAAGATGACATCCATGTGAGCAAAAGCTATTTGGTGGCTGAATACAACAAGCTTGTTGTGAAGCCTAACTGTAGAAAGCAAAGAATTCAATAATTGAAAGGGATAATAAAAGAAAAAGATGTTCAGCTGGTGCAACTAGAAACAATCATCAAAAGATTAAGAAAAGATGATTTATGCAATAATGAAGTAATTGATGCTCTTCTTCAACAAGAATCTGAGCTTAGAGAATTAGTAAAGTTTGAGAGAGATGAGAATAAGAAGTTGATGTTGAAAATGATCAAGTAACTACTCTCTCTCTCTGCTCCATCAGCTTTGTTGAAAATAAAAGAAGAAGAGGTTGAAGAGCTAGAAATGAAAATATGTGTAATGGAATCAAATGTTGCTCCTGCCTCAAATTAAACAAAAGAAGCTTCTGAAATCACAAAGCAAATCATTCAATACAAAAGGAAAAGGAAGTACTTAGGTCTTGTGAAGAAGGAAGTGATTGAGATACAAGATTCACCAAAAATGTTTAAGTCTATTGAATCTTCATCCATAAAGCCCATGTCTCCTGCTCAAACAACAAGTGATGATGAATGGAATGAGCTCACAAAGAATGTATCTACCAAAGAACAAAAAGAAGAAATGGCTGATGATCTGCTGACCACTAGAGACATACTTGAAGAAAGGCAAGAATCCTCAATGTTTATGAGTTGATAAATCATTCCTTTTCGTATGATATGGTGGAAAGGATGAGCATGAGTGAAATGAAAGATGTGCTGAAAGATTTTGAAGTGGCTAGTTTCATGATTCCAAACTGCAACTATGAAACATTCACAACTTCTCAATCAATTCAGAAAATCAAGAAGGAGTTGGGTCATTGTGATACAACTAAGCTCTCAAAATACAATATGATATGCTAGTTACAGGGTCACAAGTACAAAAGCTATGAACTTAAGGGAAGATCAGTTAGTGAGCTAAGGAGGATGATGGAGCATGTCATGGCTATTGAGCTTGACACAAGGGTGAGATTCAGAACTGAAGCTCCACCCCATCCTGTGAGCAACAAAGCAAACTCCCTTCTAATCCTATAATAGTTGAATCTGAAGATGAGCACAAGGGAAAGATAAGCTAATAAGAGAGCCTAGAATAGTTATCCCTAGAAAAGTGTGGCCTCTAGGCACAACAGTTAGTGAGATTACTAAGCAAAAGTCTACATTGATAGAGTTGTATGACACATCACAACTCCTAGTTCTTTGGAAGAAAATAGGATTATGGCCTGGAAATATGATCCAGACTGGGATTGTGCAATCATTAAAAGAACATATGGAAGAATCCAATACTTCCATGATGTAGAAGCATTACTAAGTCCTCCTAAGAGAGATATTAAATATTTGCAAAGCTTAATTGTAACTATCCAATCCATCTGAGGGGAAGAGATTTTTCTGTGTTTGTGGGAAGGATGAAGACAAAATTTATAGATGATGTGCTCAAGGAGGCTAAGAGAGATGATGTTGAGCACATAAAGAGAAATCAAGGAATTAAAAGAACAACATCTAAGCTCTCTTCTCTTGTAGATGATAAAGTTTTAAAACGGTTGGATACAACAACACAAAAATATAGCATCTATAAAAAGCTTTAAGGGAAATCAATACATAATCTCCATGATAGAATGGGCTTATGTTGAGAAAATAAAAGAGCTAGTGCTATTGAGGAATGCTAAAGGGAAGAAAGCCGATAAGATAAGAATTTTTGACCCAGTGGAGATCAAATTGATTCACCCAAGCTATACATCATATCTTCATGACAAATTCTTCCTAAAGCTAACTGATGAAAGAGCACAGAATGACTTACGTCTATATGTGCATATGTTCAAGTGATTGACAAATTGCATGCAAAGGCATACAAAAGAAGAAGACATCAAGCTGGACTGTTTAAAGGATCTACAGTTGAAGAAGTCTGAGGACCGAGAATCTCGAAGGAAGATGAGCTAGAGATTGTGCACAATGAAAGTGTAGTGGAAACACTTACTACTGAAGAAGAAATTTTGGGCTTATGTTTTGAGACTCTGCAAAAGATATGCAGAATGGAAATCAAGTACAAGTACGATGATTAAAAGTATGCAGTTTCATTCTTCAACAAAAGTATGGTGTCCAAAATCAAGGAAATTTTAGTTTTGAAGAGCTAATTACAAGTGTCTAAGCCTAAGGGGGAGTATTGTTAGATCTAGGAATTATAGGTTTAGATCATTTTGTATAGGCTTAGAACTTTAATCAATATTTGTACAGAACAATTGTAATTCATTATTATGCATTATATTAACCCATACGTGTATTGATCTGTGTATGATTGCAGGTACAAACATTATGGTTAGCCAATTTCTAAAATTGACTAAGTTTAAGAAACATCTATGGTAGAACACTTTTTGTTCTTCCATAGATATGTTTCTTACAAATTCAATCATCCGAAGATCTTCTGCGGATGAACAACTAGCTCTGAAGTTGAAGCACAAGTTCCCTTTGTAAGAACAAAGTAGCTTCGAAAGGACAAGTTTCCTTCAGAAGAACAAAGTACCTTCGGAAGAAGCAGACTCCTACGTAAGAACAAACATCTACAGAAGACCATATTCCTACGGAGTCCAAACACTTGTATTTAATAATACAAGTGTTTCAAGTCAACAAGTCAACATGTCAGCTATGCAAATCCCAAGAGATCCGGTGTTTCTATAACAGAAACACACATGCCTATATATATGGATCCTAGGTTTCACATCAAATGACGGCGACTACGACAAGTAGAGACACAATCACACAAAACCAAACATCGAATCACTCAAACACAAACCCTAGCAGCCGTCACATTGAAATCAATACATTCAAACCTATTTTGTTTCATTCATTGTTTATTCATCTGTAATCATTAACACCTTTTAGTGAAATACATTTGAATTAACTATTTTTGTTTGATTATAAATTGTGTTTATTATTGTGTTCGTCTTTGTCATTAATCATTATTGGTTATATTAAATTATTAAAAACAATTAACAAAGTTAATGTTGATTCCACAAACATTGACTTCACTCAAAAATTAACACTGATAATTCCTGATTGTGTTAATTTTTAAGTGAAGTCAATGTTTCCAGAATCAACATTAACATTGCTTAATTATTTTTAATAATTTAATATCGCCAATAATGATTAATGACTAAGACGAACAAAATAATAAGAACACAATTTATAATCAAACAAAATAGTTAATTCAAATGTATTTCATTAAAAGGTGTTAATGATTACTATTGAATGAAACAAAATCGGTTTGAATGTATTGATATTGATGTGACAGCTGCTAGGGTTTGTGTTTGCGTGATTTTATGTTTGGTTGTTTGTGATCGTGTGTCTACTTGTTGTAGTCGCCGTCATTTGATGTGAAACCTAGGATCCATATATATAGGCACATGTGTTTCTATTAAAGAAACACCAGATCTCTTGGGATTTGCAGAGATGTCATGTTGAGTTGTTGACTTGAAACACTTGTATTATTAAATACAAGTGTTTGGACTCATCAGGAATTTGGTCTTCCGTAGATGTTTGTTCTTCCATAGGAGTCTGGTTCTTCCAAAGGTACTTTGTTCTTCGGAAGGGAACTTGTTCTTTCAAAGCTACTTTGTTCTTCCGAAGGGATCTTGTGCTTCAACTTCAGAGCTGGTTGTTCATCCGCAGAATATCTTCAGATGATTGAATTTGTAAGAAACATATCTACAGAAAAACAAAAAGTGTTCATCCATAGATATTTCTTACACTTAGTCAATTTCACAAATTGACTAGGCATAATGTTTGTACCTGCAATCATACATAGATCAATACACATATGGGTTAACCTATATATAATGGATAATAATGAATTACAATTGTTCAGTACAAATATTGATTGAAGTTCTAAGCCTGTAAAAATGATCTAGACCTATAATTCCTAGATCTAACATCGCAATTAGGAATATCTATGTTAATTTTTGAGTGAACTCAATGTTTGCAGAATCAACATTTGTTGGACCTAATATGCCCAAGACACATACAAGATTGACGTGGTTAGTGCGTTTTGATCCAAGTCAGGTCATACCCAATAACAAGCTATACAAACACAAATTAGTATTTATTTGTTGATGAGATCAAAAAAATAAATAAGGACACCAATTTAGAAAATGGGTTTTTCTAAAACGTTTCTTTTGTAAAAGAACAACATTATGTGGATAATTTGTTCATTAGAAATTGTTTGTTTTATTTTTTAAATTGGTTAAATAATAACAAATAAAAGTGTGTTATTGTTATAAAATTAAAAGAGGTTTTAATTTTATAAAATGAAGGGTAAGAGCGTAACTTTTTTTATAAAACTAAATGGGAGGGAAACCCATTTTGGATAAGGATTTCGGCCGCCCATTTGGGGCCTTGGGACTCCCTTTTGGGTCTTGTTTTTTGCAAGTCATTCCCACTAGAAAACTATTCTATCATTCACCTTTCTCTTACACACACTTCTCTTTAAGCAACTCAAACAAGAACTCTCTCAAAAGTGTGGCTGAAATTGGGATTTTGCAAAGGGAAGGGCTGAAATTTTCGGATAATAGAGAAGCTAGAAAGTGAGTTCTTTGGTGTTAAGCATCCTAACTTGCAAGGTGTTTGTAAGAACTTGTGGGTATCACAACTTGAGGTTCTCTCTTTTGAGGGCTGGACAGTCAACAACATCTTCATATTCATCTCATACATCTACAACATTTGCACAAGAAAAGTTGTTTTCTATTAACACCCTATGGTTGTTTTGTGTTGTTTGATAGCATGTTATTTCACATACATTTGATCCTTGTTCTTGGGTTTTGTTTGTAGTTTAATATGGCAAAAATATTCAGATTACAAACTATATGTTAAACTCCTTTTTCCGCTGTGTTTTTCTAGTTTAAATGGTTAAACTAGCTTGATTAACATGTAGCAAAACCCAACAATGCCATCTAGAGCCGGTTATGTGAAATATGTGCTTCAAAAGGTCTTGAAAAATTAGTTTTCATGGACCTTTTCAACCCGTTGGGCTGCTTTGTTGTGGATTTATGAATCCCTTATATTTCAAGGTTTAATCTTACATGCTTTGGTTTAAACCTTGAAAGATTTACATCAATGGTTGATTGTGTTGTTTGGACCAACCTTAAATTTTTAGTTTATGTTGGCTGAAACTTTGGGGCTGAATGAGGGATTTATTGTTGTTCTTGGATGTTGTATGTGTTTTATATTATGGTGCATAACTAGCCTTGGCCTTATGTGTGGTTTGGTTGATTGTGTTTTGTCATGTTGGTTTGTTCTTGAAAGGGTTGTAATTTGTGTTTTGTAATTCATGCCATTTAAAGAAACATGAATTCATTCTCAATATATAAGGCCAAAACATAACTGGAATAGCTTAAAATAAAACATGCCATTTAAAGAAACATGAATTTCATTCTCAATAAAAGAGAAAACATAACCATTTTTGTTATTAATTTTTCATGAAATTAGTTTGACTAGGAACATTATTTTTGTTGCCCAATTAAGACAATATGGTTATGTTTTGTCTTTTATTGAGAATGAAATTCATGTTTCTTTAAAAGGCATCTTTTATTTTAAAGCTATTCCAGTTAAATGAAATTCATGTTTATTTTAAAGCTATTCCAGTTATGTTCACTTATGTTCTTGTCCCACCCATTCATGTATAATTCATGACCATACATAGAGTGAAGTTCATACATAGAGTGAAGTTAATTTTTCTAATAAAAGAAATGCACCTAATCTAATTATTACATAACCATACATAGAGTGAAGTTCACTTAAGTTCTTGTCCCGCCCGTTCATGTTATAATTCATGACAAAATTGTCAAACCTTTTTGACAAAGAGTTTAGGATCAAATCCGTAGCCAACCCTTTCGAGACGGGACAATTCAGCCTTTCGAGGCGGTCAATGTGGCTTTTCATCTTAAGTACATAAGATGAAACAGATTGGGTGTCGTCCATACGACACGCATGGAGTGCTCGAACCGTTTCGAAGCGTTCAACCCGTGCTTGTTATTGGAACGTTTCCTTATTTATTCGTTTGGTTATGTAATAAATAGATTAGGTGCATTTCTTTTATTAGAAAAATTGTATTCGGATATGATTTTGTAAAAGAAGGTGCACAAGATGAAGACTCAAAGAAGACACAAAGACATGGACACTTGAAGCATTTGGATGTGGATTCAAGTGGGAGTTCATGGACACATTTGATGTGTCATCTTCACCCTTAGGAAAGACCTTATGACAACACTTGTGATGGCAAACAAGTGTGGTCAACTTAGTAGCTATGGTTATGCACCCATGTTTGTATGTTTATGCTTGTTTGGATGTTTGTTGTTTGATTGTTTGGTTGATTTTGGATATGCATTACAAACTCATTAACAAACTTAACAAGCTGAAAATTTGATGGTTCTTTATCATTAAGTGGTTAATAAAATGTTATTAAAAGGATTAATGGTTTTAATAAAAGAGGTTTTATTAAAAGTGAACGTAGGGTACCTTGTATTTTCAAGCATGCAAATATAAGATACATACAGTTTTCTAAACTAAAATTATGAAAACTTTAAATTTCCTTTTAAACAAGTTTGACACCATCCTTTTGCACAACACTTGAGTCATTTGGAACTCTTAATGGGATAAAGGTCACCTAACCATTTTGAGGGAAATTGTGATTTGAGGTGGGGATACCATATTTGTGGGATAAAGGTCACCTAACCACTTATGTTGGAAAACTCACATGTGTGTGTAAGTAGGGTAACTTGATTTGAAAACCATGTTAAATGGATCACCTACAACATGGTTTACAAAGGTGTTGATGGGATTAACATGTCGACTATACATATGATGTTTTAAAGTTGATCCCATACCCTAGAAGTTGCAAAGGGTTGCAATTGTCAAAATGTTGACTAACTTGTTAATTTAAATAATGAGATAAAGGTCACCTAACCACTATTTAAATGTAACGTTGGATTCTAGACTTTAAAATTATGTAAGACACTTAAAAGGGTTTTAATTATTAAAATATGACAATATCGAAATTACTAAAATTGAACTTTGTTATATTTTGTAGATAGCCACCAACAATAATGATAACAATGAAATCCCGACCGCTCACTCACTATCACTAAGAACCATTCTCCAGAAGGAGCGTCTAAACCATAATAACTTTATTGATTGGTTTCGAAACTTGAGAATTGTTCTCAAGCAAGAGAAACGATCATACATATTAGACGATCCAATTCCCGATCAACCTAGTGAGGATGATGAGGAGGCCTATAATAATTGGGTAAAATACACTGAGGACTCGGTCCAAGTGTCTTGCCTTATGTTGGCAAGTATGACTCCAGATCTCCAAAAGGAGTATGAACATCATGGAGCATACGACATGATAACCCAGTTGAAAGAAACGTTCCGACAACATGCATGGTTGAGCACTTTGAAACGGTTTGAGCACTCCATGCGTGTCGTATGGATGACACCCAATATGTTTCATCTTATGTACTTAAGATGAAAAGCCACATTGACCGCCTCGAAAGGCTGAATTTTCCCGTCTCGAAAGAGTTGCTATGGATTTGATCTAAACTCTTTGTCAAAAAGGTTTGACAATTTTGTCATGAATTTAACATGAACGGTGGGACAAGAACATAAGTGACCTTCACTCTATGCTCAAAACTGCCGAGGCGGCCATGGGTAAAAGGGTTTTACCCGTTCTCAATATCAATGAAGGTGGGAACAAGAAGAGCCTCACCCCGCACCCAAGGCAAATGTTGCCAAGGGTAAAGGCACATTAAGGGAAAGGGAAAGGGAGTGGTAAGAGTGCCACCACCAAAACCCCGGAGAAGAAGCAAAAGGTTGCTTCGAATGACCCATGCTTTAAGTGTGGGGAGATTGGACATTGGGCAAGAATTGCCCAGTCCATCTCAAAGAGTTTGTTGCCCTGAAAGGATCATACATGCCAATTCAAGTGGTGGATGGTTGCTCTGCTGGAATCCCTCATGTCCAAGAACAAATCCGGATCAAGACAGTTCTGCTGAATAAGAAGAAAAATACAAGTGTTGGTCATCCACATTTGTCAATGCGGATGACAAGTTAACAAATGCGGATATACATTTGTTCGCCGCATTGACCAATGCGGATTACCAAAGAAATGCGGACAAGTGTTTTGTTCATCCGTATTTACCAATGCGGATGACCAAACTTCAATGCGGTTGAAGAAATGTTGATGAAGTCAACTCGTCCGCATTTTTCAATGCGGATGATCAACAGCCAATGCTGATGAAGACTTAAACTAGCTTTAGTAAGGGTAGTTTAGTCTTTTGTAATGGCAACGTGCCTGCCTATAAATAGAATAGTATACCTCATACATGGGGTAACTTTTGTCTATAATTTGATTTGATTCTTGGTTCCTAGAATGTTCTGTTTGCATTGAATGTTCTTGTAATCAATCAATCAAAGTATTCAATATATACAAACATATTATGAGTATCATGTGTATTCAATGTTCATTGATTGTCTGATTCCGCCTCTCATCTTTGACTCAATCACTATATTCGGTCCTTTTGATTCACATCAACTGAGATTATCTTTCTCAAATCCTATCCAGTCAATTAGTATCAGAGCCACGACTCTCAGTTCTTACTCAGATCTGGTCTGAACCCGATAGATCTGGTGATTGAGTAGCTGAATAGAGTATTTATACATCTCTAATCAGTTTACACACCGAATACTACCTGAAATACTCATCAACAACCCCTCATTCAACCAATCAGTCGAACACAAACATCTTACACACTACAAGTCCGACAACCTACAACAATACAAAGACACTCCTGATTACAGACATCATAGTCATCATCTCTGAATCTACTAGACGTTTTTAATGATTATTTGAACTAAACCCACTGAATAGACTTAAAACTCACTAATCCATACTAAAAATCAACTGATAAAATGGATTCTCACAGCTATTCAGAACTTGCATACTCAAAACCACCAATGCTGAAACATAAATCTGAGTTCAAACAATGGAAAATAAGATTATGAATTATATTACAGGTGTAGATCCTGACTACTGGATTCGATATGTAAAGGTCCCCACATCCCAATAACACTGTCAACTGATCAGGCAGCTCTCTACAGAACAACCAGGATTCCCATTGAAGATCTTACTCTAGATGTGATGATTATAAGAAGATCAAGATTGACCTTAAAGCATATTCCATCCTCACTCAAGCACTTAAGATGGATGTGCTTAAAAGGCTGGAAGTATGGAACTGCAAAAGCAGTTTGGGATGCTTTGCAAATTATGTGTGAAGGAAGTAGTGAGGTTGCTGAAATCCCGAGACAACTGATAAATCAGTATGACCTTCCTCATTTCAAAGGTGAATCAATCTCTAAACAATTGCACACATTTGTGCAGTTAGTAAATGATTTGGAGATAATGGGAGTGACTTACAAATCAGAAGACCTCAACAAGAAAATGTTACATAGTCTTCCAGAGCATTGGAAACAAAACGTAACAATGCTGAAAAATACTCTTGATTTGGAGAGTACCACTCTTGACATAATGATTCCAAAAATTGAAGCACTGGAACTTGATGAAAGAAGTAGGAATCTTGGAGGACCAAAGTTGTTGAAGCATATAAGTTTCCATCTGAAACTCATTCTGTTGAGAATGCCTTCATCACTGAAGAGGATGACTTTCTGTCATTTGAAGATCAACAAAAACCACTGGATTCTTTGCAGCACACACACTCAATTAACAGACCATCAGCATCAGCATCAACATCAACCAATCAATCAACAGGATTCTCTTCTGTCTCTACCAACCCTACTGATGATCAAAAAACAGAAGAACAGAAGGCTACATATAATGCCTTTGTAGCAAGTTTTGAGGCATATTTGGGAGGAAGACTGACTTCTGCACATCTAATCCAAGAAGATCTGGAGGAAATGGATCCAGATGATGTAGAAGAGATGGATTTACAATGGCAAATGGCTATGATTGCCATGAGAGCTAAAAAGTTTTTCAGGAAAGGCAAAAAACTTAGCCTCAATGAAAATAGTAAGTCGCGATACGACAAATCCAAAGTCAAATGCTTCAATTGTGGAATGGTCGGGCACTTCTCTGGAGAATGTAATGCTCCAAGAAGAACAACAATACTCCACGACATTCTCAGAATCAGTCATCATATCAACCGTCTTCAAGCATTCCCTCCCTCAATCATCAGCAACAATATCATCATCAACAACACAATCTTCTCAAGCTCATCCTCAACTGGCCAATCAAGCTTTTGGGAGCAACCAACCTTCTCAAATGCACTTGTGATCAGACAAGACGGAGTGTGTGACTGGAGCATGTATGCTGAGGAAGTCAAGCCACATTCCTGAACCATGCACTAATGGCACACATTAATGATGGACCATCCCCCATGCCATCTGAGGTAAAATCCAATCTTTGTTCTCATAAGTGCATAAATGAACTTCAAGGTTATAGAGAGCATAACCACATATTGGCTGAGAAAATAAAAGAGGAGAAAGTAAAGTCAAAGATGATGAAGAGAGAAATAAAAAGTTTTGAAATTAAAATTAATCTCTCATCTCTGACATAGAAAAACTTCATGGTGAGAAGTATTCTCTTACAGCGGAGAATGAGCTATTATCTGAAAAATTAGCTCAATCTAAAGCTGACCAAGCCCTTACTGAAATGAAACTTGAAAAGTTTCAACAATCTTCAGTAAGCTCAAGAGATGCTGGATTCTCAAAAGGATCCAAAGGACATGTCAGGGATTGGGTATAATTCATGTCCTCCACCATACAATGACAACTATACTGTCATGCTTGAATTTGTCACACTCAAAAATCAAACTGAACCTAACACTATTAAAACCCACACGATAGTAAAACAAATCACAAATCCTCAAAATGAACCAGTGTTTACATTGAAACTAGTGAGGATAAAATCAAGTTAGGTCACCCAATAAAAATAAAAGAGTGTTCAGACAAGACAGTAAGTGTGTCAAACCAGTCAGCCCCACTAAAGCTATTGTTCCATTCATAAAATTCATACCTATAACTAATGGAAAAGTAGTTTGTGCAAAAGATTAAAACCTCTGCTGAAAGCAGTTCTGATAATGAGATCAATACTCATCAAAATTCAAGCATATCAGATGAAGGTTCATTAAAAGGAAATAACAAAAATCTCTGAGTTCAAAATCACACGGTCAACCTGATCCTCAAACATCAAAATCAAGAATGGAGTAGGATTTGACATATGCAATAAAGATCATGTTGAACAGTTTGAGAAAGAGTACAGAAAAGGATGAGGAAACAAAACAGCCTCAAAAGACAATCAAATTCAGTGCAGTAAAGCAAACTGCACAAAAGGCTGAATTTGATTCTTCTTCCAGCAAAAAGAATGATACTAAGTTGAAAAAGGGAAAATCAACTGAGTCAAGACCAGTAAAATTTGAGAAAATTAACAAGCATATGTTTGTGATATATGTGATATGTTTAACCACAAAACAGAGGAGTGCTTTTTCAATCAATATTGCTCCATCTGTGACATGAACAATCATTCAACAAAAACATGTTATTTCAACAAATTTGTCAATCTGTGACTTAAACAATCACAATACAAATGACTGTTATTACAAGCAATCGAGAGTGAGTATTCCTCAAAACAAGCCTATCTCACCACATCATCTGACAAAACAACTGTTAAGAGTCACATTTATAATAACAAATCAAGGACGTATAAACCAACAAAGGATGAATATGAAAGACTCAGGTAAAAATCAAAGTAACAAATATAAAAACCGATTTCATAATTGTTCTGATTTTTCAAATGATGGTGATGAAATAGCTCATTCATATCTCACAGAAAATCTCAAAGACCACCTCTAATTAGGTCACAGGTTAGAGGAAAACTTCAAGAGGTCACCATTATGCATAGAAACGGGATACCCAAGACCGTGGTGGCTTGGGTTCCATATTCTAACTAGTTCTTTTGTGCTTGCAGGGTCATCCATATAGGTCTAATAGCCTATGGTATATGGACAGTGGATGCTCCCGACACATGACTGGAGATCGTTCCCTCCTTCATGATTTCAAGCAAATAAAGGAACACCTGTGGCATTTGGAGGAGATTCATAAGGTGGTAGGATTACAGGAGAAGGATCTGTGACAAATGGGATGCTCAGCTTTGATAAAGTGAATTATTGTGAACAGCTCATTTCAATCTTCTAAGCGTGTCTCAAATCTGCGACAAGAGATATTCGACTCACTTTACCGACACCCACTGTTATATTCTAAAGTCAGGATTTCATATCCCTGAAGAATGGGTTGTATTAAAGACTCCAAGAAAGAATAATACTTATGTCTTAAACCTTAATTCTACTGCACTAACAGAAGAAACATGTCTCTTGTCAAAGCACATTTGATGAATCACAGCTTTGGCACCGACGTTTGGGGCACACAATTTCAAAAACATGAACAGATTAGTAAAAGGAAACCATGTCATTGATTGCCTCAAAAAGAATTTCATTTTATTGATCACTGTTCAGCATGCCTCAAAGGAAAACAACACAAATCTTCACATAAACGAAAACTTTTGAACTCAAACAATACTCCATTGAAACTACTTCATATGGATCTCTTTGGCCCAACACATGTCATGAGTTGGGAAAGAAACAGTATTGTTTGGTTATCATTGATGACTTTTCACGATTCACATGGGTTTTCTTCCTACTTCATAAAAATGAAGCATCCTCAATAATCAAAGATTTATCACTAAAATTGAGAACCAACTTGACTATAAGGTCAAAAGCATAAGAAGTGATAATGGGACAGAATTTAAAAATGAAGACATGAGCTCATTTTGCACAATTAAAGGCATAGCTCATCAATTTAGTGCGGCTAGAACTCCTCAACAAATGGATAGATGAAAGGAGAAATAGAACACTAATTGAAGCAGCAAGAACTATGCTAGCTGATGCTAAATTGCCAATAACTTTTGGGCAGAGGCAGTTAACATCATGCTTTGTACAAAATCGAACTATGATTGTCAAAGAAAGAAACATGACTCCATATGAACTGTTGTTCAAGAAAACCATTTATTGGATTTCTTAAGTCATTTGGTAGTCCAGTCTCAATATTAAATACCCGTGACCATTTGGAAAAATTTTCAGCTAAGTCTGATGAAGGATTCTTTGTAGGTTATTCTTCTGTGTCAAAGGCTTACAGGTGTTTAATCCTCGATTAAACATTGTTGATGAATCAACTATGTTCGATTTAAGGAACTTTCATTTCCTAATCTACAAATGGTCCCGATTGGTTATTTGATATTGACTCTTTTACAAAATCTTTTGATCAATTTTATTTATCTGATGCAGGTAACCTACTTTCAGCTAGTTCATCTTCAAGCATAGAAAGGAGAATTGACTTTCCATTAATTCCTCCTACTGACACTGAAGAACCAATGAAGATGTACCACTGCAAGCTGACCCCATCAGACAATCAACCACAATCAAATCATTTCAAATGCAGGAGGACCCAACTTGTTACCATCTAATTCAGAAGATCAATCTATAGCAATTAGAAATGAAAAACAAGCGTTGCCTTCAGCTGATGTGGAAAGAAGATCAAATGGTAGATACAATGAAAGTGCTGCTAATGCTGAAGCAGACACTGAGACAGGGTCTGACAACCTTCATAATTCTCCAACAGTTCAAAGTGATGATGCCTCTGACCATAATGAACTGAATGTCTCCAATCTTGATGTAACAATTACTAGGGACTCATTCCACCCACCAGAATACACAAGAATCATCCAGTTGAAACTATTATTGTGATCTTCATGAAAGAGTGACAAGAAGCAAGTCAAGCACTACAAACATCTGTTTGTTCTCACGATTTCTTTGTCAAACGTACCCAAAAACATCAAAGAGGCACTTCAAGACAACAGCTGGATTGAAGCAATGCAGGAGAGTTGCTACAATTCAAGAAACAAGAAGTATGGCAACGGTAGATCTTCCTGAAGGACAATATCCTATTGGTACCAGATGGCTATACAGAAATAAAACTGATGACAGGGGAATCGTCATTTGATATAAGCAATATGGTAGCTCAGGGGTACACTCAAGAAGAAGGAATAGATTATGATGAAGTATTTGCCCCTGTAGCTCGGCTAGAAGCCATTAGAATCTTTCTAGCATATTCTGCATCCATGAAGTTTACTGTTTACCAAATGGATGTGAAATGTGCATTTCTGTATGGAAAGATTATGAAGAGGTCTATGTGAGTCACCCACCTGATTTGAAGATCCTGATTTTCCTCACAGAGTTTACAAGCTTGACAAAGCTCTGTATGGTCTTCATCAAGCTCCCAGGAAGTGGTACGAGACTCTATCATCATTTCTACTTAACACGGATATAAAGAGGTAGAATTGATCAGACTCTCTTCAGAAAGAGAAAAGGAAAAGACATGTTGCTAGTACAGATATATGTGGACGACATCATATTGGCTCTACAAACAGGCAACTCTGTAAAGAATTTGAAGATCTCATGCATTCAAAATTTCAGATGAGTGCTATGGGAGAACTCACTTTCTTTTTAGGGGTGCAAGTTCTACAAACAGCGGATGGAATTTTTATCAATCAATCAAAATACGTAGAAACAATGCTGAAGAAATTCCACCTTGCTGATTGTCAGTCTATCAGAACTCCTGTAGATCCTAAAGTGAAGATAGGTCCCGATCCAGATGGAAAATCAGTAGATCAGACACTCTATTGATCCATGATAGGCTCACTCATGTATCTTACAGCTAGTAGACCCGACATTATGTTTGAGTTTGTGTATGTGCCAGATATCAAGCTGATCCTAAGGAATCACATGTCTATGCTGTCAAACGAATATTCAGATATCTGAAGGGCAAACCAGCTCTTGGATTATGGTATCCAAAGGAAGGAGACTTCAATTTCTATTCCTACACAGACAGTGACTACGGTGGATGCAACTTCACAGAAAATCCACGTCTGGCGGTTGTCAATTTCTTGGTCCCAGATTGGTCTCATGGCAATGCAAGAAACAAACAAATGTATCTGTGTCAACAACAGAAGCTGAGTATATCGCAGCATCTGCTTGTTGCTCTCAAGTACTCTGGATTCAAAACGAGATGCTTGATTATGGTTATAACTTCTTGCAAACCCCAATTTATATTGACAATACTGCAGCTGTCTTTATTACAAATAATCCAGTTCAGCACTCAAAAACGAAACATATTGAAATTAGATATCACTTTTTGAGAGACTGTGCTGAAAAGGGTTTAATCAAATTGATTCAAGTACCAACTAAAATCAATTGGCTGATTTGTTTACTAAGGCATTTGAACCGAGTAGATTCGAATTCTTAGTTCAATCAATTGGTATGATTAACCTTGAATAAAATCCATCAAAACATCAAAAACAATGTAAAAATTATTCAAAAAAAAATAATAATAATAATCCCAAAAAGAAGAAATTTTTGATGAAGAAAAGATTGGAAATGATATAATTACAGTCATTATATCATTCACTGTGCTTTATTTCCAATTTGACAGACTGTCATGACTTACCTGATATGTAGGTAGGCTCAACTTGGAAGAGAAGATACATGCAGTGATAAACTAAAGATATATTCAATGGTGAAAGACTCATCACAGAGTATTGGTATGTATCAATTTATTCAAGTGAATGTAGGTGTATAACAAACACACACCAGGGAATGATACTTTATGAATCTCTTTCACACCAACATCAGATTCATCTCTGTTTTGCTGAGCAAAGACCTGATGAATCATGCACAAAGTGTAGATGTAATGATCCAAAAGATTTCCAATGAGGAACACATCCAAATTGGATGAATCAACAAAAGCAATACATTCCAAAGGAATGAACAAAAGAATCCGTTTACGGATCACCTTCCAAAGTGAAGTGAAAAGAATCCCAATATGGATCATCATGATAAGGATCAAAGTAAAAGAATCCCAATATGGATCAGTGAATATAAGATCTCATAACTTAAGTAACCTGGTCATGTAAGTTGTGAAAAAGTTCTACCATACAATTCATATGGATGGTTGATCATTCCATGCAAGGTGTGTGAGGTACATATTGAATATCTAAATCAATCTAAACATGATAAATGTCACTAGCATCAAAATATCAACCCGGTATGAGTTTAAGAGGTCAATCATACCTTCAATCAATAATGTCATAAACATGTCAATCTTATCACAAAATATGCACTTGTGCAATGCAAGACTGATATGATCCCAACAAAAGATATACTTCTCTTCATCAATTATAAGTACATTCAAAAAGCTTTTTTAATACTTAAAGTTTCATCAACAAATGGTCAAAACTTTAGGGGGAGTACTTTAAAGTTTTGATCAACTATATATATATTTACATTTTTCTTAAATTACTTTCCTAAAATCAAAACAAAGAGAAAAATGTTTGTGTCAATGCAGAAGTTATACCATAGTATCTCAGCTTATGTAGATGCAGATTCTTGGAAACCCCTCAAGCCCAAGATCAGTCAAACAATGGGAAACTTGTATCACTCGATATACAAGTCAATCCAAGCAAGAATGACAACTTCAATAGTCAACCATGTCACAAGACATACTTCATAAGCCATATCTTCATAACAAGTTCATCAAAATCAAGATTCATTAATTTGATTAAACTCAAAAGTTAATGCAGGTAAGTGCATTGGTAATGAGGGTGAAGGTAACCCAGACACATAACCAATGCAAGTAACAACTTATTTCAAAGTTAAACCTAATGCGGACAATGATTTTACTCTACCGCATTGGTGTGCATCAAGAATTCAGAAAATTTGAAGTGTTTAATCTATGCGGAACTAAAGTATTCTACCGCATTTGTTAATGCGGATGAAAATTTTCTAAGTGTTCAGCCACATTTGTTAATGCGGATAAGGTTTACTCTCCCGCATTTGTTTAACTCTTCCGCATTTGATACAGTGTACAAATGCGGATGTACAAATACAAGTGTTTCACTTCCGCATTTGCTACAGTGTACAAATGCTGATTACTTTCAAAGTTTCGCATTTGCTATAGTACACAAATGCGAATGCTCTCATCAAGTTTTGTTCTACCGCATTTGCTACAGTACACAAATGCGGATGAAAGGATGAATGCGAACAGTCGGTCAAAAATGTGTTCTACGCATTTGCTACAGTACACAAATGCGGATGCTAAAATTATCAACGTTTACACTTCCACATTTGCTACAGTAGTGACCGCATTTGAAATCAAAACTTGTAAAAAATTTGTGATTCTATTATCTGACTATTTAAAGAAAACCAACAGAGTCATTTAATACTTTTCAAATTCGAGCGACTTCATAGTGAGACGAGCGCCACCAAATATTGTTCATCATCATCTTCACCTTTTAAACCTAGTTTCCCAATCGATTCAACAAAACCGTGGGCATTGATTCTAACCAAAAGGATTCTGAGAAGGTGAATAATCACAAATGTCGAACATTCATTTGTACGATGATGTTAGTGACCTAGGTTAAGGAATGTTCACACTAAATCAGAAAAAATATTCATTAACATGGAAGGATTTCGACTCATTCTTAAGTGTATCTTCAAGCTTCAAACATGTATTCAATGCTAAAGTGCTCTTTTGAACCGTTGAGACTAAAATCAGAACAATTATGAAATCAAAAACTATGAATCTGATTATCCTATGTTAAAGATTAGTAATGTTGGTGCTCATATTTACAAGTAACAAAACAACAAATCATGAATCACAAAATTCGAATAGGTCAAAATCAAGTGTATTGTTTTATATGATTTTAATTTTGACCTATGAAAGTCAAAATGTGATGAACATTGGTTTAATTAAAAAAGTGATTCTAATTCATATGTCTTGAATGCAGATTATAATGGCAAATCTCTCATGGAGCAAGCTCCATAATGTCAGTTTTTTCTCAACCCTGATGTACCAAAGCAAAAGAATTGAGAGACATGATCAGATTCATTTCTACTACAAGGTAGCTTATGCCATGACAGTAAGACCCACCATATTTGAAAGCTGCATCAGAAACTTTTGGGAGTCAGCTGAAGTTGTTGAGGATGATGGAATAAGATCACTGACGGGGAGAATTGACAGTGAGCATACACTAATTGTTACCAAGAAAGTGTTAGAAGATGCTTGAGGTTTGGTGATGATGCTCAAGAACCATTGGAACTTGAAGAAGATACCATAACCTCTTTCTTTGCAGAAATTGGTTATGAAGGTGGATTTGAAGCTAAACAGATAGTCAAGGTTTGGTAGATTTACAATGGAGATTTCTAATTCATTTGTATCAGCACTGTTTGTCCAAAAGTAAAATAGGACGGAATGATATTCCCATCACAACATCATCAGCAATATGTGCTCTCTGCACCACCAACCCTTCAACATGTTTGCTTATGTCTTCAATGGCATGACATCCAATGTCCAAGAAGGAAGGAGATATAAATTTCTAATGTACCCAAGATTCCTCCAATGCCTAATCAATGAAGCATTCCCAAATATGGTCATTCAGGACCAGTACTTGATATTCCCCACTATGATGCAAAATCATACAAGTACATAAAGAAAAGGGATCCTAGGAACTTCTACAGTGGAGCTCATTCACCACTTCTTCCTTGGATGATTCACAGATTGAACTAGAACATGTTGCTTCACCATCTCCACAACACTCACCTCAACCATCTCCACAACACTCACCTCACCATCTCCACAACACTCACCTCAACCATCTCTCACACACTCACCTCACCATCTTCACACACCCACCTCCATCACCACAACCTATACCTCAGCCTTCACCTAAAATATACCACCCCAATCACCAGTACATATATCTGAACCAATCACCTCACCTTTCTTATCTCCAATTCAACCACCTCATACATCTCCCATTCAATCATCACCACCAAACACAGAACCTGTAAACCTTGATGACTCCACTGGTTCTTCAAGAAAATCCAAATCATCTTCAGATGAGGAGGATGATCATGAGAAAAGAAAAACAACTTCTGAAGCTACTCCTTCAGAAAGCTGTACTGAATCAAATGTATTAAAACCTGATGAAAAAGATGAGATGATTTCTCAACTGTTGAAAAGAATTGAAAAACTGGAGAAAATACTCAACATAAGAGCTAGCATAATTCAAGACAGATTGATGGAGTTAGATGAAAAAGATGCAGAATTGAAAGCCTTAAAAGAAAAGTAAGAGAATGAAAAGAAGAAGAAGGATGGTGAGATTGAGAATTTAAAGGTTGCTCTTCAACTGTCCAAGGATGAAATAAGTGGTCATGTTGACACTTTAACCATCAAGACTGTAGCCATGGCTGAACAAAAAGAAATTATAGAGGAGCAGAATGAAACAATCAGCAATCTACAATCTCAGAATAAAGCTCTCATTCAAAGAATAGCTGAACTTGAATTAATCCTTGAACTAAGGAGAGAGTTTGAGAGAGTGAATGAGCAAACTTGTACTGCTGATCAAGAAGAAGAAAACATGGGATCCAGACAAGAAGGATCCAACATGGAGTTAGTGATTTACTCAGGTGAAGCAGAAGCTCCCAGTACTAAAGAAGAGGCTGAATTCAATGACATGATCAAGGCACTTGACATGTTTTCATCAGAAGACTTTATTATTGATGACAAAATCTGGGACTTCATAAATGATCAAACAAGCTCATCTGAGACTATAGTTGAAATTCCTCAATATCCTGTCCCGTTAGATAAGGAATTGAGTTTACAAATTGTACTTGCTGTATCACTGTCTCATGATCAGAAAGAATTAATCAGAAAATTCTGTGAGGATCAGAATAATAAATGAAAAGGATGAAACAATCAAAGAGGCTGAAAGAGTGCCTGATGAAACTAAAATTCCAGAAACCTCTTCTTCTACTCCAATTCAAACCTACACCCGAAAAAGAAAGTATCTGCTGAAAAGGCTAAGGGTAAAAGACCTATGGTGGAAGAAGAACCAATCAAAAAGACTAGAAAGGATGATCCCCGTAGTCTTGCAGCCATTGCTGAATTTCTTGAAGAGCATGAAAAGGCTGAAGCTCAACTGAAAGCAATGACTGATTATATTGATTTGGAAGAGGGAGAAATTGAAGAAGAATATACTCATGAGGATCAAATTATCAAAGATAGCCCTGTCAATGAAAAATCAAATGTGCATGATATGATTGAGAAAGCCAAAACTGATGATTTGATGTCAAAAGCTTTATTTCTTATTGACCACGACTATGATCCTGATGAGGTATTCAAGCTAACTTATGAGGGTATGATAGCAGAAGAAGAAAAAGTAAACAAGCTTCTTGACCCTATGGTTGAAGCAGAGTATGAGAAATCCTTGTCCCCCAAACCTTCAAAGACAAAGTCTATCCTGAAATCCAAACTGCTGAAACTTCACAGACTACCCTTCATGATCCATATAGCAAGTCTGATAAGGAGATGAAAGAATATTTGTCTTCCCAAGGATTTACAAGGAGAAAACTTGCTAATTGAAGACAAACTCTCTCAGGGATGCTATACTTAGAGTAATCAATGAGAAGAAGGAAAGAATGAAAAAGATAGAGGAGGAGTTTGTCAGTCAAGAGCCCAGAATTAGAGTATCTGCTCAAGACATGCAACTCACTCAAAAGATCAAGACTATCTGGCACCTATTCTGCATAAATACCCTGAATGGTTTGCTGAACCATCTCAAGTTACTTTACAAGAAGGGTTAACCACATCATAGCTAATAAGAGGTGTCTCCACTCCAAAAGGCAAAGTTAATCAGAAAATAATCGCCTGGAAGTATGATAGTTCATGGAACATGTTTATGGTGAAAAGGATCTCAGGGCTTGTTCAATTTTTCACTGAATACTCAGCCCTAGTAAGTGCCCTGGAGATCCATGACTTAAAAGAACTAGCTCAATTGGAATTGATTAATCATACAGCTATGTTCAGAGGTTATGAGTTTGAAAATATTTTGAGAATGTTCAAAAGAACCAACAACTTCAATTCACTAAAAACCATTTGCATGAGAAAAGACAGATCTTTTGTAAACCCTCTTGACAAGAAGGAAAAGAAATCAGCAGAAGAGGTGATCTTTCCTGAACTTAAATTCAAACCCACAGAATCACTAAAAAGAAAAAGTATTGCTGGTACACATTCCTCACCGCCTATATCCAATGTGTATTATGATGAGAAATATTATGAATTAGTGATTGAAAGAAAATGGGGAGGAAAAGAAGGATCTGAAATAAGATTGTTTAGTGGATATGAGGTAAGATTGCTAGATGAATCATATATCCACTACATCTATACAAGGCACTTTAAAGAAATAAGAAACAGACTTGGGGAAACTGACATGTACTTCTTCCTCAAATGCATCAAACTTCTAAAGTTGGCTTATGACAGAATCAACAAAAAGAAGGAGATAAGGAAAAAGAAAAGGACTCCATTGCAGTTTGGCAACATTGTTAAACTAGAAGTTGATGTGGATGGTGCTCTCCTTATTCATAGAAATGGATTGTCTACTGTATCAATTTCGGAGCCTATCTCACTAAGGAAGATGCCAATCAATGCCATTCATGATATGAGTCAAATGAAGATACATGTGCTCAACAGGGAAGATTGACTGATGCTAAAGAGTTCTCAAACAAGATCAAAGCAATCTTGGACCCTTCATTCACTGATCCTTCATCAACAGCACTAGAACCAGCAGAATCTTCACAACCCAATCCACCCTCTGATCCTTGAAGTACATAGGTTGTATAATCCTTAGGGGGAGTATTGTTGGACACTGAAAGGATCCTACATGCCAATTCAAGTGGTGGATGGTTGCTCTGCTGGAATCCCTCATGTCCAAGAACAAATGCGGATCAAGACAAGTATCTGCTGAATAAGAAGAAAAATACAAGTGTTGGTCATCCGCATTTGTCAATGCGGATGACAAGTTAACAAATGCGGATATACATTTGTTCATCCGCATTGACCAATGCGGATTACCAAAGAAATGCGGACAAGTGTTTTGTTCATCCGCATTTACCAATGCGGATGACCAAACTTCAATGCGGTTGAAGAAATGCTGATGAAGTCAACTCATCCGCATTTGTCAATGCGGATGATCAACAGCCAATGCTGATGAAGACTTAAACTAGCTTTAGTAAGGGTAGTTTAGTCTTTTGTAATGGCAACGTGTCTGCCTATAAATAGAATAGTATACCTCATACATGGGGTAACTTTTGTCTGTAATTTGATTTGATTCTTGCTTCCTAGAATGTTCTGTTTGCATTGAATGTTCTTGTAATCAATCAATCAAAGTATTCAATATATACAAACATATTTATGAGTATCATGTGTATTCAATGTTCATTGATTGTCTGATTCCGCCTCTCAATCTTTGACTCAATCACTATATCCGGTCCTTATTGATTCACATCAACTGAGATTATCTTTCTGAAATCCTATCCAGTCAGAGTTGCAAGCTAAGAGGGATGCCAGACAAACCTCAGGTACAATTTTCATGATTCATATTGATCTTAATTTAATATCCTCTTACCGATGGGTATTGGATACCGGATGTGGAACTCACATTTGCAACTCATTGTAGGGGTTCAAAAGAAATAGGGACTTCATGAATGGGGATGTAAGCCTCTATATGGGGAATGGGGCAAAGGTTCAAGTTGAAGGTCGAGGGGACTACATCTTGAAGCTTCTAAATGGTTTGGAAGCAATTTTGAACAATATTTTGTATGCTCCTATTTTCACTAGGAACATTATTTTTGTTGCCAAGTTAAGACAATATGGTTTTGTTTTGTCTTTTATTGAGAATGAAATTCATGTTTCTTTAAATGGCATGTTTTATTTTAAAGCTATTCTAGTTAATGGTATTTATGAATTTGTTCGTGAAAACACATTATATGATAGCTCATTGTACCAAACCACCACTAAGAAACTCAAATTAGATTTGAGTGATACCTATATTTGGCATTGCCGTCTTGGTCATATAAACAAGAAGCGCATACAAATACTTCAAAGAACGGTCGTTTAAAAGCAAATGAATATAATTCATTCAATGTATGTGAATCTTGTTTACAGGGTAAAATGACTAAGGCACCTTTTAGTGGCATGTCCAAAAGGGCAAAAGATTTGTTAGGCATCATACATTCCGATGTATTTGGTCCTTTCAAGCCAATAACTAGGTACCATGAAAGATACTTCATTAGCTTTACTGATGACTATAGTTGATACGGGTACGTGTACTTGTTAAGACACAAAGATGAAGCTTTTGAAATGTTCAAAATCTTCCAAAATGAAGTAGAAAATCAACTCAACAAGAAAATAAAAATTCTCCGCACCGATAAAGGAGGTGAATACCTAAGTGATTCCTTTAGAGACCATGTTAAAAGTTATGGTATTGTCTCACAATAATCTCCACCTAGAACACCACAACATAATGGTGTGTCCGAGAGGAGAAATCAAACTCTATTAGATATGGTTCGATCAATGATGGCTAGAAGCTCACTGCCTCTATCATTTTGGGGTTTCGCTTTGCTCTCTGCGGCCCGTATTTTGAATATGGCCCCAACCAAGAAAGTGGAAATGACACCTTTTCAAATATGGCATGGAAGGGTTCCATCACTGTCATATTTAAAGGTATGGGGTTGTGAGGCTTATGTTAAGATTCCCACCTCAAACAAGCTAGAAAGCTGTTCCACTAAGTGTATCTTCATTGGATATCCTAGAGATTCTATGGGATATTATTTCTATGATCCATTGGAACAAAAGAAGTTTGTTGCCAAGAAGGCTGAGTTCTTAGAAGCTAAGTTCCTTACGGAAGGAGCTAGCAGTAGAATTGTGGATCTTGAGGAGGATCAAGAACCACAAACCGATACACGTTTGGTTGACACTAGCACTCATCATGAGGATGTTGAGAATGATCAAGTAGTTGATCAATATACACAAAACATTCGCAGATCTAGTAGAGTTAGTAATCCACCTGAAAGATATGGATTTTTCGTAGATGGATGCTATGTGGTAAATTCTGATGAACCAACCACCTACCATGATGCAGTGTCTAATTTGGATTGTGACAAATGGCTTGAAACTATGAACGTTGAGATGCAATCCATGTATGACAACCAAGTATGGGACTTGGTTGAACCACCTCTAAACTCCAAAATAATTGGATGTAAGTGGGTTTTCAAGAAGAAAACCGATATGCATGGAAACTTGGATACTTATAAAGCTAGACTTGTAGCAAAAGGTTTCACTCAAACTCAAGGAGTTGATTATGATGAGACTTTCTCACCAGGTGCAATGCTAAAGTCTATTAGGATATTATTTGCCATAGCTGCTCATTATGATTATGAGATTTGGCAAATGGATGTCAAAACCGCTTTTCTAAATGGATATCTTGAGGAAGATGTCTATATGGTTCAGCCTGAAGGTTTTGTCAACTCAAAACATCCTAACAAAGTATGCAAGTTAAAAAATCAATCTATGGATTGAAGCAAGCATCAAGGAGTTGGAATCACCATTTTGATGAAGAAATAACCAATTTGGGTACATCAAAAACGCTGATGAAGCATGTGTATATAAAAAGGCTAGTAGGAGCATCAACATTTTCTTATTCTTGTATGTCGATGACATTCTACTATTTGGAAATGACATTCCAACCATGGAAGGTGTAAAAGCCTATCTTGGAAGTTGTTTCTCCATTGAGGATCTTGGTGAAGCCGCATATATTTTAGGAATAAAGATCTATAGGGATAGATCAAGGTGGTTGATAGGTTTGAATCAAAGTGCGTACATTGATAAGATCTTGAAAAGGTTCAAGATGGAAAACTCTAAGAAAGGTACCGTACCTATTCAAAGAGGAATGATATTGAGTAAGACTCAATGTCAAAGATCAAAGGATGAGCAAGACAAAATGAAGGAAATCCCGTATGCGTCTACTATAGGATCCATCATGTATGCAATGATATGCACTAGACCGGACGTGTCATGCGCCTTAAGCATGACAAGCCGATACCAACAAAATCCTGGAAGCAGTGACTGGATGGCTGTTAAGAACATACTTAAGTACCTAAGGAGGACCAAAGATATGTTCCTAATCTATGGATCTGGTGATGAGGAACTCGTAGTAAAGGGTTACACGGATGCAAGTTTCCAAATTGATCGTGATGATTCACGATCACAATCATGGTACATTTTTCATTTTGAATGGCGGAGCTATCTCTTGGAAGAGCTCTAAACAAGATGTGGTGGCATTATCAACTACAGAGTCAGAATACATTGCCGCTTCACTAGCAGCTCAGGAAGCTGCATGGTTAAAGAAGTTCATTGTCGATCTAGGGGTGGTCCCTTTCATTCAGGACCCCTTAGAAATTCTTTGTGATAACGAGGGTGCGATTGCTCAAATCAAGGAACCCCGTGCACATCAGAAGACTAGGCACATTGAACGAAGATTCAACTACATAAAGGATGAATTTGAAAAAGGAAAGATATGTATTCACAAAGTTCACATGGATCAAAACATTCAGATCCACTCACGAAGCTTCTTGAAAACGCAAAGAATGAAAGTCATGCTTATGCCATGGGGCTTTAATATTATAGTGACTGGATTTGATCTTTAATTTCTGTAATGAGATATTGTAACCCTTTATTACTTGAATGAATTATTCAGTTATGATGATTTAACTAATATTTCTATTTTGCATGTTTAAAATCCATGAGTATATTATTTACTCAGAATGTCCGTAGTTGTTCATGCTTGTGGGAACAAGTATGCAGGTAATGCTATTATGAACTTGGATTGGTAGATATTCATATGGATGAATATAGAGCAAAAGGTTGCTGCCGAGGTTCATAGGTATTTGTGGGATGCAAATATTGGACTGACCTACATCTCAAATATTACTACATGGAATCTTCCTGATTTATCATAAGTAATTTTGAGTAAAGGTGAACATAATTTGGTATTCCTCTGACCTGAGATACATATTGAGTCTTGATAATTACCAAATATTATACTTTGACTTAGCTCTTCGCTGTTCTGAAACATGGCAGTACATAAGTCTGAGTTCAGGTATGATATAAGGTTGATGCTACCAAAATCTTCTGAGTGACTTGGTTTTGGTTGCACCAGCCTTTCTAGATCCAACAAACTCCCCCTAGGCTGATGCTACCAAAACCTCACTTATTCCTGCTTCTCAAAGCTTTCAGCAGCAGGGACAAAAGATATTTGTCTGTCTTTTTGTTTTTCCCTGAAGTGGTGCTGAGAAGCTTGTACAAGTCATTGGTGGATAGGAGATCCAGTCTATCACTCTGAATGACATGTACCCTTTGTTGCGCTCCCTGAAAAGAGTTAGTTAACAGGAGTTATAGTCATACTCCTATCTAACTATGGATTCTAGTTTAGGGCCTTCAACCATTTGTAAAAAGGCTTTGCCTTGGGTTGCTGATCCCTTCCTTTCCTCCTCCTCTCTCAATTTCAACTCTGCTTCAACCTTGCTTCTAGTAGTTAGGTCGGCCATATGAAGGCTGCCTAGATGATTTTTGATATGGGCAGCTACATTAGAGTTTGAAGGGTTGGAGAATGTCTTCTCTACTAACTTAGCAATATCAAATCTGCTTATGTGTAGCAGAGATGAGGCACTCAGCCTGTTGAGCTCTCCATTCTCTCTTTCAACAACAAGTTGTGAGAAGAGTCTTCGAACCTCCACCGGATGATCTTCTTTCTAGGTGCAAGCGTTGTCTTGGCACCCTGTCGCTTTTCTTCATATCCAGTAGAGGCACCAGCCTTGTCCTTAACTTCTTTTCTTCCTCATTCAAAGTGTCTGAATTGAGGCCAAAGAGATTTCCAGCTTGGTCCAATGTCCTCTGGCCAGATCAAGAAATTGATCTGTAGTGAGGGAACTTAAGGATCCGTCAACATAAGTCAAATTAACAGAATACTCCACATAAGAGATATCGCTTAGAGTTGTGCATTTTATGAGCTTTGTCTTGACTTCTTTGAATTCTTCTAAGGATAGATGTTTAGAAGGCTGAGGGGATGGTTTAATGGTTGATGGGTAGGTTGATGTGTTGGGTTCTGGCTAGAGTTTTGGGTTGGAGGATGGGAAGTTTAGGTGGTTAAGGTGAAGGAGTTGGTAGGAGTGATGGTGTAGGTTCAGGGGTGTATGGTTCAGTGGTTGCTTCGGTTTTGATGGGGAGTGAAAAGGGTATGGTTTCAGGTTGTGGTTGGGTTTGGAGTTTGGGTTGAGTGGTTGCTTTGAAAGTCATCCTCTGTCCCCTTCTGTACATCTCCTTCCTCTCCCCACGTGAATGTCAGCCTTAATGTCACTGACATGTCATTGGAGAGTCTTTTCTGACATAGGACCCACCTGCCTACCAGAGAAGCCATGAGCTTTGAGATAGCTCTTCATCCAGGCCTTCTCGCCTATTTTCTTGGCAGCGGTTTCCTCTTCCTTCTTTTTCTTCTGCAATAGCTTTTCCCTTTCAACTCCCTTTCTCTCTTTCTCCATTTGATCTTGCTCTTTGTTAAAGAGCCATAGGATCGTATCATTGTTATGTGGAGATAGTTCTTCTTGAGAGAAACCTCTGGAGGTTAGAAAAGTTATCATTTCCCTCCTGAGCTGTAGATCAGCTTCTTTTCCCTTTCTCTCCCTTTCTTCTTCCAAGGCCAACCTTGCAGCTTCTTCTTTTTGCTATTTTAGGAGCAAGGTTGCCTTTTCCAACTCTATTAACTCCTCTAATGGTAGCAAGAGTACATCCTCGGTTGCAGCTTCTAGACTGACAAGTCTATCGATAATCTCTACCCTTTTTCGGTTGTTGACTGCCTCCTGGTTGGCTGCAGCTGCTTTGGTACATGCAGCTAACAGTTTTCCAGTTGTCAGCCCACCATTTCTTTTGAGTTTCTTCAACCTTTCTTCCTCCTGAAGCTCTTCTAAAGTCATCTTCCTCTTTCCTTTGATGTCTTAGGAAGTACTAGACTTTGGGGGTTCTTGGATAGAAGATTCAGGTTGAGTAGTAGAGATGGGAGCTGGAGTTAATGCTGATGTTGGAGATAAAGGTTGAGTGAGAAAATCCTCTCTATTAACCTCATATGCGAGTTCCAGGATTGCATCTGTGACTATTAGATCATCGGATAATGAGAATAGTCCTTCCGCAGCAGCAATCTCAGCTTCGGAAGTTTGAACTTGTTCTTTCAAGGCATTAAATTGTGCTTCGGAAGTCTATGAAACACTATCTATCCCAACAGTTTCAGTTGCCGGGCCATCAGTCCTTGTTTCCCCTTCTAAGTTAATCTTAGGTTCCACTTGGACCTTAGGTTGACCAACTTCCTCAATAGTGGTAGAAGGTGCATTTAACCTCCGAAGCTCTTGAGTTCCGAAGTAGATCACAGACATTTCAGGGCTTGGTTGTTCTATGAGAGATTCCAACAGGAACTTGTTAAATAACCTATTGAGATCTTGGAGCATCCTTTGATCCACTTGAATAACAACTGGAGGAGGCTTAGTGAAGATTGAAGCTTATTGTACAAGATATTTTGATCTCAATGAAGTGAGAGCTTGACTTTGGGTTTCCTCTTGTCTTTGACTTTGTCTGTGAACACTCTCCCCCTTTTTGGTAGCATCATCCTAAGAGCTTGATGAGCTAGAGGAAGAGGTCAAGGAGACCAGAATTGGTACATGCCTAACAGACCTCTCAATCTATTTCTCAGCTAGTTTGGCCTTGAGAGTTTCAATCTCAAGTTGATGAGTGGCAGACCTATCCTCTAAAGTCTTAAACTTGGATTCAAGATTTGAGACTTCAGAAAGTAGGTCTTGAATGGTAAGTTGCATTCTTCCCTCATCTCCTTTTGAAGAATCACGGGGAGATGAGGTAACATACCTTGTATGTTCATCCTCACCACCAGATCTGGTTTCTTGGCACCCTGGTTTCCCTTGCTCAAAGATGTCTCTTTCAGAGTCATCAAAGGGCATGGTTGCCGTAGATTCAGCTTCAGTGATGTTACCACTGTCCTGAGGATCCATTGAGAATCCTTTAGTAGTGGCAGCTGAATCTACATGAGTCCCCTCCACATCAGTGGGACTCACCTTAGTAAAGGTTTGCTGATGGGGGCTAGAGATAAGAGGTCTCTCTGGAATCTGCTGATCCTTGAGAGGGTGTTGTGGATCAACTTCATTGCCATTAACAGACACAATCTCTTCATTAGTTCGAATTAAAAGGTCAATAAAGGATATGGAAGTGAAACCTAATGATCCGGGACTTTGATCAATGTCTAAAGGCATTGAGTCTGTGATAGGGCTGTCCCTTTTTGGTTGCTCAGGGGAGTATAGAGACTCATCTTGAGGGCTTTCAGCTTGGGTTGTGGGCTCATGGGTCTGAGACTGAGGAGACTCAAGACCTATATTGAGTCAATTATGAAGGATGGTTGGACCTCAGGCTGAGTGGGAGCCCTTTGTTCCACTCTAGCCTTTTTGGGTAGAACATGAGGAGCTTGTTCAATCAGAGAAGATTTAACAAGGTTCATTTGGGACATCTCTGATAAGTAAAGGTAATGGTTGGAGAAGGTAGTTTTGGCAAAGTGGGGGTAGTTGCTGGTGTGGGTTCATCACCTGTGGGATTAACAGGGATGTCACCAGGAGCCGTTGGCTCAGTCATACCTAGAAGAAGTGCAGTATCTCTTCCTGTGAAGTTGGTGGACACTCTCTTCAAAGTCTTGAAGATGGTCGGCCTCATTTGAGGAGCAATTAGAACAGCTACACAGACAAGATTGCTCTGGTCCAGCTCGCAGTTGATTATGTGCTGGAGAAACTTAGGATACATGAAGAATGTGTCCTTTTGAAGACTTCCCATGAGGTTAGTCAGCACAAATCTTGAATAGTTGAAGCAGAGGCTTTTCACGAACCCATGAACTAGGCACCCAAGTTCATATGGGACTTGATCCCATCCCCCAGTTTTATTCGACAGGCAGTGAAGGACCACGTGTAGCAAGAACTTTCATTTGTACGAGAAGTTAAATTTGTAGACAGTTGATCTGCTAACGTCTCCACCATATCCCATTTGGAGATAAGAAATGTCTAAATCTGCTTGGCGGAATTCCGTTAGAGCGCCCTCATCATGAAGCTCTAGATGCTCCCTGATGATCTGTTCAGAAATGACCAACTCCTGACCACAGATGCTCGATCGAATGACACGAACCCCATTTAGGATTTCAATCTGACTATTTGCCCAAAATTGAGACATATGGTTTGAGAAAATTGTGGGGTTTACAGTCAGAGCTGCATAGTAAGAAGGTTGGGTTAGATAGGAGATGATATCTGAGAAGTTAGCATCTCTTGAAGAATCAAGAAGTGCGACTTGGTTGTGCTGAGGGTTGAAGGCATTTGGAAAGGTGAATGGGGATGATTTGAGCTGGGGTAAAGTAGAGTAGGAGAAATTTCTAGGGTAGTAAAATTTGCAAGTAAGAGAGTGAAATTGAATAGTCGAGATTATTTAAAAGATTGTGGAAAGGCGGTAATGGGGGTAAGGATAAGGTGATGTGAGGGTTTAGTGGATGAAATGATAGTGGCGGTAAGGTTAAAATTAGTTAAATAATCCGATACCATTAACAAAATCTTTGCTTTTTACAGTGTGGGGCCCAAGAAATTTACGTTACACAGTGAAATCTCTCTTCCGAATGTAAAGCATTTCCGAAGGTAACTTGTCTTCCGAAGGCAATTCTTACTTCCGAAGCCAAAACTTTGCTTCCAAAGGTTAGAGTTGCTTCTGAATAGAGAATTTGTAAGTTTCAGAAGTAGATCTGATATAAAATCAATCGCTTCTTCCGAGGCCAAAAATTCTTCCGAGAAGAAAGTTATCCTTTGAGAAATTTTGCTTCGGAAGATATGAGAATGTGTTTTGAAGGTTAATTTCTCTTCGGAAGGAGATTACACTTAGAAACTTTCAGATAGAATTTCTTATAACAGGGCTTAATTGTATTGACACAAGATTTACATATTAAAAAGGTTTTCAAAAGAGATCAAATTAATCAATGTTTATCATCCCAATAGCTGTTATGAGACACTTGAACCTATGTTCATCAAAAGCTTTGGTAAAAAAAATCAGCATATTGTTCATTCAAATCAACTTTGATTAACTTGACTAGATTTTTCTCATGAATATCTCTAATGAAATGATACCTGATGTCAATGTGCTTAGTCTTGGAGTGCTTCACTGGATTTTTCGTAATGGAGATAGCACTGTTGTTGTCAATATGGATAGGAGTACTCATAAAGTTAAATCCATAGTCTAACATCTGATTGTGAATCCATAGCAGTTGAGCACAGCAGCTAGCAGTAGCAATGTATTCAGCTTCGGCAGTTGATGTAGAGACACAGGATTGTTTCTTGCATTGCCATGAGATTATCCTTCAACTAAGAAATTGACATCCTCCTGATGTTGATTTCTTGTCAATATTGCAGCCTCCATAGTCACTGTCTGAGTATCCATAAAGATTGAAATCCTTGTTTCTGGGATACTAGAGCCTAGTTTAGGAGCTCCTTTGAGGTATCTGAGGATTCTTTTAACAGCAGCTAGGTGAGACACCTTTGGAGCAGCCTGATATCTTGCACAAATGCAAGTAGCAAACATGATATCAGGTCTACTAGCTGTTAGATACATCAGAGAACAATAATTGCCCTATATTGATGTTTATCAGTATCCTCCCCCTCAAGGTCAGGACAAAGATTATGGTTTCTGGGTATGTGTGTCTTGGCAGGCTTGCAATCCTTCATCTCAAATCTTTCTAAGATGTCAGAGACATATTTAGATTGATTAATGAAGAACCGTTACTTCAGTTTCTTTACCTAAATTCCATGGAAAAAGTCCATTTTTCCCATGGAGCTCATCTCAAACTTCTTCTTCATAATGCTCTCAAAGTCCTTGCACATTTGGTCATTTGAGGAACCAAATATGATGTCATCAACATAGACTTGTACGTGCAAGATGTCCTTCCCAGATTTTCTGATGAAGAGACTCTTATCAATGGTACCTCTAGTGTAGCCATTCTTCAAAAGAAACTGAAGCAAAGTCTCATACCACAGCCTAGGTGCTTGGTGCAGCCCATATAGGGCTTTTTCTAATTTGCACACATCGTTAGGGTGCCGTGGATCTTCAAATCCTAGAGGTTGGCATACATAGACTTGCCTATCTCTATCCCCATATAGAAATGCACACTTGACATCAAGTTGGTATACTGTGAAGTCCTTGGATGTAGCATAAGCAAGGAAGATCCTAACTGCCTCAAGTCTTGCAACTGGTGCAAAGACATTAGTATAATCAATTCCTTCCTCTTGAGTGTAGTCTTGAACCACAAGTCTTGCCTTATTCTTGATGATCAAGCCTCTATCATCTCTCTTGTTTCTGAAAACCCATTTGGTGCCTATAGGTACTTGACCACATGGTAGCGGACATAGGTTCCATACCTTCTGTCTCTTGAATTGAAGCAGCTCCTCTTGCATCGATTCAATCCAGCTACTATCTTTCAAGGCATCTTCTACCTTCTTGGGTTCCATCTGAGATAGAAAGCATGAGTACAAGCAGACATTCCCTTGATGAGTCTGTCCTCTTGTTCTCACACCCTCAGAGACATTCCCTATTGTTGGTCCATGTAATCGATGAACAGTACAATTGATAGGATAATTTGATCAATATCAAACACACAATCCAAATAACAACAATTGAGAAGTGAATATGATGAATCAAGACATAATTGGTACTCAAATGAACAAACTCACTCAATAACAACAAGCACAATTGTATTTCAATGAAGTAACTGCTTAGAAATGGTAGCTTGCAACAGAATTCCACAATTAGGGTTTTGCCAGCCTCCGTACAAAGTGAAATGACAATAGTATATATAGCAGTCATAGATTCGCTGACAGTTTCGCTACCAGCGAAACTGTCATGCCGAAACTATAGTTTCGCCCGGCAGAACACAAGTTCGCTGGGTAAACCAAAACAACAAACTGTGAGCGAATGTATAGATTCGCTCACAGTTTCGCTGGACTACCAAAACTGCTAATTACAAACAAAATACAAAATGAAACTAACAAAAGTCCTATTACAATGTAAAGTAAACATCTATACTAAAGTGAGTCCAACCTAACATGATCTTCAATACTCCCCCTAGGTTGGACCTCACTATCTTCACTTCTCTTGATTTGACTCGTCGGCTCCGGTTTCCTCTGCTGCTGTTGGTCTATCTTCATCACCTCCCGCAGCAACATCTTTAGAAGCTTCAGCCACTGATCCTCCAAGGTTAGTTCCTGCACCACCAGCTTCCTCAGAATGACCACTAGCTCTAGCAAACTGCCTGGTCATGTCTTAAACATCCATGGCAAAGTCATCTTGTGCTCTCACCTTTTCAGCCAAACTCTTTACCTATGCCCGTAATCCTCTTATTTTGTTTGCCACATTCATAAACAAGCTTGCCTCTTTTCGTGTTTCCTCTCCTGCCCCAGCCTTAATATCATTTTCACAAAGAGTCAAGAGATCTTCATCACTGAAGCTGAATAATTCCATCGGGTCAAACACCCTAAACTCTTTTCCGTGTTTGGCTCTAATCACCGCCTCGCCAGTGTTATTATCATAAAACCACTTTTCAAAGTCCTGTAACGTTGGGGAAGAGGATCAGCCAATCTTACCATGTTTACAGTCTTTGGTGATTTGACTCTCAAAACAATCCTCCCTTTGCCAGTCTCCCAGTCTTTATCTTTCTTTGATCTTTTTCGTTCAGCCTCCATGTATCCAAATGACTCAAAATTATCATTAAGTTCATTTTTAATTTCCTTCTCAAGAAATACTGCCTTTTCACTTAAATGAGCATTAATCAAAGGCAATGTGGCCAACCGTCTCAGATCCCATTTGGGCAAGGTCTTAAAAGCCTTCCTCTTGAGCATGTAGCTGATATTACCTCCTCTTCTTTTAATCATAAACATCTTTAAACTAGGATTATAACACCAACTTATTATCTTCTTGTCTGCCTCTTTCCTGCTTAAACCTTCCATATTTTGAAACAAAGGAGTAAGTTCTTCAGCCTCCTTCTCCTTCACCAACCAGTCACTCTTATTCATCTCAAACACATCAGCTTCATCATCTCCCTTCTTAGCAACATACACCAGTGGTCTCTCAACTACTTCATAAAACTCTGGTTCAGAATCATAATCAACCAATTGCTCATCCTCCTCTTCTTTATCAATCAAACCTTTTCCTTTATCAGACATTCCCTCAGTGGTAGCAGTAACAACCACTTCTTCACCCACACTATCCTTATCAAAATCAAACTGTAGGTTAACAAACCCTGCTTCAATAATATCATCATCCTCATTTCTTCCAGCATCTTCTCTTGGGATCTCTTGTTCCCCTGCTTCAGTATTAGCTGCTCCAGAAGTGCCCTCTCCTACCTTGGATGAAGTACCCACATTCAAGAACGAGTAGTTAGATATATCAGTCATATCATCTAACTCAGATTGAGTTAGTTGACTAGTAGGCCAGCAGCAGCTTTCATGTGAGAATTTCTTCAAACAATCTCTTAATCAAATTATTCTGGTCAACCAACATCTTTTTCATTCCTTCAATTACCTCATCCTTCTGTTTTTCCCTAATCTCCTGATTCGTCAGTTTAGTCTTTATCATACTCAACTCATTGGCCAATGAAGTATTTAGACTACGAATAACATCCTCATCAAGACCAGCACTAGCCTCTTTTCCTGCTGTGAATCCCTCGTGTCGATGTTTTGATCTCCGTTCAGGCTCAACAAAGTCAGTTTTCTTTTTAGATCTCCGTTCTTTCTCCACCCTTATCTCCTCTGCTTGTGCATCTATATCTTCTTCAAAATCATAATCTTTCTCTTTTGCATATCTCTTTCTCTTCTAAGCTGCATCAGCTTGTTACACCCTTGTTTCCTCAGTCCTTTTGTTTTCAGACTCATCGACCCGTCTGATATAATTCCAGCGTTCTGGAGGGTACATATTTTCCCAGAGATGGGTGATTTTACCACTGAAATCATGGCGGATAGCACAGCAATCAGCAAATATCCGAGGGTTCATCTGCACTAATCTCTTGACTTCACCATGTTTAGGAACATCAGGAATAAGATCATCAATAATCATCTGAATAAAGCGAGGATATAACAACCATTTATCCTTCTTCACAGCCATCACATTCTCTGCCATACACGCAAAGATTAGTCTAGCAATGTTTGCATTCTCCCCTTTACAACATATCACCATAGCTTTGGCCCAGTCAAGATTAAGTCCATCGGATCCACCCTTACGGTGATCTAAGCACATAATAAAAACATGAGCTATATATCTCCATTCCTTAGACAAAAAAGACTTTTTAATCTCCTTCCTCGAACCAAAAGCTGGTCCCTCATACCCCATTTGTCTGAAAGCTTGGAATACTTCAAACTCCGTCATATCTACTTCATCACCAGTATCATCTTCTAGTCTAAGAATCCTCGACACGCTCTCAGCAGTAATAGTTATATCATGATCAATCACTCTAGCTGTGATTCTCTGTACATCTCCTCCAGTGTTGTATTCTGCTGATCTCCAAACATCTATAATATTAAGATCATAGATAGTGGGTGAGTGAGAGATAGCATATGCAATGGGTGATCTCTGAAGCCATCTAATGCAGTCACGAAATCCCGCCGCCTTTGGAAGAGTATCGTCTAATATGGCAGTGATGTTATTCCTGTCATCAAACTTGAGATTTGCCATGATAACCTGAGAAGAACAACAAATAAATTTGAATAAGAAATACTGAAAATAAGGAAATAAAAAAAAAACAAAAGAAACAATCAATTTCGGCAAGCGAAATAATAGTTTCGCTCACTAAGACATGATAGTTTCGCTGAATCAAAGACAATTTCGACAAGGAAAACAAACAGTTTCGACAAGCGAAACTATAATTTCGCTCCTGAAACTTGTTATTTTCGCAGAACAAAAATTAGTTTCGACAAGATTAGAATGAATTAAAGTAGTTTCGCAATTAGTTTCACCAAATATTAATTTAGTTTCGCTATTACAAATTAGTTTCGCTGACATAAGAAAATACAAGCGAAACTGTGTAAATTAAAGATCAGTCATGCGAAATTAGAGAAGATATGGCGAAACTGTTAAGTTTGCTCGGACAGCATAACTTTACAGTTTCGCAGAAAAGATGTGAACTTTCATTCAATTTCGCAGAGAAATTAGTAGTTTCGCTGATCGAACAACGAAACCACCGAAGAGACACAATCTAGATAACTTAAGAATAGACTATTTAATCCAGATTAGAAAGTGAATCAGTGTTCGAAACTCACATACGAAGTGAATCTCACGAAAAATCAGTCCAAATCACAAACACAAGTCAAAATCGCCTTCAAAGTTACGGATAAACCCTAAAAGTGAAACTGAGCGATTGTGCGAAATTATGAGAGAAAATTCGCAAACATGACTTATATAGCAAATAGTTTCGCAGACAGCGAAACTATAAATTCGTCTGGAGAATTTACAGTTTCGCCCAGTGAAACTGTAATTTCGCTAGGATGTAACTAATTAACAACTTACTAGCCAACCTAGCGAAATTGCAGTTTCGCTTTGCGAAATTATTACCGAAAGAATACTTTCGCACCTTTTATTTTATTATTATTATTATTTTTAAAATTATAATACTTAAAGGAAGCACATCTAATAATGAGATCTAAAATAATCAGAGATCACATTCTCTAAATATTTTAGTACATAAAGATGATCAAAAAATCATCTACCAGTCATGAGATTATACTGAATACAAGATCTGATCACAATCTGCACAGAAACAACTGAAATTAGAACAAATCAATAACGATTGCTGATATAATTGTCCACTTAAACTCATGCCTTATCCTTTTTCGAACAACAACTTATGATTCATTTAAGGTTCGATTAGATGCTTTAAAATGCAAGACCCCACAATCATTTGGTAAAATAAAACCCTCACCCAATCTCAGGATTTCTTGAATTATGAATCAATCTTCAAAGAACAAGGTTTGTGAATTAGTGTGCAATTGATTATCACTATTTTATTTCATTCTGAGAGAAATTCATCGATAAGATGATTTGACATAATATATCAAAATGGTGAGAGCTCCAGATCTATACTCACGTATAACAGAGGAGATAACCATTTGAACATGTACTGATGAGAGCTCCAGGTCAGTACTATCGTACAACAGAGGAGATCATTACTCCAGGTCAGTACTCACGTACAGCAGAAGAGATAAGCACACACAAGACATCTTGACACTAAATATACCAGCAGAGGATGATGACAAAACATAGCAAAATGAACGAAAGATTCATTCTCAATCCAATTTTTGTCAGGACTCAGTTTTTGTGCAATCCAAAACGATTGAGTAAATCCAGACATTCTTAAGCATAAAGTTTAATTTAATCAAAAAGCTGCTGTCTACTTCATTCGTCAGGCAGAGTCTATCAAGCATATCGTTAAAGAATCTGATCAATTTCCTTTTTTTAATGTGAAACAGAATCCAGTAACAGTTACTATCATTTCTCATAGAAGTACTGGTCATGTAAATAAAAATTTTAGAGAATATATAATCAATTCTCATCATGTTAAATTCCATCTCAGAATAATGATATTACTCCCCCAAATTTTTATTTTCATATTTCTATATTATCAATGAATTTTCATTGTATTAATTTTTTTATATGTTTGTTATAATTTTTTTTTATTTTTTTAATAAGAAATAGAAAATGAAAATTTTTAAAAAGATATTAACCCAAGCATAGAACTCAATTCATAAAAACGAGGTTTATCAAATGTTTTGTGAAAAGATCAGCTTTTTGATTTTTTGTATCGATGGGTATAATATTAATGAAACCCTTCTCTTGAGCATCACGAATAGCATGGATTCGTGTTTCAATATGCTTTGTGCGGGAATGATGAATGGGGTTTTTAGCAATTCCAATGGCAGCCTCATTGTCACAGAATAAAGGTGTATGAAGGAAATTAATGCCATAATCAATCATTTGATGTTGGATCCAGAGAACTTGAGAGCAGCAGCTGGAGGCAACAATATATTCAGCTTCCCCTGTAGAAAGAGAAACAGTATTTGTTTCTTGCTCTGCCAGGATGCCAGACAATTTCCCAAATATTGACAACCTCCAGACACAGATTTTCTGTTTAACCTGCAACCATTGGAATCACTATCAGAGTAAGCATGTAAATCAAAATTTCCACCATACGGATACCACAACCCGAGACGAGACGATCCTTTGAGATAACGAAATATTCGTTTGACAGCTTTCCTCATGAGATTCTGTAAGGATTCCTGAAGTCTGATGCAACCCAAAACTGCCTAAGTGTTTCAGCAACATGCACTAAGTACTGAAGTGAAGAATGCTTCGGAAGAATTACACAAAGCATTAGAAAATACTCTAAGTGTAATATCTTCCGAAGCCAAGACCAATATCTTCCGAAGCCTAACATGAAGTCTTCCGAAGCTTGAAGAGACAAAGTCTTCCGAAGCTTCAACCTATGAAGACAGATTTCTTCCGAAGACTTTTAGTACACATGCTTTATCTGATGTACTGTTCCATAAAGCACCTTTTCCGCTGCGTCTCTGATAAGTCACCAACTTACAAGAGTTGGTGAAAAGGTCCATGCTTTTGGTAACTGTACATTGAGGTCTTGAGTCTGAAACTTTCCACTTTATGTACTTTATCCTTTTTGTAATGTATAAGGATGTGAGCTATGGCATGTCATAGTCACAAGGTCAAAAGGCAGATATGCCTTTTGATCCTACAATTGATTTTGTTAGTGTCTAGTCAATTGTATCCAGCTGGCTTTCATAGTATAGCCGGCTATAGGTTGTAGTATAAGTATTCCAAGTTCTTGTATCTTTCTAATGCTTGGTAACACTTGTAAAAGAACTTGAGAAAGCAATATACTGCTACCTTGAAAACTATACTCTCTTGTTCTGTCTCTTGCTTTACTTGTTTCTCTCATCACCTTTGGTTACCTAGTTCACTGTTTGATTAACGTTTAGTTAATCTACTCATTGTGTTGTTTGTGTTGTAATTGTGTTCAGCCCTTGAACGATCCTGCAATTTGTATCAGAGCATTCAGGCTCGTGATATAAGATCTAACATCTTAAGATCCCTCACACACACAAAAAAAAAACTTTTTCAAATGGCTTCCATCTCAAAGACTGATATGGAGACTGGAACCATGAACAAATCCCCATTGATCACTCTTGATGACTTCGACACCTGGTGCATGAGGATGGAAGGCTTCATCAGGTCTCTTGACTCAAGAATGTGGGAATCTGTTGAATATGGCCCTTTCATACCTAGCACCCCCTCTGCTACCGGTGCTGGTATGATTCCTAAGATGTGGCCAACTACTCAGATGAAGATAGGAAAAGAGTAGAGATTGACAGGAAGGCCATGACTGCTCTTCAGACTGCTATCCAAACTCTGTGTACAGAGTTTTAAGAAGTGCAACAGCTAAACAGCTGTGGGATGCACTGAAGCTGATGTATGAAGGCTCCTCTGAAGCCAAGGAGAACAAGAAAGATCTTCTGAAGCAGCATTTGAAAATTTCACCTTTAAAACAGGTGAAACCATGACCCAACATACTTCAGGTATTTGAGATTGTGGATACCCTTGTGGATGGAGAGTTCCTCTTGAGAACAGAGACATTGTAAGGAAGTTCATGTCCTCACTTCCTACGCAATGGACACACTATTGTGTGGTAATCAAGAGGACTGAGAACCTAAAACTCTTACTCTGACAGAGTTTGTATGGGATTCTCAGTGGATACCAGATGGAAATGAACTTACAAGGTTCATCTGGCAACTCTAACATCAAATGGGTTCAGCCCTTCATGTGGTTGAAAGGGACAGCATAGAACCCCACATCATCTTCTATGCTACCCTGACAACTCACAAAAGGTTCCTTTCATCACCTTTCCCGGAGACACAAGGGAGAACTTTACTCAAGGAAGCCCATTCCAAGAGACAGTTCTTCTCAGCCTTTTGTGTCTGCATATGAAAGCTGTGAAATTATCTCTTCACTCTTGAAGATCTAGACTGTATCCATCAGATACCTGGAATACATGGAGATAGTTCAGCAGATGGCTCTTCTCACTCACAGAGCCAAGAAGTTCTACGAGGACAGGAAGAAAATTTCCAAGCAATGCTACCAGTGGTAAGTTTGGGCTAGATAAAGCAAAGTTAAGTGTTAAATTGTAACCTTATGGGTCACTTTCGCCAGGGAGTGTAAGCACCCAAGCAAATGGGGGCCAACACAACTCAGACCAACTACACCAACAATACCCTCAGCTGAGAAGACAAAGCAACATGCTGCGTTGCTGTTGAAGAGAAGGATTTGACTGGAGTTTCAGCTGAGGATGCTCTCCAAACCAAGCATTGATGGCTGAATCATGATGAACCAAGTTATTAGAACATCTTTGCTCCCCTGAATGCATTGCTAAATTAAATAGTACAGGTCCTACAACCTCTAGAGGTATCTGATTTGAGTCTTAAACTATAAATCTGACTTTAGAAATTCTGAAAATGATTACAGTTAACGATAGAAGACTTGGAGAAAACTATTTCATACTAAAACATTAACATACAGATGTTTAAAACTCAGATCCAAGATTCATCACTAATTGACTAAGTGCCAGCGAGCTTGTGATCAGCAAGCCTGGCAGAGAAAATTGTTCTTGAAGACAGACCTTCAAGACATTATACATCCTCATCTGTTGGACCAAAAGAACCAATGAGCAAGATCAGAAAACCTCTAAGTCCCACACGGTATCACAACAACTGCTGAAAGCCTCATCAGTAGTTTGACAAGTGCTGAAGACTCAACAGCTGAAGATCAAGTGCTGAAGATCTTAACAGCTGAAGAATCAAAGTACTGAAGTACAACAGCTGAAGAACACAAGTGCTGAAGCTGAAAGACCAAAGTACTGAAGTACAACAGCTGAAGAGTTCACAAGTGCTGAAGATCAACAACTGATGTACAAAGTCTGAAGACAAAGACTGAAGACATCAGCTGATGATATCTACTGAAGTCATCAGCTGATGAAACGCCTGAAGGTCAAAGTCTGAAGATCAAGTACTGAAGCCTCAGTAGTTTGTCACAACTGCTGAAGAGTACTTCTTCAGTAGTTGTGATATCAGTAGTTTTATGTTTTATGTTTCAGTAGTTTTGTAAAACGACTGAAGAGCTTGTTCTTCAGTCGTTGTAGTTTCAGTAGTTTTATGTTTTTCAGTTGTTGTAAATGAGATGTTTAACACTTAGGAACATTTGTAAGAAGATGTCAGTTGTTGACATCTTCAGTAGTTGTTAAACATCAGTAGTTATAAAACGGTTACATGTCACTTTCAAGTGACATCAGCCTACGTCATTCTTTTCTTTATAAGGAAAGATGACTCACCTGTAATCGTGCCTTTGAGGCCGACAATCCTAATGCAATATTCCTTTTGTCGGATATTTCTCTCTTTATAACAAAATTCTTTTATCGTTTTATATCAATTGTTCTTGTTGAATTTGTCTAATTCTGAGCTAATCCGCTGCTAAATCTGTTCAATCGATTAAACCAAGGGCTGAGATCCTAACAAATGGTATCAGAGCAGGTTAATCATTGATCGATCTAACAATTGATCATTGAAACTGTTCAATCGCTCTAAGTTTAATCGAATTAGCAAAATTCGCAAGGATCTGTTATAGAGATTGAGAGTGTATCGCTTCTGGCCGTTTTATTTGAGGTTCTGTGTGGTTTTGAGCTAAATTTATTGTGTTTTTACTTGAATCTGTCTGATTTTCCACAATGACTACTTCTTCTAATGATCCTTTCAATACTGGATCCTCTACCAAGCCTCCGATCTTGGTGAGGAATGAGTATAACATTTGGCAGAGAAGATTGCTCCATCACCTGTCTGTCAATAGCTCAGGTTGTTGGACATCTGTGGTACATGGACCACATAAGCCAATGGTGAATGATCCGGAAACAAACCAGTTGGTTCCAAAGAAGAAGGAGCAATACTCCGATGAGGACAAGAAGTTGTTTGAAATCGATGCAAAAGCCCATGGAATTTTGGCTATGGCTATTCCTAATGAGATTTACTCTGGGCTTCTGCATTGTGAGTCTGCTCATGACCTCTGGAATGCCATCAAAGAACAATTTGGTGGTACTGATGAGGTTTTAGCAAACAACAGGGAAATCCTCGCCCAACAATATGAGACTTTCTCTCATAGAAAGGGTGAGACTCTGACTCAACAATTTGAGCGGTTTTCATGTTTAATCTCTGAATTGAAAATGGTTAAACATGAATATACCAGGAGTCAGATGAACCATAGATTTTTAAGATCACTGCCTGAGAGATGGAACACATATACCATTGTTCTACGCTCAAATGCTGATGTTGATCGCCTATCTCTCACCCAACTTCATGGAAACTGCTTACATTCGAGAGAGAGATAGAGCAGAAAAGGAAATTGGTTTCATCTGGCAAGCTCACTGAGGATTTTCCAAGGGAACACTGCCCTGATTGGACATCAAGAGTCAGAATATGCGTCATCTGAAAGCCAGTATGATGAGCATATTGATTTCTCTACAAACACTTCTGAGCCTGCCTTTGTGAGTGTTGATAGTTATTCTGCTGGTTGTAATAGTGACAATCTATGTTTCATCATGGATGATCTCAAGGGGATTGCTGATGATGACTTAGAAGAGATGGATATTTTGAGCCAAATGGCCTTGATAAATATCAGATCTCAGAAGTTCTACAAAAGAACTGGAAGGAAATTCCCAGGACTCTCTGGCAAAACCAAAGTTGGTTTTGACAAGAGTAAGTTGAAGTGCCATAAATGCCACAGGCTTGGGCACTTTGCAAGAGAATGTAGATCATCTGGATCTAACTCTCCTGCACCCTTTGTGACTTTCCCTGGCAATAGTCAACAAAACAGAGGGCAACAACCTGTCAATTCTGGTTATCATCATCAACCACAATCTCCTGCATATTTTGTTCCACAGGGGCCAATGCCATATCCATACCCCTGCTATTACATGCCACAACCAGGTCAGGTTCAAGCACCCACTGCTCAGCAACCACATGCACTCCCTGAGCCTCAACCATCCCAATCTCATCAACCTAATCAACTTCAACAACACAGCTTCTTCACACCAGGTGTTGTTGACTGGAGCAGTTTACCAGATGATGTGTCTGGTAATGAACAACTGTTCTCAGGTGCTGGTCAACATGGTGGTGAGCATCCTTTTGGAAATCTAGCTCTCATGGCTTTGGAATCCTCTGATGGATCATCCTCAAATACCTCTTCAACACAGGTATCACAGGTATCCTCTGAGGCTAAGGCCAAATTATGTTCTGAAACTTGCATAGCAGCATTTGCCTCTATTAGAGAAGCAAATGTGGCTTTAATCAATAAAAATGTAGAGCTAGAACAAACAATTTCCAAAAATAAAGCTGAGTTTGAGTCTGTGCTAAAAGAGAAAACTGATGAGATTTACAAATTAAAATGCCAAATTTCTGATGATAAGGCTAGGGAGGATGTACTCTTAGAGAAGTACAAAGACCTCAAAGATACTCTTGCTGTCACCCAGGTAGAGTGTGATCGATGGGTACAATCTTGCAAGGGCTTTGAAATGCTTCTTAGTAAGCAAACAGCTTCCAATGTGAAGTTTGGAATTGGTTATAATCACACTGCTCCTCCTACAGTTTTTGCTTCAAGAGCAGGAGCGGATTCTGATGGAGAAAGTAATGACCAATCCACCTCATCATGTGATTCACTACTTGATAAAGCACCATCAGTAGTTGAAGTCAGTAGTAATCCCTCTGTGAACCTATCAGCTGATATTGATGGTTCAACTGCTGACACTCACATGATCAATGAGTTGATCAACCCAAGTGTTATCCCTAGCAGTACTGAGGGTACTGGAGAGCAGGGGATAACATCTGGAGTTCAAATCCTAATGACTGACAGCACTGAAGAGAAGAAAACTGTCAGTAGGAAGGATTTGAAGCCTACTAAGGAAGTTGACAAGAAGGCAAAAAGTGCTTCTAAACTGCCGAAGAGCAAGTCTTCAGTAGTTTCATCTTCTTTAGTTGATGATCAACAGAAGATGAAGAAGAAACCATGTGAAATATGTGGTCTATTCAATCATCTCACAGATGATTGTTGGTACAAAAAGGGATCCAAACTCAAACAAAAAGAGAAAATTAAAGAAAATTTGGCTAAAATGAAAACTGAGTTTGAGTCCAAGTTTGTACCAGCAGCATCAAATCCTGTTACTCCTATGACCAAAAAGAAATCTAAAAAGGAAGGAGTGCAACAGGCAATAGCTGAGGTTGCTCAAAAGAAGATGGTGCAACACAAGAACTCATCATCAAACACCAATACCAATGTGTCTGAAGAGCTGAAAGCTCTCTCCCAGAATCAGACACAGCTGGTAATGATGGTTCAACATCTGTTGGGAAGAGTTAACCAACTTGATGGCCCTGTGTTGAAACCCCAGAAAAGGAGATCCAAGCCGAAGGATTCCTCTTCTACACCATCTCCTTCACCTCAAGCTATTGTGTCCAATAAACCTGTTAGTTTACCATCTGTTGATGAGACCAGGCCCAAAACCAAAAAGGTTTGGGTCTCCAAAACTAACTGATTGTTTATTTATGCAGGTTTCTTCAACATGCCAAAGTAGCATCTGGTATGTAGACAGTGGAGGATCTATGCATATGACTGGGAACAACTCACTTCTTAATGACTACTCTCCAGGAAGGAAGGGATTTGTTTCTTTTGGCAATGATGCAAGAGGTTACATCATCGGGAAGGGCTTTGTTTCCAATGGGGAAATAAAGTTTGATGATGTCAACCATGTGGAAAATCTCAAGTATAATCTTTTGAGTGTCAGTCAATTGTGTGACAAAGGCCATGTTGCCCTTTTCACAAGCCAGAACTGCAGGATTCTGTCATCCAAAGTTCTGAGTTTGATTGACAAGGTATTGGATGCTCACACTCTCCTGAAGGCCAACAGGACAGGAAGAGTGTATGCCTTAGATCTTTCCAAGAAATTGATCTCAAAGGCCATCCTTGCCTATTTTCCAAGGCCTCTCCTCAAGAATCTAATCTATGGCATAGAAGGCTGGGACATGTTAATTTCAAGAACATGAATCAGCTGATACACCATAGTTTAGTGAGGGGATTGCCTATGAAGGAGTTCAAGTGTGAAAACAACTGCACTGCTTGTTTGAAAGGAAAACAGCACAAGGTTTCATTTCCACCTATTGAAGAACCAAAGTCCACTGCCTGCTTACAACTTCTTCACATGGATCTCTTTGGTCCTGTGAGAGTGATGAGCATGGCACAGAAAAAATACTGTCTGGTAATTGTGGATGATTACTCCAGATTTGTATGGACTTTCTTTCTACATTCAAAGGATGAAGCTGCACAGAAGATCATAAACTTTGTGTTGTATGCTGAGAAGCAGTATTCCCTCTCAGTCAAGTGTATTAGAAGTGATAATGGAACAGAATTCAGGAACAATACACTTGATGAGTTCTACCTTTCCAAGGGAATAAAGAGACAGTTTAGTATTCCAAGAACTCCTGAACAGAATGGAGTTGTGGAGAGAAAGAACAGGACCCTCATTGAAGCTGCAAGGTCTATGTTGGCTGATTCTGGACTGCCATTGACCTTTTGGGCTGAAGCTGTCAACACAGCATGCTATGTGCAGAATAGAGTGCTAATAAATCAGAGGTTGATGAAGACTCCATATGAAGTTCTACATCATTTGGCCCCTCTCATTTCATTTTTAGAGCATTTGGGTGTCCCTGTTTCATTCTCAACACAAAGGATCAGCTCCAGAAATTTGATCCTAAGGTGGATGCAGGGTACTTTGTTGGTTATTCATCAACTTGCAAGGCATACAGAGTCTTCAATTGCAGAACAAAGATGGTTGAAGAGACTTTACATGTCAAGTTCAATGAATCTCCAAAGGACAAGATTCCACAAAGCCCTGTGGAGCTCTTTGATTTGGACATACTGCAATATGTTCCTTATCAATCTCCTGCTGTTGCTCCTGTCAACAGTTCACCACCTGGTGTTACTACTGAAGATGATGATGATAGTAGTAATCACCTCTTCAGGTTTAGTGATCAACTGCCTGAGTCCTCTAAACCTGATGCTCCTGTAGCTCCAGCCGCACCATCCACAACAAATGCTGATGAGATTTCTGCATCCTCAACTTCATTTGAGTTGCCACCATCTTCATGGTTTCAAGAATCTGCATCAACATCTGCTGCTGCTGAAGACCCTACAAACACTTGCACAGATTTGATTGTTTACCAAGAGCTGAAAAATCACCCATATCTCAAATCCTTGGTGATATCAATGCTGGTGTCTCAACCAGAAGCCAGTTGTCCAATTTCTGCTTCTATGCTCTCTTCATCAGTCAGCTAGAGCCAAGAACTATCATGTTGCTTTGAGGGACAATGGATGGGTTGAAGCCATGCAGCTTGAGCTTCTTCAGTTCAAGAAACAGCAAGTGTGGGAGCTTGTTCCTCTACCCCCAGGTAAGTGTGCAATAGGCACTAAATGGGTGTTTAGGAATAAAACTGATGAAAATGGGCTAATTGTTAAGAACAAGGCCAGACTGGTTGTGCAGGGGTTTGCACAAGAAGAAGGTATTGATTATGATGAAACCTTTGCCCCTGTAGCCAGACTGGAGGCAATTAGATTGTTTTTAGCCTATGCTGCACTCCACAATCTTAAAGTTTTCCAAATGGATGTCAAAAGTGCTTTTCTATATGGTACAATAAAAGAAGAAGTTTATGTGTGTCAACCACCAGGCTTTGAGGATAATAAGCACCCAGAATGGGTATATAAGCTTGATAAAGCTCTTTATGGGTTGAAACAAGCACCTAGAGCTTGGTATGAGACCTTATCAAACTTTCTTCTACAGAATAATTTCACTAGAGGCTCCATAGATAAAACTTTATTTATTAAGAAGGTGGATCAGCATAAGCTACTTGTTCAAATTTATGTTGATGATATTATATTTGCATCCTCTGATCCCCAATTGTGTGAGGATTTCCAAACCTTAATGCAACAGAAGTTTGAAATGAGTGCAATGGGAGAATTACAGTTCTTTCTAGGTTTGCAAATCAAACAAAAAGCTGATGGAATTTTCATTCATCAGTCTAAATACACAAAAGATCTTTTGAATAAGTTTGATTTACAAAACTGTAAATCTTGTTCTACTCCCATGTGCAACACCACACAATTGGATGTTGATCAGAAAGGTAAAGGTGTTGATGAAACCCTTTACAGATGTATGATTGGTTCCTTGATGTATTTAACAGCTTCTAGACCAGATATTATGTTTGCTACATGTGTTTGTGCTAGATTTCAGGCTGCACCTAAGGAGTCTCATCTGATTGCAGTCAAGAGGATCTTTAGATATCTGCAAGGCACACAATCTCTAGGCTTATGGTATTCCACTGGACATTCTTGCAAATTAGTTGCCTTCTCTGATAGTGACTATGCAGGATGTAAGTTGACCAGGAAATCAACTTCTGGTGGATGCCATTCCTAGGCAACTGTTTGATTTCTTGGCAGAGTAAGAAACAAACATCTGTTGCTACATCCACTGCTGAAGCCGAGTACATTGCTGCTGCAAGTTGTACATCCCAAATACTCTGGCTTCAGAATCAACTTTTGGATTATGGCATTACAGAGACTAAGACTCCATTATTAATGGATAGTGCTTCAGCTCTTTGCATTGTCAAAAATCCTGTCCAGCACTCTAGGACCAAACATATAGAAATTAGACATCATTTTATAAGAGATTGTTTTGAAAAGGGTCTAATTAATCCTATGTTTGTGCCTAGTGCTGATGAGCTTGCAGACATTTTTACTAAGCCTTTGGATAGTTCAACTTTCCACAACCTGGTGTTAAGGCTTGGTATGCTGCAGCTAGAATAAGTGACAACTACTGATGATCTCAGTAATTACTGATGATCATTGGTAACCATGTCACATATAAGTACTGATGAGTTATTTTACCCTCAGTAGTTTTTATAACTACTGAAGGCTAAATGCTTTAAGTACTGGACTTTATCTGTTCTACACTACTGATGTAGTTACAACTACTGAAAATCAGTAGAAACAGATAAGTACTGATGTCCTATGAAACTACTGAAAACAGCTAAAAGCTGATGAGTAAGTGTTGAGGACAGTATGAAACAGCTGAAAGGCTATGAATTGACGACAACTACTGATGAGTACTCTCTCTTCAGTAGTTCACAAACTGCTGTTTCTTTATACAACTGAAGCAATACCATGTCTTCAGTAGTTTCACAACTACTGATGACTAACACCAAGTCTTCAGTTGTTTACAACAACTGATGGCAAAACCACGGTCTTCAGTAGTTTCACAACTACTGATGACTAATACCAAGTCCTCAGTTGTTTCAACATCTGAAGTCCAACTTGTCTTCAGTAGTTTTTAAACTACTGATGCCTAAATCAGAGACTTCAGTTGTTTCAACAACGATAGTAAACACCATGTCTTCAGTTGTTTTATAACTGCTGACCACACCAATACCATCAGTCGTTTCAAACGTCTGAAAGTTAATACCACGTCATCAGTAGCTTCAAATACTGATGACTAACACCAAAACCTTCAGTCGTTTCATAACCCGTACCCTATATATACCTGATCCCTCTTTCAGAGTTTTTCATTCTTTCCGACCTAACTTTTCAAAAGCTCTGAAAACCTTTCACCTTCATTAATGGCGACCATGCAACTCAAACCTCGACACAACTGTGTCGCGTACCTTACAAATCGCCCTTCTGGACCAAATTTGAAAATGCTATAGATCTTATGGTCCAATCCCCACTAAAAACGGCTTTCCTTTTAAATCCAATCATTTATGCCGATTCGCTACGTCAGTTCTGGATGAATGCGACCGTTACTGGAGAATCTATCCATTCATCTATCAACTCGCATAAGGTGGTCATCTCTACTGCTACCATCCGCCAAATATTACTGTTAGATGATGCTGCCTACCCTGTTGGATATCCTAAGCGCCAACTTGATCTTTCCTTTGAACAACATGGATATCAGGGTGATCTTAGTGCTTCAACAATCCTGAAGAAACATTTTCCAGATGCTGAACGATTATTATTTCATATGGTAAATGTTTGCCTGGCTCCGAAGACTTCCTCTTGGGATCAACTGTCTTCCAGATGGCAACAGGTATTGTTCTCTATCCTTGAACAAGAACCACTAAACTTTTCTGAAATAATTTTTCTTGAACTCAAGGATATGGCCACAAAACCACTTTCTAACCGTTGGATACTATATCCTCGGTTTATAATGGCCATAATAGAGAATCAGCTTTCTGCTGAGGGACTAGTTGGTCTGGGAGTCCCTGCTTTGGCTGTATTGCCGGAGGTATACTCCCGACACAACACTGACCAAACTCTCAAACAGGCTGCCAAGCTGCGCAAACCCACGCAGCTGGAACCCACAGCCTCCACCTCCAATCCAAAGTCCCCTCCAAACCCACAAAGAAGAAGCCTAAGAAAGCTACTCAGGAATTGAGTCCCCTGTGGATGCTCCTGCAGCACCAACGCAGGTTATCTCTGCTGGAAATACCCCCCAGTAGAGACTGTGACTCCACCCCTGAAGCCGCTCAGGTTTCCTCTCAAAAGGAACCTGAAGCAACCACTCACAGGGAAGCCACAATGCTGGGATCCTCCTCACTTGAGGGGATTACCATTGAAGAGCACCACCTGTCCCGGGTGCACACTGCTTCCACACCCTCTCCTGATGCAACCGCCCCTCAAAGCCCTACTATCATTGTTGCAAAAGTGCTGACGCAGTTGCATTCCTCACCCCCCACCCAGACACCAATTACTACTGGGATAACCTCAACACCTGAGGGGAGGATCAAAATGCTTCTGTCAACCCACAGCACAGGGGTTATCATGTTCCATCTTCTAGTGTAGATAAGGAGGTGCGAACTACTGGTGAGGCTGCCACTGCTTCTGACTCAGCAAATGACCAGGATGCAGTTGGTAACATCTCTAAGTCCTCACCAGTGGCAACAGCTGATGAAGGACATAGTCCTGAGGCTGGAAGTCCCCAGAACCGAGAACAAGGGGCACATGCTACAATTGATCTACACTCAAGGCATGTTCATTCTGACTTTGTCAGGAGGTCAGGTGATCAGTATCAACTGATGATGACCTGAGCTTCTTCTTGATGTAGTTGCTCAAAACACCATTCTAGAGGATGAGGTTAGCAGACTCAAAGAGCTGCTGGCCAAGATGTCTCAGGATGCAAGTCCATCTGCCACCACATACACCCACAGATGGCACCTTCCTTGAAGTTTCCAAACACAGAGCCACCCAAAATCAACCACCTGCCTCTGCTTCAGGCCCTACTTCTCAGGAACAGAACCCTCCTGAGCAAATAGGTGCTATACTCCAAAATTCCCTCCCTCTCATCACCCCCATAATCACTGATATAGTGATCAAAGCCCTTGATGAGAGGCTTTCCTCAACATTACAGCCCTTGGTTGATGCTGCTGTCCACAAGACTCTTTCTGCGGTCTCAACCCCTTCCTCCAATGCAACCAAAAAGGGGGAGAGTCCTGCAGTGAAAGAACAGAGAGGAAAGATCCGAGGAAAAGAAGGAAGCAAAGCAAGCCCAAAAGGAGAAGAACAGCAACCAATGCTCACCTACAAACGAAAGAAAGGTGCTGATGCACATTGCTGAAGATAAAGCCTTGGAGCTATTGATAAAGCTGATGCCGAACACAGTAGATCAATGGACAACATCATTGATCAGCTGTTCAGGCAAGGTCATGACACCAACAAACTTGACTCTGAGATTCGACGACTAGAGATTGAAGAAATCCAGAATAGATGGGCAAGTTATGAAGTGTTAGAAAGAGAAAGGCTAGAAATCATGATAAGATTTATTGCAAAATATTTGGAAGATCAATGATTGAGATCAAAGCTTGGTCCAGGGACAGTATCTTGGCAATCACCACCAAGATCTGTTCGTCTGAAGCATACACTAAGGGGCTTGTTATTGAAGCTTTGAATGAAGGGGTGCTGGGAGCAGGACTGAGCTAGCAAAGCAATCAAAAGCCACACTCACCTCAAGGATGCTAGCACAGCCTGTCAACATTCCCACCCAAACCACCCAAACACACCCACCCAACCAACACTCCCTTACCCTCAAAACCCATAGCCGATGATATACCCTTGAAGAAGAAGAGAAGGATATTGAGGCTAGAAGAAGATGAAGAAGATGATGAAGACAGGCTGCCGCTATCAGCTGTAATTCAGTTGCCTAAGGCCACAAGTCACTCCTCAGCAATTACTCCTGAAGTCCAGAGACAAATGGTTAAAGTGAAGCTAGAAGAAGAAGAGCTTCATAAACAGCATGATGAGGAATTGCTGAAGAGAGTTGACAAAGCTTATGCAGCCACATCTTCCATCATCAATATGAAGGAGCAAGCCCTCAGACTTTACACTCTCAGGCATACCTTTCAATATCAAAAGGAAAGAGTGAGGATTTGGCCTGATCCCAGGGTCTCTCACAGAATTCACAAGACAATATACCTCGGAGATACATTGGCCAGGTGAAAAAGATCGTAGATGAAGTGATCTCTCTGGTCTTTGTAGTTTCACCCTGGGAAATCCTAGAAGACTTCAAGAAGGCCTACAAAGCTAATCTAACCCCTCAGAAGATGCTGGAAAACAAAATAGTGAAAAAGGGGTTAGTTTACAAGAGGCTTGAGGAAGTCAGAAAAATGAGCTCCAGTTGTTCCTAGAGGGTAATCACCCGGATGAGTTCGCTTACAGAGTAATAACAACTGTGGAGCTAAAGAATGGGAAACAGGCCAAATACCTGTCTGAGTATTATGGGCCGGAATCACTATTTGAAGGAGGTGCTGAAGAGCTAACCATGGAGGAACAAATCACCTTCCTTGAGGCCTACACAAGAGAGTCGTACAGACTCATTATGGGAAGTGAATCTCATGAATGGGATAACAACTCTGTGTCCAATTCCCCAAACAGAGTTCCCATTCATACTCTGCCAAACAAATATTTGAGGTTCTTCCCAGGCCGGAGCGTACATGGGTCATCTTCTCTACTGATCAAGAAGGAAAAGACCAACATTTTTGCCATCAATAAGTGGGAGTTTAAATAAGTTAGAGGTTTTGGCTGCATTGGTTCAGGGGGAGTTTGTTGGACCACCAAGAACCAATGAGCCAAGATCAGAAAACTCTAAGTCCCACACGGTATCACAACAACTGCTGAAAGCCTCATCAGTAGTTTGACAAGTGCTGAAGACTTCAACAGCTGAAGATCAAGTGCTGAAGATCTTAACAGCTGAAGAATCAAAGTACTGAAGTACAACAGCTGAAGAACACAAGTGCTGAAGCTGAAAGACCAAAGTACTGAAGTACAACAGCTGAAGAGTTCACAAGTGCTGAAGATCAACAACTGATGTACAAAGTCTGAAGACAAAGACTGAAGACATCAGCTGATGATATCTACTGAAGTCATCAGCTGATGAAACGCCTGAAGGTCAAAGTCTGAAGATCAAGTACTGAAGCCTCAGTAGTTTGTCACAACTGCTGAAGAGTACTTCTTCAGTAGTTGTGATATCAGTAGTTTTATGTTTTATGTTTCAGTAGTTTTGTAAAACGACTGAAGAGCTTGTTCTTCAGTCGTTGTAGTTTCAGTAGTTTTATGTTTTTCAGTTGTTGTAAATGAGATGTTTAACACTTAGGAACATTTGTAAGAAGATGTCAGTTGTTGACATCTTCAGTAGTTGTTAAACATCAGTAGTTATAAAACGGTTACATGTCACTTTCAAGTGACATCAGCCTACGTCATTCTTTTCTTTATAAGGAAAGATGACTCACCTGTAATCGTGCCTTTGAGGCCGACAATCCTAATGCAATATTCCTTTTGTCGGATATTTCTCTCTTTATAACAAAATTCTTTTATCGTTTTATATCAATTGTTCTTGTTGAATTTGTCTAATTCTGAGCTAATCCGCTGCTAAATCTGTTCAATCGATTAAACCAAGGGCTGAGATCCTACACAGCCCTACACAATAAGGTTTGTATCAAATGACAGGGACTGGGAAATCAAATGAATAGCTCCTCCACAACACAATCTTGTCTGTAGCATCTCCTAGGTGTGGAACTTGTGAGATGAGCTTCCTCTCATAGATCCAGTACGTGAGGATGATGGAGAATGATAGTGAGGAATCCTCTGATAAGAGTGAAGATAGGTTCCTCCAAGGGCCATATCCTTTTGAGAGAAAATACCTGTGTACTCAGTCCAAGAGAAAGGAACTTGATCAGAAGAGCAAAAGGAAAGCAAAGAAGGCTCAATAAATCAAGGCTACTTTTGATGCTAATCAGAACAAGTGTCATCTCTGCAGGTTTCAAAGCAATAAGGACTGAAGACATCCACCAAAGCCTCTTAATCCAAGAGTTCTGGTTTCATGTTCAATCACTCAGTACAAAGAAAGACTGAGCTGCTGTGTACCACTGCTGCACAGCCTGGACCATAAAATTCCAAAACGTTCCACAGCCCAAGGGACTGTATCTGAATCTACAAGATGAAGGTGAAAAAGGATGTGACCAAGCCAGTCTTGCTCTCAAAAAGAGATTTCTTTGAAGAAGAACATGCTTGTGTGTTATTGTGAAAGTACCTTCTCATATTGCCAAGGATTGTCCATACAATCCTAAAAGTACTATCCACAGGACATACAAAGACTTCAAAGAACTCAAGAAGTCTCAAGCTTCGGAAGGAAAGTCTGTTTCCTTCGGAAGCTCCAAATCAAAGAAGAAGGTAAATGGAAAATTACCTTCGGAAACAAAGTTGGTCTCGGAAGAAAGGAATTCTTCCGAAGTACTAAAGTCTACTGCAGTGACTGTAGATTCTTCCGAAGTATCAGTCATTAAAACTTGTGAAGCTCCAAAAGCTTCTAAGGTTTGAAGGTCAAGTTCAGACTCCAAAGGTGGTGTGGAAGTCTAAGAAAGACCAAATGACTGAGGTTTCTCCTCAACAACAGCGAAGATCCCCTCTGTACAACCATAGGATCTATTACTGTTGCATTACCTTCTATTACAACTTACTGAACCCAAGACAAGTAAGGCTTGGGTTTCCAAATGTAAATAATCATTTTCTTTGTGCAGGAACAGCTCAAGACAAACAAGAATGTGGATAATTGACAGTGGCTGTTCCAGGCACAGGACAGGCGATAGGTCTTTACTTCATAATTTTGAGAAAATTGATGGAGGACCTGTTGCTTTTGGAGGAAATGAAGGTGGTTACATTTATGGAAGGGGCAAGGTCACAAATGGTAAGCTCAGCATTGAGAAGGTAAACTTGTTAAGGAGCTTGAATACAATCTTCTGAGTGTATCTCAATTTTGTGATCAGAGTCATAACATGCTCTCACTGAGCATGAGTGCATTGTTCTCAAACCTGGAGTGGTCATTCCTCATGAGCATATTTGCTCAGAGCCCCAGGAAAGGGAACATGTACAAGATGGATTGCAAGAACATCTCCCTCTGGAGAGTTTCATGCTTTCTATCTAAAGCAAATAGTGATGAGTCTTTCCTATGGCATAAAGAATGTGCCATGTAAACTTTAAGAATATGAATAATTAATCAAACATGATCTGGTAACTGGAATGCCAAAGAAAGAGTTTACAAGTGATGATCATTGTGTTGCATGCCTGAAAGGGAAGCAACACAAGGTATCTCACAAGCCTAAGGAAAGGAAATCCATCACTACTCCCCTACACTTATTACATATGGATCTCTTGGGCCACCAGTGTAATGAGTTTAGGAAGGACCTTATACTGTTAGTGATCACAGATGATTTTACAAGATTCACTGGGTTTTCTTTCTTAGAACTAAAGATGAGACTCCTGAGATTCTAAAGAATTTCATCTTAAAGATTGAGAATCAATGTGATCACAAGGTCAAAACCATAAGATGTGATCAAGGAACTGAATTCAAAAACCAAATCCTGATACATTTTGTGATGAAAAGGGTATTACAAGACAATACAGTGCTCCCAGGACTCCTCAGCAAAACGGAGTTGCTGAGAGGAGAAACAGGACACTTATTGAAGCTGCAAGAACTATGTTGTCTGACTCTAAACTGCCTATCACCTTCTGGGCAGAGGCGGTAATACTGCCTGCTATGTGCAAAACAGAGTTTAGTAGTTAAGACACATGGTAAGACTCCTTATGAACTTTGGCACAGAGGAAACCTTTCATTGGCTTTCTCAGGTCATTTGGATGTCCCTGCACCATCTTGAATACGAAAGATCAAGTTGCCAAGTTTGCTGAGAAATCAGACGATGGACACTTCATTGGATACTCTTCTCAAGCTAAAGCTTATAGAGTATACAATCTCAGAACTAGAATCATTGAGGAGTCAGCCAATGTGACTTTCAATGAGCACACTCCCAGTGTGGCTGGTTTGGTCCGGATTGGCTATTTGATCTTGATTTAGTTACCAACTGTTTTAATAAATCTTGTGAGCATGTTTCAGGATCTCGAGCAGAAAATTTAAATACAGGTGATCCTGATCCAAGATTTGAGCTTGGAAGACCTTCAGCTCCAGTTGAACCACTCAGCAAATGAGATTTCTATCAGCACAACAATGACAAATCCAGCTGATACATCTGGCATGCCTTCAAATTCCAGTTCAGAGGCTCTCCAGATAAAAGACACCTCAATTGCAGAAGATAACAATGGTGATGGTGAAAGTGATCAAGAATCTCTTGATGCTAATAACCATACCATAGATGATAACATCAATGATGTCACACACTCATTGGATCAAGTTAATCTTGATAAGTGTGAATGTGGAGGATCAATCTTCAAGACCAGATCTAAATTTCTCAAATTTGGATCTATCTCAGCAACTTGCTGTGATCCCTCAGCTAAGGATCCACAAGTCTCCTCACTACAAACATCATTGGAGATGTTATCTCCGGGGTAAAGACAAGAGGGCAAACCCATGAAGCAAATGTTTGTCTTCACTCTTGTTTTCTATCCCAGTTAGAGCCAAAGAAAGTTGAGGAGGCTCTAAAGGATGGAAGTTGGGTTGAAGCTATGCAACAAGAGCTGCTTCAATTCAAAAGACAGAAAGTTTGGAACCTTTGTCCTCTTCCTCATGGGAAGACTACCATTGGAACCAAATGGGTTTTAGGAATAAAAAGGATGATAGAGGAATCATCATCAAGAACAAGGCTAGACTAGTTGTTCAAGGATACACACAAGAAGAAGGGATTGACTACACTGATGTCTTTGCTCCTGTAGCTAGACTAGAAGCTGTTAGGATATTCCTGGCATTTGCTGCATCCAAGAACTTCAAGGTCTACCAACTTGATGTAAAGTGTGCTTTCTTATATGGAGTGATTGATGAGGAGGTTTATGTCAAACAACCACCTGGTTTTGTAGATCCTGATCATCCTGATTATGTCTGCAAGCTTGACAAAGCTCTCTATGGGCTACATCAGGCACCAGGAAGGATAGGAGCTATGAGACACTGTCTGAGTATCTCTGTAAACATGGTTACAGGAGAGGTACTATAGATGGAACTCTCTTCATCAAAGGACAAGGAAACGACATTCTGCTAGTTCAAGTATATGTGGATGACATCATCTTTGGCTCAACCAATTCAAGGCTCTGCAAAGACTTTGAAAAGCTGATGAAAGATAGATTTGAAATGAGTTCAATGGGAGAACTTAATTTCTTTCTGGGAATTCAAGTGAAGCAGGTTGAAGATGGCATTTTCATAAGTCAGTCAAAGTATATTCAAGATATACTCAAGAGGTTCAACATGACTGATTGTAAGACTGCTAAGACACCCATAGCCAGAAACCACTCTCTTGGTCCAGATCTTGAGGGGGTGTGTAGATGAGCACTTATACAGGGCTATGATTGGGTCTCTTATGTATTTACAGCTAGCAGGCCTGATATCATGTTTGCTACATGTATTTGTGCAAGATATCAAGCTAATCCTAAGATGTCTCACTTAATCACTGTGAAAAGGATTTTAAGATACCTCAAAGGTGCTTCAACACTTGGTTTATGGTATCAAAGAATTCTAACTTCAATCTGTATGCCTATACAGACAGTGATTATGGTGGTTGCAACATGACTGCAAAGTCTACATCTGGGGGATGTCAATTCCTTGGTGGAAGGGTTGTCTCATGGCAATGCAAGAAACAAACCTGTGTGTCTGCATCAACTGCTGAGGCTGAATACATTGCTGCTGCAAGCTGCTGTGCTCAAGTGCTTTGGATTCAAAATCAGATGCTAGACTACGGATTTAACTTCAAAGAGACTCCTATCCACATAGACAACAACAGTGCTATCTCTATCACTGAGAACCCTGTGCAGCACTCAAGGACCAAACACATCAACATCAGGTATCATTTAATAAGAGATAACTATGAAAAGGGGTTAATTAACTAGTCAAAGTTCACACAGATGAACAATATGCTGATCTGTTCACAAAAGCTTTTGATGAACAGAGATTTAAATATCTGATATCAGCTATTAGGATGATTAACTTTGAGTAGATTTTTTAAAAAACTAATTCTAATTATTTCTTCTTAAAATATGTGTGTCCTAAGTTGTCTAGTTCATCACTTTCATAAGCTCATGTTTTCTTTGAATGAAAAACTCTTTTTGAAGACTTTCCTTGGATTCTTGAATATTTCTGACACTTCGGAAGATAACTTTTACCTTCGGAAGAAAAATATGTCTTCAAAATAAATGACTGTCTAAGAAATTTTACCTTCGGAAGAAGTCAAAATTTATCTTCCGAAGCTTAAAATTCTCAACTTAGACACTTATTCATTTTTAAGGACTTTTTCCTTCCGAAGCAAAAATTACTTTCGGAAGCTTTGTTCATTCTTATACAAAGCATCCAAAAGTTTATTTCTCTTCCGAAGCATAAATCTTTAAGACTCTCAGGAAAATTCTTCCGAAGTCACTTTAGCTTCGGAAGCTTTTTCAATCAAACTTCCGAAGACAAATTACTTTCGGAAGCTTTTCGAATTCCAAGAAAACTACTTTTGAGCAAAAAGGTAAACTAGTTTTTCAGAGGTGGGACCGACATACGGATTTCAAAGTTTATCCTCTTTCATTAAACTTTATCTCAAATCCTTCTCTCTCATATAAACCCAATGGGTTCCCCCCTCTTCTATCATCTGCTTTTCTTCCATACCTAAAACCCAAAGCTTTCTCTCTGAAATTTACTTCCCATTCTTTTCTCTTCATCTCTGAGCTACCTCATAATGGCTGACCTTACACACAGAAATGATCCTCACTTTGCCATGCAGCTACACAGACAACACAATCAGGTTGCTGTTATGCTCTGACAAAGATCCTCATTTCTCAGAGGTTTGCCGTTTCTTGTCTTTGTCTCACTACTTCACCTCCCTAACCATTGATCCTCCTCTATATGAGGATCATTTGCTTGAATTCTGGAAGACCTGCCAAGAGGTCATTATGGATGGGGAGAAGGCACTGTCTGCCACAGTGCAGGGGAGAACAATTTTCATCACTCCGGCCATCATCAACCGACATCTTCAGCTGGATGATGAAGCAGGTGAAGTGTTCTTTCCAAAAGAAGCGGTTAATCATTCCTTCGAGCAGATGGGCTATGAAGGAGATTTCTCTGTAAAGACCTTCAGGAAAGGGAAGGTCTCATCCCAGTGGAAATACCTGCTCCATGTGGTTATCCACAGCTTATCAAACAAGCATGGTGGATGGGACCAGATTCCTGAGGATCTCTCCTTTATAGTTCATGGGATGGTTCAGGGGGTCAAGTTCAGGTATTCACAATTTGTTTATACTAATTTACTTGCAAACTTAGACTCCTTAGAATATTACATGTTTCCTAGATATGTTCAACACATTCTTAACTGTGAACTGGGCTCACAGTTGAGGGAAACAGGCAATATCTTAAACTGGGACAGATGAAGCCCGGCATCTTTAAAATTATGAAGAAGCCAACTGTAGGCTTCTCAGGGGTAGAAACAGCCCTAGTCCCAAATGTTAGAGCTCATTGCTCAAGGTGACAACATAGCAGTCCAAGCTAGTGTTGAACCCCACCTACTGCTCTCTACCCTCTTCACAACCTCCAATATTCATCACCTACAAAAGAAAATCCCAACGAACCCCTGCTCAGGCTATTGAGTCTGTGCAGGCCCCCAAATACTCAACCTTACAGGAAGAAGTGGACTCCAGAGCTCCCACTTCTCCTGAGGAGCAAACCACTCCCATTACTTTACCTATCAGGCTAAGGTTCCTCAAGCTCAACCTGATGAGCTCATTAGCCCAACAACTGTAAGCCTTCACTCTGAATCTCAACACTCAAGTGAACAACCTTCAGGGGACAGCTACCATCCCCAGCCTTTGGATCTAAACCAACCAATTCCCAACCTATCCTTTTACACTGATGAAGACTTAGGATTCAGTGAGTACCATGAGTCTCTCTTCTCCTCCCCTACTCAAAGAGAGATGAGTACCTCTCACTCTCCTCAGTCTATCCCTCATCAGTCACCTATTACTGAGGTGGACACATCTGAACCTGTTCAGGATGTCCATATGGAAGAGGCTCTCACTTTTGAAAGTGATTACATCATTAAGACCTCAACCATGGCAACTCAGCCATTGGCATCTTAACTGAGGTTGCCAGTGAGCAGAGGAAAACCAGCAGCCAAGAAACTCAAGCTGGTGGTGAGAGAAGGGATTTTGGTCCAATCCTCTCATCCCCCGTGATTCTTCTGATGAAGATGAGGGGAATTTGAGACTAAAGGTACAACAATTGTCACAAACATGCACCTATCTAGTCTCTAAGGTTAGTCACTTGGAATCTCAGGTGACTACCCTGCAAAACAGGGTCAATGATCAGCAACTCCAGATTTCATATCTGCAGGAAAAACTAGCTGAGAGACCTTTAAGGAGAGCTCAACCAGGAACACAATACCTGTGGAGTGACTGATTTATCCTCCAGCTCACCTATGCAAGTGGGTGATGCTACCAAAAAGGGGAGAAAGTTATCACAACCACAGAACCTGGAGTTCTTCAAAGAGAATGGACATAGAGGACTCACCATCCTCACTTGCTGTTGTGCATTCTCAGCAACTTCCTCAAGTTCACATTAATGTGGACTCATAGACTCTCTCATCAGGAGTCTCTTTGAGGAAGGTATACCAAGGGCTGTCTCATCTCCACCACATGGAACTGGCAACTACATTATCAGATGGAGGTATGATGATGACAGAAGAGCCCTCATACTTCACAGAGTTCAAGGTCAACAAGAAGTCTTTCAGTTCCAAAGCCTGAGCTTCTATGAAGGACTGGATTTGGTCAACATGCTACTTGTCAACCCAAGCAAATCTAGACAAGCTGACAGGCTGGCTCAAAGAATCCAAGACACGCCCTTGCAGAGTTCTCTCTAAGAAGGAGACTTAGGCAATCAGGCAATGTCATCGGTCAACTGGATGCTGAGGTGGACCCTAAGATTAGTTTCATAGGGGAAACCTTGGCTGAAGGCCTAGTGGCAGAACCTGAGACCCCTGTCTCACCATCAACAACTGCTGCAGAGGTCCAAACTCCATCTGAGACACCTGCGGTGAAGGTGTCTCTCAGCCTCTCTCTGGCCAGAGCATGGAAGCTACACCAAGCAATGAAGGCCAAGCCTCAATCACCCTGAGTCACAAAGGTCTGTTGGTGACAAAGGAAAAGGATAATGACTCCTGAGGAAATTGAGGAGGAAGAGAGAGAGAGGAAAAGGAGGCTAAGGGGAGAAAGTTCTTCTGGGTCATCAAAATTCATGCAAGCTGCAATCAGGGCTGCCCCCAGACCAAATACTCAAAATGATGAACAAAGGGCAGTCAGGATTAATTATTTACAGACGAGGAACTATGATGTTGATGAAATCATCTCCCTCCCCTTAGAAGAGTTGAATGAACTGGCTGACATGGAGTGTCAAGAGAGATAAACGAGAAAGAGGATGCAAGGTTACTTCTCCAATTCAAAGAGGAGAGGAGACAGAAAAGACTTCACAAGCATACTCCCACTCTCTCTCTCCAGTTCAAGAAAGTCCTGCACAGGAAGATGTGGCTCCACAAGAACCTCAGGTAGATAAAGAAGAGGATAGAATCAAAATGATAAACTACCTGAGTGCCACAGGCTTCTATCAGGCAAATACACTTCTTCCCTTGCCCTATGACTTCATTGAGTTCGAGTACTTAAAGCAACTTGAGCTTGAGTTAGTCAAAGAAAGAAAAACAACCAAAAGGAAGCTAAGGGAAGAAGCTGCAAAGTCAAGAGCCATCATTCAAAAGAATGCAAAGAAGTCTGCTGACAGACAAAGAATGATGAGCTTCTTGAAGTCATATGGATTCTCCGGAAGGAGACTTGGTCCCATGTCTCTATCTACAATGGATGAGCATATAAGGGTAATCAAGCAGAAGATTAAAAGTGGTGAACTCATTGATTTGCACTCTCTTCCAAGTCAAGTCCCACATGAAGTGGAGGTCAAGTTTGAACAACCAGAGACACCTGAACCAGAACCTCCAGCTGAGCCTCAGCAAACTTCATCTTCTGATCCAAGACAGGGTCAAACTCCCTCTCCTTCTGAACCTGTGAGGGAGGAACACCCCAATGAGAAAGACACTGATGATCAACATGGTGCTGCAGACCAGTCTTCTCAGTTAAAGACATTAAAGAGGAAGAAGAAAATGGCCTCTAAACCAAAGACTAAAAAGAAGAAGCCAAAGTCATCTACCTCTACTCCCCAGGTGAATCAGATCAACCTGAGGAAGTGCATGATGAGGCAGCCCAATCAACTCCTATGCAAGTGGCTCCTCTAGCAACCGAGACACCCATCTTATCCTGGACTTACTCTACCAATCCAGAAAGATGGAATGTTATCAGAGATCAAGGTGTTGAAAATGTCTACTCATGGCAAGACATAATCAACTTACCTCTGCATGATCTCTTTGAAATGAGAAGATACTATGAGAGTCTTGATGATCCTGACCATCAAATGAAGAAAGGGATGGTATTGATTATTCTGAAGACTACAAACATTTAAAGATCTTCTAGGTGTTTTGGTAGCATCAGCCTAGGGGAAGTTTGTAAGGATTCCTGAAGTCTGATGCAACCCAAAACTGCCTAAGTGTTTCAGCAACATGCACTAAGTACTGAAGTGAAGAATGGTTCGGAAGAATTACACAAAGCATTAGAAAATACTCTAAGTGTAATATCTTCCGAAGCCAAGACCAATATCTTCCGAAGCCTAACATGAAGTCTTCCGAAGCTTGAAGAGACAAAGTCTTCCGAAGCTTCAACCTATGAAGACAGATTTCTTCCGAAGACTTTTAGTACACATGCTTTATCTGATGTACTGTTCCATAAAGCACCTTTTCCGCTGCGTCTCTGATAAGTCACCAACTTACAAGAGTTGGTGAAAAGGTCCATGCTTTTGGTAACTGTACATTGAGGTCTTGAGTCTGAAACTTTCCACTTTATGTACTTTATCCTTTTTGTAATGTATAAGGATGTGAGCTATGGCATGTCATAGTCACAAGGTCAAAAGGCAGATATGCCTTTTGATCCTACAATTGATTTTGTTAGTGTCTAGTCAATTGTATCCAGCTGGCTTTCATAGTATAGCCGGCTGTAGGTTGTAGTATAAGTATTCCAAGTTCTTGTATCTTTCTAAATGCTTGGAACACTTGTAAAAGAACTTGAGAAAGCAATATACTGCTACCTTGAAAACTATACTCTCTTGTTCTGTCTCTTGCTTTACTTGTGTCTCTGCATCACCTTTGGTTACCTAGTTCACTGTTTGATTAACGTTTAGTTAATCTCCTCATTGTGTTGTTGTGTTGTAATTGTGTTCAAGCCCTTGAACGATCCTGCAGATTCTTTGGAGCCGACTGATATCTAGCACAGTAACCAATAGCGAAAGTGATATCAGGACGACTTGCAGTAAGATACATGAGAGAGCCAATCATAGACCGAAAAAGATGAGGATCAACTGGTTTTCCATTTCATCCGGAGTTAGACATGTCTGAGCAGTAAAGGAGTCATCCCAGTAGACGCATCATCCATCTTAAATTCTTCAGAATATCACATAATGTACTTTTCTTGATGATAAGAATTCCTTCTTTTTGTTGTTCAACTTGCAATCCAGAAAGAAACACATTTCACCCATCATACTCATTTCAAACCTTGGCTCATCACTCTTCGAACTCTCACACAATGAGAGTTTTTAGATCCCAAAATAATATCATCGACATACACTGAAAAGGATCATTTCACCTTCACCTCTCTTTTAAATAAGGATCTCTAAGGTACCACGAGAGTAACCATTGCTTAGAAGATATTGCGTAAGAGTGGCATACCAGATTCTGGGTGCTTGATGAAGACCTACAAAGATTTATCAAGTTATAAACCTTTATCATTTATTTGGAAAATCAGGATCTTAAAAGCCTGGTTGGTGACACATATATCTCCTCATCACTGGTCTACGTAGAGAAAAGCACATTTCACATCCATCTGGTAACCTTTGAATGTTTATGAGCAGCATGAGCAAGAATATTCTGATTGCTTCAAGATGAGCAACTGGAGCAAAGACTTTTGTATAATCATTCCTTCTTCTTGAGCAAAGCCTGCACTACAATCTAGATTTGTTGTGCACCACCACAACCCGGTCATCTGGTTTGTTCTTAAATACCCATTTTGTACCAATTGGATATTTGTTGGAGGTAAATCAACTAAGTCCAAATCTGAAGCTTTCTAAACTGTTGAAGTTCCAATTGCATAGATTCTACCCACAAGGATCTTGTAGAGCAGCATGAACATTTTTGGAACAATTTGAGAATAAGCATGAGAAAAGACAACATTATCAGACCAGATTGACTTCGCGTGCGAACACCATCAAAACAGATCCAATCACATTATTGAGCGGATGATTCTAAGGATTCCTTAAGTCTGATGCAACCAAAACATCCAAGTGTCTCAGCAACATGCACTAAGTACTGAAGTGAAGAATGCTTCGGAAGTTTTACACAATACATTAGAAGACATTCTAAGTGTAAAATCTTCCGAAGTCAAGACCATTATCTTCCGAAGCCATCATGAAGTTTTCCGAAGCTTCAAGAGACAAAGTCTTCCGAAGCATCACCCTATGAAGACAGATTTCTTCCGAAGACTTTTAGTACACATGCTTTATCTGATGTACTGTCCATAAAGCACCTTTTCCGCTGCGTCTCTGATAAGTCACCAACTTACAAGAGTTGGTGAAAAGGTCCATGCTTTTGGTAACTGTACATTGAGGTATTGAGTCTGAAACTTTCCACTTTATGTACTTTATCCTTTTTGTAATGTATAAGGATGTGAGCTATGGCATGTCATAGTCACAAGGTCAAAAGGCAGATATGCCTTTTGATTCTACAATTGATTTTGTTAGTGTCTAGTCAATTGTATCCAGCTGGCTTTCATAGTATAGCCGGTTGTAGGTTGTAGTATAAGTATTTCAAGTTTCTTGTATCTTAACATACTTTGTAACACTTGTAAAAGAACTTGAGAAAGCAATATACTGCATCCTTGAAAACCATATTCTCCTGTTCTGTCTCTTGCTTTACTTGTGTTCTTTGTATCACTTTTGGTTACCCAGTTTACTGTTTGATTAGAGTTTAGATAATCACCTCATTGTGTTGTTGTGTTGTAATTGTGTTCAAACCTTAAACGATCCTGCAACTGGTATCAGAGCTTTCAGCTCTGATATAAGATCTAACCATCTAAGATCCTTCACCACACAAAAACTAAACTCTTCAAATGGCTTCCATCTCAAAGACTGATATGGAGACTAGAACCATGAACAAATCCCCACTGATCACTCTTGATGATTTTGACACCTGGTGCATGAGGATGGAAGCTTCATCAGGTCTCTTGACTCAAGAATGTGGGAATCTATTGAAAATGGACCTTTCATACCCAGCACTCCCCTCTGCTACTGGTGCTGGTATGATTCCTAAAGATATGGCCAACTACTCAGATGAAGATAGAAAAAGAGTAGAGATTGACAGGAAGGCCATGACTGCTCTTCAGACTGCTCTCCCAAACTCTGTATACAGAGGTTTTAAGAAGTGCAAAACAGCTAAACAGCTGTGGGATGCACTGAAGCTGATGTATGAAGGCTCCTCTGAAGCAAAGGAGAACAAGAAAGATCTTCTGAAGCAGCAGTTTGAAAATTTCACTTTAAAGCAGGTGAAACCATGACTCAACAATACTTCAAGTATGTTGAATTGTGGATACCCTAGTGGATGGAGGAGTTCCTCTTGAGACAGAGACATTGTAAGGAAGTTCATGTCCTCACTTCCTAGGAATGGACACACTATTGTGTGGTGATCAAGAGGACTGAGAACCTTAAAACTCTTACTCTGACAGAGTTATATGAGATTCTCAGTGGACCAGATGGAGATGAACATACAAGGTTCATCTGGCAACTCCAACAATCAACGGGTTCAGCCCTTCATGTGGTTGAAAGGGACAGCATAGAACCCCAACATCATCTCATATGCTACCCTGACAACTCACAAAAGGGTCCTTTCATCACCTTCCCGGAGACACCAAGGGAAAACTTTACTCAAGGAAGTCCATTCAAGAGACAAGTTCTTCTCAAGCCTTTGTGTCTACTGATGAAAGCTGTGGGAATTATCTCTTCACTCTTGAAGACCTGGATGTATTCATCCAGATGACCTAGAATACATAGAGATAGTTTAGCAGATGGCTCTCCTCACTCACAGAGCCAAGAAGTTCTACAAGAGAACAAGGAAGAAGATTTCCAAGCAATGCTACCAATGGAAAGTTTAGGCTGGATAAAAGCAAAGTTAAGTGTTACAACTGTAACCTTATGGGTCACTTTGCTAGGGAGTGTAAGGCACCTAAAGCAAATGGGGGCCAAACACCACCCAGACCAAAATACACTGACAAAGCTCCTCAGTCTGAGAAGCCTAAGCAACATGCTGCTGTTGCTGTTGAAGAAGGAGGCTTTGACTGGAGTTTTCAGGTGGAAGACGCTTCTCCAAACCAAGCATTGATGGCTGACCATGATGAAGCCAAGGTATTGGAACATCTCTGTACTCCTGAATGCATTGCTAAAGTGAATAGATACAGGTCCTACAACTTAGAGATGAGATCCGATGTTGAGTCATTAAACATATTAAAATCTATTTTAGAAAGTCTAAAAATGATTACAGTTAAAATAGAAGATTTGGAGAAAACCATTTCAGTACTAAAACATGAACATACAGATTTTAGAACTCAGATCCAAGATCTCATAACTAAATTGACTGAGTGCCAGGCTGAGCTTGTGATCAGCAAAGCCAAGGCAGAGAAAAGTGTTCTTGAAGAAGAGACCTTCAAAAACATGATATCCTCATCCCTGCATAACAAGTGTGCTATCAAAATAGACAGGGACTAGGATCAAATAAGATAGCTCCTCCACACACAATCTTGTCTGTAAGATATCCTAGGTGTGGAACTTGTGAAGATGAGCTTCCTCTCATAGATCCTATAAGTGAGGATGATAAAGAAGTGATAGTGAAGAATTCCTCTGAGAAGAGAGTGAAGAAGAGGATTCTTCCAAGGGCCACTATCCTTCTGAGGAGAAGAAATCATCTGTGATGACCAAGTCCAAATGAAAGAACTTGATCAGGAAGAGCAAAAGGAAAGCAAAGAAGGCTCAAGAAATCAAGGCTACTTTGATGCTAAGCAGAAACAAGTTTTTATCTCTGTAGGTTTCAAAGTAGTAAGGACTGAAGACATCAACACCAAGACTCCTCATCGAAGAGTCCTGGTTCATGTTCAAATCATCTCAGAGCAAAGAAGAAGACTGAGCTGCTGTGTACCACTGCTGCACAGCCTGGACCATCAAACTCCAAGAACAGTTCACAGCCCAAAAGAACTGTCTCAGCATCAACCAAGATGAAGGTGGAGAAGGGATGTGACCAAAGCCAGTCTTGCTCTCAAAAGGAGACTCTTTTGTAGAAGAAAATGTTATGTGTCATGTGTGAAAATACTTCTCACATTGCTAAGGATTGCCCATACAATCCTAGAAGTACCATCCACATGACCAATACAAAGACTTCAAAGAATCTCAAGAAGTCTCAAGCTTCGGAAGAAAAGTCTGTTTCCTTCGGAAGCTCCAAATCAAAGAAGAGGTAAATGGAAAATTACCTTCGGAAGTAAAATTGGTCTCGGAAGAAAGGAGTTCTTCCGAAGCACTGAAGTCTGCTGCAGTGACTGCAGAATCTTCCGAAGGTTCAGTCATCAAAACCTGTGAAGTTCCAAAAGCTTCAAAGGTTTTGAAGGTCAAGTCCAAGAGTCCAAAGGTGGTGTGGAAGTCTAAAAAGGACCAAATGACTGAAATTTCTCCATCAACAATAGCTGAAGATCCTCACAGTACAACCATAGGATCTATTACTGTTGCATTACCTTCTATTACACTTACTGAGCCCAAGACAAGTACGGCTTGGGTTTCCAAATGTAACTAATCATTTTCTTTGTTCAGGAACAGCTCAAGACAAATGGAAACGTCTGGATAATTAACAGTGGCTGTTCCAGGCACATGACAGGCAATAGGTCTCTACTCCATAATTTTGAGAGAATTGATGGAGGACCAGTTGCTTTTGGAGGAGATGAAGGTGGTTACATTTCTGGAAGGGGCAAGGTCACAAATGGTAAGCTCAGCATTGAAAAGTAAACTTTGTTAAGGAGCTTGGGTACAATCTTCTGAGTGTATCCCAATTTTGTGATCAAAGACATAACATGCTCTTTACTGAGCATGAGTGCATTGTTCTCAAGCCTGGTGTGGTCATTCCTCATGAGCACATCCTGCTCAGACCCCTAGGAAAGGAACATGTACAAGATGGATTTGCAAGAAACATCTCCCTCTGGAGAAGATTCATGCTTTCTATCTAAAGCCAATAGTGATGAGTCTTTCCTATGGCAAAAAGAATGTGCCATGTAAACTTTAAAACATGAATAAATTGATTAAGCATGATCTGGTAACTGGAATGCCAAAGAAAGAGTTTACAAGTGATGATCATTGTGTTGCATGCCTGAAAGGGAAGCAACATAAGGCATCCCATAAGCCTAAGGAAATGAACTCCATCACTACACCCCTACACTTGTTACATATGGATCTCTTGGGCCCCACCAGTGTAATGAGTTTAGGAAGGACCTTATACTGTCTAGTGATCACAGATGATTTTACAAGATTCACTTGGGTCTTCTTCCTTAGAACTAAAGATGAGACTCCTGAGATTCTAAAGAATTTCATCTTAAAGATTGAGAATCAATGTGATCACAAGGTCAAAACCATAAGATGTGATCAAGGAACTGAATTCAAGAACCAAATCCTTGATACATTTTGTGATGAAAAGGGTATTACAAGACAATACAGTGCTCCCAGGACTCCTCAGCAAAACGGAGTTGCTGAGAGGAGAAACAGGACACTTATTGAAGCTGCAAGAACTATGTTGTCTGACTCTAAACTGCCTATCACCTTCTGGGCAGAGGCAGTTAATACTGCTTGCTATGTGCAAAACAGAGTTTTAGTAGTTAAGACACATGGTAAGACTCCTTATGAACTTTGGCACAAGAGGAAACCTTTTATTGGTTTTCTCAGGTCATTTGGATGTCCCTGCACCATCTTGAATACCAAAGATCAAGTTGCCAAGTTTGCTGAGAAATCAGACGATGGACACTTCATTGGATACTCTTCCCAAGCTAAAGCTTATAGAGTATACAATCTCAGAACTAGATTATTGAGGAGTCAGCCAATGTGACTTTCAATGAGCACACACCCAGTGTGGCTGGTTCTGGTCCGGATTGGCTATTTGATCTTGATTTAGTTACCAACTGTTTTAATAAATCTTGTGACCATGTTTCAGGATCTGCAGAAAATTTAAATACACGTGATCCTGATCCAAGATTTGAGCTAGGAAGACCTTCAACTCACACACCTTCAGCTCCTATTGAAGCTACTTCAGCAAATGAGGTTTCTATCAGCACAACAATGACAAATCCAGCTGATACATCTGGCATGCCTTCAAATTCCAGCTCAGAGGCTTCTCAACCAGATAAAGACACCTCAATTGTAGAAGACAACAATGGTGATGGTGATAGTGATCAAGAATTTCTCGATGCTAATAACCATACCATAGATGACAACATCAATGATGTCACACACTCATTGGATCAAGTTAATCTTGATAAGTGTGATAATGTGGAGGATCAATCTTCAAGACCAGATCTAAATTTCTCAAATTTGGATCTATCTCAGCAACTTGCTGTGATCCCTCAGCTAAGGATCCACAAGTCTCATCCTACCACAAACATCATTGGAGATGTTATCTCCAGGGTAAAGACAAGAGGCAAACCCATGAAGCAAATGTTTGTCTTCACTCTTGTTTTCTATCCCAGTTAGAGCCAAAGAAAGTTGAGGAGGCTCTAAAGGATGGAAGTTGGGTTGAAGCTATGCAACAAGAGCTGCTTCAATTCAAAAGGCAGAAAGTTTGGAACCTTTGTCCTCTTCCTCATGGGAATACTACCATTGGAACCAAATGGGTTTTTAGGAATAAGAAGGATGATACAGGAATCATCATCAAGAACAAGGCAAGACTAGTTGTTGAAGGATACACACAAGAAGAAAGGATTGATTACACTGATGTCTTTGCTCCTGTAGCAAGACTAGAAGCTGTTAGGATATTCCTGGCATTTGCTGCATCCAAGAATTTCAAAGTCTATCAACTTGATGTAAAGTGTGCTTTCTTATATGGAGTGATTGAAGAGGAGGTTTATGTCAAACAACCACCTGGTTTTGTAGATCCTGATCATCCTGATTATGTCTGCAAGCTTGACAAAGCTCTTTATGGGCTGCATCAGGCACCCAGGAAGTGGTATGAGACACTGTCTGAGTATCTCTGTAAACATGGATACAAAGAGGTACTATAGATGGAACTCTCTTCATCAAAGGACAAGGAAAAGACATTCTGCTAGTTCAAGTATATGTGGATGACATCATCGTTGGTTCAGCCAATTCAAAGCTCGGCAAAGACTTTGAAAAGCTGATGAAAGACAGATTTGAAATGAGTTCAATGGGAGAACTCAACTTCTTTCTGGGAATTCAAGTGAAGCAGGTTGAAGATGGCATCTTCATAAGTCAATCAAAGTATGTTCAAGATATACTCAAGAGATTCAACATGACTGATTGTAAGATTGCTAAGACACCCATAGCCAGAAACCACTCCCTTGGTCCAGATCTTGAGGGGGAGTGTGTAGATGAGCACTTATACAGGGCTATGATTGGGTCTCTTATGTATCTTACAGCTAGTAGGCCTGATATCATGTTTGCTACATGTATTTGTGCAAGATATCAAGCAACCCTAAGATGTCTCACTTAATCACTGTGAAAAGGATTTTAAGATACCTCAAAGGTGCTTCAACACTTGGTCTATGGTATCCAAAGAATCCTAATTTCAATCTGTATGCCTATACAGACAGTGATTATGGTGGTTGCAACATGACTGCAAAGTCTACATCTGGGGGATGTCAATTCCTTGGTGGAAGGGTTGTCTCATGGCAATGCAAGAAACAACCTGTGTGTCTGCATCAACTGCTGAGGCTGAATACATTGCTGCTGCAAGCTGTTGTGCTCAAGTGCTTTGGATTCAAAATCAGATGCTAGACTATGGATTTAACTTCAAAGAGACTCCTATCCACATAGACAACAATAGTGCTATCTCTATCACTAAGAACCCTATGCAGCACTCAAGGACCAAACACATCAACATCAGGTATCATTTAATAAGAGATAACTATGAAAAGGGATCAATTAAACTAGTCAAAGTTCACACAGATGAACAATATGTTGATATGTTCACAAAAGCTTTTGATGAACAGAGATTTAAGTATCTGATATCAGCTATTGGGATGATTAACTTTGAGTAGACTTTTTCTTAAAACTAATTCTAATTATTTCTTCTTAAAAATTATGTGTGTGTCCTAAGTTGTCTAGTTCATCACTTTCATAAGCTCATGTTTTCTTTGAATGTAAAACTCTTTTTGAAGACTTTCCTTAGATTCTTGAAAATTTTCTGATACTTCGGAAGTTAACGTTTTACCTTCGGAAGAAAAATATGTCTTCAAAATAAATGAATGTCTAAGAGATTTTACCATCGAAAGAAGTCAAAATTTATCTTCCGAAGCTTAAAATTCTTAACTTAGACACTTATTCATTTTTAAGGACTTTTTCCTTCCGAAGCAAAATTAACCTTCGGAAGCTTTGTTCATTCTTATACAAAGCATCCAAGAGTTTATTTCTCTTCCGAAGCATAAATCTTCAAGACTCTCAGGAAAATTCTTCCGAAGCCATTTTAGCTTCGGAAGCTTTTTCAATCAAACTTCCGAAGACAATTACTTTCGGAAGCTTTTCGAATTCCAAGAAAACTACTTTTTGAGCAAAAAGGTAAACTACTTTTTCAGAGGTGGGACCGACATACGGATTTCAAAGTTTATCCTCTTTCATTAAACTTTATCTGAAATCCTTCTCTCTCATATAAACCCAACGGTTTCCCCCTCTTCTATCATCTGCTTTTCTTCCAAACGTCTCTCTACCTCACAATGGCTGACCTTGCTCACAGAAATGATCCTAACTTTGCCATGCAGCTACACAGACAACACAATCAGGTTGCTCTGTTATGCTCTGACAAAGATCCTCATTTCTCAGAGGTTTGCCGTTTCTTGTCTTTGTCTCACTACTTCACCTCCCTAACCATTGATCCTCCTCTATATGTGGATCACTTGCTTGAATTCTGGAAGACCTGCCAAGAGGTCATTATGGATGGGGAGAAGGCACTGTCTGCCACAGTGCAGGGGAGAACAATCTTCATCACTCCGGCCATCATCAACCGACATCTTCAGCTGGATGATGAAGAAGGTGAAGTGTTCTTCCCAAAGGAAGCGGTTAATCATTCTTCGAGCAGATGGGCTATGAAGGAGATTTCTCTGTAAAGACCTTCAGGAAGGGAAGGTCTCATCCCAGTGGAAATACCTACTCCATGTGGTTATCCACAGCTTATCAAACAAGCATAGTGGATGGGACCAGATTCCTGAGGATCTCTCCTTTATAGTTCATGGAATGATTCAGGGGGTCAAGTTTAGGTATTCACAATTTGTTTATACTAATTACTTGCAAACTTAGACTCCTTAGAATACTACATGTTTCCTAGATATGTTCACACATTCTCAACTATGAACTGGGCTCACAGTTGAGGGAAACAAGTAATATTCTAAATTGAGACAGATGAAGCCCGGCATCTTTACAATTATGAAAAGCCAACTGTAGGCTTCTCAGGGGTAGAAACAGCCCTAGTCCTAAAAATGTTAGAGCTCATTGCTCAAGGTGACAACCTAGCAGTCCAAGCTAGTGTTGAACCCACACCTACTGCTCTCCAACCCTCTACACAACCTCGAATATCCATCACCTACCAAAGAAAATCCAAACGAACCCCTGCTCAGACTATTCAGTCTGTGGAGGCCCCCATACTCACCAATACAGAAGAAGTGGATACTGGAGCTCCCACTTCTCCTGAGGAGCAGACCACTCCCATTGTTTCAAGAATCAGTGATGAGGTTCCTCATGCTCACACTGATGAGCTCACTAGCCCAACAGCCTTAAGCCTTCACTCTGAGTCTCAACACTCAAGTGAACAACCTTCAGGGGACAGCTACCATCCCCAGCCTTTGGATCTCAACCAACCAATTCCCAACCTATCCTTCTATACTGATGAAGACTTAGGATTCAGTGTGTACCATGAGTCTCTCTTCTCATCCCCTACTCAAAGAGAGACGAGTACCTCTGACTCTCCTCAATCTATCCCACATCAATCACCTATTACTGAGGTGGACACTTCTGAACTAGTTCCAGATGTCCATATGGAAGAGGCTCTTACTTTTGAAAGTGATTACATCATTCAGACCTCAACCATGGCAACTCTGCCCTCTGGCATCTCAACTGAGGCTGTCAGTGAGCAGAGGAAAACCAGCAGCCAAGAAACTCAAGCTGGTGGTGAGCGAGAGGACTTTGGTCCAATCATCTCATCCCTAGTGATTCTTCTGATGAAGATGAGGGAAACTTGAGACTAAAGGTGCAGAAATTGTCAAAAACATGCACCTATTTATTCTCTAGGTTAGTCATTGGAATCTCAGGTGACTACCTTACAAAACAGGGTCAATGATCGCAACTTCAGATTTCATATCTAAAGAAAAACTAGCTGAGAGACCTTTAAGGAGAGCTCAACCAGGAACACAAGAACCTGTGGAAGTGATGACTTATCCTCCAGCTCACCTATGCAAGTGGGTGATGCTACCAAAAAGGGGGAGAAAGTTATTACAACCACAGACCCTGGGAGTTATTCAAAGAGAATGGACATAGAGGACTCACCATCCTCACTTGCTGTTGTGCATTCTCAGCAACTTCCTCAAGTTCACATTAATGTGGACTCTATAGACTCAATCATCAGGAGTCTCTTTTAGGAAGGTATACCAAGGGCTGTCTCATCTCCACCAGAAGGAACTGGCAACTACATCATAAGGTGGAGGTATGATAAGGACAGAAGAGCCCTTATACTTCACAGAGTTCAAGGCCAACAAGAAGTCTTTTAGTTCCAAAGCCTGAGCTTCTATGAAAGACTGGATTTAGTCAACATGCCACTTGTCAATCCAAGCAAATCTAGACAAGCTGACAGGCTGGCTCAAAGAATCCAAGACAGGATCCTTGCAGAGTTCTCTCTAAGAAGGAGACTTAGGCAATCAGGCAATGTCATCGGTCAACTGGATGTTGAGGTGGACCCTAAGATTAGTTTCATAGGGGAAACCTTGGCTGAAGGCCCAATGGCAGAACCTAAGACCCTTGTCTCACCATCAACAACTGCTGCATAGGTCCAAACTCCATCTGAGACACCTGCTGGTGAAGGTGTTTCTCAGCCTCTCTCTCTCGCCAAGCATGGAATCTACACCAAGCAATGAAGGCCAAGCCTCAATCCACCCTGAGTCACAAAGGTCTGTTGGTGACAAAGGGAAAAGGATAATGACTCCTGAGGAAATTGAGGAGGAAGAGAGAGAGAGGAAAAGGAGGCTAAGGGGAGAAAGTTCTTCTGGGTCATCTAAATTCATGCAAGCTGCAATCAGGGCTGCCCCCAGACCAAATACTAAAGATGATGAGTTAAGGGCAGTCAGGATTACCTATTTACAGACCAGGAAGTATGATGTTGATGAAATCATCTCCATCCCCTTAGAAGAGTTGAATGAACTGGCTGACATGGAAGTGTCAAGAGAGATAAAGGAGAAAAGAATGCAAGGTTACTTCTCCAATTCAAAGAGGAGAAGAGACAGAAAAGACTTTACAAGCATACTCCCACTCTCTCTCCAGTTCAAGAAAGTTCTGCACAGGAAGATGTGGTTCCACAAGACCTCAGGTAGATAAAGAAGAGGATAGAATCAAAATGATAAACTACTGAGTGCCACAGGCTTCTATCAGGAAAATGCACTTCTTCCCCTGTCCTATGACTTCATTGAGTTCGAGTACTTAAAGCAACTTGAGTTTGAGCTAGTCAAAGAAAGAAAAACAACCAAAGGAAGCTAAGGGAAGAAGCTGCAAAGTCAAGAGCCATCATTCAAAAGAATGCAAAGAAGTCTGCTGACAGACAAAGAATGATGAGCTTCTTGAAGTCATATGGATTCTCCGGAAGGAGACTTGGTCCCATGTCTCTATCTACAATGGATGAGCATATAAGGGTGATCAAGCAAAAGATTAAAAGTGGTGAATTGATTGACTTGCACTCTCTTCCAAGTCAAGTCCCACCTGAAGTGGAGGTCAAGTTTGAACAACCAGAGACACCTGAACCAGAACCTCCAGCTGAGCCTCAGCAAACTTCATCTTCTGATCCAAGACAGGGTCAAACTCCCTCTCCTTCTGGAACCTGTGAGGGAGGAACACCCAACTGAGAAAGACACTGATGATCAACATGGTGCTGCAGACCAGTCTTCTCAGTTAAAGACATTAAAGAGGAAGAAGAAAATGGCTTCTAAACCAAAGACTAAAAAAGAAGAAGCCAAAATCATCTACCTGTACACCCCAGGCTGAATCAGATCAACCTGAGGAAGTGCATGATGAGGCCCCAATCAACTCCTATGCAAGTGGCTCCTCTAGCAACTGAGACACCTATCTTGTCCTGGACTTATTCTACCAATCCAGAAAGATTGCATGTTGTCAGAGATCAAGGTGTTGAGAATGTCTACTCCTGGCAAGAAATAATCAACTTACCTCTGCATGATCTCTTTGAAATGAGAAGATACTATGAGAGTCTTGATGATCCTGACTACCAAATGAAGAAAGGAATGGTCTTGATTGTACTGAAGACTACCGCATCTGAATATCTTCTATGTGTTTTTGGTAGCATCAACCTAGGGGGAGTTTGTAAGGATTCCTTAAGTCTGATGCAACCCAAAACATCCAAAGTGTCTCAGCAACATGCACTAAGTACTGAAGTGAAGAATGCTTCGGAAGTTTTACACAATACATTAGAAGACATTCTAAGTGTAAAATCTTCCGAAGTCAAGACCAATATCTTCCGAAGCCAACATGAAGTCTTCCGAAGCTTCAAGAGACAAAGTCTTCCGAAGCTTCACGCTATGAGACGGATTTCTTCCGAAGACTTTTAGTACACATGCTTTATCTGATGTACTGTTCCATAAAGCACCTTTTCCGCCGCGTCTCTGATAAGTCACCAACTTACAATAGTTGGTGAAAAGGTCCATGCTTTTGGTAACTGTACATTGAGGTCTTGAGTCTGAAACTTTCCACTTTATGTACTTTATCCTTTTTGTAATGTATAAGGATGTGAGCTATGGCATGTCATAGTCACAAGGTCAAAAGGCAGATATGCCTTTTGATTCTACAATTGATTTTGTTAGTGTCTAGTCAATTGTATCCAGCTGGCTTTCATAGTATAGCCGGCTGTAGGTTGTAGTAAAGTATTTCAAGTTTCTTGTATCTTTAACATACTTTGTAACACTTGTAAAAGAACTTGAGAAAGCAATATACTGCATCCTTGAAAACCATATTCTCCTGTTCTGTATCTTGCTTTACTTGTGTTCTTTGTATCACTTTTGGTTAACCCAGTTTACTGTTTGATTAGAGTTTAGATAATCTCCTCATTGTGTTGTTGTGTTGTAATTGTGTTCAAACCTTAACGATCCTGCAATGATATTTCAAAGTTTTGTAATCACTTGAAGAAGGAAGATAGTTGAAGAAGTATCAGCCATGTCCGGAGAAAGATTAGAGGAAGGTGTATCAATGACAGGTGTGGAAGCAGGTAAGTTAGGAGATGTAGGAGATAAAGAATCAGATAATGGAGCTTGATCAGGCATTGGAGACGATGAGCTGACATCATTGAAACAACATCATTTACTAGTGGGATGGATGGAATAGACGATGGAGATGATGGAATAATATTCGTTTGAGTACTTGGAATTGATGTATCATTATCGAAAACTGGCAAATTAAATGAATTGAACACAGTATTGGACTCAAAGAACCATGCAGGTTCAGATTTCACTTCAGAAGGATTGGATTCTTGCCAATCAAAATAGAATGACTCTTGAACAATACGTGTTCTCTTGTTATAAACTCGGTACGCCTTTTGTGAAGAAGAGTATCCAACAAAATAACACTCGTCAGAAACAGCACCAAATTTTGTCTTTTGAGATTGAGTATTCAGAAGAGTACAAGAACATCCAAATGGTCAAAAGAAATCAATTAGTGGCTTCCTCTTATGAAAAAGTTCATAAGGAGTCTTCACTTTATCTTTCACAATTAGCACCCTATTTAGAACATAAGATGCACAATTAACAGCTTCAGTCCAGAAAATAATGGGTAATGAGGATTCTATCAACATTGTACGAGCAGCTTCCACAAGAGTGCGATTCTTTCTTTCTGCAATACCGTTCTGCTGGGGTGTTCTTGCAGCACTAAATTGTCTCACAATCCCTTTTTGAGCACAAAATGAATCAAGAATCTGAATTTTAAATTCAGTGCCGTTGTCACTTCTTAATCCCATAACTCTTCTCTTACTGACTGATTCAATAGAAATGATTAATTTCTGCAATTCCTCTGCAACTTCACTTTTGTGTGCAACAAACCTCACCCATGAATAACGTGAGAAGTCATCTGTAACAACAGACAAAAAGATTTTTTTAGCAATTGATTTAACACTATTGGCCCAAATAAATCAGTATGTAACAACTCAAGAGGACTGGATATGCTATTTAAAAGTGTGGGCTTATGAGGTTTCTTATGTTGTTTCCCTTTGGCACATGCCATGCATTTTTCAGTAACAGAAAAATCTTTTAAAGGAAGTCCTCTAACAAGATTGTTCTTGACTAATTTATTAATTATCTTAAAATTGACATGGCCTAAGCGACGATGCCACAAGAGTGACTCAGAGGTTGATGCTTTTGAGAGAAGACAAGTTGCAGTAGCCTTTGACTCATTTGAATTCATATCAAGAAGATATGTATCATGTTTCCTTGGAGCACGCATGAGAATTAAATCCTCCGGAATAGCTATCGCTCATTTTAAAAATAAACATTCGTCAGATTTAAATAGAACAGGAATGTCTTTATCACAAATTTGAGAGACACTCAGAAGATTAAAAGCCAATTCAGGAACATGGTTGACTTTTTCTAGAGTAAGAGACCATTGGTAACTTCTCCCTGTCCAATCATTTTTCCACCCTTCTTATTTCTAGCAAATGCCACATATCCGCCATCTATAATCCGATAATTGGTCAACAAATCCTTTAATCCCGTCATATGCTTGGAACATCCGCTATCAACATGCCACAGACTGTGTACAATCTTTGAAGAGGATCCCTGAAATGAATTAACAAATCATTTAGCCAGGAGCAATAGGGACCCAGATTGAACAACTTTTGTTTTTAAAGAAGCAGATTTTTTACAAAAGAAATTATTAACCAATTTTGTCAATTTATTCCCAAAACAATTCCTATTAGAGGATCTTTCAATCAAAGGGCAATTTTTGATAAGATGATCCTCTTTACCACACCTGAAACAATGATGTTTGAATCTAGGTCGATGATGTGATGAGGTAAAAATAGGATCAATAATAATCTCCTCATCACATTCAGACAAACTAGAATCAACATCACTGAATGTCTCATACATCTCATGATGTTTTTGTTTATTTGAATCAGAGTTCTTCTTGTCAAAATCAAAACGTGATTCTTCTGACGAATCAGTAAAACTCGTACCATTGGTACTAGTGTCAGATAAAGACGAACTACATTTTCTGATGATGTCATATTTAATGGTATGAAAGATGGAATAGGTTGAGAAAAGAACTTTTCGAAAGAATTAATTTTAAGTTGCTCAGTTGTTTTAGGAGAAACATCAGATTCATTGCATTCATTACCAGAACAAAAATCATCACTATCATGATTTGAAGTACAAGATGAAATAGAACTATCAAGAGAACAAGAGACATTCAAGTCTGTTACATTTGAACTAGAAACAAACACTGAATTTAAACTAGACTTATTATCTAAAATAGACTGCTCATTGTCAGGTGTACTAGAACTAGTGCATCCAAGCCCACTAGTTGGTCCATAGTCGTAGTCTTCACGAATGTACTTAGAGTTATTCCCGACTAAACCTGCAGACATACTGTCAGTATCTGATTTGATTAAATCATTAGAAGGATGAGGAACAGGCATAGGAGAATAACAGTATGTACTAGGAGGAGGATAAACCTGTACATTTTCATAACCCAAACCTGTTTTAATTCTTGCTCCCCGTTGAGGTTTACAAAGATCATCATGTTTCGTTCCAGAAATAGTCCATTTATCTAACTTTGACTGAAGTTTGCTTGCTTCAAATTCAGCAAGAGCAACCCGTTCAGTCAAAGTATTAACCTTTACATTTCTTTCCAAAACAATTCTTTTTAAATGATCAGTTTCTTTTAAAGCCTCATTTAATTTCACAAAATATTTTGATTCATTCATTTTAAGTTCATCATTAATTCGTTTTAAATCCTTTTCATTATCAATTAACAAACGATTAGCCTTATAAATCCCAAAAAGTCTATTTTGCAAGCAGATGAGCACATATCCTGTATTACCTCATAGGAGTCCCATTACCATCCTTTCGGCAGCTAAAGCTTTATCGCACATTCATGCTGGAGTACTTGATTTCCTTTCCTCAAGAGTAGCGGCCGCATCATCCTTCTCTTTTCCTTTCGCAGCTTTTGAATTCCTTTCTTCATCTGAACCTGTAATTTCCTCTTTCTCCTCTCCATCTGCCTTCTCTTCTTTCTCCTTTACTGAAGATTCATTTGCTCATTTGAATTCCTTGAACAACACAAATCCATCTTTATCAACTTCCATCTCATCATTTTCCACAACCTCAGCAACTAACGCGTGATTTATTTCAGATCTTGTTTCTTCCACCTCCACACTCCAGTCAAAGTTTGAGATCAAAGCTGACTCCTTTTTTGAATTTCCTTCTTCCTTTTCTTTCTCTGCTGTCAATCTTGTTACTCCAGTGTTACTAGGATCTGTGACAATTGGTAATGGACATTCACGTTTAAAATGTCCCAATTGTGTACAGTTAAAGCACCTCATTTTTGACTTATCAAATCCTAGTTTTGAGGTAGATGATTGACCACCAAAGTTCTTTCTTCCTGTTCTTTCCATGAATCTCCTGGCTCTTAAAGTTAACATCGCCATTTGCCATTGAATGTCAGTTTCTTCTAAATCATCAGGATCAACCTGATACATATCTCCATAGTCATTCCTTTACCTTTCAATTCACCAGCAACAAGAGCTTCATAGCTCTGAACAAACATTCCAAAAAGAGCCATTGTTTCAAATGAAATTGAAGTTTCAGCATTCACCTTAGAATTTCCCAATTCTTTTCCAACATGATTACTACCACTCGAGAAATTACTTGTATTGCTCCCTCCTTGAATTGGATTTTGAATGTGAGAGTTTGCAGCGAATGACAACAAAGCAACATTTTGAGAAAAACCAGATGTGGGCATCATAGTCTGGTTAAATTCTCTTCTTTTCATATCCAACTCAAAAGATTTCAACTCGTTAACGATATCCATCAGCTTATAATCTGTAAAACCTCTTTCTTGTTTGAGCATCCTCACTTGAAGACTCCACTGTGGTGGAAGAGAATCGAGAAGCATGTTAACTTGTTCACTGTTGGCGAGTCTTGCATCATACTTCTTCAGAGTGCTTGAGACGGTTAAGAAACGATTTGTCAGATCTGTCAAACGATTGTAGATATCTGGAGCCAAGCAGGGAGTTAGAGCACCAAAAGCTTTTTGATCACGATCAATCCATTTCAGATCTCTTTCAGTATAAGAAGATGGGTCTTTGTTCTGAGAAACGACATCACCAACCGTAACCGTAGGTATATGAGGACCTGAAATAATCGATTCCCATTGATTATGATCTGTGTAGAAAAAGAAAGCTTTGAGACATCTCTTCCAATCTTCAAAATTATCTCCATTAATGAATCTTGGAGGTCTATTAGGAGGAACACTTTCAAGATCCGCAAGTGTAAGAGTAGTTAATTTCGACATAATAGTTTCGACAGAAAAATTGATAATTTCGCTGACAAATTCGCTAACAAATTTGCTGAAAGAGGTGACTTGGCTAACAGTTTCGCTGAAACAATACTATCGCAGATACTTTCGCAAAAACAGACACTTTCGCTTGCAATTTCAGCAGCACTTTCACTTGAACAGAGACAACAATTGCTTAATTTCGCTGCTAAATTCACAGGAAACAAGCTTGAACTTTCGTTCAAAAATAGATTCGGCAGCAATTTCGCTTGATGATTGGTCAAAAACACTAATGAACTTTCGTTCAAGGGAATACTTTCGCTGAAACTCTAGAAAACAACTTCTGATCCAAAATAACTCATAATTTCGCTAAATGAAGATGACAGTTTCACTGTAAGAACAGTAATTTCGCTGGTTGATCTCAAAACCCTTTTTCACCTCAAAATCAATCTGAAATCATCCAAATCTCAATGAATTTGAGATCTGATGATTGTAGAATCTTCCTCAATCAAGAACAAGCATAATTCAATCATTTCCATGCCATAAACAGTTGATAATCCAATGAAAATTGATTGAAACTAGATATTGACCAAAACCACAAAAACTCAACAAATCAAGAGCACTAAGGCTCTGATACCATATTGTTGGTCCATGTGATCGATGAACAGTACAATAGATAGGATAATTTGATCAATATCAAACACACAATCCAAATAACAACAATTGAGAAGTGAATATGATGAATCAAGACATAATTGGTACTCAAATGAACAAACTCACTTAATACAACAAGCACAATTGTATTTCAATGAAGTAACTGCTTAGAAATGGTAGCTTGCAACAGAATTCCACGATTAGGGTTTTGCCAGCCTCCGTACAAAGTGAAATGACAATAGTATATATAGCAGTCATAGATTCGCTGACAGTTTCGCTACCAGCAAAACTGTCATGCTGAAACTATAGTTTCGCCTGGCAGAACACAAGTTCGCCGGGTAAACCAAAACAGCAAACTGTGAGCGAATGTATAGATTCGCTCACAGTTTCGCTGGACTGCCAAAACTGCTAATTACAAACAAAATACAAAATGAAACTAACAAAAGTCCTATTACAATGTAAAGTAAACATCTATACTAAAGTGAGTCCAACCTAACATGATCTTCACCTATGATGTTCTCAGTTGGATGAGTGTTGTGAATCCTAAGATGAGGAATCACTTTCAGTTGCAGAGATAAATCCAGGTTAAACATATTCTGCTTAGGAACTGGAACACTCTGTCTAGCTGTTGTATCAAAGACATTCAATGAGGACTGATTGAATGAATGAGAAACATTATCAATAGTTGGCTGTGAAGTAGTATTAACAGTTGCTTGTTCCTTCAAAATACCACTTCCTTCTGCCTGGTGTTGCGGTGAATCACCTGATGATTTTTGAGGCTCAGTAGGTGACTCACTTGTTGTGGCTTCACTATTCCTTGATATAGTTAAACTATCGGATCTGTGAATAGTGGAAGCTTGATGTATTGAAGCTCTTAGAGAACTTGGTCTAGGCATGGGAAGCTCAAACAATTGATCATTAGCAGTAGCATCAGCATCATTTCGAGCACCTATTCCATCTGAAACATTCTCATAAGAGGGTTTAGAATAGTTTGGAAACAATTCTAAATCAAAGATGTGATGAGGTCCATTCCCCCTAACACAAGGAGTGTGCTCATTAACAACTATATTGGATGACTACTCCAATTGTTGATTCTTAATGTTGTATACTCTGTAAGCTTTGGAGCTAGAAGAGTATCCAACAAAGATAGCATCATCCGACTTTTCCGCAAATTTTGTTAAATTGTCCTTTGTGTTAAGTATGGTACACCTGCTGCCAAAGGACCTTAGAAAGCCAATGAACGGTGGCCTCTTGTTCCAAAGCTCATAAAGGGTTTTTCCATGGTGCTTAACTACAAGAACTTTGTTCTGCACATAGCATGCAGTGCTAATGGCCTCTGCCCAGAATGTTAGATGTAGCTTTGAATCAGCTAACATAGTTCGAGCGGCCTCAATAAGTGTTCTATTCCTCCTCTCAGCAACACGGTTTTGTTGAGGATTTTTGGGAGCATTATATTGTCTGGCAATCCCTTTTGAGTTACCAATTGAGTCAAGAACAAAGTTCTTAAACTCAGTCGCTTGATCACTTCTAATAATTTTAACCTTGAGATCAATTTGATTTTTCTATTTTAAGAATAAAAGATTTTAATGTTTCAGCAGTTTCATCTTTAGTTCTTAAAAATAATACCCATGTGAATCTTATAAAATCATAAACTATCACAAGGCAACATGATTTCCTTCCAATGCTCATTATACTTGTGGGACCAAAAAGATCCATATGCAATAAGTGCAATGGAGTAGTGATAGAGTTAACACATTTGGATTTATGAGATGTTCTATGTTGTTTCTCTTTCAGGTATGCAACACAGTTGTCTTTGCAGAAAAACTCCTTTTTAGGCAAACCATGTAGCAAGTTATTTTTAGCCAATTTATTCATTGTCTTAAAATTTACCTGACACATAGGTTTATGCCACAGTGTTGACTCATCACTATCAGCTTTGGAAAGAAAGCATGATACTTCACCCATTGGGGAAGCATTGTTCGTATCATGCTTGTACATATCCCCTTTCCTGGGAGATCTAAGAAGCACCAATTCTGGAGGAATTGTCATCCCTGGTTGAGGATAATGCACTAATTTTCTGTGAAAAGCATTTGGTGCGTTTGATCACAAAATTGAGAAACACTTAACAGATTGTGTTCAAGTTGTTTGACAAAGTTAACTTTGTCAACCTTAACTTACCATTGGATATACTCCCTCTTCTAGAAATATATCTTCCGACCTCACCTCCAAACTGGACAGGACCTCCATCATAATGTTGAAATTGTTGAAGGAGAGATTTGTTCCCTGTCATGTGCCTAGAGCATCCACTATCTACAATCCAAATGTTGTTATTCTTGTCAATGGATGTCCTTGCATATAAGATGAGATGATTAGTTTGATTGGAAACCCAAGCTTTATTGGTCTTGGGTTCTTCCAAAGATAATGACATAATTGAACCAAAATTTATGCATGGGGGTTCAATGGATTTCGTTGAAGAAGAGGTTTGGGCTACAACATCTTCCTTGATCTTCAATTTCATCCCTTGGTTGATCATGGAGGATGAGCTTGTTGAAGCATTTGTAACTTGGCATTCTTCCGAAGCTTCTTTCTTTTCGGAAGAAGCCTTCACAACCTTTTCTTCCAAAGCAGTCTTCTTCTGGGATGGTTTCAAGGGGACTCTTTTGTTCTTCAGAGTCTTGACAGCTTTAGCTTCCGAAGCCTTTTTCCTTTCGGAAGAAGAATTTTCATCCGAAAGCAAACTTGCTTCGGAAACAAGCTTTCCCTTTTTCTTCACTTGAACCATTTGATATGGTCCAAATGAGAAACCTTCCCTGACTCTTTCCTTTTTAACATTATTTGCATAATGTGTGCTAGCAGGATTGTAATAACAATCTTTGGCCATGTGGTTTTGCAGACCCACATTATGCATGCAATGTTAACCTTTTGGGGATTTGAAGATTGCTGCTTCTTGTTCTTTTTGTCTTCGTCAGCAACTTTTCCCTTTAACTTCTGATCCTTTGGTAGGACAGGAGTGCTGGTACTACACCCCTTTCCTGAATCAGGGTTTCCAACCACCTGGAATCCAACTGAGATGAATATACCCTTTTGCTTTGGGTCTATCTTTACCTTGGACTCGGCCACTTTCTTCGTAGTTTTTCTGGCTGCCTTAGCTCTGCTTCTTCTGGCTTTAGTGGTCATGGTTTGATCATCATTGGTAGGGGAGGTCATAATTACCTGGTTCTTCCCTGTGATGGTCTCCATAGCTGTATCATTCTTTGACTCATGAGAAGGTGGGTCAGTGGATGGAACCTCTTGCTCTTCAGTACCACAGCTTGGTTGTCTTATAGACTCATAAGAGTGTGGTGGAGCAATTTCATTGGTTCCCAACCCTCCTTTATTTTGGTAACAAAGTTTTGAGTGAGAGGATGATGCAAGGATGGCTTGGAAGTTTTGCTCGGAAATAGCATACTTCCTGGCTTGAGCCTCAGCTGTGACAAGCTGGGCTTGAGCCTTAGTCAATTTGGATATTAAATCCTTTATCTGAGTCTTATAATTTGTGTATTCATGTTTTAATAGGGACACAATTTCTCTTACTCCTTAATTTTTCTTTGGTAGTCAGATTCAGCCCTTTTAAAGTCAGATTTCAAAACATTTAAAGGGTCAATATCAGATTTAATCTCCATATTGTAGTCCTGATACAATTTAACCTTAGCAATACAGGCAGAAGTACAGAGATGTTTATATACCTTATTTTCATATGTTCTGGCCATGAGTGCTTAAGCAGGAGTCTCATCCTGTACCATGAAGCTCCAGTAATCTTCTTGAGCCATTACAGCTGTTTCAGTTGACTTTCCGGTGGCCTTTGGTGTAGAGAGATGTGTGGAGGCCTGTGGGGTTCCCGGTTGGACTTGGGAGCCTTGCATTCCCTTGCAAAATGACCAGGTAGGTTACAGTTGTAACATTTGGCCTTGGTCTTGTTAAACACAAATTTACTATTGATTGGGTTCTAGGGAAATTTCCTTCCAGTTCTCTTGAAGAACTTCTTTGCTCTGTAGGTTAGAAGAGCCATATGTTGGACTATGTCCACGTATTCCATGTCATCCGGGCTGAAACATTCTAGATCATCAAAGCAGTACTGATAATCACTTGAATGTCTGATAATCACTTGAATGTCCACTTCCTGAGACAAAAGCACAGATGTCTTGAAAAGAGCTTTGCTGAGCTTGTTGAGACCTTGGAGTCTCAGGAAATGTGATGTATAGCCCAGAAGAACAAGATGGCTACTGGGTGTAAGTCAGGTATTGTTGAGGGTGGGAGATTCCTGAGCCTTCGCAACCATTAAGGCATTGCTAGCAGGAAGACTCAAGGGTTTGCTTGTCTGATGACCCCTCTTGCTTTCTATTTCCAAACGGTATACATCAAGGATCCCATAGAGTTCGATCATGATGACTGTTTTCAGATTTTCTGTTCTCTTGATAGAGACACAGTAAAATGTCCACTCATTGGGTAATGCACTCATGAATGTTCTTGTAAGGTCTCTGAGTTCATGAGCAATCCCCAAAGACTGAAGGGAAGAAATGAGATCCATGTACCTAAAATATTGCTCGCTAAGTGTCTCGCCAATAACATGGGTGAAGTTCTCGAACTGCTGCTTCAGTGAGTCTTTCTTGGAGTCATTTGAGCTTGAGTACATTTGAGCAAGCACATCAAACAGTTCTTTGGCAGACCTACAATGCTCAAACCCCACCATGATAGAGTTTGGAATTGCAGTCATGAGGACAGTCATAGCATTGCTGTCAATGTCAAGCTTCTTCATGTCTTCATCAGAATAATCTTAAACAGCTTTCTCGATCATGGCACCATTTCCACCAGCTACTTTTGGCTTATACAGGCGATTGACAATGGATTGCCACATTTTGCTGTCTTGATACCTGATGAAGCCTTCCATTCTTCTGCTCCAGGACCTGAAGTTTTCAGGGGTGATGATGGGTGCTTTGGTCATCGTCCCCATCTCTACTTCACATTTGTTGAGGGCCATTTTTGAGTGAGGTATAAGGAGGAGTGAAAAAACAGGTTGATTAGGATGGTAAGATCTCATAATCAAGAGCCTAAGAAGCTCTGATACCAATTGTAGGATCGGGTTTGTCATAGAAACACTTGGATTTCTCTCAAACTTACTTATAGACACACTCATTTCAGATGAAGTAAAGTCTTTCACAAGAGTATATAATAATATAATAAGTAGTGAATGAACACACAGAAATAAATTTTCAAGGCACTTGTATATATTATTTCTCAACTCAAGATATTACAAGACTCTTACAAGCATGATACATGAGTTACAATGAGAGACTATATATACTAGATCCTACAACCCGATATACTTTGATACCAGCTGGAAACCTAGGACTAAAGCATACACTACAATGCTAAAGTTAAGGTATCTTAGATAAAGTATTATCTATGATATGGTAGTCATGACATGTCCATGACTTACCTTTTGTCACCAACTAAAAATGGCAATTGTACTAACATAAAAAGGTAAACAGTGGATTAAACTATTGTCAACTGCATGGCTTTTGAGAAAACGCCATGCAGTATCTCAGAGATTTGGAGTGGAGTGTCAGGAAGGCCATACTTATGTCCACTGGATAATAGCAGTGTTTTCCGAAGGTAAGTTGGATTCGAAAGAACAAGTTCTTCCGAACCCACTTATACTTCGGAAAAGGCTTCTATACTTCCGAGGCTTGAGGACTTCTGTACTTCGGAAGTTGACTTCAGATCTTTCTTTCTAAGTCTTGAACTTCAGAAGTAGGTTCTTTGTCTTCGGAAGTTGGAACTTCTCCTTCGGAAGTAAGCTTTACACTTTGTCTTCGGAAGAGCTCCTTTTTCCTTCGGAAGTTCCACAATTAGCTTCGGAAGTCCTTTACTTGTAGTACCAAAATCTTCTAAGTGACTTGGTTTTGGTTGCACCAGCCTTTCTAGATCCAAACTTGATTTGAATGTATTGATGTTGATGTGATGCCTGCTAAGATTTGTGTTTGCATGATTTGATGTTTGGTTGTTTGTGATTGTGTATCCACTTGTCGTAGTCACCGTTATTTGATGTGAAACCTAGGATCCATATATATAGGCACGTGTGTTTCTGTTAAAGAAACACCGGATCTATTGGGATTTGCATAACTGTCATGTTGTCTTGAAACACTTGTATTATTAAATACAAGTGTTTGGACTCCACATGAATATTGTCTCCCGTAGATGTTTGTTCTTCCATAGGAGTCTAGTTCTTCTGAAGCTACTTTGTTCTTCGAAGGGAACTTATGCTTCTGAAGCTACTTTGTTCTTCCGAAGGGAACTTGTGCTTCAAATTTAGAGCTAGTTGTTCATCCGAAGAAGATCTTTAGATGATTGAATTTGTAAGAAACATATCTATGGAAGAACAAAAAGTGTTCATCCGTAGATGTTTCTTACACTTAGTCAATTTCAAAAATTGACTAAGCATAATGTTTGTACCTACAATCATACACAGATGAATACACATATGGGTTAACCTATATATAATGCATAATAATGAAGTACAATTGTTCAGACAAATATTGAATAAAGTTCTAAACCTATACAAAATGATCTAGACCTATAATTCCTAGATCTAACAATACTCCCCTTAGGCTTAGACACTTGTAATCAGCTTTTTAAACCTGAAAGTTCCTTTATTCTGGACACCATACTTTTGTTGTAGAGTGAAACTGCATCCTTTTGATCATCGTACTTGTAATTGATCTCTATTCTGCATATCTTTTGTATAGTCTCAAAACTTAAGACCAAAATGTCTTTTTCAGTACTAAGTGTTTCCATTACACTTTCATTGTGCATAATCTCAAGCTCCTCTTCCTCCGAGATCCTCAGTTCTGAGACTTCTTCAATTGTAGATCCTTTCAACAGTCCAGCTTCATGACTTCTTTTATATGCCTTTGCATTCCATTTTTCAATCATTTGAATCATATGCACATATAGACATAAGTCATTCTATGCTCTTTCATCTGTTAGCTTTGGGAAGAATTTGTCATGAAGATATGATGTATAGCTTGGGTGAATCAATTTGATCTCTACTATGTCAAAAATTCTTATCTTATCAGCTTTCTTCCCTTCAACATTCCTCAGCGGTACTAGCTCTTTTGTTTTCTCAACATAACCCCATTCTGTTATGGGAGATGTATATTGATTTCCCTTAAAAGCATTTAATAGATGTTGCATTTCTATTGTTGTATCCAACCTTTTTATAATTTTATCATCTACAGGAGAAGAGGGCTTAGATGTTGTTCTTTTAATTCCTTGATTTCTCTTTCTGTGCTTAGCATGATCTCTCTTAGCCTCCTTGAGCACATAATCTATAAATTTTGTGTTCATCCTTCCCACAGACATAGAAAAATCTCTTCCCCTTGGATGGATCGAATAGTTAGACATGATTAAGCTTTGCAAATCTTAATATCTCTCTTAGGAGGACTTAGTAATGCTTCTACATCATGGAAGTATTGGATTCTTCTAGATGTTCTTTTAATGATTGCACAATCCCAGTCTGGATCATATTCCCAGGAAATAATCCTGTTTTCTTCCACAGAATTAGGAGTTGTGATGTGATCATACAACTCTATCAATATAGATTTTTGCTCAAAACTCTCTTTGACTGTTGTGCCCAGAGGCCACATTTTTTCAAGGATAACTGCCCTAGGCTCTCTTATTAGCTTATCTTTCCTTTTTTGCTAATATTTAGATTCAATAGTTATAGGATCAGCAGGGAGTTTGCTTTGTTGCTCACAGGATGGGTTTGGAGCTTCAATTCTGAATCTCACCCCTGTGTCAAGCTCAACAACCATGACATGCTCCATCATCCTCCTTAGCTCACTAATTGCCCTTCCTATAAGTTCATAGCTTTTGTAGTTGTGACCCTGTAACCAGCATATCATATTGTATTTTAAGAGCTTAGCTGTATTACAATGACCCAACTCCTTCTTGATTTATAGATTTGATTGATAAGTTGTGAATGTTTCATAGTTGCAGTTTGGAATCATGAAACTAGCCACTTCAAACTCTATCAGCACATCTTTCATTTCACTCATGCTCATCCGTTCCACCATATCATACAGAAAGCCATGATTTATCAAACTCATAAACATTGAGGATTCTTGCCTTTCTTCAAGTATGTCTCTAGTGGTCAGTAGGTCATTAGCCATTTCTTCTTTTTGTTCTTTGGTAGATTCATTCTTTGTGAGCTCATTCCATTCTTCATCACTTGTTGGTTGAGCAGGAGACATGGGCTTTAAGGATGAAGATTCAATAGACCTAAACTTTTTTGGTGAATCTTCTATCTCAATCACTTCCTTCTTCACAAGTGTTAGGATCTTGTATTTAAACGAAATACAAACTGATTAACGTGTAAACCAAACCAAATAGTGCGGAATCCTATTTGATTGGTGATCCAATCAGTGAGAACGCACGTAGAAACAATAAGTTATTGAATCTCACGTTAAGAATCGATTAGGAATCGATATGCAGTGTTCTATGAACTTGGAGTATGAATTTGGAGGCTTCTGGACGGCTAGGGTATGTCTGGAGTCGAATAGGAATGAATGCTTACGTTTTTCCACGAATTAGGTGGTATTTACAGGTTAGTATTGCTCATTCGGGCGACTGAACCATTTGTATGGTTCATTCTTGTGATTGAGCTATGCGGTTGATTCATTCGTACGGCTGAAGGTTCAGTCGTGCGATTGAGTCAGTCGCATGAAGTCGTATGGACTATTTAGGCGCATGGACACTAAGTCGCATGGCCATCCGGACGCATAACAACCTCACTTAACCAAGTTCGAATGTATTCATTAGTATAACATTATGTGTATCAATTTAAACAATCACAGACCTATATAACCAATTCAATATCAACTCATTAATGAAATATTAAACATTATAAATCACAAACAAACATTTGTATTTCATTAAGTACCAAATAGTTACATATGCGTAAGACATATTACATTCAAATTAGGATCTAGGTACATATATTTTTGGAGCATATATAGTCATATATAGTGTGTCCGTCGCTTGTCGAATAGTCTAGTCTTAATGTTATACACCTGATATGTTGTAAACACATGAAACTAGGTCATTCGCAGGAGCATATGCGAATGAGACTCAGTCGTACAACTGAGCCATGCTAATGGACCAGCCGTGCGAGTGAGAGATGCGATTGGGACATTCGTAAGACTGAACTGCAAGAATGGTCCGGTCGTACGATTGAACCATACGCATGGTCCAGTCGTACGATTGGACCATAGGCATGGTCCAATCGCACGAATGGGCCCAGTCGCATCTAATATGGCCGAGGCCTATATTACCAGTTTTAATGTGTAGAATGGGGAGGGGTTGAGAGAGGAGTCTGCCCGGGAGCCTAGGGCTACCGGATGAGAGGGGAGATCATGCTCGATCTTCCCCTTGCCAAGAGTCTTGATTCTTATGTTGTAATGAGCTTTTAATCGTTAGGTTTTATCAATGAAACCATTCAATTATAGTTCGTGTTATTGATTTGACTTTTGGTTTGTACTGTTGTTTATCCCTCCGTCAAGAACATGCTCGAATGTTTATCGATCCGGTGAAATACCGACTTCACATATATGTATTAACAAACTCCCCCTTGGACCTAGATCTATCTGATGTCTTACCTTCTGCTTCACCTCTTCATACTTCTTGTACTTTTCCTCTCTTGTGACTCCTGCATGTATCTCGAACGCAAAGCAGAGTCTTATGACATTTTGGAATTGGAGGGTTTGTACAATATCTTGCGGGTCATAGAATAGTGGCCACTTGTATAATGTGTAGACATCATTATCAGACAAGTTAGTAAGCCACATTGGGTCAAACACCCTGATGGTATCCATTTGTCCCTCTTTGTTTAGAACTATGACCGCCTCCCCGGTTCTCCAATCATAATACCACCACTTAAAGTATGGAGTGAAATCATGTGGCATTTCCCTGATAGGGATTCTAGACATTGTTCTTGGGGGACTCCACTTCAGCACTATCTTGGGCTTACCAGTGATGGAGTCAACTTCAGATCGTCTGATATGCCACGTAGGTTGTTGAGGTTTGAAGTTGACCCACCTGGTGTGGTACTCTTTCTTTAGTGCAGCCTCAAACCAGCCTGACATCTTCCTTGGGTCAGCATATAATAACTTCAATTTTGCCAGCTGGTTGAGCTCAAAACCAGGTAGAGTCTTTAGATCATGTGGAAATCTAAAGTAATCTATGCCCTTTTCCCTTTTCACAACATAAACATCCAAATCTTCAAAATATGCCCAAGCTATAATCTTGCCTGACAGTTTTTGTTGTTTTTTGACTCGATAAAGCTTGGTGTAAGAATTTTGCATTGGAGGTGCGTGTTGGGCTTTCATCTCTGAAAAACAAGCTGCCCATTCAAGTTTCTTGATATCAACATTAGCATTGAAGCTTGGGCTGTGCTTTCTTCTTCCTCTTGTTCTTTTTCCATTTCATCCAACTTCCGAAAAGTACCACTACCAAATGTTTCACCCAAATTGGGGATAACATGTCCTTCCTGGTCAGTGTACTATGGATAGTGCTTTGTAGTGACATCCTCTATCTCGATTTCATCCTTGTCTTTTACCTCATCATCACTCACAACGTAAACTTCTGGAGCATCTTTGACAAGCTCGTCAGGGTTCAGCTTGAACATTTCAGCGAGTTGCACATTGGAAAGATCATGAATTATTTCTCCTTCTTCAGGGGTATAACTCACAGATCTCCTGACGCTCCCTTGCAGATCAAGAATCGTAGTCAATTGAGTCTTGATCTACTGAAGGGGAGCAACATCAAATTCGTCCCTTTGAAAGTTTGGATATGCTTGTTGTAAACATGTAACACATCAAACATTAGTTGATAATCAAGTCAGAAATACATTAATCTTAATATAAACATCAAATATATAAGTTTAATACATGATTCAAGTACAACAGCTATCAAATACATAATCATCTAATCATTACTTTTATCTTGAAACGCTGGATCATCACTTGGTCAGGCAGAGAGGAAGCTTGTTGGTCTTGATTTCTCTTTGATCTTCTTTCTTCACCCTGAGCTGACGCATATGCAACTTCATCTCCTCCTTCATCATCATCATCCTCCTGCCCGTCCTCTGTCTTTTCTTCCTCATCTCCTTCATCATCATCACTCTCTTCATCTTCAACCTCATCATCATCCTCACCCTCATCACCATCTCCTTCCTTTATCTTCAGAGGCTCATCTTTAGTTCCTTTGAGCTTGAGCATGATAGACTTTTTAGCATCCTTTAACTCCTCAATCTTCTTTGCTGATATGACTCTATGCTCTTGGAGTTGGGCAATCTCTTCGCTCTCAGCAGCCATTTGTTGTGCCTGCTGCTCAATCAACTGAGCCTGCTGATATATCTGCTGGGACTGTGCAGCTGTAAGATCTGCCAGCTGACGAATCTATGCAGTCTTCTCGTCATTGGCTGCTAACAGATGCGTCACCATACGGTTCAACGCTGATAGCTGTTCCTCTACCCCAATGGGGGGGTAGAGTTGCTCCATATAGGTGGGTGGGATGTGATGATGGCCCGGCTTGGTGGCTAGTGGTAGTAGTGGTGGCAGTGGTGAGATAAGGTTAGGTCTAGATGATAGTGGTGGGGATGTAGGTGTGAATGGTATGGTGGTGGATGGTATATATGTAGTGATGGGTGGTGTGGTGACAGTGGTAGGGGGTGTGGGAATGGTAGTTGTTGCTGTGGAGGTGACCGTGGTGGTGGCTGTGGTTGTAGAGGTGGTTATGGTGGTGGCTGAGGTGATGATGTAGGTGTGTCTGCGCTTCTTTTTCATCATGTCATGGGGCTGAGCCATCCTTTTCTTCCTCGATCCTGTCGAGGAGGATGCTCCCCCGAGAACACGGCTGGACGGCTCTAGAGAATAGGTCGGGTCAGCAGCAGTCTCTCCTGATCCACTGGGGCGTTCACCAACCACCCGTAGTCCATGTTCTATGGGAATGACTTTGCTTCCCACAGTCCTAGTCAGTGGCTCCTCATCTGACTCCACATCATCCTCACCAGGTATAAAATCCTAGTGAAACCCAGCCGACTCTGCTATATCTCCAGTGGGGGCAGATACTGGAGGTGTACTATCAGTCGTTATGCCCCTCGGTGGAATGGGCATGGTATCTCCAGCATTCCCACTATCATCATCATCAGAGTCATCTGAGGGTAGAGCAATCTGCTCAACATCAGAATCACTAGTATCGTGGCGCCACTTCCTCCGAGCTGGCACCACATTGTCCTCACGAGCCAGATGCCCGAACAGTCTCCTGACAAAGGGTTTCACTTGCTTCCCCCTGTACACCTTCATCCGGCCTAAGGTGGCATCATCCATCACCTCAAGCACTACTGCATCTTCCTTCTCCTTCGGCAGGGAAGGGAGCTTCTGGTCTATGATCATCTGCATGAATTGGGGGTACATACAGAAGCCCTCCATCCCTTTCCCCTCAATGTTTTCCACTAAGTAGGAGAAAATGATCCTGGAGAAGCTGAACGGATGGTTCAGCACCAACGCTACATAGGCGTTCTGGATCATATCTGACAACTCATCAAATCCTCCCTTCCTGGATGCTATGCACTTTAGCGGTACGTGAGCAAGGTACTTGAACTGGGGACACAGGTTGCACTTGTTGAGTACCCCTACATTGATGTCCCCAGAGTACTTAGCTCAAAGAAAACATCCTCTGATAGTAAGGGGGTGTAGTATAGTAGGACAGTTAGCATATTCCCCCAACTGCAGCACAATCCTGAGATATTCCTCTGTGATCTCCATCGCCTCTCCAAAGATAGTACTCCGGATACATTGATGCTCAGAAGATCGGTCAACTACTACACCTTCCTAGAAGTCCTGTTGTGTAGAACGATATGGAGTGCATGGAGTAGATATCGCATGTGCAATTCTCAATCTTCGTAGAAAGGTGATAATGCTAGAAAAGTCTGCAGCATTTCTTGATGTCAGATCTAGAAGAGCACATATGTTGTGCTTCGTACTCATTGTCCATCCACTCGCCATCTATTACACAATGAAAGTAAACATTAGTATCCATGGCTAAGAATGTATTGAATCACTTGGTCTTGAAACCTTCTTTTCTGTCATGCGAATGAGGTTGTGCGACTGAGATGAAGTCGTGCAAATTAGCAGTGCGACTGAACTCCAGTCGTGCGAGTTAACCCATACGTACGACTGAGTGTGTTACTAGACTCATGCGTATGTAAACTCATGCGTTTACACCAGTCGTGCGACTGACCTCCTACGCATGGTTCAGTCGTGCGGTTTAGCTAGTCGCACACATCAGTCGTGCGACAGAAGGTCATCAACCCGTCTATTCGCATGTTGTTCTGATTGTTCAGTTCAAATTCAATTTTTCACCAATTTTGAATTGTAGACTTCGTGCTCTTGTTAATTAGACTCGCAATCCATTGACAAAGCATATTATAACATTTAATTGCAGAATGGACTTAGTTTAATTAGTTTATTTGTCAATGTAAGTCTCGGTTTCTCTAAGGAGTCCGATTGTCCAGATTCTGTAGCAATTTGAGTGATATAACAATGGTTCCGCACCACAAATTAACTGTAAAGTCAGTGCAAATGGTCAGTACTCGAGAATCAAGAGTTTATGGTGATCAAACGAAATTTGGGCAGCGTAACATTAGTCGTGCGAATTAGGGCAATTTTGGGAGTGGTGAGTCTCTGCGACCGATTCTCCCTCTATTTATACTTAACCTAAATTCAATCGTACGACTGGGCTAATACGCACATTTCATTCCGGCGAATGGGCCTCAGTCGTGCGATTGGTTCGGTTGGCCCCCTTCAGTCGTACGACTGGAGTTCAGTCGTGCGACTTACTCATTCGTTCGCTCTTAAACATCCGACTAGGTCATTCCTATGGGCCATTCGGTTGAATGGTCCATACTCATGGTCCATTCATGCGAATGGGTCATACTTATGAAATTTTCTGCATTTCTTACCATTTGCCATTTATACCCTTTTTAAGCCTTAGAATCAACATTATACACAATTGATCATCTCAGACATGATCCTTTTATCTTGAAAAACTTTGATCACCTCAGACGTGGTCATTTTTAAACACTTTATCACCTTAGACGTGACCCATTTATCTTTTTAAAACACATGTGGTCATCTCAGACATGACCCTTTGAGGTGAATTAATCCCTTACTGAATTCCATGATATAGTCCGACAACAATAAATTGAAATGACTAAATAAATAGAAAATTAAAGTAAAGTACAAAAATTAATCTTGTTTTCAACTTTTTGTGAGAAGTAAATCCTAAGATAGAAATCTACTAGATTCGTTTCTGGAATCGGTAGCTTCTATTTAGTTTGACAATACCTGGACCAAATAAATTTGGAATCATACAGGCAAGTCAAATATTTGGGACTTGTTATCAAAACCATTTGATGCTCACTTCTCCGTTTTCATCCAGAGTCATTAGCAAATTTAGGAAATCATACTGGTACTATTAGATTCCCACATTGATTTGGACTTTCAAGAAATTGTATCCATGATGATTGTCAGTATATTTGTCCTCTTAAATCCATACACAGACTTTTGACACATATTGGTGATAGATTAAGGTTTATTATTTCAACCAACATTTGTGGATCCCACACTTATATGATAATCAACATTCCTCAGGAGCTTTTGAGCGGTCTAAGGGCATTTTGACAAGAAGAGACTATTCTTAGAGCTTTCAAAGAGAAGCCAATCCTCAGGTCAGTGCCATCGCACAGCAGAGAGGTGGCAAACAACAATGAATTCTAGAATATCTAGGTTATGCTTATCCTCAGGTCAGTGCCATCGCACAACAGAGAGGCACACAACCTATCTTCTTGTTAGAGCATTGTTAATTTCATTAGCACATAATTCGCCAACAACATAAGTTATTAGCTTGATAGCATTTGCTTTTTATTTTTTTTTCCGTGCTTTGCTCTATTTATGGTCATTCGAACACATTTGTGGCGTATACATTCTCGTTACCCCTTATTGGAATATTGTTGTTTGTCTTAACCAGTGATAAGATGGGAGCCCACAGTCAGTTGAACAACTTAATTTTATCTTGAGATCACGAGTCAGGTCTAATCATCTATTGTGTTGAATCTACCGACATATCATCTGTGGTCTAGCAACCTCTCGGTCTATTTTCATTGTGTTACCTTAGTAGATACCAGTTTTTCTATCATATTTCCTTTTATATTGCTCAGACTACACAGACTTAGACTTTGAATTTTGCATCTTTTCTAAATTGAATATTAAAGTCCTTCATGATTTGTTCCTGTGTACTATCATTTTCCAAAGTATTTGAATCGGTATCACAGATACGATCTACCTTCTGTCAACTAGCCTCTCCTTCTCCTTTTTTTTAAATGTTACTGGCTGACCTATTCTCCCCCTAAAATTCAAAAATCATATCCGATTTACATATTTTAGGATTTTAATAGACAGCTCAATAACATGAATTTAATTTAAAACAAAATAGAATAAATAAAAAAAATAAAAAAGAAAAATAGACTAAACTATATCGGACTACACATGATCATCATCAGGAATAACATCACTTTTCTTTTTAACATCGTTGACCTCTAACAGATATAGAAAACGTGGTTTGTCAAAAGCTTTTGTATAGAGGTCAACGCGTTGAAAATCCGTATTTATTTTTACCACATCGATTAAAGTCTTTTCAAAGCAGTCTTGTATAAAATGATATTTTATACCAATGTGTTAGGTCTTAGGATGTTGTACTGGATTTTTAGTTACTACAGTTGCAGCAGAGTTATCAACATAAATAGGAGTAGAAGAGAAATTTAAACCGTAGTCCCGCATTTGCTACTGAATCCAAATGATTTGAGAACAGCAACTTGCAGCTACAACATATTCGGCTTCACAGGTTGACACTGCAACCGTGGTCTGCTTCTTACACTGCCAGGTCACTAATCTCCACCTAAAGAATTGACACCCTGCTGATGTAGACTTGTAATTCATCTTGCAGCCCCCGTAATCCGAGTCACTATAGGCCCATGGAGCTTGATGAAGCCCGTATAAGGCCTTGTCAAGTTTGTAAACTCTATCCCCATGATAAGGATCTTCAAATCCCTCGGGTTGACCGACATAAACTATCTCTCAAATTTCACCATGAAGGAATGCACTCTTCACATCTAATTGATAGACTTTGATCTTCATATACGATGCATAGGCAAGGAAGATGCGGATGGCTTCCATCCATGCCACGGGTGCAAACACTTCATTATAATCAATCCCCTCGACTTGTCGAAATTCCTGAACTACCAGTTGAGCTTTGTTCCTGATAATGACACCTTGGTCATCCTTCTTGCATTTCAAGACCCATTTGGTGCCAATCACCTTAGCACCTTTAGGCCTATCTACTAGTGTCCATACACCTAACTTCTTGAATTGAAGAAGTTCCTCTTGCTTGGCAGTCACCCATGCCTCATCTTTCAGTGCTTCACTGACGTATTTTGGCTCAAAATGCGAGACAAAACACCGATAAGCACCATTGTGAATGTAACTTTTTTCCATTACCGAGGCATAATCAGCTGAGTACAGCTGATTTCTAGTCTGCACTCCTGATTTGACATCCCCAATGACATTGTCTAGGGGATGATAGACATTTAGACGTGATCCTGGAGTTATAGGAACAGCTACCTTAGAGCCAAGATTATGAACCTGTCTCTTCTGATTGTTCTGGTCATCCTCTTCAGCTTCATCTTCTGAGTAGGAGTCACTGTCTTCTAGTACTCCGCCTGAGTGATGAGATGATTCTTCCTGTGAGCTCGATGATGTTGGATCAAGATATGGTGTATTCAGGATATCATACATCATTCGTGTAGCTAACTCGTCAACAGAAGGAGAGATAGGGATGTTGAAGGACTTGAAGAATCCATCATAGTCGAAAAAGTAAGCGGGTCCTTTTCCAGTAGGTGGGGTGGTATATCTCTGAACATCGACATTACACCACACTTCTACTAACCTTGTTGAGTTGTTGTAAACTCTCATGTTCGGTATGTTGTATCCTAGGAAGATCCCTTCATCAGCCTTCTCGCTGAATTTTCCTTCTTGAGTCTTCTTCATAAGTGTGCACAGCGTGCCAAATGGTTCGAGATACTCCAGATTAGGTTTACGTTGTTGTAGTAACTTGTAACATGTCTTGGCATGGCGCTTGATTGCCAGAACTCGATTTAATGTATAACATGCATTTGCCACTGCCTAATTCCAAATTGGATAGGCAGTTTTGAGTCTGCTAGAATTGTCTGTGCTGTCTCTATCAAGCTTCTATTCTTCCTGACAGGATCAGTGATCTCAAGTTTGATGGATTAGAGTATAACACAGCAGAATAAGATCAAGAATTAGACAAATTATAGCAAGAATTTGATATTCGTATGCATTAAGAACAAATATGGTTGTAACGAGAGAATATATTTTTGTGAATGGAATGTTTCAATTATATCAAATGTTTCTGCTCAATCATTCACCGATTACAATTAGGTTGACACTCCTTATATAGAGTGCAATCACTGCTGATATCACGGGATAGTGACATTTGGCAGATTTATTACAAAAATAACTAACACTTAACAAACTACTAAAATGTTCACAACTACTGAGAACATATCAGAGAGTGCTAAGCACAAAATATAAAACTACTGAAACTAAACTACTGAAACTAACTACTGATTACAAAACTACTGAAAAGGGAAATATAAAACTACTGAAAGAAAACCGTCACAACTACTGAAGAAGACCTCTTCAGCTGTTGTGACAACGTTGATACTTGGTCTTTAGTACTTGTCTTTAGCACTTGTCTTCAGACTGTCTTCAGTACTTGTCTTCAGACTTTGTCTTCAGCACTTGTGTCTTCAGCACTTGTCTTCAGACTTTGTCTTCAGCACTTGTCTTTAGACTTTGTCTTCAGCACTTGTGTCTTCAGACTTGTCTTCAGCACTTATGTCTTCAGACTTTGTCTTCAGCACTTGTGTCTTCAGACTTTGTCTTCAGCACTTTTGTCTTCAGACTTTGTCTTCAGCACTTGTGTCTTCAGACTTTGTCTTCAGCACTTGTGTCTTCAGACTTTGTCTTCAGCACTTGTGTCTTCAGACTTTGTCTTCAGCACTTGTCTTCAGACTTTGTACATCAGTTGTTGACTTCAGCTGTTGTGGACTTCAGTAGTTGTTGTGACGTCTGTGGGACTTAAAGGTTTTTCTGATCCGGCTCATTGGTTCTTTTGGTCCAACAAACTCCCCCTGAACCAATGCAGCCAAAACCTTTAACTTTATTGAGGTCCCACTTATTGTTGGCAAAAACTTCTCTTGATCAGCTTTAGAGAATTGGATCATCACAGGCCAGGAAGAGGTTTCTAATCATGTGTTTGGCTAAGTATGGAGGGGAACTCTGTTTTGGGGAATCTAGACATAGAGTTGTGATCCCAACCATGAAACCTACTTCCCATTTACGAGTCTGTAAGACTCAGGAACATAGGCCTCAAGGAGAACAACCTGTTCCTCCTTGGAGAGTTCTTCTACTCCTCCTTCAAAGAAGAACTCTAGACCATAGCACTTAGATAGGTACTTTACAGTCCTGCCATTCTTCAACTCCACAGTAGTTATCTCCCTATAGACAAATTCATCAGGATGGGTGCCCTCAAGGAGTAACTGGAGCTCATTCTTCTTAATGTCTTCATGCTTCTTATATAATAACCCCTTTTTGATCATCTTATTTTCCAGTAAGGCTTGTGGGGTCATTTTTGATTGATGAGCCTTCTTGAATTCATCGAGTATTTCCCAAGGTGAGACTACAATGGCCAACATGATTGTAGAGTCTATTGTTTTTCTAACCTGGCCATTGTATCTATGTGGAATGGATCTTTTGTGTATTCTAGAGCTCACCTTGGGGTCTGGCCATACTCTCACTCTCTCTTTTTGATACTGAAATGTGTGCCTGAGAGTGTACAGCCTCTGAGCATGCCCTTTCATGGCTTGAATAGATGATGACTGGGGAAATTCCTTGTCAACCATCTTCAGTAGTTGCTCATCGTGCTGCTTCTCTGCTATTCTTCATCTTCTATTTTGACTCTAACCATTTCCCTTTGTGAGTCAGGTGTGATCAAGAATTGACTCCTGGGTTCTGGTACCCTTAGAACAGTAGAGAGTGGCAGACTATCATCTTCATCATCTTCTTCTTCATCTCTTCTATCTTCAGCACCCTTCTCCTCTTTCTAGGGCATCACTGGATGATGGTTGGTTGGTTTTTGTGGTAAAGGAATTGGTTTTGAGGGTTGAGGATGTTTGGAATTGAGTTTTGAGATTGGTTTGGAGATTTGAGGGGTAGGCTGTTTTTGAGTGGTGATTGGGAAGGTTGTTCAAGCATTTTTGTTTAAGTTTGGCTTTTGTGAGTTTTTCCATTTCAAGCCTTTTCCCAGCTCCAGCCTCATCAAGTGCTTCAATAATTATCCCCTTATGAAATTGCTCAGACAAACAGATTCTTGTGGCTATAGCCATAATGCTGTCTCTGGTCCATGAACGAATCTCCATCAGTGATCTTCCTAAATATTTGGCTATGAATCGAATCATGATCTCCAATCTCTCTTTCTCTCCAGCACACTGTACCCAGCCCATCTGTTTTGGATTTCATTTACTTCCAACCTCCTGATCTCACTGTCTAGTTTGGCTGTATCAATGTCTTGCTTGAAGAGTTGCTCAATGATTTTGTCCATGGATCGGCTGTGTGCTTCATTTGCATCTTTTATCAGCTCTTCCAAGGTTTTTCTTCAGCATTCTTTTGATCACCAGCACTTTTCTTTCTTTTGTAAGTGATCAGTTGTTGTTCCTTTTCCTTCTCCAACTCCTTGGTTTTCTCTTGTGCCTTCTCATCCTTAGTTCTTTTTCTTTTCTTTTCTTTCACTGTTGTACTCTCCCCCTTTTTGGATGCATTGGTTGCAGGGGTTTGTACCGCAGAAAGTTTCTTGTGCACAGCATCATCAATGAGTGGTTGTAGACTTGAGGAGATCCTCTCCTCAATGGCTTTATGAACAATGTCATTGATGATGGGAGTGATGAGAGGTAAGGATTGTTGGAATGCAGCAACCATCTGCTCAGGGGGGTTCTGTCCCTGAGAGATAGTGCCAAAGGCAGAGGCTGGAGGCTCAGTGAAGTGAGAGGGTGAAGTGTTTGGGGGACCTTCGAATGAAGGTGCCATCTGTGGGTTAGTGGGGGCAGATGGACTTACATCCTGAGACTTCTTGGCAAGCAGTTCTTGTAGTCTGCTTACCTCAGCCTCCAGGATGGTGTTGTGGGCTAGAACATCATAGAAAAAGCCTAGGTCATCATCAGCAGATGTTGAATCACCTGACCTCCTGTTTGTAGCAGGATGTACATGCACCGGGTGTAGACCAGTTTTAGCATGTGCCCCTTTTTCTTGGAACTGGGGACTTCCAGCCTCAAGACGATGTCCTTCATCAGCTGTTGCCTCTGGTGAGGTCTTAGCTATGTTACCAGCCTCAGTCTGATCATGTGCTAATTCAGAAGAGGTGGCAGCCTCACCAAATGTTCGTATCTGCATATCCACACCAGGAGATAGAATAGTTAAACCCTGGTACTGTGGGTTGTCAGAACCATGTTGATCCTCTTCCTCAATTGTTGTGATTCTCCCCTTTGTTGGTGTTTGATGGGGAGGAGGAGAGGCATGCAGCTGAGTCAGCACGTTTGCAATTATAATGGTTGGACTTTGGGGGGCATTTGCTTGGGGAGAGGAGATAGAAACAGATTGCATTCAGGGAGAGGAATGCTCTTCAATGATAACCTCCTCAAGTGAGAGAGGTCTCAGCAATGTGGTTGCCCCTGATAAGGTTGCATCAGGATCCTTTTGAGAGAATGCCTGTGCGGTGTTGGCTGGTAGAGTCTCTGATACTGCTGGGGGGTTTAAACCAGTAAGTATATCCTGCCTTGGTGGTACAGGAGCATCTTCAGGGGACTCATCTCCCTGAATAGCTGTTTTGGGGCGTTTGGTTTGGTGTGACTCTGGATCTGGTGGTGGAAGCTGTGGTTTCCCTCTGCTTGGGTTTTAGCATTCGGGCAGCTTCTTTGAGAGTGAGGTCTGATTTGTGCCTAGAGTATACCTCAGCCAAAACAGCTGGTGCAGGGACTCCAAGGCCAACAAGGCCATCGATTTTAATTCATTTAAAATAATGGCCATCAGAAACCTGGGATATAATAGCCAGCGGTTTGCCGCAGTTTCTGAGCCAAGTTCTTTATTTCTAGAAATGTGATTTCAGAGAATTTAGCGGTTGGTGTTCTAGAATAGAATAAAATACCTGTTGCCATTGGGATGACATTTGATCCCAAGAGGATGTCTTTGAAGCTAAGCATACATTTACCATGTGAAAGATAAGTTTTTCAGCATCATGGAAATGTTTTTTGAGATAGTTGTAGCCCGAAGATCACCTTCATACCCATTATTGATAAAGGACATATCCATTGTGCCCTTTGGGTATCAGTCACAGTGGTGGAGTCATGTAAGTGTATGCCTGACGAATGATGTCGGCTGTAACAACCACTGGTTTCTGGTTGACCAGGGACCGAATAGAGATTTGGCCAGTAGACTCATCAGTATGAACAAAAACATTTGCCAGAATTGACTGAGAGATTCAGGGTAGATGGTCGGATTCAAGAGAAAGGCTGTGCGATATGGGGAATCCACCATTAGGTCAATGGCATTATCAAATTTGTTCCAGAAAGCCGACTTGGTAAGGTATGCAACGTAGTTGTGTCGTGGTTTTAGGATCATGGTTGCCATTTTTGAAAGTATGAAGGTCAGAAGAACGGCTAATGGAACGTTTGAGAAGAAGACAGGTATTTGTAGGGTTGGGATAGGAAAAGGCTGAAAGAAAACTACTGAAGGTTTTGGTGTGGTCATCAGCTGTTTGAAACTACTGATGACGTGGTATTAACCTTCAGAGGTTTAAAACGACTGACAGTGGTGGTGTTGTCATCAGTTGTTATAAAACAACTGAAGACTTGGTTTTGACCATCAGACGTTGAAACAGCTGAAGTCTTGGTGTTAACCATCAGTAGTTGTGAAACTACTGAAGGTCTTGGTTTTGACTTCAAATGATGTAAACTGAGGACTTGGTGTTCATCAGTAGTTGTGAAACTACTGAAGACAGTGGTTTTGTCATCAGTTGTTGTAAACAACTGAAGACTTGGTGTTAGTCTTCAGTAGTTGTAAACTACTGAAGACATAGTTTTGGCTTCAGTTGTTTTAATGAAACAGTAGTTGTATAAACGACTGAAGAGAAATTTCTCATCAGCTGTTTTCGTCAATTCATAGCTTTTCAGCTGTTTCAGTCTGACCTCCACACTTACTCATCAGACTTAGATCTGAGTTTCAGACGTTTCATTGGTCATCAGTACTTATCTGCATTTCTGACATCAGTAGTTGTAGCTACATCAGCTGTTGTGACTACATCAGCTGTTGTAACTAATCAGCTATTTTAACAAATAAAGTACTTGAGTACTAAGAAGTTACTTAAGCCCCAGTAGTTTTAAAAACTTCTGAAGGGAGGATAACTTCAGTACTTCATATGACAATAATAAACTAATGATCATGAGTACTTGTGAGCTGAGATCATCAGGGTTGTCACTTATTCTAGCTGCAACATACCAAGCCTTAGCACTAGGTTTTGGAAAGTTGTGCTATCCAAGGGCTTAGTGAAAATGTCTGCAAGCTCATCAACACTAGGAACAAATTTTGGATCAATCAGACCTGTTTTCAAAACAATCTCTAATAAAATGGTGTCTGATTTCAATATGTTTAGTCCTAGAGTGCTGGACAGGATTCTTGACAATACAAAGAGCTGAAGAGCTGTCCATTAACAATGGGGTCTTAGTCTCTGTTACGGCATAATCCAATAATTGGTTTTGAAGCCAGAGTACCTGAGATGTACAGCTTGCAGCAGCAATGTACTCTGCTTCAGCAGTTGATGTAGCAACTGAGGTCTGCTTCTTACTCTGCTAAGAAATCAAGCAGTTGCCTAAGAATTGGCATCCTCCAGAAGTGGACTTTCTTGTCAACTTACACCCTTCATAGCCACTGTTAGAAAAAGCAACTAATTTACCAGAATGTCTAGTAGAATACCATAAACCTAGAGATGGAGTGCCTTACAGATATCTAAAGATCCTCTTGACTACAATCAAATGAGACTCCTTAGGTGCAGCCTGAAATCTTGCACAAACACATGTAGCAAACATAATATCTGGTCTAGAAGCTATTAAGTACTCAAGACCCAATCATACATCTGTAAAGTGTTTCATCAACCACTTTACCTTTCTGATCTGTCCAGTTGTGTGGTGTTGCACATGGGGAGTAGAACAGGGCTTACAGTTTTGTAAATCAAACTTTTCCAAAAGATCTTTTGTGTATTTGGACTGATGAATGAAAATTCCATCAGCCTTTCGTTTGATTTGCAAACCCAGAAAGACCTGTAATTCTCCCATGGCACTCATTTCAAACTTCTGTTGCATCAACTTTGTAAAGGCATCACACAACTGTGGATCAGAGGATGCAAAATATATCATCTACATAATTTGAACAAGTAGCTTATGCTGATCCACCTTCTTAATAAATAGGTTTTATCTATGAGCCTCTAGTGAAAGTATTTGTAGAGAAAGTTAGAAATGTATCATACCAGGCTCTAGGAGCTTGTTTCAACCCATAAAGAGCCTTATCAAGCTTGTATACCCATTCTAGGTGTTTATTTAAATCCTCAACCGGTGTTTGACACACATAAACTTCTTCTTTTATTTTCCCATACAAAAATGCACTTTTGACATCCATTTGAAAAACTTTAAGGTTGTGATAAGCAGCATAAGCTAAAAACAATCAATTGCTTCCAGTCTGGCTACAGGGCAAAGGTTTCATTATAATCAATACCTTCCTCTTGTGAAAACCCCTGTACAACCAGTCTGGCCTTGTTCTTAACAATAAGCCCATTTTCATCAGTTTTGTTCCTAAACACCCATTTAGTGCCTATTGCACACTTACCTGGAGGTAGAGGAACCAGTTCCCACACTTGCTGTTTCTTGAACTGAAGAAGCTCAAGCTGCATGGCTTCAACCCATCCATTGTCCCTTAAAGCAATGTGATAGTTCTTTGGCTCTTGCTGACTAATGAGAGAGCATAGAAGCATAAATTTGACATTGACTTCTTGTTGACACACCAGCATTGATATCATCAATGATTTGAGACATGGGGTGACTCTTCAGATCTTGGTACACAATAAGATCTGTGCAAGTGTTTGTAGCAGGCTCAGCAGCAACAGATGGTGATGGTGAAGCATTCCTTGAAACCAATCAGTAGATGGTAATTCAAAGGAAGTTGAAGTTGTAGAAATCTCATCAGCATTTGTTGTGGATTGTGCTACTGGAGCTACAGGAACATCAGGTCTAGCTTAATCAGGCAGTTGATCACTAAACTTGAAAAGGTGATTACTGATATCATCATCATCATCAGTAACACCAGATGGATGACTAGCTACAGAAGATGATGGATTCATATGATCTACAACACGGCGTTTGATAAGGATCATATTGCAGAATGTTCAGATCAAACAACTCCATAGGGTTTTGTGGAATTGTATCCTTAGGGGATTCATTGAACTTCACATGCAAGGTTTCTTCAACTATCTTTGTCCGACAGTTGAATACTCTATAAGCCTTGCAAGTGGATGAATACCCAACAAAATACCCTGCATCCACCTTAGAATCAAACTTTTGGAGTCGATCCTTTGTGTTGAGAATGTAACAGGGACACCCAAATGCTCTAAAGAATGAAATCAAAGGGGCTAAATGCTGTAAAACTTCATAAGGAGTTTTCATCAACCTCTGATTTACTAAGGCTCTATTCTGTACATAGCAGGCTGTATTGACAGCTTCAGCCTAAAAGGTCAGTGGCAGACTAGAATCAGCCAACATGGACCTTGCAGCTTCAATGAGGGTCCTGTTCTTTCTCTCCACTACTCTATTTTGCTCTGGAGTCCTTGGGATGCTATACTTCCTCTTGATTCCATTTGACAAGTAAAACTCATCAAGAGTGTGGTTTCTGAATTCAGTACCATTGTCACTCCTCACACACTTAACTGGTAGGGAACACTGCTTCTCAACGTGTAACACAAAGTTCATAATGGACTGAGCAGCCTCATCCTTTGAATGCAAGAAGAAAGTCCATACATATCTAGAGTAATCATCCATAATTACCAGACAGCAATTCTTCTTTGCCATACTCATTACCTTCATAGGACCAAAAAGATCCATGTGTAGTAGTTGTAAGCAGGCATTAGACTTGGATTCTTCTATGGGTGGGAATGAAACTTTATGTTATTTCCCTTTTAAGCATGCAGTGCAGATTTCATCACAATTGAACTCCTTTATTGGAAGACCTCTCACTATACTCTTGTGGATCAGCTGATTCATGTTTTTGAGATTAACATGACCCAGCCTTCTATGCCACAGTTTAGATTCTTGGAGAGGCCTTGGAGAACAAGCATGGATGGCCTTTTAACTCAATTTTCTTTGACAAATCCAAGGCATATACTCTTCCTATCCTGTTGGCCTTCAGGAGAGTATTATCATCCAGTACTTTGTCAATCAGGCTCAGAACCTTGGTAGACAGTATCCTACAGTTCTGGCTTGTGAAAAGAGCAACATGTCCTTTGTCACACATCTGACTGATACTCAACAGATTGTATTTGAGATTCTCCACACGGTTGACATCATCAAATCTAATATCTCCATTAGACACAAATCCCTTTACAATGATGTAACCTTTAGCATCATTTCCAAATGAGACAAATCCCTTCTTTCCTTGAGAGTATCATGAAGAAGAGAGCTGCTCCCAGTCATGTGCATGGATCCTCCACTGTCCACATACCAGATGCTTCTTTGGCATGCTGAAGAACCCTACAAAATCATAAGAAACTAGTTAGCTTTGGAGACCCAAACCTTTTTGGTTTTGGACTGACTTTATCAACAGATTTAACCATAGCTGGTTTCTCATGATTAACAGCTGATGAAGATGGAGATGGTGCTGAAATAGATTTGGACCTGGAATTCCTTTTCAGTGGTTTGATCACAGTGGCTTCAAGTTGGTTAACTCTCCCCAACAGATGCTGAACCATCATAACAAGCTGTGTCTGATTTGAAGCTCGAGCTTTCAGTTCTTTTGACACTCCAGAGCTTGTTTTTGATAAGTTCGTGTGACCCACCATTTCCTCCTTCTTAGATTTCACAGACTTAGTCTTATGTTTATCATGAGGAACAATATCAGCTGTCTTCTATAAACCGCATCCTTCTTAGTGGATTTGGGTAAGGCCTTGGGTTTATCAGGTTGAGATGATTGTGGTACAAACTTGGTCTCAAACTCAGTTTTCATTTTATTTATTTCTAGTTTAATGAGCTCATCCTTTTGGAGTTTTAAACCCTTTTTGTACCAACATTCATCAGATAGATGATTGAATTTACCACAAATTTCACATGGTTTATTCTTCACCTTGGACATCTCTACTGCTGAAGTGGAAACTACTGAAGGTGTGATCTTCAGTGCTTTCCTCCTATCAGTACTAGGTACTAAAGGATTTGTAGTAGCTGAAGACTGGTAATTCAACTGTTTTCCATCCATCCTAATAGACCAATTGATGGATTCCTCAGCAGTTCTTGTCCTTGTATTTCAACTGATTTGAAATGCTTTTCAGATGTTGGGTCTCTTTCAGTACTTGGGGTACATTGAGGAACAACATCTAAAGTACTCAGCTTCATATGAGTCTCAGTAGTTAGACCATCAGTCAATTTATTTGCTGAGATCTTAACACTGGTTTCATTCTCTGATCTTAGATTATCATTGGAGAATGATTCACATGATAATGTGGTTTGGAGATTGCTTTCACTTTCAGACTTAACTATGGAGTTAGGAGTAAAGTATGTTGGTAGAGCAGTATGGTTGTAACCAATACCAAACTTCACATTTGAAGCAGTTTGCTTGCTAAGAAGCATTTCAAATCCCTTGCATGATGAGACCCAGCGGTCACACTCAACTTGGGTCACTGCAAGTTTTTCTTTGAGACTCCTGTGGTCTTCCAGAATAACCTCTAGCTTGGCCTTTTCATCATTTAATTGGCATTTAAGCTTAGAATCTCATCACTTTTACTGTTAAGAGCAGACTCATACTCAGCTTTTCTTTTGGAAATGGTTTTCTCAAACTCAAGTTTTTGATTTATTAATGCTACATTTGCCTCTCTAATAGAGACAAAGGCAGCTATGCATGATTCAGAACATAACATGGCTTTAGCCTCTGAAGCTACCTGAGTTACCTGTGAAGATGATGCATTTGAGCAGGAACCCTCAATAGACTCCAGGGCCATGAGAGCAAGATTTCCATAAGGGTGTTCACCACCATGTTGACTAGCACCAGCATAGTATTGCTCAGTGTGACCAGACAAGTTATCAGGTAAGCTACTCCAGTCAATGACTCCAGGTGTGAAGAAGCTATGATGAGGTTGTGATTGAGATGGAGATGGTTGAGGTTCTGGTAGTGCATGAGGTTGTGGTACTATAGGAGCTTGAACTTGATTTGACTGTGGCATATAATAGCGAGGATAAGGATATGGCATTTGACCCTGAGGAACAAAATATGCAGGAGATTGAGGGTGTGATGAATGACTAGAACCAGCAGAATGTTGCCTTTTGGATTGTGAATTGTTATTTAGAAAAGTCAAAAAGGGTGCAGAGGTGTTAGATCCAGTTGATCTACACTCTCTTGCAAAGTGTCCAAGCCTGTGGCATTTGTGACACTTCAACTTGCTCTTGTCAAAACCCACTTTGGTTTTGTCAGAGAGTCCAGGAAATTTCCTGCTAGTTCTCTTGTAGAATTTCTGAGATCTGATATTGATCAAGGCCATTTGGCTCAAAATATCCATCTCTTCTAAATCATCATTAGCAATGCCCTTCAAATCATCCATGATAAAGCATAGATTGTCACTATTATTACCAGAATGACAATCAACACTCACAAAGGCATGGTTAGAATTGTTTGTGGTGAAATCAATATGCTCATCATAGGGGCATTCTGATCCTGCGTACTCTGACTCATGACTTACCAAGGCAGTGTTTCCCTGTACAAAGTCATCGTGAGCTTTCCAGATGATGACATTTTTCGTTTCTGTTCTATCTCTCTCTCAAATGTGAGCAATTTCCCATGGAGTTGGGTGAGAAATAGTTTGTCCAAATTTGCACTGGAGCGTAGGACAATAGTATATGTGTCCCATCTCTCAGGTAGTGATCTGAGAAATCTGTTATTCATCTGGCTATTGGTGTACTCATGTTTGACCATTTTTAATTCAGAGATCAAACAAGAGAACCGCTCAAACTGTTGAGTCAGTGTCTCACCCTTCCTATGAGAGAATGTCTCATATTGTTGGGCAAGGATTTCTCTATTATTTGCCAAGACCTCATCTGTTCCTCCAAATTGTTCTTTCAAGGCATTCCAGAGGTCATGGGCAGTTTCATAATGCATTAGCCCAGAATAGATTTCATTGGGCAGTGCCATGGCTGGCTTTTGCATCAATCTCAAACAATTTCTTATCCTCATCTGAGTATTGCTCCCTCCTCTTCGGAACCATTTGATTGGTTTCCGGGTTATTCACCATAGGTTTGTGTGGACCATGTACCACTGATGTCCAACAACCTGAGCTGTTAACAGACAGGTGATGGAGCATTCGTCGTTGCCATATGTTATACTCACTCCTAACCAGCATTGGAGGCTTGGTTGAGGAACCAGTATTGTGAGGATCATTGGAAGGAGTAGTCATTTTAGGTCCAAATACAATTTAATTCAAGCTTTTAAAAGATTTTACACAGACCACAACAGACTCAATGAAAACCAAGAATAAATCTCAGGATGAATGACCAAAAACACAGAAAATTCAATCTCTATAACCGTTTCTTGCAAAAATGCTAATTCAATCAAACTTGGATCTTGGATAGCAGTTTAAATGATCAATTATTAGATCGATCAATGATTAACCAGCTCTGATACCATTTGACAGGACCAGTGATCTCAAGTTTGATGGATTAGAGTATAACGCAGCGGAATAAGATCAAGAATTAGACAAATTATACAAAGAATTTGATATTCGTATGCATTAAGAACAAATACGGTTGTAACGAGATAATATATTTCTGTGAAAAGGAATGTTTCAATTATATCAAATGTTTCTGCTCAATCATTCACCGATTACAATTAGGTTGACACTCCTTATATAGAGTGCAATCACTGCTGATATCACGGGATAGTGACATCTGGCAGATTTATTACAAAAATAACTAACACTAACAAACTACTGAAATTTTCACAACTACTGAGAACATATCAGAGAGTGCTAAGCACAAAATATAAAACTACTGAAGCTAAACTACTGAAACTAAACTACTGATTACAAAACTACCGAAAAGGGAAAATATAAAACTACTGAAAGAAAACCGTCACAACTACTGAAGAAGACCTCTTCAGCTGTTGTGACAACGTCTGATACTTGGTCTTCAGTACTTTTCTTCAGCACTTGTCTTCAGACTGTCTTCAGTACTTGTCTTTAGACTTTGTCTTCAGCATTTGTGTCTTTCAGCACTTGTGTCTTCAGACTTTGTCTTCAGCACTTGTCTTCAGACTTTGTCTTCAGCACTTGTCTTCAGACTTTGTCTTCAGCACTTGTGTCTTCAGACTTTGTCAAATATGACCTTAAATCCTTGGTCACATATTTGGGAAACAGAAAGTAAGTTGTTTTGAAGTTGTTGAACATAGTTCACTTAGCAAAGTAACTTTCGGATTTCCAACCTCTCCCTGAGCTGTGATGTAACCCCCTTTGTTACCAGCAACCGAAACATGCCTGCCTTTTATTTGTTCGACGTTTGATAAAAGAGCCCTGTTTCCTGTCATGTGCTTGGATGCTCCGCTATTTACAATCCACATGTTGGTTTCAGCACTGTAGCGAACACCCTGCACATACAATTTAAAGCATTAGTTTAGGTTAGGAACCCAAGCCTTTACTGGCTTGGGTTTCCTAGAGGCATCACACATCTTGAATTCAACCCGTTGACCCTTAGCAGGTGAGGGTAGCTCAGGTGCCTTCTTGTCATCATTATCAGACACAGAGGATGACTTTTCTTTCCATAAGCCAGATTTGTGTAAGGCTGTTTGTGATAAACATATGACTGGCTAATGGGTTGAACTTGGGTTCACTATATCTTCTAGATAGAGTTAAAGAACTTCTCTTAGAAGACCTAGGTTTTGAGTTTTGAAGTTCAATTTTCTTCCTAGGTGTCTGAAAGTAAGGACAAAAAGAAGCAATGTGTCCACACTCTCCACAGTTGTAGCATGACCTGCTATCAACTTTATGATTAAACTTTCGTTGTGGAGATGTGTGTGACATCCTAGTGACATCATTTTGTTTGGGTTTTGCCTTTACTTCTTTTGATGTAGGTTCTTGTTTAACAAATTTAACTGTTTTGACATTCTTAATAACTTTTCCATTTTGGTTAACTGGACTTTGACATGAGATTTGTGAAAGGTTAACATTAACAGTCTTTTTAGGTTCAGATTTGACTTTGTTTAACCCTGACCTTATATTAGCCTTTTCAAATTCTTTTTCCAGATTAACGCAAGGCATTTTACCTTTGCCTTTGAAGTGGCCTCCTTTTGTTTTGTTCCAGATTCAATTGAAGAACATGAAGAATTTGGATCACTTACAAGAGGAGTAGTCACCACATGATCCGTGATGAGATTGTTATTTATTGGTTTACACTTAGTGTTCATCAAGGTCTCAGGTGGTGGTGGAACCACTTTATAACCCAAACCCTCCCCATTGTTACGCTCTCTCACTAAGTGTTGAACAATATGAGATGAACTTGTCCAACTATACAGTTTTTGCTTTGAAGAGTTGACTTCTACTTCTAAAACTACTTTTTGTTTCTTAGTGTCTTCTAGGGAGTTAAGATAGTACCTAATGTCATTAGCTTGGTTAAATGCTACTACTTTAGTTTCCCTAAGCTGTTTATTCAAAAGGTCTATCTTTTGTTTGTAACTATCCTCATTTTGTTTTAAAACTCTATTTGCCACCGTCCACAGTTGCAAATCCTTTACTAAGCTGTCATTATGATCTAATAACCTAGCAAATTTCTGATCTATGCTTTCTCCAAGTTTATTACAATCAGAACACGTGTGATTTTTTAAAAGTTGGTCAGTAGTATTTACCTGAGGAGGTTCTGATGAATTAGTCATGAACGCAGCATCAGATGTCTCTGGTTCTGGTGATTCTGTCTTTGTTGTAGACGTCCCTTCTTCAGGCTTGTAGCTGACCTCTGTTGCAGTCTCTTCACTGTTTGACATCGCTATCTGAACTGCTATATCTCTTTCACTCGCGGAATCATCATCTAGGTCATCCACGCTCGCAATATTGGATTCTCCCGGAGAGAAAAACCTAAAGCTCCAGTCTTGTCCTTCATCATCATGAGGTGTCAAGGCTTTTGGATCCTTGCTTGATGAAGTAGAACTGCTAGCATGCTTGACTTGATATGTGAAAGACGTGAATGGATTCTCGTTTCCTGTCTTCTTTGGCTTCACACATTCTCTTTTGAAGTGCCCCTATTCTCCACAGTTGAAGCAGGTCACCTTGCTCTTGTCAAAGCCAAAAGTAGTGTCCTTAGTAGCAACCAAGTTTTGTCTGGTCTTCTTCACGAACTTCTTTGCCCTACGGACAGCACTTGCTAAGGCCCACATAATATCCATCCTCTCCAGTTCAGTCTCATCAACCTGCTCGTAGTCCTCATTTGGAAGATGGCAGTTTCCAATTTTCCCAGCAAGAAGTCAATCATAGGAATGGACCACTACTTCCAAGAGATACATGTGCTCTCAAGCTACTTCTACTGTCACGTTTCCGAGATTCTCAGTCTTCAGTCGTGTAGCATTTGCTTCAGATCCAATATATTGGTACTAGAGGACCCTAAAATTTCTGATCCTGAAGGAGAGACTTGTGAAGGACCCGATGAGCTTGACACAAAGGCAGTCTGAACAGGTGCTCCAGACATCTTAACTTGGGGAGTGGCATTGTACGAAGCTGGATTCTGAGTGTACGAAGACTTCTGAGCTCGATACTTCATCCTTAGTGCTTCTTCTCGCAGCTTTAGTATGAAATCATTGATGTCCAACTTTAATAGCAATCCATTCTGTCTCAGATTTGAACCAAAAGAAGGCCAACTTTCTAGCAACCCGTCTGCAAAATTTGACACTTTATCTTCCATGGTAGTTGTGACACCATGTGTGTGCAGCTCGCTCATCAAATGGTAGAATCTATCAATGACATCGTCTAAACTCTCATTTCCCATCGATCAAAAGTTGTCAAACTCTTTCTTCAACTCCTTAGCTTTAATGGCCTTCAACAAAGCATTCCCGTCATATCTTTTCTCCAGCTCATCCCATAACTTCTTGGCTTGCTTATTCTCTGAGAATTGATGAAAAATATCCTTAGGGATAAACTGTGTTAGTAATGCATATGCCCTTTTTTCAGCATTATATTTAACTTTCTGTGCATCAGTCATTCCACCTAAAGTAAGTTTCACCCATCGGCTCCCGCCAGCATACTGTATCCCGTCTCAATAGCTTCCCACATATTTGGATCCACTCCATTGAGGTAGATCTCAAAACGTTGTTTCCAGTGGGGAAACTCATCTAATGTTATAAGCCTCGGGGGCTTATTATGATTCCCCACCTCACTTTCCAATAGCAGTAAGTTCTGAATCCGTGAGTCCCTCCCGGCTGTAAACGCTGAAAACTGATCCTCCATCTCGATTAACTTTAAGTCTCTTAAACAATCTGTTAACTTGTGCGAATGAAGCAATGCGAATGGTCTACCCGTGCGAATGAAACTATGCGACTGGTTCAATCGTGCAGCTGAACTAAGCGATTGGTCCAGTCGTGCGAGTGAAACTAATGCATATGAATAATGCGACCAGTAGGTTTAGTCGTACGAATGAAGATGCGACTAAGTCCAATCATACGTCTGGGGATGCGAATGAAGTCTAGTCATGCGATTGGGTCAATCGTGCGACTAAAGCTGCTGTTTTTTGAAAATTTCTAGGTTTAACGTGTTTTGGCCGTAAAAACCCGATTTTTTCACCAACCCTAATCGCCTTATGCTGTAGAAACCAAAACTTGATGAGCAGGAGACATCCAAGACAACTTTTGACACAAAAAGATTGCGGTTTTAGTGAAAAAACACAACCTTTGTATCAAAATTGATTGAATCACACGTAATCAAGAGCCAAAGCTCTGATACTAATTGTTAGGATCTTGTATTTAAACGAAATACAAACTGATTAACGTGTAAACCAAACCAAATAGTGCGGAATCCTATTTGATTGGCAATCCAATCAGTGAAACGCACGTAGAAACAATAAGTTATTGAATCTAACGTTAAGAATCGATTAGGAATCGATCTGCAGCATTCTATGAACTTGGAGTATGAACTTGGAGGCTTCTGGACGGCTAGGGTATGTCTGGAGTTGAATAGGAATGAATGCTTACGTTTTTCCACGAATTATGTGGTATTTATAGGTTAGTATTGCTCATTCGGGCGACTGAACCATTTGTATGGTTCATTCGTGCAATTGAGCTATGCGGTTGATTCATTCGTACAACTAAAGGTTCAGTCGTGCGATTGAGTCAGTCGCATGAAGTCGTATGGACTATTTAGGCACATGGATACTCAGTCGCATGGCCATTCAGACGCATAACAACCTCACTTAACCAAGTTTGAATGTATTCATTAGTAAAACATTATGTTTATCAATTCAAACAATCACAGACCTATATAACCAATTCAATATCAACTCATTAATGAAATATTAAACATAATAAAACACAAACAAACATTTTGTATTTCATTAAATACCCAATAGTTACATAAGCGTAAGACATATTACATTCAAATTAGGATCTAGGTACATATATGTATCAACAACAAGACCCAAGTACTTCCTTTTCCTTTTGTATTGAATGATTTTCTTTGTGATCTCAGAAGCTTCTTTTGTTTGATTTGAGGCAGGAGTAGCATTCGATTCTAGTGCACATATTTTCATTTTTAGCTCCTCAACCTCTTCTTCTTTTCTTTTCAACAAAGCTGATGGAGCAGAATAGAGGAGTTAGTTGATCAATTGTTAAGCATCAACTTCTCATTCTCATTCTCTAAACTTTACTTATTCTTTATGCTTAGATTCTGTTTGAAGAGACATCAATTACTTCTTATTGCTAAGCAATTCTCCAATCTTTTGTGATTGCTTTTGCGGCATCAACTGCACATCATTTTCTTTTATTAATCCCTTTCAGCTCTTGAATTCTTTGTTTTTTGCAGTTGACTTCATAACATGCTTGTTGTATTCAACCATTTAATAGCTTTTGCTCCATGATGCCATCGTCACTTTACTCATCTTCAGACAAGCCTTACATCCCATAGTTTCTCCTCTTCCTTCTTGTGTTGATTTACAATCTCATCTCATGATCTGTAGTATGAGCGACACTTGCTGAGCTAGAGAAGCATCTTCATCTTGAATGGGTTATCTTGATGAGGTTGTTTGTTCAAGATTTATGCTAACCTAAATGTTCGTTTGATTGGAGTAACTGATTATGAGATTTTGAGTGTCGATAAGGGGATTGTGTTGGCTTTGAGAAATCAACTCAGTCTCACCAGTATGACAATTTTTATAGACTGAGTGACAGTGATGTTCAATATGCACACTCTCCCATGATTGATGAAGAAGTGTTAGACATTGTCTGAGTGTCTTGGTGTTGGACCAAAAGAACCAATGAGCCAGATCAGAAAACCTCTAAGTCCCACACGGTATCACAACAACTGCTGAAAGCCTCATCAGTAGTTTGACAAGTGCTGAAGACTTCAACAGCTGAAGATCAAGTGCTGAAGACCTTAACAGCTGAAGAACCAAAGTGCTGAAGTACAACAGCTGAAGAACACAAGTGCTGAAGCTGAAAGACCAAAGTACTGAAGTACAACAGCTGAAGAGTTCACAAGTGCTGAAGATCAACAATTGATGTACAAAGTCTGAAGACAAAGACTGAAGACATCAGCTGATGATATCTACTGAAGTCATCAGCTGATGAAACACCTGAAGGTCAAAGTCTGAAGATCAAGTACTGAAGCCTCAGTAGTTTGTCACAACTGCTGAAGAGTACTTCTTCAGTAGTTGTGATATCAGTAGTTTTATTTTCTATGTTTCAGTAGTTTTGTAAAACGACTGAAGAGCTTGTTCTTCAGTCGTTGTAGTTTCAGTAGTTTTATATTTTGTACTTAACTTGCTGATATGTTCTCAGTAGTTGTGAACATTTCAGTAGTTTGTTAAGAATTAGTTATTTCTGTATTGGATCTGCCAGTTGTCACTTTCCGTGATAACAGCAGTGACTGTTGCACTCTATATAAGAGTGACAACCTATTGTAATCAAGAGTGAAATGAGTAATTGAATGGAATGAATGATTGATTCGATTAGAAATATTCTACATCTATAAACATTCCTAGAAATCAGAAATACATATTCTCTCCCTATAACCGTATGCGGTCTTAATGCTTACAATATCGATTGCTTGCTACAATTTGTCTAATTCGTGTTCGTATTCCGCTGCTTTATATTCTGATACATCAAACTTGTGATCACTGATCCTGTCAAATGGTATCAGAGCAGTTAATCATTGATCGATCTAATAATTGATCATTGAAACTGCTATTCAAGATCCAAGTTTGATTGAATTAGCTTTTGTTTTTGCAAGAAACGGTTATAGAGATTGAATTTTCTGTATTTCTGCTCATTCATCCTGAGATTTTTCTTGGTTCTCATTGAGTTTGTTGTGGTTTGTCTAAAACTTTTTAAAACTTGAACTAAACTGTTTTTGAACTGAAAATGACCACTCCCTCCAATGATCCTCACAATACTGGTTCCTCAACCAAGCCTCCTATGCTGGTTAGGAATGAGTATAACATATGGCAAAGACGTATGCTCCATCACCTGTCTGTTAACAGCGCAGGTGTTGGACATCAGTGGTACATGGTCCACACAAGCCTATGGTGAATAACCCGGAAACCAATCAAATGGTTCCGAAGAGGAGGGAGCAATACTCAGATGAGGATAAGAAGTTGCTTGAGATTGATGCAAAAGCCCATGGAATTCTGGCCATGGCTTTGCCCAATGAAATCTATTCTGGGCTAATGCATCATGAAACTGCCCATGACCTCTGGATTGCTTTGAAAGAACAATTTGGAGGAACAGATGAGGTCTTGGCAAATAATAGAGAAATTCTTGCCCAACAATATGAGACATTCTCTCATAGAAAGGGTGAGACACTGACTCAACAATATGAGCGGTTTTCTTGTTTGATCTCTGAACTAAAAATGGTCAAACTTGAATACACCAATATTCAGATGAATAACAGATTTCTCAGATCACTGCCTGAGAGATGGGACACATATACTATTGTCCTACGCTCCAGTGCAAGTTTGGACAAACTATCTCTCACCCAACTCCATGGAAATTGCTCACTTTTGAGAGAGAGATAGAACAGAAGAGAAAGCTGTCTTCATCTGGAAAGCTCACTGAAGACTTTATACAAGGCAACACTGCCTTGGTGGGTCATGAGTCAGAATATGCTTCATCTGAATGCCAGTATGATGAGCATATTAATTTCTCTTCGAGCACTTCTAATTCTGCATTTGTAAGTGTTGATGGTCAGTTCACTGGTGTAATAATGACAATCTATGTTTCATTATGGATGATCTCAAGGGGATTGCTGATGATGACTTAGAAGAGATGGATATTTTGAGCCAAATGGCCTTGATAAATATCAGATCTCAGAAGTTCTACAAAAGAACTGGAAGAAAATTCCCAGGACTCTCTGGCAAAACAAAGTTGGTTTTGACAAGAGCAAGTTGAGGTGTCACAAATGCCAACGGCTTGGACACTTTGCAAGAGAGTGTAGATCAACTGGATCTAACTCTACTGCACCCTTTGTGACTTTTCCTGGCAATAGTCAACACAAAAGGGCAACATCCTGTCACATCTAGTCATCATCCTCAACAACAATCTCCGGCATATTTTGTTCCTCAGGGTCAAATGCCATATCAGTACCCTGGTTATTACATGCCACAGTCAAATCAAGTTCAAGTTCCTATGACACCACAACCTCATGCATTACCAGAACCTCAGCCTTCCCTATCTCATCAACAACCTTCATCTCAACAACACAGCTTCTTCACCCCAGGAGTTGTTGACTGGAGCAGTTTACCAGATGACTTGTCTGGTCATGATCAACTGTTCTCAGGTGCTGGTCAACATGGTGGTGACAGTCCCTTTGGGAATCTAGCTCTTATGGCTTTGGAGTCTGCTGATACTTCATCTTCCAATCCTCTACACCTCAGGTATCACAGGTATCCTCTGAGGCAAAAGCCAAATTATGTTCTGAACAATGCATAGCAGCATTTGCTTCCATTAGAGAAGCAAATGTAGCTTTAATTAATAAGAACATTGAGCTAGAACAAATAATTTCCAAAAACAAAGCTGAGTTTGAGTTTGTGCTCAAAGATAAAAATGATGAGGTTTATAAACTGAATTGCAAAATAATTGATGATAAGGCTAGAGAAGATGTACTTCTAGAGAAGTACAAAGATCTCAAAGAAACCCTTGCAGTTACCCAGGTCGAGTGTGATAGATGGGTACAATCATGCAAAGGTTTTGAAATGCTTCTTAGTAAGCAATCTGCTTCAAATGTGAAGTTTGGCATTGGCTACAATCACACTGCTCCACCTACAGATTTTACCCCAAGAGCAGAGGTAGAATCTGATGGTGAGAGTGATAACCAATCCATCAAATCATGTGATCTACCTTCTGATACAGCACAATCAGAAGTAGCAGTCAGCATCAAGTCCTCTTGAACCTATCAGCTGATGTTGATGGTCCAAATGCTGACATTCACATGATCAATAAGTTGATCAACTCAGGAGTTAATCCTGAAGGTCCTGAAAGGACTGGAGAGCAGGATTTAACACCTGAAGTTCAAACTTCAACTGCTGTCAGCACTGAAGAGAAGAAAACTGGCAGTAGAAAGAGTTTGAAGACTACTAAAGAGGTTGTCAAGAAAGCAACCAATGCTTCAAAGCATTGAAGAACAAGTCTTCTGTTGCTTCACCATCTTTAGTTGATGATCAACCTAAGATGAAGAAGAAACCATGTGAAGTATGTGGTTTGTTCAATCATCTTACAGATGATTGTTGGTACAAAAGAGGTTCCAAACTCAAACAAAAAGAAGAAATTAATGAGAAAATGGTAAAAATGAAAACTGAGTTTGAGACCACATTTGTATCAGCAACATCAAATCCTGTAACCCTTAAGTCCTTAAAGCAATCCAAAAAGGAAGGAGTTAAACAGGTGACAGCTGAGGGTGCTCAAAAGAAAGGTGCAACATAGGACCTTATCTAACTCCACTAGCAATGTGTCTGATGAGCTGAAAGCTTTATCACAAAATCAGACACAGCTGGTGATGATGGTACAACATCTGTTGGGTAGAGTTAACCAACTAGATTCTCCTATGTTGAAACCACAGAAAAGAGGTCTAAGCCAAAGGACTCCTCTTCTACACCATCTTCTTCTTCTCAGGCTGTTGTTACAAATAAACATGTTAGTTTACCATCTATTGATGAGACCAGGCCCAAAACCAAAAAGGTTTGGGTCTCTAAAACTAACTGATTGTTTATTATTGCAGGGTTCTTCTTCACATGCCAAAGTAGCATCTGGTATGTAGACAGTGGGGGATCTATGCACATGACTGGGAACATCTCTCTTCTTCATGACTACTCTCAAGGAAAGAAGGGATTTGTCTCTTTTGGCAATGATGCTAGGGGTTACATCATCGGTAAGGGCTTTGTCTCCAATGGAGAAATCAAATTTGATGATGTTCATGTGGAAAATCTCAAGTACAACCTCTTGAGTGTCAGTCAAATGTGTGATAAAGGCCATGTTGCCCTTTTCACAAGTCAAAACTGTAGGATTCTGTCATCCAAAGTTTTGCACTTGATTGACAAGGTGTTGGATGATCACACTCTCCTGAAAGCCAACAGGACAGGAAGAGTGTATGCCTTAGATCTCTCTAAGAAGATAGATCTCAAAGGCAATCCTTGCCTATTTTCCAAAGCCTCTTTTCAAGAATCTAAACTGTGGCACAGGAGGCTTGGTCATGTAATCTCAAAAACATGAATCAGCTTAGCCACAATAGTTTAGTCAGAGGCTTACCAATAAAGGAGTTCCACTGTGATGAAACATGCACTGCTTGTTTAAAAGGAAAACAGCACAAGGTCTCATTTCCTCCTATTGAAGTGTCCAAGTCCACTGCCTGCTTGCAATTACTGCATATGGATCTATTTGGTCCTGTGAGAGTAATGAGCATGGCAAAGAAGAAATACTGTCTGGTAATTGTGGATGATTACTCCAGATTTGTATGGACTTTCTTTCTACATTCAAAGGATGAGGCTGCTCAGAAGATTATCCACTTTGTGCTGTACATTGAGAAGCAGTATTCCCTTCCAGTCAAGTGTATTAGGAGTGATAATGGAACTGAGTTCAGAAATCATACACTTGATGACTTCTATCTTTCAAAGGGATCAAAAGGCAGTTCAGCATTCCAAGGACTCCAGAACAAAATGGAGTAGTGGAGAGAAAGAACAGGACCCTCATTGAAGCTGCAAGGTCCATGCTGGCTGACTCAGGTTTGCCATTGACCTTTTGGGCCGAAGCTGTCAACACAGCTTGTTATGTGCAAAATAGAGTTTTAGTAAATCAGAGGTTGATGAAGACTCCATATGAAGTTCTCCATCATTTGGCTCCTCTGATTTCATTTTTCAAAGCATTTGGGTGTCCCTGTTTTATTCTCAACACAAAGGATCAACTCCACAAATTTGATCCTAAGGTGGATGCAGGATACTTTGTTGGTTATTCATCTACTTGCAAGGCATACAGAGTCTTCAACTGCAGAACAAAGATGGTTGAAGAAACTCTACATGTTAAGTTTAATGAATCTCCAAAGGACAAGATTCCACAAAGTCCTGTGGAGTTATTTGATTTGGACATACTGCAATATGTTCCTTATCAAACTCCTGCTGTTGCTCCTGTCAACAGTTCACCACCTGGTGGTACTGCTGATGATGATGATGATTGCAGTACTCACCTCTTCAGGTTTAGTGATCAGCTGCCTGACTCAACTAGACCTGATGTTCCTGTAGCGCCAGTAGCACCATCCACAACAAATGCTGATGAGATTTCTTCGAATTCAACTTCCTTTGAATTACCATCCACTGATTGGTTTCAAGGAAATGATTCACCATCACCATCTGTTGCTGCTGAACCGGCTACAAACACTTGCACAGATCTCATTGTGTATCAAGATCTGAAGAATCACCCTATGTCTCAAATCATTGGTGATATCACTGCTGGAGTATCAACAAGAAGTCAATTGTCAAATTTCTGCTTCTATGCTCTCTTCATCAGTCAGCAAGAGCCAAAGAATTATCACATTGCTTTAAAGGACAATGGATGGGTTGATGCCATGCAGCTTGAGCTTCTTCAGTTCAAGAAACAGCAAGTGTGGGAACTGGTTCCTCTACCTCCAGGTAAGTGTGCAATAGGCACTAAATGGGTGTTTAGGAACAAAACTGATGAAAATGGGCTTATTGTTAAACAAGGCCAGACTGGTTGTTCAGGGGTTTGCACAAGAAGAAGGTATTGATTATGATGAAACCTTGCCCCTGTAGCCAGACTGGAAGCAATTCGATTGTTTTTAGCTTATGCTGCTTATCAAAAACTTAAAGTCTTTCAAATGGATGTCAAAAGTGCATTTTTGTATGGAAAGTTAAAGAAGAGGTTTATGTATGTCAACCTCCAGGCTTTGAGGACAATAACATCCTAATTGGGTGTATAAGCTTGATAAAGCTCTTTATGGGTAAAACAAGCTCCCAGAGCCTGGTATGAGACATTATCAAACTTTCTTCTGGAAAACAATTTCACTAGAGGCTCCATAGACAAGACTTTATTTATTAAGAAAGCTGGGCAGCATAATCTACTTGTTCAAATTTATGTAGATGATATCATTTTTGCATCCTCTGATCCAAAGTTGTGTGATGCCTTTACAAAGTTGATGCAACAGAAGTTTGAAATGAGTGCCATGGGAGAATTACAGTTCTTTCTGGGTTTGCAAATCAAACAAAAGGCTGATGGAATTTTTATTCATCAATCCAAATATACAAAAGATCTTTTGCAAAAGTTTGATTTACAAAACTGTAAGCCCTGTTCTACTCCCATGAGCAGCACCACACAACTGGACTCAGATCAGAAAGGTAAAGTGGTTGATGAAACACTTTACAGATGTATGATTGGGTCCTTGATGTATTTAACAGCTTCTAGACCAGATATTATGTTTGCTACATGTGTTTGTGCTAGATTTCAGGCTGCACCTAAAGAGTCTCATCTGATTGCAGTCAAGAGGATCTTTAGATATCTGCAAGGCACTCCATCTCTAGGTTTATGGTATTCTACCGGACATTCTGGTAAATTAGTTGCTTTTTCTGACAGTGACTATGCAGGGTGTAAGTTGACCAGGAAATCAACTTCTGGTGGATGTCAATTCCTAGGCAACTGCTTGATTTCTTGGCAGAGCAAGAAACAGACCTCAGTTGCTACATCCACTGCGGAAGCAGAGTACATTGCTGCTGCAAGCTGTACATCTCAGGTACTCTGGCTTCAAAACCAACTTTTGGATTATGGCATTACAGAGACTAAGACTCCATTGTTAATGGATAGTGCTTCAGCTCTTTGCATTGTCAAAAATCCAGTCCAGCACTCTAGGACCAAACATATAGAGATCAGACATCATTTTATAGGGATTGTTTTGAAAAAGGTCTGATTGATCCTAAGTTTGTGCCTAGTGCTGATGAGCTTGCAGACATTTTTACTAAGCCTTGGATAGTTCAACTTTCCAAAACCTGGTGTTAAGGCTTGGTATGCTGCAGCTAGAATAGGTGACAACTACTGATGATCTCAGTAATTCATACTGATGATCATGAGTACCTGTCACATATAAGTACTGATGAGCTCTTTTAACCTCAGTAGTTTTTATAACTACTGAAGGCTAAATGTCTCACAAGTACTGAAGTACTTCATCTGTTCTAAACTACTGATGTAGTTACAACTACTGATGCAGTCATAACTACTGCAATCAGTAAAAACAGATAAGTACTGATGTCCTATGAAACAACTGAAATCAGCCATAAAGACTGATGAATGTGTTGAGGACAGTTTGAAACAGCTGAAAAGCTAAGAATTGACGAAAACAGCTGAAGAGAACTTTCTCTTCAGTCGTTTGTACAACTGCTGTTTCATTTTAAACAACTGAAGCAAAACCACGTCTTCAGTAGTTTTATAACTACTGATGACTAATACCAAGTCTTCAGTTGTTTACAACAGCTGATGACAAAACCACTGTCTTCAGTAGTTTCATAACTACTGATGACAAACACCATGTCCTCAGTTGTTTCAATCATCTGAAGTCAAAACCACGGTCTTCAGTAGTTTTCTAAACTACTGATGCCTAACACCACGACTTCAGCTGTTTCAACGTCTGAAAGGATAATACCATGTCAACGGTCGTTTAAAACTACTGATGACTAACACCACATCCTTCAGTCGTTTCCTCACCCGTACCCTATAAATACCCTTAACCTGAGCTCTCCATGCTTCATCTTCTTCAAACCTAACGTTCCTCTCCAAAACTTCCATGGCGTCTATGCAAATTAAACCGCGACACAACTGTGTTGCCTACCTCACAAAATCGCCGATCTGGACTAAGTTCGATACTGCTATCGATCTTATGGTTCAGTCCCAATACAACAAGGCATTCCTTCTGAACCCCGTCTTACATGCCGAATCCTTGAACCAATTTTGGATGAACGTTACTGTTACACTGAGGAGAGCAACACACGATCCCTCCGGTCAGTCGTCAACAACAAAGAAGTAGTCATTACTCCTGCAACAATCCGTAAAATTCTTCAACTGAGTGATGCTACCTCTCCTGCTGGATATCCGAAGGGCACCATAGATCTATCATTTGCTCAGCATGGATATCAAGGTGATCTCAGTGCCACCACCATCATGAAGAAACACTTTAATGACGCTGAGCGCCTGATTTTTCACATGGTCAATGTATGTTTGGCCCCTAAGACATCGTCTTGGGATCAAATGTCCACCAAATGGCAGCAGGTAATGTATTCTATCCTTGAGCAACAACCACTGAACTTTTCAGAATTAATATTTTCAGAGCTCAAAGATATGGCTCAAAAACTAACTGCCAACCGTTGGATACTCTATCCACGGTTCATATGGCCATTATTATAGACCAGCTTAATGCTGAGGGACTTGTTGGCTTGGGAGTCCCTGCTACGGCTGTTCTGCCAGAAGTATACTCCCGGCACAACTCTGACCGGACACTCAAACTGGCTGCCAAGCTGCGAAAACCCACGCAGCTGGAACCCACAGCCACCACCTCCAAATCCAATGTCCCCACCAACCCACCAAAAGAAACCCAAAATGGCTACTCAGGGAATTGAGTCCCCTGAGGATGCCCTGCACCACAAACGCAGGATATCCACTAGTCCAAACCCCCTAGTGGATACAATGACTCTTCCAGCCACAGCCGCTCAGGCTTCCTCTCAACAGGAGCCTGCAGCAACCCAAGGGGCACCTACTTATCTGGGATCTTCTCACTTGAGGAGATTGCCATTGAAGAGCACCATCCACCCCAGGTGCACACTGCTTCTAACCCCTTACCCCAAACAACCGCCCCTCACAGCCCAACTTTAATAGTTGCACAAGTGCTGACTCAATTGCACTCCTCACCCCCCCCCAGAAACCACTTACTACTGGGAATCCTCTACAATTGAGGGGGAGGAACACAGTGCACCTGAGAACCCACAGCACGGGGTTTCCCAATTCTATCTCCTGGTGTAGACAAGGAGCTTAGAATATCTAGTGAGGCTGCCACCTCCTCTGACTCAGCACATGACCAGAGTGAGGCTGGTAACATTGCTAAGACCTCCCTAGAGGCAACAGCTGATGATGGACATTGTCCTGAGGCTGGAAGTCCCCAGTACCAAGCACAAGGGGCACATGCACCAACTGGTCTACACCCAGTGCATGTAAATCCTGCTCTAAGCAGGAGGTCAGGTGATTCAGTATCAACTGATGATGACCTGAGCTTCTTCTATGATGTAGTTGCTCAAAACACCATTCTAGAGGATGAGGTTAGCAGACTCAAAGAGCTGCTGGCCAAGATGTCTCAGGATGCAAGTCCATCTGCCACCATCATACACCCACAGATGGCACCTTCCCTTGAAGGTTTCCCAAACACAGAGCCACCCCAAAATCAACCACCTGCCTCTGCTTCAGGCCCTACTTCTCAGGAACAGAACCCTCCTGAGCAAATAGGTGCTGTACTCCAAAATTCCCTCCCTCTCATCACCCCCATAATCACTGATATAGTGATCAAAGCCCTTGATGAGAGGCTTTCCTCCACATTACAGCCCCTGGTTGATGCTGCTGTCCAAAAGACTCTTTCTGCGGTACCAACCCCTTCCTCCAATGCAACCAAAAGGGGGAGAGTACTGCAGTGAAAGAAAGGAAGAGGAAAGATCTGAGGAAAAGGAAGAGAAGCAAGTTCAAGAGGAGGAAAAAGAAAAGCAACCTCTGCTCACTTACAAGCGAAAGAGAAGTGCTGATGATCACACTGCTGAAGACAAATCCTTGGAGGAGCTGGTCAAAGAAGCTGACACCACACACAGCCGCTCCATGGATAAAATAATTGAACAACTCTCAGGCAGGGGTTTGACACAGCCACACTGGATAGTGAGATCAGAAGGTTAGAAGTACAAGAGATACAAACCCGATGGGCAGGGTATGATGCTCTTGAGAAAGAGAGGTTGGAAATAATGATCCGCTTTATTGCAAAATACTTGGGAAGATCATTAATGGAGATCCGCGCATGGACCAGGGACAGCATTCTGGCTATAGCCACCAGAATCTGTCTGTCTGAGCAATTCAACAAAGGGATATTGTGGAAGCCCTTGATGAGGCTGGGGCTGGTAAAAGGTTAGAGATGGCTAAACTCACAAAGGCGAAGCTAACTACAAGGATGCTAGATCAACCTTCCCTTCCACCCACTCAAACAGATCCTATCCCTCAAATCTCCCAACCAACCTCTAAGCCAAAATCCAAACATCCTCATTCTTCAAAACCAATCCTTCACCAACCCAACCATCATCCAGTGATGTACCCGAAGGAGGAGAAGGGTGCTGAGGATGGAAGAAGAAGAAGAAGAAGAGGATGAAGATGATAGTCTGCCACTCTCTGCTGTTCTGAAGCTACCAAAACCCCGAAGTCAATCCATGATCACACCTGACTCTCAAAGGGAAATGGTCAGAGTCAAGATAGAAGAAGAAGAACAGCAGAAACAGCACGATGAGCAACTGTTGAAGATGGTTGACAAGGAATTTCCTCAGTCATCATCTATTCAAGCCATGAAAGGGCATGCTCAAAGGCTGTACACTCTCAGGCACACCTTTCAGTATCAGAAGGAGAGAGTGAGAGTATGGCCAGACCCCAGGGTGAGTTCTAGAATCCATAAAAGAACTATCCCACACAGATACAACGGCCAGGTACGAAAAACAATAGAATCTACCATCATGTTGGCCGTTGTAGTCTCACCTTGGGAAATCATTGATGAATTCAAGAAAGCTCACCAAGCAAAGAAGACACCTCAAGCCTTACTAGAAAACAAGATGATTAAGAAGGGGTTGTTATATAAAAAGCTTGAAGACATCCAAAAGAATGAGCTCCAGTTACTCCTTGAAGGCAACCATCCTGATGAATTTGTATATAGGGAGGTAACTACGGTGGAGCTGAAAAATGGCAGGACCATGAAGTACTTATCAGAGTACTATGGTCCAGAGTTCTTCTTCGAAGGAGGAGCAGAAGAACTCTCTCAAGAGGAACAAGTTGTTCTCCTTGAGGCCTATGTTCGTGAGTCATACAGACTCATTATGGGGAAGTAAATCTCATGAATGGGATAACAACTCTGTGTCCAGTTCCCCAAAACAGAGTTCCCATTCATACTCTGCCAAACAATATTTGAGATTTCTTCCCAGGCCGGAGCTTACATGGTCATCTTCTCTACTGATCAAGAAGGAAAAAGACCAACATTTTGCCATCAATAAGTGGGAGTATAAATAAGTTAGAGGTTTTGGCTGCATTGGTTCAGGGGGAGTTTGTTGGACCAAAAGAACCAATGAGCCAGATCAGAAAACCTCTAAGTCCCACACGGTATCACAACAACTGCTGAAAGCCTCATCAGTAGTTTGACAAGTGCTGAAGACTTCAACAGCTGAAGATCAAGTGCTGAAGACCTTAACAGCTGAAGAACCAAAGTGCTGAAGTACAACAGCTGAAGAACACAAGTGCTGAAGCTGAAAGACCAAAGTACTGAAGTACAACAGCTGAAGAGTTCACAAGTGCTGAAGATCAACAACTGATGTACAAAGTCTGAAGACAAAGACTGAAGACATCAGCTGATGATATCTACTGAAGTCATCAGCTGATGAACACCTGAAGGTCAAAGTCTGAAGATCAAGTACTGAAGCCTCAGTAGTTTGTCACAACTGCTGAAGAGTACTTCTTCAGTAGTTGTGATATCAGTAGTTTTATTTTCTATGTTTCAGTAGTTTTGTAAAACGACTGAAGAGCTTGTTCTTCAGTCGTTGTAGTTTCAGTAGTTTTTATAATTTGTACTTAACTTGCTGATATGTTCTCAGTAGTTGTGAACATTTCAGTAGTTTGTTAAGAATTAGTTATTTCTGTATTGGATCTGCCAGTTGTCACTTTCCGTGATAACAGCAGTGACTGTTGCACTCTATATAAGAGTGACAACCTATTGTAATCAGGAGTGAAATGAGTAATTGAATGGAATGGATGATTGATTCGATTAGAAATATTCTACATCTATAAACATTCCTAGAAATCAGAAATACATATTCTCTCCCTATAACCGTATGCGCTTAATGCTTACAAATATCGATTGCTTGCTACAATTTGTCTAATTCGTGTTGTATTCCGCTGCTTTATATCTGATACATCAAACTTGTGATCACTGATCCTGTCACTTGGCTAGCTATTAATATGATTGGGGTTTTTGTTATTGATTTGGTGATAGAGGGTGGATAGGAAGAGATTGGTTGGGTGTTTTGACTGGCTTAGATTGTGGTTGGGATGATTGAGTTATTGGTGATTGGTTATGATGATGTGAAGATGGCTTGTACAGAGTTGGTAGATAGCTCTCTTGAACTTCTTGCCATATTAATTCTTGTGGATGTTGCATTTGCATCTACGACTACAGAACATGGGCATGTCTCCTCCTCATACATCCTGGATATCTATCTTATTTAGAATAGATCTACCTATGAGCTTGAAAAACACATCCCATCTATAGTAGTCCTAGGTAGACACATGATGAATCATTGCAGAAACCTTGGAAACATGTACATCTTGTTAGCCTTCTAACAGTTTGATTGTCACATAAGTAATTAAAGATGTACTTTGGTAGTTGTATGTTCTTCCCTCAAAGACACCAATAATTCCAGAAGAAATATGCCTTGAAAATCTATGAATCCTGATTTCCGGGGGAGATGCACCTAAGATAAGTGGGCAGAGAAATTTGTATGGCTTGCCAATCTCCTTTTTTATCTCTCCTTTCGCGAAGACACCATCATTCCCATTAGATTGAACACTCTCTCATATATTCTTTTTCAAACACATCGGGGTGTCCAGCTTCTATATCTCCTAACTCTAAAACCCTTCTTATTGTTTGTTCATCCAATCTCAGTCTCTGATTCTTCACATCCGCTATAATTACTTCTCCATCTTCTTCCATTTGGGCGGAATTCCAGAAATCAGTAATGTGCAATTGATGAATCACTGGCTCTGCTGCCAAAGCATAATACACCCTAGATCTTCTTAAATATCGAATAAAGTCTTGGCATCCTTCTGAAAGCACACACATGGTGCTCTCTCACAAATCGATTAGCCATATGTTCAAAAGAACAAAGAAGATTACGTTAGAATCATCAATATTGACATGAAAATGAGAACAGTTGTGAGAATAAACAAGAATCAAATGGTTCATTATTATATATTACGACATGTTTTACGTTGAACACAATGATCTGAGAACAAAATTATGTGTTTGTTTGATGTTTTGATTCGGTGTTTTTGAATGTTAGAGAAAAGGGGAAAAGTTTGTTGAGAGCGTTTTTCTAGTTCTGAAAAAGTGTTCTGAAAAAGTAAGTAATGAATATTGAAGTCAAAGAACATTATTTATACTCCCTCCGACACATTAGTTTCATTTATTTAATGATATGGGACCCTTTAAACAATTAACTTATCCACAGTTCTTAGTTCTTCCGCAGATTATCTACGGATTTTGTATATCATCTATGGATGACATAAAAACTTCTGCTGATTAAGTATAACTTAATTTCATAGGTTATCAATCTATATGCAACGCCCCGTTCCAGGACGCTCACAACTGGTCAATCACTACACATAAAACATATAATTACATTAGCTTTAATAAAACATTGCAGAAAAACATTAAAATATCTTTTCATTTCAATATAAATGCTTTTGCAAGTTAATACAACATTCTTTACAAAACATCATTTGTTTGCAATACAATGCGAAAAGATTATACAAAAGAATGCCATCCAAAATGAGCCAAGTAGCCGCTCCGTGCCATCCTCAGCAACCATTACCTGCCAACTGGAAAATGCATAAAAGTCAGCGTTGCTAAGTGAGTTCTAGTTTTATAATTAAATTACTTTACTTTCCATTATAAACCTTTCTTTACTCCCATGTGTGCTCATACATCATATGTACAAATAGATAATCTTATTATTATCTTCATCATCATTCATTGCACGTCACTCGTTATCATTCATTATCATTATTCATTCCTTTTCTTTCGTATCGTTCATTGTGTACATACATCATTAATCTTTACTTTCATCGGGACCAATGCCATGTGCTTCACCCCACCATCATGCATAATGCGGGTACTGGGCCAAAGTCTATAAATAGACTCCCATACATGTGTCTGTGGCCTGACCACAGTACCGTGGTAGGCGGCAAGGATCCCATACGTGTGGTCAATCGCACGGATTAGACCCCAGTGTGCATTCTTCCGGGTTTTCTAACCCACGCACAGTTGAGCTAACACCCTTCATTGGGTGTGAACCTCCATATATTGCTTGCAAAAGTTTTCTTACATTCGTTCGTTCATTAATGCATGCATTCTTCTTTCTTTACGTTCCACTTAACATTATCATTAACTTCCGCTTTATGTTACATACTTAATTTCATACTCATAACACGTAAACCACATAATAATACATAATAGGAACATAAGATCAACATAACACATTCATACATAGCATAACATAAACATTACATACCCTATCACACATCATCATAAATATCATACATCATCCATTCAGATATACATGCACATGCACAACAAGAACAAGTCATCATAGGACATAATCGACCCTCCGCGGGACAACGGGGTTTGGGACCGGCAGCCCCTACAGTGGGGTCCTAGGGGCAGCAGCCGCTAGTGGGGTCCAAGGGGCAACACCCCTGGTTGGGGTCGCACTGCCAGGTCAGCGTGATAAATTTTTTTTTTAACACTTTTACATAACACATTTTGCAATAGAAAAATCAATCTTCCGGTTAAAACCCCTTATAATCTTGGTCATTAAAAGCATTTATTTAGTACGCATTTCCAGCCCCAAGTAGTTTAGAACCATTAAAATAGGGTATCTAAAACTCACCTGTACTTAATGACTAGCTTCTCAATCAAGCTTTCAAAGCAAGGGTTGCACTACATAGGCTGTAGGTAAGTTAACACTCCAATGAGTTAATTTCTACCTAATTTCGCTTCTAACTTTGCTGCATGATCAGCAGTTTCGCTGCTAATTTCGCCAGTAGTTTTGCTGCCATCTTCGCTGGAAGTTTCGCTTGCAGTTTCACTGACATCTTCGCTTCCAGTTTCGCTGACATCTTCGCTGCCAGTTTCGCTGACATCTTCGCTGCCAGTTTTGCCTAACTTTCGTTGGATAACCATGTCTGCAAAACTACCTGTGAATCTTTAGTTTCGCAGGAAGACCCATAGTTTCACCGGACGAATACATAATCTCGCTGGATGAACACCCAGTTTTGCAGAACGGGCTAAAAATTACGAACCAACCCATTTTTGACCAAAGCTTCAATCTTTTACATCCAAACCCTTGGTTTAACATCCGTGAAGCTATATCTTATCTTTTTACATGTTTTCTTACACAAAAACGTGAATTTTTGGCGAATCTTTGCCACTTATAAAAAACCCAAGCCCTAGAATCCGGGTTTACATCAAAATGAAAGATTAAGTGATGTTTTTTAATGGATTCTTGGTGTTTTCTTGTTGTTTGGATGCCCACGAACACCAATCTTCAATCTCGTGATCAACCGACCCTTAAATCTTCAATTATCTCTACTTTCTCTCTCTTTCTAGAATTGGGGTGTTGAGTTGCAAATGAGAGTTGCTCAAGCTGATCCGATAATATATACCGGGCGTTCTCGGGACCTTATACTCGCCAAACACATAACCCGAGAGGTCTACTCCGTCCATACTCCATTACTTGTTTATTTTATTTAAATAATCCCCACTAAGCCAATATTATTAATTGGCTCGTTTTGACTTTATTTCAGGCGTTACAAGTCCACCCCCTTATTTAGCTTTCGTCCTTGAAACTTGTTAGTCGTTGAATAGTTTAGGGTAATGCTGCCTCAACTCCTCCTCAACTTCCCAAGTGGACTCTGATCCCTTCCTGTGCTTCCACTGTACACGCACCAAGGGAACCACCTTATTCCTTAACCTTTTCTCTTTACGATTGATGGTCGCCACTGGTTTCTCCACATAATTGAGCCTTTCGTCCACTTCAATGTCTTCTAGTGCCACCATCATATCCTCCTCCGCTAAGCACTTTCTTATGTGAGATACATGGAATTTAAGATGAATTCCACTTAACTCACTCAGCCACTCCAACCAATAGGCCACCTCTCCTACTCGAGCCATAATTTAGAAAGGCCCTATGTATCTTGCGCTCAAGTTGCTCTGCTTCGTAACCGAATAATGCCCTTCCAAGGTGAGACTTTCAACATAACTCTATCACCCACTTGGAACTCAATCGGTCCACGTCTCTTGTCGGCATACAACTTCTGTCTATCTTTGCCTGCCTCCACAAAGGCTTTGATCCTTTCTAGCTTCTCAGTCGTAGCCTCGACCACCTCAACGCTCCCTAACTCTTTATGGCCAATGTCACCCTAACAAGCACGTGTTATACATGTCCTACCGTATAACATCTCGTAAGGAGGCATGTCAATGCTGGCATGGTAGGTATTGATATATGAGAACTCGGCTAACGGTAAGTGGTCATCCCAACTTCCACCAAAATCAATAACACATGCCTGAAGCATATCTTCCCGTGTTTGAATGGTCCTTTCTGACTGACCATCTGTTTGGAGATGATAAGCCATGCTGATATGTAACCTTGTCCCCATAGCATCGTGAAATCTCTTCCAAAACATGGATGGAAACCAAGTGTCACAATTCGATACAATAGACACAGGTACACCATGGCAACTTACAATATCCTTGATGAGTAGATCTTCTAATCTTTCAAAAGAATACGCCTCACGGATCGGTAGGAAGTGAGCAGTCTTCGTCAAACGATCAGCTATCATCCATATGGCATCATACCCTTTCATAGTACGTGGCAACTTCGTAATAAAGTCCATGGTGATATGCTCCCAGTTCCACTCGGGTATGTCCAAAGGTTGGATCTTCCTGTATGGCTTCTAATGCTCACCTACAAGCAAGTAAGGCACTTACTCACATACTCCACTACGTCGCGCTTCATACCCGGCCATCAATAATCTTTCTTCATGTCTTGATATATCTTTGTAGCACCACGATGAATGGAGTATCGAGTTTTATGAGCTTCATCCATAATCTTCCCACGTAGATCCCCAAAACGAAGAATCCACATCCGTCCAAATAAGGTCCTAACACCAAGTGTGTTTTCACCTAACTCCGTGACTAGACCTCTCATTCTTTCAGAGTTAAGATGATCTTCCTTCAATGCGTCATCTTGAAACTCCTTGACGTACTTCATCACATCAGAGATCATGACCAACTGGTAAGCCTTCACCTGAATCGGCTCGGGTCTCTCCTTTCAGCCAAGGGCATCCGCTACCATGTTGGCTTTACCGTGATGGTAATGGATCTCGCAATCATAATCCTTTATGAGCTCCAACCATCTTCTCTGCCTCATGTTCAAATATTTCTGCTTGAAGAAGTACTTCAAGCTCTTGTGGTTAGTGAATATGGTGCACTTCATCCTGTATAAGTAGTGCCTCCATATTTTTATTGCAAAGACCACGGCTGCTAGCTCCAAGTCATGAGTGAGGTAATTGACCTCATAACTTTCAACTGTCGGGATGCATAGGCTATAACCTTTCTTCTCTGCATCATCACACATCCCAACCTCGAGTAGGAAGAATCAGAATAAACCACCAAATCTTCGCTTCCATCGGATAACGACAAGACACGAGCTTGAGTCAACCTCGCCTTTAACTCCTCGAATGCCTTCCCTTAAGCTTGTCCCCATACAAACTTTACATCCTTACGGGTCAACTTAGTCAACTAAAAAGCTATCTTAGAGAAGTCTTGAATGATTCTTCTGTAATATCCCACCAAACCCAAGAAACTGCGAATGTCGGATGGCGTCTTTGGAGACTACCATTGTAGCACCGCCTCCACCTTTGCTGGGTCTACCATAATCCCATCGGGATTCACCACGTGACCTTACAACTGAACCTCGTGTACCCAGAATGCGCACTAGGAGAACTTGGCATACAACTTCTCCTTTCTCAACATCTCCAACACCTCTCAAATGTGACCGGCATGTTCCTCCTCACTCCTCGAATCAATCAAGATATTATCGATAAACACAATCACTGATTTATCCAACATCGGCCAACACACTCGATTCATCAAGTCCATAAAAGCAGCTGGCGCATTGCTCTAACCAAAAGACATAACGAGAAACTCGTAGTGTTCATAAGGTGTGCGAAAAGTTGTTTTAAGAATATCATGCTCCTTCACCTTCACTGATGATAACTAGATCGGAGATCTATCCTCGAGGACCAACTAGCACCCTGGAGCTAATAAAAAAGATCATCAATTCTTGTAAGGGGTACCGATTCTTCACTATCAACTTATTCAACTCACGGTAGTCGATACACATCCTCATACTACCGTCCTTCTTCTTCACAAATAAGATCGTAGCACCCCAAGGAGAGATACTCGGTCGAATGAACCCTTATCAAGAAGCTCTTGCAATTGCTCCATCAACTCTTTCATCTTGGTCAGAGCCAACCGATACGATGCCTTAGCAACAGGTTGGCACCCAGTTTCAAGTCAATCGGGAACTAAATCTCGCGGTCAGGTGGCACTCCTGGTAAATATTCGAGAAACATGTCTGGAAAGTCACACACAACCGGTACATCAGATAGTTGTGATGTGGGTGTATCCACATCCTTCATATAGCCAAGTATTTCGGCCACCGCCATTGAAATCACCTTTGGAGTAGTCATAATTCGATCACCGTAACCGTCACCAAATTCCCGTCAGGCGCCATTAGTCTAATCATCTTCTTGCGACACATAATGTTCGCCTCGTAGTCCACCAACCAATCCATTCCAAGGACTACATTGAAACCGCCTAAGGTCATTACGAATGGTTTAATAGGAAACTTTTGACCTTCTAATTCAATGTCACAACCTTCTATTATGTTAGAAACCCTGGTAGACCTACCTATGATAGTTTCTACATCGAAGGGCAAATCAATACTTCTACTCCTAACGGGCAAATTAGCACACAAGGGAGCAGAATGAAACTCCTACTAGCACTAGAATCAAATAACACAGATGAAAGAGTTTGATTTACTAGAAACGTACCTGACACCACATCGGGGTCCATCCTAGCCTCCTCTCGAGTCATCGTGAAAGCTTGGGCGCTGTCATTCTGCCCTTCCATCCCAACATTTTATTCTTCACACCAGAACTCTCAGCCCTTGGCTTTTTGCAGTCTTTGCTCACGTGACTCTCTCCACCGGTTAAAACATCTAGCCACACGACAATCCTTTGCTATATGCCCCGTCCTCCCATACTTGAAGCATAAATTTGATCCCAACCCAGATTCTCCGATATGCTCCATTCCACCCTTGCACTCTTGTTGCTCGTCGGGGCACCACCCTGACCAAACCTCTTCCCATTCAAGTTTCGGTCACCCCCACCTTTCTTACTCACCTCAGCCACCAACAATTCTCGCTCATCATACAGCTTCCCCGCCAGGTCAATTGCCAACCCGAATGTGCTTGGTCGGGCAACGATCATGTGCCTGCAGATGTCCGCTGGCAAGCCCTGGATATAACTTTTAATCTTCATGAGAGCGGCATCACCTGATTCGGCACTAGCTATGCCATCTTATTAAACTTGGTGGTGTATTGCTGATGTGTCATTGTTCCCGCCTCCAGCTGCAAGAACTCCCTTTCCACCTTATAAATCTCTCTATGAGGACAGAACTGCTCAGTTACCAGCTTTTTCAACTCAGACCAACTCATTCTCGTAATTGCCCGACTACCCTCGGCTTGGATAATATTGTCCCACTAACACAGACTCGAGTCCATAAACGAGTGGGCAACAAACTTCACCTTCTGGTCCTCTCGGCACTCACTGATATCCGGTACAACCTCAATTTCCCTCACCCACTGGTGAGCAGCAGTAGTAGTGTGGTTACCATCAAAGGTAGGGGGCTTGCATCTTTGAAATGCCCGATAGTTACAGCATCGTGCCGCTTCCAGCGCACGCTCTTCTTCCTCTTCTTCATCTTCAGAGAAAACCGTCTCAGTCTCTGGTCACTACCGTCCTCCCGCGGACCTATTCCTCTCCTTATTCTTTCCTTCCCTTACAGCCTTTATCACTTCGGTCACCACAGATGGTAGGATCATCTACATGACCTGATGCACTTCCTCAACAATTGCCACCTTCACTTAGGCTCTTAAGTTAGCACTCTCGTCCCCAGCCTTCGGACGAGGGGTCTCTGGCTCTTCGTGAACCACCTTTTCAGCTCTAGGCCTTCCTCTTGTGACCCGTAGTTCAGCACCACGTCCACCACGACCTCCATCACGTGAAGCCTTAGAAGATCTACCGCTAGCCATCCTCTAATCATGCTATAATATCCAAACATCAACATGGTCATTCAACGTAATAGCTCAGTTTATGTCAAGTATAGTAAGTCGTTAATTATAGTGGTCAGTTGTGATTAGCCACCTACTTTACTCTTCATACCACAAGCATTTCCTATCCCGACTATATTAGTATCTAAATCTTCTAACAACACATAAACCATATAACCTTCGCATGTAATACCAGTTAACATTATGAAACTACCTGATGGCATGCAGCTACTCGGACTAGCATCCCTTCCCTTTCATCCCATTTTCAGTTTAAGCTTAGGTATCTTTTGAAAATTTACCCGTTTCACTTCAACTTAGCTCTGATACCAAATTGTAAGGCCTCGTTCCCGTGACGCTCATAACTAGTCCATCATCGCACATAAAACATATAATTACATTAGCTTTAATAAAACATTTGCAGTAGAAACATTAAAATAACTTTTCATTTCAATATAAATGCTTTTGCAAGTTAATACAACATTTGTTACGAAACATCGTTTGTTCGCATTACAATGCAAAAACATTATACAAAAGAATGCCATCCAAAATGAGCCAAGTAGCCTCCACGTGCCATCCTCAGCAACCATTACCCGCCAATACGAAAATGCGTAAAAGTCAGCATTGCTGAGTGAGTTCTAGTTTTATAAGTAAAATACTTTACTTTCCATTTAAACCGTTATTTAGTTCCATGTGTGCTCATACATCATACGTACAAATAGATAATCTTATTATTATCTTCACTATCGTTCATCGCACGTCACTCGTTATCCTTCATTATCATCATTCATTCCTTTTCTTTCGTATCGTTCATTCCGTACAAATATCATTAACCTTTACTTTCAGTCGGACCAATGCGATGTGCTTCACCCCATCGTCATAAAGCGGGTACTGGCCGAAGTCTATAAATAGACTCCTATACATTGTGCCTGGTGACCTGACCATAGTACCGGGGTAACCGGCAAGGATCCCATACGTATGGTCAATCGCACAGATTAGCTAACCCACACACAGTTGAGCTAACACCCTTCATTGGGTGTGAACCTCCATACATTGCTTGCAAGACTTTTCTTACATTCGTTCGTTCATTAATGCATGCATTCTTCTTTCTTTACATTCCATTTAACATTATCATTAACTTCGACTTTACGTACATACTACTTTCCAATCATTTCATACTCATAACACGTAAACCACATAATAATACATAATAGGAACGTAAGATCAACATAACACATTCATACATAACATCACATAAACATTACATGCCCCATCACACATAATCATAAACATCATACATCATCCATTCATATACACATGCACATACATAACAAGAACAAGTCATCATAGGATATAATCGACCCTTCCCGGGACAGCGGGGGTTCGGGAGCGGCGGCCCCTGACAGCGGGGTCCTATAGGGAGCAGCCCCTAGTGCGGTCCAAGGGGCAATGCCCCAAGAACTCACCTGTACTCGATGAGTAGCTTCTCAGTCAAGCAGTTTTGCCTAATTCTGCCTAATTTTGCTACTAATTTTGCTGCATTATCAGCATTTTTGCTGCTAATTTCTCTAGCAGTTTTGCTACCATCTTCGCTGGCAGTTTCGCTGTAATTTTTGCTCCCAGTTTCACTGCCAATTTCGCTGCCAGTTTCTCCCAACTTTCGTTGGATAACTATGTCAGCGAAACTACTTGTGAATCTATGTTGTCGCAAGAAGACACATAGTTTTGCCGGACGAATACATAATTTCGCTGGATGAACACTAGTTTCGCAGAACGGACTGAAAATTACGAACCAACCCATTTTTGACCCAAAACTTCAATCTTTTACATCCAAAACCTTGGTTTATCATCCATCAAGTTATATCTAAGCCTTTTACATGTTTTCCTACAAAAAATGTGAGTTTTGGGCGAATCTTTGCCACTATAAAAGAGCCAAGCCCTAGAATTCAGGATTATATCAAATGAAAGATTAAATGATGTTTCTTACCTGGATTTTTGGTGTTTTCTTGTTGTTTGGATGCCCACGAACATTGATCTTCAATCCCGTGATCAACCGAGCCTTAAATCTTCAATTCTCTCCACTTTCTCTCTACACTCTCTCTCTAGAATTTGGGGTGTTGAGTTGCAAAGGACAGTTCCTCAGGCTGATCTGTTTATAAATATCGGGCATTCTCGGGACCTTAAACTCGCCAAACACATAACCCACAAGCTCTACTCGGTCCATACTCCATTACCCGCTGATTTTATTTAAACAATCCCTGCTAAGCCTATTATTATTAATTGGCTCATTTTGACTTTATTTCAGGCTTTACACTATGAAATTAGATTATACTTTTTAAGTACTGGCTTATCCGTAGTTTACCAATCTACGGATGGAAAAATTTAGTTAAGTTTTCACACTGTAGCTTCTATTGATGCTAAATGCACTGTAGTTTCTACTAATGCTTGAAATGCATTGTAGCTTCTGCTGATGCTTGAAATGCATTGTAGCTTCTGCTGATGCTTAAAATGCATTGTGAGAAACATATTTTATTGTATGGTCCAAGTCCACTGCTTAGAACCATTTATTGCTTTTGGACCTTGTTGACTTTCTATTCATGATAATTGTGCATAAAAAGGTTTAATTTTTTTTAAAACTTCATGTATCCAAGAGCAAAGGTAGTGCTCAGGTTCCAATTCATTCATATTGATAATTCATTTGACAATTCTATTGTTACCTTATTTTCATGATTCTACTCCCTCTAAATTTTTTATTAATTATGAAAGAATTCATTTATCATTAATTTCTAAGAAGAATATCATGAAGGACATGTGTCTATCCAAACCGAAATAAATTAATCTAAACAAACTTCAATTGATGACATTGCACTAGCATATATATACACATATAACGGGATCATACTATAATACTAAGCATCTGCCTGATGAGTTAATTTATTGAAATGATACCTGATCTTTGTTCTGATTGTAAGTATGTTTGTCCACTTAAATCCATACATTAGTATTGTATCAACGAGGCATGTTGATTATCATTTTTCATGTTAATTAGATAGTAACTTTTATGAACTTCACATTCAATTCACTTAAATTTTGTCCTCCCTTTGCGAATCAAATCATCACTTTTTCACACTTACAGACTATGTACTTTAAGTTATAAGTTCTATCTTGAGATGTATTTGATATCTCATTAATGCATTGTTGAACAAGCTCTATAAATAATATACAGTTGATCACATAGGATTCTTTTAAGAACTTAGATATGATCATCATCAGGTCACCAGGTCTGTACTCACGTAAAACAGAGGTGCCTTAAACCTAGGTCTTTATTTACACAAAACAGAGGGATGATGAGGATCACAATCTTTTTATCAGATGGTTACAAATGTAAACATTGGTCATCATACACCCAGGTCTTTGTTTACACAAAATAGAGGGAGTAAGATTTGCAAAGATAGATATTATAAAGTATCGGTACATAGTGTGTTTAGATGAGTGATTTTATCACATCAGAATATGACTCACTTTCTGTATCATTAAAATGAAGTTACCCACAAACACTTACTTCGCATTATGTTTGGCATGCACTAAGTGTAGTTTCCACTCAAGCTAAACCTACACACACATCAAGTAACTCGATCAGATTTTAATGATATTAAAGAATTCAGGAAGAAGTAAACTCATAGTATACTATCATTCCCCAAACATATGTCAGCTAAGGTTTATTATTAAAACAATGTACAAGAATGGACCCATTCTTTTATTTGTTTGTTCATTATGATTAATCAAGGTTAACCATGCCCATAGACTCAATTAGAAAATTAAATCTAACTGAATCAAAGGCTTTTGTGAATAAATTAGCAAGCTAATTTGTTGTATCAATTTTGACTAACTTGATCAAACCCTTTTTTGCAAAATCTTTGAGGAAATGGTATATTTTTTCAATATGCTTTGTTTTACTATGTTGCACAGGATTAGCCGTTATAAACATACGAGTAGAATTGTCAAAGTAAATTTGAATTTGAAGGAAATTGTAACCATAATCAAGTAATTGGTTTTGCAAGCAAAGGACTTGAGAGCAACGAGCTGAAGCATCTATGTACTCATCCTCAGTTGTAGATATAGATACATTTGTTTGCTTCTTGCACTACCATGAAACTAGTCGTGGTCCTATGAATTGACATCCACCAGTTGTGGATTTTCTGTTGCTGTTGCATCCACTATAGTCACTATCTGAGTATGAGTAGAGAGTGAAATCTCCATCTTTTGGATACCAAAGACCAAGTCTTGGTTTTCCTTTAAGATATCTAAAGATCCTTTTCATAGCATTTAGATGTGACTTTTTTGGATCTGATTGGTACTTAGCAAAAACACACACAACAAACATAATGTCAGGTATAATGGCAGTTAAATGCATAAGTGATCCTATCATTAATCTATAAAATCTTTGATCAATAGTTTTTCCTGTGGGATCAGGTTCTACTTTTTCAATATTTGATGTATGTATTTCTTTTGATTGATGAAAATCCCATATGTCTTCTGATGAACTTGCAGACCAAGAAAGAAAGTTAATTCTCCCATTGAATTCATCTAAAACTTTGATTTCATCAATTCTTCAAAGGTCACACACAATCTCTTGTTACTTGATCCAAATATAATGTCATCAACATAAATTTCAACAACTAATAGATCTTGATGTTCTTGTTTGAGAAAGAGAGTCTGATCAATAGTTCCCCTTTTGTATCCATGCTTGAGCAAGAAAGATGATAGTGTTTCATACCACTTCTTGGGTACTTGGTGCAGACCATACAAAGCTTTATCAAGTTTGTATACCCTGTGTGGATAGTGAGGATCTTCAAATCTAGGAGGCTGTGATACATAGACTTCTTCATCAATTTTCCCATATAGGAAGGCAGACGACATCCATTTGATAAATAGTGAACCTCTTATATGATGCATAAGCTAGAAATACCCTTATGGCTTCAATTCTTGCAACTGGTGCAAAAACTTCATCATAGTCTATTCCTTCTTCTGTGTGTCTCCTTATGCAATCAATCTATCTTTATTTCTTACAATTATACCTCTATCATCTAGTTTATTTTTGAAGAGCGCCATCTAGTTCCAATTGGATGTTGGCCTTTAGGTAAATCAACTAGAGTCAACACTTTTTGCTTTCTATATGTTGAAGCACTTCATGCATAGCTTCAATCCAGCTATTGTCTTTTAGAGCAGCTATGATGTTTGGAGGAACCACTTGTGATAAAAAACAAGTGAAAATATAGATGTTGGCAGTTCCACTTTGACTTCTTGTAGTTCTTTTGGCAGGATCTCCAATGATGTTGTTGACTGGATGAGTCTTATGGATTCTTGTTGATGGAGTTCGGTCAACTAGAATAGATTATTCTAAGTTATTCATATCTATTGTTGCAAACTAATCCAATCCAAATTGTGAATTTAGGAAGTAGTCAAAGTGTTCTTCTTCTGGATCATTGGGTATAGATTGGTCTGCCTCAGTTTGGACATCAGGAGACTGATTAATGTCTTCTATAAGAATTTCTCCTGAAATATTTTGTTCTTCTGTATGAGTTATAGCCACTTCTCCGAAAACATTTCGTTCATCCATAGGAGTTTCATGAACTTCTCCAGAAGTATTTTGTTCATCCGTAGGAGTTATATGAACTTCTCCTGATAAAATATGAGGAATTGAGGAATTATTTCAAATGTTTGTTGTATGTCCTTGAGAGGTTGATATAGTTACAGATACATTATGCATATCTCCGGATACATAGTGTACATCTGCTTATGAAAAGTCATTAGTTGTTGATGAAGTGTTTTTCCTTGGACGATTAGCAGATAATGATACTGCATTCAAATTTGGGGAACAAATGGATAGCATGTATCATCATATCTTGCATAATTCAAATAACCAGAGTTAAACGACTTTGTTAAAGCATCTATATCAAACAACCATGATGATCCTTTAACTGATTTAGTAAATACAGATTCATCAAAAGATAAATTAGGAGTTTCTTCCATAATATGGAATGTAGACCCTGTAAGATTTAGATGTTGAGGAATATCCAAAAAGATACCATGATAGGCCTTTTCTGAAAATTTTCCCATTGTTCTTTTATGTTTAAAATAGATACATGACACCCAAAAGCTCTAAGATATCCTCTATAGGGTTTTTTAAATAAAAGCACATAAGGTGTTTTGTTATGTTCTTTGACAATCAATGTTCTATTTTGAACATTGCATGCTGTATTCACCACCTCAGTCCAAAAGGTGATAGCAGTTTTGAATTAGCCAACATTGTTCTAGATGCTTCAATAAGTGTTCTGTTTCTTCTTTAAGCCACTCCATTCTGCTATGGAGTTCTTGGTGCACTGAATTGCCTTGCAATACCTTTATTCCTGCAAAAGAAATCCAAGTCAGAATTAACAAATTCAATACCATTCTAACTCCTGAAAATATTACATTTAAATCAAGTTGATTCTCAATCTTGATGACAAAGTCAATTAATGTTTCTGATGTTTCACTCTTTTGTTTTAAGAAAAAGACCCAAGTGAATCTAGTGAAATCATCAACTATCACCAGACAATATTGTATCTTTCTAATTCTCGTCACATTGTGCAAGACCGGTGAATGGTATGTACTTACAACACAAGAACACAATGAGGAGAGTTGATAAGCACACTTAACTGATCAAACAGTGGAACTAGTTAACCTCTTCTAATGATACTAAGAACATAAGTAAATATGACACAAAACAAGATAGCAAAACACACAAGGAGTTGGTTTTTCAAGATTGCAGTATATTGCTTTCTCAAGTTCTATTAAAATGTTATAAAGCATACTAGAATGTTACAAGTACTTGAGATACATCTACTACATCCTATAGCCGGACATACTTTGAAAGCGAACTAGATACAATTGACTAGACACAAACAAAATCAATTGAAGATTCAAAAGGCAGATTGCCTTTTGACTAGTGACTATGAGATGCCATAGCTCACATCTTAATATATTACAAAAAGGATAAAGTACATGAAGTAGAAAGTTATAAACTCAAGACCTCAATGTGTAGTTACTAAAAGCTTGGACTTTTCACCAACATATGTAAGTTGGTGACTTTACAGAGTTGCAGCTAAAAACGGTCCAGCTTTATGTAAAGTACATCAGATAAAGCATGTATTTTAAAAGTCATTGGAAGAAATCTATATGGTAGTGTTGGTTTCAGAAGGCCTTGTCTTTGAAACTTCGAAAGACTTCATCTTTGGCTTTGGAAGATAATGGTCTTGGCTTCAGAAGATTTCCACATGGAATATTTCTGTTATTGGTGTGAAACTTCCGAAGCATTCTTCTTCAGTACACTTGTGCATGCATGCATGAGACTTTGAGTGTTTAAGTTGCATCAGCCTTTACATTTAATCCTTACAAACTCCCCCTAGGCTGATGCTACCAAAACACTTTGAAGACTTCAGATATCGCTAGTCCTTATTATGATGATGACCATCCTTTTCTTCATGAGATGATTAGGATCACTCATACTCTCAAAGTGTCTTCTCATGTCAAAGAGATCATGCAGAGGAAGATTAAACATGTCTTGCCATGTGTAGAGATTCTCAATGCCTTGATCTCTAATGACAAGCCACCTTTCGGGATTTGTGGTGTATGTCCAGGACAGGATGGGTCTTCCTGATGCTAGCAGAGGTGTTTAAATGGGAGCTGATGGAGCATCCTATAGTTGCACATCCTAAGGATGTTCTAACTTATCCTGAGGTTCTAAAAAGGATGCTTCTTCCTTCTTCTTCTTCTTTGGCTTTGGTTTTGATGCCATCCTTTTTCTTCTATTTGTTCCTTTTAACTAAAAAGACTTTCCTGAAGCACTTGATAAATCTACTTTGTCTTTCTCAGTTGGGTCTTCCTCCCTTACAAGTTTAGAAGGAAAGGAAGTTTCACCCTGCTATGGATAAGAAGATGAACTTTGCTAAGTTTTAGCAGGAGGTTCAAGCTATGTTGTCTCAGGTTGTTCAACCATAAACTCCACTTCAGTGGAGCTTGACTTGGAGGGGAGTGTAAGTCTATTACCTCTCCTTTTTTGATCTTCTACTTGATTACCATAATAGCTCATTCATAGAGGATAGAGACATAGGGCCAAGCCTCCTTCCAGAGAATCCATACAACTTCAAGAAGCTCATCATCCCTACCTATCTATAGACTTCTTCAGATGATGGCACTTGACTTTGCAGCCTCTTCCCTTAGCTTACTTTTGCTGATCTTTCTTTTTTTCACTCTCTCAAGTTCAAGCTGATTGAGGTACTCAATCTCAATATAGTCATAGGATAAGGGAAGAAGTGCAGCAACCTGATAGAGACCTGTGGCACTCAGGTAGTTGATCATTTTGATCATATATTCTTCTTTGTCTACCTGAGGTTCTTGTTGAACCACCTCCTCTTATACAGGAATTTCTTGAACTGGGGAGAGAGTAGGCACATGCTTGTATAGTCTTTTCTTTCTTCTTTCTTCTTTGATTTGAATCAGTAACTCTGCATCTTTTGCCTTCTTTCTCTCCTTTGACACTTCAATGTCAACCATTTATTTAATTCATCTAAGGGGAGAGAAATGACATTATCAATGTCATAGTTCCTGGTCTGCAAGTAGTTGATCTTGACTGCACTCAACTCATCATCCTTAGTGTTTGGCTCGGGGGCAATCCTGATAGCAGTTTCCATGAGTCTTGCAGTCTTAGTAGAGGAACTTTCTCCCTCAGCTTCCTTTTCCTCTTTCTCTCTCCTCCTCCTTAATCTCCCCATAAGTCATTTTTCTTTTCCCTTTGTGGCTCACAGACCTTTGTGACTCAAGGTGGAGAGAGCTTTGCCTTCATTGCTTTGTGTGGCTTCCAAGCTCTAGCCAGAGAGAGGTTGAGATGCACCTTCACCAGTAGGTGTCTCAAAGAGCGTATGAATCTCTGTAGCAGTTGATGATGAGACAGGACTCTCAAGTTCTGCCACTAGGCCTTCAGTCAAGGTTTCCCCTATGAAGCTAATCTTAGGGTCTGCCTCAATATCCAACTGACCGATGGCTTTGCCAAATTGCCTTAGTCTCCTTCTAAAGCTGAACTCTACAGTGATCCTGTCTTGGATTCTTTGAGCCATCTTTCCAGCTTGTCTTGATTGGCTTTGGTTGACAAGTGGCATGTTGACTAGATCCAGACTGTCATAGAAATTCATGGTCTGAAAATTGAAGACCTATTGCTGTCCTTGAAATCTAAGAATGATAAGGGCTCTTTTGTTTTCATCATACATCCACCCAATAATGTGATTTGAAGTTGGTGGAGATGACATTGCCCTTGGTATTCCTTCCATAAACAGACTCTGAATGTAGGAGTCTATGAAGTCAACATCAATGTGAAGTTGAGGAAGTTGTTGAATATGCAAAATTGCAAGTGAGGATGGTGAGTCCTCAATGTCCATACTCCCTGAAGAACTCCCAGTTCTGTAACTATATTGACTTTCTCCCCTTTTTTGGTAGCATCACCCTCTTGCATAGGTGAGCTAGGAGTTAGGTCAATCATACTCACAGGTTCTTGTGTTCCTGGTTGAGCTCCAATTAAAGGTCTCCTAGCTAGTTGTTCACTGAGATAAAAAATCTCAAGTTGTTAATCATTGACCCTGTTTTGCAAGGTAGTCACCTCATATTCAAGATGACTAACCTTGGATACTAAATACGTGCATGTGTGTGACAATTGTTGCACCTTTAGCCTCAGATTCCCTCATCTTCATCAGAAGAATCATTAGGACAAGATGATGGACCAAAGTCCTCTCTCTCATCACCAACTTCAGGTTTTTGGCTGCTAGATTTCCTTTGCTCACTGGAAGCCTTAGTTGAGGTGTCAATGGGCTGAGTTGCCATGGTTGAGGTCTTAATGATGGAATCACTTACAAAAGTGAGAGCCTCTTCCATATGGATATTCGGAACAGGTTCAAAACTATCCACCTCAGTAATGGGTGACTGATGTGGGCTCGACATAGGAGATTCAGGAGCACCCATCTCTCTTTGTGTAGTGGAAAAGAAGAGAGAATCATGGTACTCACTGAAACCTAAATCTTCATCAATATAGATGTCAAGGTTAGGAATGGATTGGTTTAAATCTAAAGGCTAGGGATGGTAGTTGTCCTCTAAAGGTTGTTCACTTCAGTGTTGAGACTCAGAGTTAAGGCTTAAGGCAGTTGGGCTAGTGAGCTCATCAGGCTAAACATGTGGAAACTCAGCATTGATCTTTGAAATAACAGGTCTGGTTTGCTCCACAGGGGAAGTGGGAGCTCCAGTATCCACTTCTTCCTGAATGGGTGAGTATATAGGGGCCGGCATAGACTCAATTGTTTGAGCAAGGGTTTGTTTGGATTTTCTTTGGTAGGTAAGGATGATTTGTTGCTATTGTGATGGTTGAGATGTAGAAGGTGTGGGTTTAACACTAGCTGGTGCTGCTAGGTTGTCGCCTTGAGCAATGAGCTCTAACATTTTTAGGACAAGGGTTGTTTCTACCTCGGAGAAGCGAACAATGGGCTTTCTCAAGATTTTAAAGATGTCGGGCTTCATTTGTCCTAGTTTAACAATATTACATGTTCCCCTTAACTGTGAGCCCAGTTCACTATTGGATCTAGAAAGGCTGGTGCAACCAAAACCAAGTCACTTAGAAGATATTGGTACAACAAATAAAGGACTTTCGAAGCCAAGTGTGGAACTTCTGAAGGAAAAAGGAGATCTTCCGAAGACAAAGTGTAAAGCTTACTTCCGAAGGAAAAGTTCCAACTTCCAAAGACAAAGAACTTATTTCTGAAGTTCATGACTTAGAAAGAAAGATCTGAAGTCAACTTCCAAAGTACAGAAGTCCTTAAGCCTCGGAAGTATAGAAGCCTCTTCTCAAGTATAGTGGGTTCGGAAGAACTTGTTCTTCCGAAGCCAACTTACCTTCGGAAAATACTGCTATTATCCAGTGGACATAAGTATGGCCTTCCTGACACTCCGCTGCAAATCTTTGAGATACTGCATGGCGTTTTCTCAAAAGCCATGCAGTTGACCATACTTTAATCCACTGTTTACCTTTTTATGTTAGTACCGTTGCCATCTTTAGTTGGTGACAAAAGGTAAGTCATGGACATGTCATGACTACCATATCTTAGATAATACTTTATCTAAGATACCTTAACTTTAGCATTGTAGTATATGCTTTAGTCTTAGGTTTCCAGCTGGTATCAAAGTATATCCGGCTGTAGGATCTAGTATATATAGTCTCTCATTGTAACTCATGTATCATGCTTGTAAGAGTCTTGTAATATATTCAGTTGAGAAATAATATATACAAGTGCCTTGAAAATTTATTTCTGTGTGTTCACTACTTATTATATTTTTATCAACCCTTGTGAAAGACTTTACTTCATCTGTACTGAGTGTTTGTATAAGCGAGTTTTAGAGAAATTCAAGTGTTTCTGTGACAAACCCGATCCTGCATTCACAGTTAAGAATGTATTGAAAATATATGGGGAACATGTACTATTCTAAGGAGTCGAAGTTTGCAAGCAAATTTTTATAAACAAACTGAGAGTAACTTAACTTAACTTCCTGAATAATCCTATGGACAATGAAGGATGCTTGTTTGACAAGCTACAGATAACCACATGGAGCAAGAATTTCCACTAGGATGAGACCTTCCCTTTCCTGAAGGTCTTTACAGAGAAGTCTCCCTCATAGCCCATCTGCTCAAAGGAGTGATTAATAGCTTCTTTGGGGAAGAACACCTCACCTTCATCATCCAGCAGAAGATGAGTATTGATGATGGCCGGAGTGATGAAGATTGTTCTCACCTCTATTGTGGCAGACAGTTCTTTCTCCCTATCCATAACGACCTCTTGGCAGGTCTTCCAAAAGTCAAGCAGATGATCCTTATAGAGTGTAGGATCAATGGTAAGGGAGGTAAGTAGTTGGATAGAGCTAAGAAATGGCAAACCTCTGAGAAATGTGGATCTTTCCTAGAGTGTAACAGAGCAACTTGGTTGTGTTGCCTATGTAACTGCATGGAGAAATCTTGGTTATTTCTATGGTTTAGGTTAGCCATTTTAAGAAAGCTTAGGGATGAAGAAAGATGAACAAAAGCAATTTCAAAGAGAATTTTGAGGTTTAGGTTTGGAGGAAAGATGATGATGAAAGAAAGAGGGGGAACCGTTAGGTTTATATGTGAAAAGGATTTAAGACAAAGTTAATGAAAGTGGATAAACTTTTAAATCTAGATGTCAATCCAACCTCTGAAAAAGTAGTTTGCTTTTGCTCAAAAAGTAGTTTTCTTGGAAGTCAAAAATCTTCCGGAGGTAAATTGTCTTTGGAAGAGTTTCCTAAGAGTTGTGAAAACTTTGCTTGGAAGAGAATCAAAACTTAAATGCTTTGTTCAGAAGAGCAAAGCTTTCGAGAGTTAATTTGCTTCAGAAGAAAATGGTCCTTGAAAACATATTAGTGCCTGAGACAAGTGTTATGCTTCGGAATATATTTCAGAAATTTCTTCCAAAGGTAAATTACTTAGACAGTTATTTGTTTTGAACGCATGAGTTTCTTCCAAAGGTGAAAGCGTATCTTCTGAAAGATCAAATTTTTTATCAAAATTCTAAGGAAAGTCCTCAAAAACTTTTTATCCAAAGAAAACAATAGATTATGAAGGTGATAAACTAGACAACTTAGGACACACAGATTTTAAGAAATAATATGAATTAGTTTTAAGAAAAACTTACTCTAAGTTAATCATCCCAATAGCTGATTTAAGATACTTAAATCTTTGTTTATCAAAAGCTTTTGTAAACAGATCAACATATTGTTCATTTGTGTTAACTTTGACTAGTTTAGTTACACCTTTTTCAAAGTTATATCTAATTAAATGATGCCTGATATTGATGTGTTTGTCCTTGACTGCGGCACTGGATTCTCTGTGATAGATATAGAATTGTTGCTGTCTACGTGAATGGAAGTCTCCTTGAAGTTTAATCTATAGTCAAGCATCGGATTTTGAATCCATAGCACTTGAGCACAACAGCTTGTAGCAGCAATGTATTCAGCTTCAGAAGTTGATGTAGAGACACATGATTGTTTCTTGCATTGCCACGAGACAACCCTTCCACCAAGAAACTGACATCCCTCAGATGTAGACATTGTAGTCATGTTGCAAACACCATAATCATTATCTGTATAAGCATAAAGATTGATGTCCAAATTCTTAGGATACCCGAGACCAAGTGTTGAAGCACCTTTGAGGTATCTTAGAGTCCTTTTGACAGTGATAAGGTGAGACATCTTAGGTTGGCTTGATATCTTGCACAAATACATGTAGCAAATATGATATCAGGCCTGCTAGCTATAAGATACATAAGAGACCCAATCATAGCCCTGTAAAGTTGTTCATCCACACACTCCCCTCAAGATTAAGTCTAAAGGAGTGGTTTCTTGCTATGGGTGTCTAAGTAATCTTACAATAAGTCATGTTGAATCTTTTGCGTATGTCTTGATCATACTTTGGCTGACTAATGAAGATGCCATCTTCAACTTGCTTCACTTGAATTCCCAGAAAGAAATTGAGTTCCCCCATGGCACTCATTTCAAATCTATCCTTCATTAGCTTCTAAAAGTCTTTGTAGAGCTTTGGATTAGTTGAACCAAAGAGATGTCATCTACATACACTTGAACTAGCATTAGGTCACTTCCCTGTCCTTTGATGAAGAGAGTTCCATCTATAGTACCCCTTCTGTATCCATGCTTGCAGAGATACTGAGATAGAGTCTAAACCACTTCCTTGGTGCCTGATGCAGCCCATAAAGAGCTTTGTCAAGCTTGCAAACATAATTAGGATGATCAAGATCTACAAAACCAGGTGGTAGTTTGACATACACCTCTTCATCAATCACCCAATAAAGAAAAGCATACTTTACATCAAGTTGATAGGCCTTGAAGTTCTTGTATGCAACAAATGCCAAGAATATCCTAACAACTTCCAGTCTTGATACAGGAGCAAAGACATTAGTGTAGTCAATTCTCTCAACAAATCCTAAAAACATCTCACAAGATTTGTTAAAACTATTGGTAACTAAATCAAGATCAAATAGCTAATCAGGACCAGAACCAGTCACACAGGGTGTGTGTTCATTGAAAGTCACATTGGCTGACTCCTCCACAATTCTAGTTCTTAGATTGTATACTCTATAAGCCTTAGCTTGGGAAGAGTATCCAAGAAAATGTCCATCATCTGATATCTCAGCGAATTTGGTTATATGATCTTTGGTATTCAAGATGGTGCAAGGACCTCCAAATGACCTGAGAAAACCAATGAAAGGTTTCCTCTTATGCCAAAGTTCATAAGGAGTCTTGCCATGAGTCTTAACTACTAAAACTCTGTTCTGCACATAGCAAGCAGTGTTGATTGCCTCTGCCCAGAAGGTGATAGGCAGCTTAGAGTCAGACAACATGGTTCTTGCAGCTTCATTCAATGTCCTGTTTCCCCTCTCAGCAACACCATTTTCCTAAGGAGTCCTAGGAGCACTATATTATCTTGTAACACCTTTTTCATCACAAAATGTATCAACTATTTGATTTTGAATTCAGTTCCCTGATCACATGTTATGATTTTGACCTTGTGATCACATTAATTCTTAATCATTATTAAGAAATTATTCATAATCTCAGGAGTCTCATCCTTAGTTCTAAGGAAGAAAACCCAAGTGAATTTTGTAAAGTCATCTGTGATCACTAAATAGTAAAAGGTCCTTCCTAAACTCATTACACTGGTATGGCGAAAGAGATCCATATGTAACAAGTGTAGGGCTGTAGTGATGCAGTTTATTTCCTTAGGCTTATGAGATACCTTGTGTTGCTTCCCTTTCAAGCATGCAACACAATGATCATCACTTGTAAACACTTCTTTGGCATTTTAGTTACAAATCATTATTAATCAGTTTATTCATGTTCATAAAGTTTACATGACATATTCTTTTAGGCCATAGAAAAGACGCATCACTATTGGCTTTAGATAGAAAGCATGAAACTTTTCCAAAAGGAGAGGTTTCTTGCAAGTCCATCTTGTACATGTTCCCTTTCATGGGGGCTCTAAGCAGAATATGCTCATGAGAAATGACCACCCGGGCCGGAACACAATGCACTCATGCTGAGTAAAGAGAATGTTATGACTCTGATCACAAAATTGGGATACACTAAAAAGATTGTACCCAAGCTCCTTGACAAAGTTTACCTTTTCAATGCTGAGCTTACCATTTGTGACCTTGCCCCTTTCAGAAATGTAACCACCTTCATCTCCTCCAAAAGCAACTAGCCCTTCTTGAATCCTTTCAAAATACTGGAGTAGTAACCGATTCCCTATCACGTGCCTGGAACAGCTACTGTCAATGATCTAGACATTCATGTTTGTCTTGAGTTGTCCCTGCACAGAGAAAATGATTAGTTACATTTGGAAACCCAAGCCTTACTTATCTTGGGCTCACTAAGAGAAACAAAAGGTAATGCAACAGTAATAGATCATATAGTTATGCTATGAGAATCATGAGTTGTTGTTGATGTAGAACATCTAGTCAGTTGGTCTTTCGTTGACTTCCATACCACCTTTGGAAGTTTGGACTTGGACTTCAACACTTCGGAAGCTTTTGAGACTTCAAAAGCTTTTATGACTGTACATTTAGAAGATTCTACAAGCACTACTGCAGACTTTAGTGCTTCAGAAGTATTCCTTCCTTCGCAAACCAAATTTTCTTCCAAAGGTAATTTTCCACTTGCCTTCTTCTTAGTTTTGGAGCTTTCGAAGGAAATAGATTTTCCTTCCGAAGCTTGAATCTTCTTGGACCTCTTGGAAGTCCTTGTCTTGGTCATGTGAAGAGTACCTTTAGGATTGTACAGACAATCCTTAGCAAGATGAGCAGTACTTTCACACATGACACACTCCATTTTCTTCTTCCTAAGAGCCTTCTGCTGAGAACAAGACTGACTTTGATCACATCCCTTCTCCACCTTCATCTTTGCAGATGTTGTGATAGTCCTTTTGGGTTGAGGACTATTCTTGGAGTTGGATGGTCCAGGTTGTGTATCAGTGGTACACAATAGATTAGCCTCTTCTTGGTGCTTAGATGATTTGAACATGAACCAGAACTCTTAGCAGAAGAGTTTTGATTGATGTCTTCAGTCTTCACTACTTCAAACCCTGTAGAGATAAAAATTGTTTCTTCTTAGAGTCAAAAGTAGCCTTGATCTCTTGAGCCTTCCTACCTTTTCTTTTGCTCTTTCTGATCAAGTTCTTTCTCATTGAGTTGGTCATCACAGTCTTCTTCTTCTCCTCAGAAGGATAGTAGCCTTCTTAGAATCCTCCTGTTCACTCTTCTCAGAAGAATTCTTCACTATCACTTCTTTATCCTCTTCACTGAAAGGGTCTATGAAAGGAAGTTCATCTTCACAAGTTCCACACCTAGGTGATCTTACAGACAAGATTGTGTGTGGAGGAGCTATCTCATTAGATCCTAGCCCTTCCTTGTTTTGATAACACATCTTGTTTTGTAGGGATGAGGATATCATGTCTTGAAGGTCTCTTCTTCAAGAACACACTTTTCTGCCCTGGCTTTGCTGATCACAAGCTCAGCTTGGCACTGAGTCGGCTTAGTTATGAGATTCTTGATCTGAGTCATAAAATTTGTATGCTCATGTTTTAGAACTGAATAGTTTTCTCTAAGTCCTCTATCTTCAATTATAATCATTTTCAGACTTTCTAAAATCAGCTTTTAAGATGTTTAAAGACTCAAGATCAGATCTTATTTCTAAGTTCTAGGACCTGTATCTGTTAACTTTAGCAATGCATTCAGGGGTAGAGAAATGTTCCAATGCCTTGGCTTCATCATGATCGGCCATCTGTGTTTGGTTTGGAGAAGCATCTTCCACCTGAAAGCTCCAGTCAAAGCCTCCTTCTTCAACAGCAACTACAGCCTGCTGCTTTGACTTCTCATTCTGGGTAGCCTTGTCAGTGTACTTGGTCTGGATTGTGCTTGGCCACTATTTGTTCTTTGTGCCTTACACTCCCTAGCAAAGTGGCCCATCAAGTTACAGTTGTAACACTTGACTTTGCTTTTATCCAGTCCAAACTTTCCACTGGTTGCATTGCTGGTGAACTTCCTAATAGTACGCTTATAGAACTTCTTGGCTCTGTGAGTGAGAAGAGCCATCTGTTGGACTATTTCCATGTACTCCAGATCATCTGGACGTATGCAGTCCATGTCTTCAAGGGTGAAAAGAGAGTTTCCACAACTTTCATCAGAAGACACAAAGGCTTGAGAAGAACTTGTCTCTTGGAATGGGCATTCATGAGTATAGTTCTCCCTTGGTGTCTAAGGGAAGGTGATGAAAGGACCCTTTTGTAAGCTGTCAGGGTAGCATAAGAGATGATGTTGGGGTTCTATGCTATCCCTTTCAACCACATGAAGGGTTGAACCTATTTGATCGTTGTAGTTTCCAGATAAACCTTGCATGTTCATCTACATCTGGTAGCCACTGAGAATCCCCTATAACTCAGTCAGAGTGAGAGTTTTCAGGTTCTCAGTTCTCTTCATAACCACATAGTAGTGTGTCCACTACCTAGGAAGTGAGGACATGAACTTCCTTACAATGTCTCTATTTTCAAGAGCAACTCTTCCATCCACAAGGGTATCCACAATCTGAACATACCTAAAGTATTATTGAGTCATGGTTTCACCTGCTTTAAAGGTGAAATTTTCGAACAACTACTTCAGGAGTTCTTTCTTGTTCTCATTGGCTTCAAAGGAACCCTCATACATCAGTTTCAATGCATCCCACAACTGCTTAGTTGTTATGCATTTCTTGAAACCTCTATACACAGAGTTTGGAAGAGTAGTCTGAAGGGCTGTCATAGCTTTCTAATAAATCTCTACTCTCTTTCTATCTTCATCTGAGTAGTTAACCATAGCCTTGGGGATCATACCACCACCAGTAGCAGAGGGGGTGCTTGGTATGTAAGGTCCATTTTCAACAGAGTCCCACATTCTTGAATCTAGAGACCTTATAAAACCTTCCATTCTTTGGCACCAGGTGTCAAAGTCATCAAGAGTGATCAGTGGGGACTTGTTCATGGTTCCAGTTTCCATATCAGTTTTGGAAATGGCTTCCATTTTAAAAGTTAAGTAATTTGTGTGTGTGAGGGATTTAAAGATGGTGAAATCTTATATCGAGAGCCTGGAAGCACTGATACCAAATGCAGGACCGGTGAAGGGTGGTCACTTACAACGCAACAACACAAAGAGGAGATTAACTTGACTAGTCAAACAGTGAGAATGGATTAACCACAATAGATGATACTAAGAACACAAGTAACTAAGAGACAGAACAAGATATCAAGACACACAAGGAAATGGTTTTAAAGATTGCAGTATATTGCCTTCTAAAGTTCTATTACATGTGTTACAAAGCATAAAGGAAATTTACAAGTACCTGAGATACATATAATACATCCTACAGCTGGCCATACTTTGAAGGCTAGCTGGATACAATTAACTAGACACAAAACAAAATTAATTGTAAAGTCAAAAGGCAGATTGTCTTTTGACTTGTGAATATGACATGCCATAGCTCACATCCTAATCTATTACAAAAAGGATAAAAGTACATGAAGTAGAAAGTTACAGACTCAAGACCTCAATGTACAATTACTAAAAGCATGGACCTTTTCACCAGCTCATGTAAGTTGGTGACTTTACAGAGTTGCAGCGGAAAGGGGGTCCAACTTTATGTAAAGTACATCAGATAAAACATGTATACTAAAAGTCTCTTCAAGAAATCTGTCTTCAAGTGTTGGCTTCAGAAGACTTTGCCTTTGATGCTTTGGAAGACATCATCTTTGGCTTTGGAAGATATTGTTCTTGGCTTCGAATGATTTCACACTTGAATATTTCTGTTGCATGAGTGAAATTTCCAAAGAATTATTCTTCAATGTACTTGTGCATGCATACAGGAGACTTTAAGTGTTTGAGTTGCATCAGTCTCTTCATATAATCTCTACACCTTTTGATTAGTGACTATGACATACCATAGCTCACATTCTAATATATTACAAAACAGGATAAAAGTACATAAAGTAGAAACTACAAACTCAAGACCTCAATGTACAGTTACCAAAAGCATGGACCTTTCACCAACTCATGTGGGGTTGGTGTCTAATCAAAGTTGCTTCAGAAAGGTGGTCCAACTTTATCGAAAAGGTACATTAGATATTAGCATGTGTTCAAAAGTCTTTGGATGAAATCTATCTTCAAGAATTGGTTTTGGAAGACTTTGTCTTTGAAGCTTTAGAAGACTTCATGTTTGGCTTTTGAAGATATTTGTCTTGGCTTTGGAAGATTTCACACTTAGAATGTTTTCTAAGGAAAAGTGTGAAACTTCCGAAGCATTCTACTTCAGTAACTTGTGCATGCATGCAGGAGAGACTTTAGATGTTTTGGGTTGCTTCAGCCTTATATGAAACCTTACAAACATATTAAGGAGATATAACAGTATCAGGGGATATAATAAAATAGATCTATCAAACATAAATCGTATCACAATAGGAAATGCCTTTAGCTAAAAAGTCACGTAACATAACATAGTAACAAAACATAAGGATGAAAGTATTGATCTGCCCAAGATTGATATTAAATTGATGTGGCTAGTGTAATATGATCCAAGTCGGGTCATACCCAATAACAAGCCAAACAAACACCAAAAGGTAATTTATTTGTTGATAAGATCACACAAATAAATAATGACACCAATTTAGAAAATTGGATTTTCTAAATTATTGCTTTTGTAGATGAACATCATTATATAGATAATTTGTTCATAAAAGATTATTTGTACATTATTTAAATTAGTTAAGCAATGGCAAATAATAGTGTGTGTTAGTGATATAAAATTAAAATGGTTTTAATTTTATAAAACAAGGGATGTGATTGTATATTTTTTTTATAAAATTTGAATTGAGAGGGAAACAAAAGGGGGCATTTTCGGCCGCCCCTTTTGGTCTTGGATGCTCCAATTTTATTAGTTCCAAGACATGCAAGTCTTGGACACTTGAACACTCATTCATTCTATCACATCCAAGAACACACACAACCAAAGCTCTCTCTCTACTCTCTCCTCTAATCTCACGGTTTAGGCAGAAAAGGAAGGAGATTTTTCAGCCAACAAAAGTGTTTTGTAGCTGGAAATTGGTGTCAAAGATCCTAGCATTCAAGGTGATTTGTTGGGAGGCTTGGGGTATGCTATCTTGAGAACTTCTACCTTGAAGTTTAGCCACAAGAACACCTCCTTTTCATCTCTTTAATTTCGGTTCTCTGCAGCTATAAAGGTTGTGGTTCTTTCATTTTATGTTTCTTTCATTGTATGTATTTTGTATAATGATCCATGGCTTTGGGATTCATATTAAATGGGTTTAATAATCATCTTATTAACATGTTTTAAATCTTATATCCGCTGCATTTTTCATATAAATAAGGTTATATGAACTTTGATAAACTTGTTTAAACCCCAACAAATGGCATCAAGAGCCACTTATACATATGCATACATGTTTCTCATTACTAGCTCACGGTTTTGTGTTGCTTGACACACAAAAATCCGTGAGTTAGGGTCTGCTTTTTGCCCCTTTTTGGTGTTTTAAAAATGCTACTTTATGCATATTAGGATCTTTACAACTCTAGATTATTATATGATTGTTTATGTGTTCTAAACCCATTTGTTCTTGGTTTATGTTGGCCAAAAACATGGGCCACAAGGGGCTGGAAATTCGATTTCTTATGTATGTTTGCTCATGTTGTTGATTATGCATAACAAAGTCTAGACCATTTGGTTTGAATGATTGGTTGTCATGTTATATTCATTTGGGCATGTAATATTTATTTTATTTCAAGTCTTGTTTTGTAATCTATTCATTCATATGGTTTGTAATAAAAATAGATTAGGAGTCTATCTTTACTAGAAAAATGTATTAGGATACATATTTTGTAAGGATGTTCAAGATCAAGACTTGAAGAAAAGATGGACAAAGAGGATGCTTGAAGATGTGGATTCAAGTGGGAGTTCCTTTTGTCAACCATGTGTCATGTTCTTAACCCTTAGGACAAGACCTTTTGACACACTTGTTTTGGCTAAACAAGTGTGCTCAACTTAGTATACTTTGTTATGCATATATGATTTATTTGGTTATGCTTGGTTGAATGCTTATGATGTTGTTTTGTTTTGGATATTTGGATGTCATTAACAAACCACCAACTAGAACAAACTATTACAAGAAATTGGTTCTCAAATCATTAAGCTAAATAGAATGGGTCTATAAAAGGAGTTATTGGTTTGCAAAATAAAATGGGTTTTATTTAAAAGAACCAAATGGAAACCATATGGTTGAATGCATACATCATATACTACATGGGCTTTTCTAAAACAAGAATTGTGAAATTACAAATCCCTTTTGAGAAACAAGTTAAACACCATCCTTTTACACAACACTTAGGTTACTTGCAAACTCTTAGTGGGATAAAGGTCACCTAACCACTTTGAGGGAACTTGGAACTTGAGGTGATAATGCCATGTTTGTGGGATAAAGGTCACCTAACCACTTATGTGGTGAACTCACACGTGTGTGTAAGTAGGGCGACTTGATTTATAAAATATATTGAATGGATCACCTAAAATGTGTTTTATGAAAGGTGTTGATGGGGTAAACATGCCGTTATAAACATAAGATGTTCAAACGATCCCATACCATTAGAAGTTGCAATGGGTTTCAATTGTCATATAGACTACCTTGTTTATTTAATAATGGGATAAAGGTCACCTAACCAATATTTAAATATAACGTTGGATTCTAAAATTTTTAATAGTCTATGAGACGTAAAGGGTATTAATAATTGAAATATATAATTATATCAACGATTACTAAAATGAAACTTTGTAAAATCTTGTAGATGGCCGACCACACCACGCTAATAACGATGTACCAAACCAAAACAACCAATCTCTTAGGGCGATCCTTCAAAGGGATCGTCTAACACCTAACAACTTCATGGATTGGTACCGCAACTTGAGAATTGTTCTCAAGCAAGAAAAGCGGGCCTACATTCTTGATGATCCCATCCCCGATGAACCTAACGAGGAGGATGTGGAGGCCTATAATGATTGGGTTAAATATGTGGAAGACTCCGTCCAAGTCTCTTGCTTAATGTTAGCAAGTATGACACCCGAACTCCAAAAGGAGTATGAGCTCCATGGAGCCTATGACATGATCACTCAGTTGTGGGAAACGTTCCAACAACAAGCTAGAGTGGAGCGCTTCGAAACGGTTCGAGCACTTCATGCATGTCGGATGGAAGAATCCCAATCAGTTTCATCTTATGTTCTTAAGATGAAAAGCCACATCGACCGCCTTCAAAGGCTAAATTGTCCTGTCTCAAAGGAGTTGGCCACAGATTTGATCCTTAATGGCCTATCTAAAAGGTTTGAGGCATTCGTCATGAATTACAACATGAACGGATGGGACAAGAGCATAATGAACTTCATTCGATGCTCAAATCAGCTGAGGCGGAAATGGGAAAAAGGGTTTTACCCGTTCTCACCATTAATGAAGGTGGGAGAAAGAAGAGGTCTCTACCCCCTCCTAAGGCAAATGTTGCCAAAGGAAAGGGGCACGTTGGAAGAAAGGGGAAGATGGTTGTTAGGGCGGAACCTCCGAAGCCAAGGAGATGAAGCAAAAGGTTGCTGCAAACGACCCATGCTTCAAATGTGGTGAGATAGGGCATTGGATGTGAAATTGTCCAGTCTATCTCAAAGAGTTAAGAGAAAAGAGGGATGCAGGGCAAACCTCTGGTATAATTTACATGATACATGTTGAGCTAAATGTTATTCTTCTAACACATGGGTATTAGATACCGGATGTGGAACTCACATTTGCAATTTATTGCAGGGGTTCAAAAGAAATGAGCATTATGCAAAAGGGGAAATAAGTCTATTCATAGGCAATGGTGCTAAGGTTCACGTTGAAGCCCGAGGAGACTACATTTTGAAGCTTCCAAGTGGTTTGGAAGTCATTTTATATAATGTATTGTATGGTCCTAGTTTGACTAGGAACATAATTTCTGTTTCCCGTTTAAGACAATATGATTATGATTTCAAGTTTGTGACAATGATATCATGTTTCTTTAATCATGTATTTTATTTTAAAGTTATACCTTGTAATGGTATTTATGAATTGCTTCATGAAAACATAACATATGATAGCTCCATGTACCAAGCAACCACCAAAAGACTCAAATTAGATTGAATGATACCTACTTTGGCATTGTCGCCTTGGTCATATAAACAAGAACGTATACAAACACTTTGTTAGGAACTCAGTCTCTTGGTTTAATCGATTGAACAGATATAGCAGCAGAATAGCTCAGAATTAGACAAATTCAAGCAAGAACATTCCATATAAAACGATAAAAGAATTTTGTTATAGAGAGAGAAATATCCGACAAAAGGAATATTGCATTAAGATTGTCAGCCTCAAAGGCACGATTACAGGTGAGTCCTCCTCCTTATAAAGGAAAGAGTGACATAGGCTGATGTCACTTGAAAGTGACATGTAACCGTTTGATAACTACTGATGTTAACAACTACTGAAGATGTCAACAACTGACATCTTCTTACAAATGTTCCTAAGTGTTAAACATCTTATTTACAACGACTGAAAAACATAAAACTACTGATACTACAACAACTGAAGAACAACCTCTTTAGTTGTTTACAAGTACTGAAAAGAAAAGTAAACAAACTACTGAAAGGAAAAGAAAACTACTGAAGAAGAAAAACCATCACAACAACTGAAGAAGCCCTCTTCAGCTGTTGTCATCAGCTGTTAGCAACAGCTGATGTCTTCAGTACTTGAACATCAGACTTTGTCTTTCAGCTGTGATCTTCAGTCTTTGTCTTCAGTACTTGTTGAAGTCTTCGGACTTTAGATCTTCAGCTGTTGTCTCAGTCTTTGTCTTCAGTACTTCAGACGTACTTCAGCAGTTGTATTCTTCAGACTTTGTAGAACAGCTGATCAGGTCTTCTTCAGCTGTTGTGATGTCCCGTGGGACTTAGAGGTTTCTCTGATCAGGCTCATTGGTTCTTTTGGTCCAACAAACTCCCCCTGAACCAATGCAGCCAAAACCTCTAAGTTATTGACGAGTCACAATTATTGGCAGATAGAGTATTGGTCTTTTTATCCTCTTGATCAGATGAGAAGTGACCCTTTTTCAGCACCGGCCTAGGAAGAAGTCTCTGATGATCTGTTTGGCATGATATGGTTGGGAGCTCTGTATTGGGGACTTGGACACCGAGCTGTTACCCCAACCATGAGATCTACTTCCCGTGTATCAGCCTATATGATTCCCTGGTGTAAGCCCTTAGAAACATGATCTGCTCATCCATTGTCAGCACCTCGGGCACACCATCAAATAATCCTTCTCGGCCATACACTTCAGATATGTACTTGGCCTGTTTTCCATTCTTGAGCTCAACCGTGGTTATTTGTCTATAAGCAAACTCATCTGGATGAGTCCCTTCTAAGAGCAGGTTGAGCTCTTCTTGTTTGAAGTTTTCAAGTCTTTTGTAAACCAATCCTTCTTTATGATTTTGTTTTCCAACATCTTTTGAGGTGGTGTTTGGCTTCATAGGCTTTCTTGAACTCTTCAACAATTTCCCAAGGGGACACTACAAGAACCACAGTGATGTCTTCGTCGACAACTCTCTTCACTTGGCCCTTGTATTTTGAAGAAATTTCTTTCTTGACAATCCGGTGTGCCACCCTAGGATCAGGCCATATCCTTACTTTTTCCTTTGGTATTGAAAGGTATTAGCAAGGGTGTACATCTTAATACTTCTTTCTTCATGCTAATCATTGAAGAGGATGTGGCATATGCTTTGTCAATGCCTTTCAGCATTTCCTCATCATGTCTTTGCATCTGTTCCTCTCAATCTTTATCATCACATCATGCATTTGAGAAGCAGGAGTGATGGACATTGGTTTAGCCTGAGGCAAAGTAATAACTGCAGAGAGTGGCAGTCTGTCTTCATCCTCCTCTTCATCTTCATCAGGCCTCAGTACCTTTCTTTTTTTTGTCTAGGTACATCACTGGCAGTGGGTTTTGAGGGTAAAGGATTTGGTTTTGTGGGTTGGATGGTTGGTTTAGAGGGTAAAGGGGTTGTTTTAGTGGGTTGTGGAGGTAGTGATTTTGAGGATAGAGGCTTTTCAGACTGTTTTAGCATTTTGGCTGTAAGGGAGGCTTTAGTAAATTTTGTCAGTTCTTTTCGGTTCCCAACCCCAGCTTCATTCAATGCCTCAATCACTAAACCTTTGGAGTATGCTTCAGACGAACAAATCTTGGTGGTTATAGCCAAGATGTTGTCCCTGGTCCAGGCCCTTATTTCAATCAGAGATCTTCCAAGTATTTGGCTATAAATCTAATCATTATCTCCAGCCTTTCTTTCTAAGGCATCATAGCTAGCCCATCTTGAGTTGATCTCCTCTGTCTCCAACCTTCTGATCTCGGAGTCTAGTTGTTGGATGTCAAAACCCTGCCTATATAACTGTTCAATGATTTTATCCATTGAACGGTTATGGTTGGCATCAGCTTCTTTCACCATATCATTCAGCTCCTTCTCCTTCTCAGACTCTCCTTTTCTCTTTTGATATGTGACATGAAAGTCTTTTTGACTTTCATTCACTTCAGCTCCCTTCCCACTCTCCTTCTCCTTCTCATTCAAACTCAGTCTCCTCCACACTTAAAACAGCCAACTCCTTCTCATATACCTTCTGATTTTCTCTTCTCCATCTGTCCTCTTCCTTTTTTTTAACTGACTGACTCTCCCCCTTTTTGGTTGCATTGGGGGCAAGGGTTTGAGCAGTAGAAGGGATTTAGTCACCAACTCCTCCACCAGGGGTTGTATTATTGTAGGAAGCCTCTCATCAATGCTTTGATCACTATATCTGTGATCATGGGAGTGATGAGAGGTAGGGATTTTTGAAGGTTAGCAACTGATTGATCAGGATGGTTCTGTTCCTGAGAATCAGTGCCGAAAGCAGAGGCTAGTGGCTTGGAAGTATGTATTGGCTCAGTGTGTAGGGGACCTTCAGAAGAAGGTGCCATCTGTGGGTGTATTGTGGTGGCAGATGGACTTGCAAACTGAGACATCTTGGCCAGCAGCTCTTGAGTCTGCTAACCTCATCCTCTAGGATGGTGTTTTGAGCAACTACATCATAAGAAGCTCAGGTCATCATCAGTTGATACTGAATCACATGACCTCCTGACAGAGTCAGGATTAACATGCCTTGAGTGTAGATCAATTATAGCATGTGCCCTTGTTCTCGGTTCTGGGGACTTCCACCCTCAGGACTATGTCCTTCATCAGCTGTTGCCACTGGTGAGGTCTTAGAGATGTTACCAACTGCACCCTGGTCATTTGCTGAGTCAGAGGCAGTGGCAGCCTCACCAGAAGTTCGCACCTCCTTATACACTAGAAGATGGAACATGATAACCCTGTGCTGTGGGTTGACAGAAGCATTGTGATCCTCCCCCTCAGGTGTTGAGGTTATCCCAGTAGTAATTGGTGTCTGGGTGGGGGGTGAGGAATGCAACTGCGTCAGCACTTTTGCAACAATTATTGTAGGGCTTTGAGGGGCGGTTGCATCAGGAGAGGGTGTGGAAGCAGTGTGCACCCGGGACAAGTGGTGCTCTTCAATGGTAATCCCCTCAAGTGAGGAGGATCCCAGCAGTGTGGCTTCCCTTTGATTGGTTGCATCAGGTTCCTTTTGAGAGGAAACCTGAGCGGCGTTGGTTGGTGGAGTCATAGTCTCTACTGGGGGGTTATTTCCAGTCGAGATAACCTGCTTTGGTGCGGCAGGAGCATCCACAGGGGACTCAACTCCCTGAGTAGCTTTCTTAGGCTTCTTCTTTGTGGGTTTGGAGGGGACTTGGATATGGAAGTGGAGGCTGTGGGTTCCAGCTGCGTGGTTTGAGCAGCTTGGCAGCCTGTTTGAGAGTTTGGTCAGTGTGTTGTCGGAGTATACCTCCGGCAATACAGCCAAAGTAGGGACTCCCAGACCAACTAGTCCCTCAGCATGAAGCTGATTCTCTATTATAGCCATTATAAACCGAGGATATATGATACCAACGGTTAGAAAGTGGTTTTGTGGCCATATCCTTGATTTCAAGAAAAATTATTTCAGAAAAGTTTAGTGGTTCTTGTTCAAGGATAGAGAACAGTACCTGTTGCCATCTGGAAGACAGTTGATCCCAAGAAGAAGTCTTCGGGGCCAGGCAAACATTACCATATGAAATATCAAGCGTTTAGCATCTGGAAAATGTTTCTTCAGGATTGTCGAAGCACTAAGATCGCATTGATATCCATGTTGTCGAAATGAAAGATCAAGTTGGCGCTTAGGATATCAACAGGGTAGGCAGCATCATCTAACAGTAATGTCTGGCGGATGGTAGCAGTAGAGATGACCACCGTATGAGAGTTGATGGACGAATGGATAGATTCTCCATTAACAGTCGCATTCGTCCAAAACTGATGTAGCGAATCGGCATAAATGATTGGATTTAAGAGGAAAGCCGTTTTCAGTGGTGATTGGACCATAAGATCTATAGCATTATCGAATTTGGTCCAGAAGGGCGATTTAGTGAGGTACGCAACACAGTTGTGTCGAGGCTTGAGTTGCATGGTCGCCATTAATGAAGGTGAAAGGTATTCAGAGCTTTTGAAATTTTAGGTCGTGAAAGAATGAAAAACTCTGAAAGAGGGATCAGGTATATATAGGGTACGGGTTATGAAACGACTGAAGGTTTTGGTGTTAGTCATCAGTATTTGAAACAACTGATGACGTGGTATTAACTTTCAGAGGTTTGAAACGACTGATGGTATTGGTGTGGTCAGCAGTTATAAAACAACTGAAGACATGGTGTTTACAATCAGACGTTGAAACAACTGAAGTCTCTGATTTAGGCATCAGTAGTTTTAAAAACTACTGAAGACAAGTTGGACTTCAGATGTTGAAACAACTGAGGACTTGGTATTAGTTATCAGTAGTTGTGAAACTACTGAAGACATGGTATTGCCATCAGTTGTTGTAAACAACTGAAGACTTGGTGTTAGTCATTAGTAGTTGTGAAACTACTGAAGACATGGTATTGCTTCAGTTGTTTATGAAGAAACAGCAGTTTGTGAACTACTGAAGAGAGATTACTCATCAGTAGTTGTCGTCAATTCATAGCCTTTCAGCTGTTTCATACTGTCCTCAACACTTACTCATCAGCCTTTTTGCTGTTTTCAGTTGTTTCATAGGACATCATACTACTTATCTGTTTCTACTGATTTCAGTAGTTGTAACTACATCAGTAGTTTAGAACAGATAAAGTATAGTACTTAAAGCATTTAGCCTTCAGTAGATAAAAACTACTGAGGGTAAAATAACTCATCAGTACTTATATGTGACATGGTTACCAATGATCATCATTAATTACTGAGATCATCAGCAGTTGTCACTTATTCTAGCTGCAGCATACCAAGCCTTAACACCAGGTTGTGGAAAGTTGAACTATCCAAAGGCTTAGTAAAAATGTCTGCAAGCTCATCAGCACTAGGCACAAACATAGGATTAATTAGACCCTTTTCAAAACAATCTTATAAAATGATGTCTAATTTCTATATGTTTGGTCCTAGAGTGCTGGACTGGATTTTTGACAATGCAAAGAGCTGAAGCACTATCCATTATAATGGAGTCTTATCTCTGTAATGCCATAATCCAAAAGTTGATTCTGAAGCCAGAGTATTGGGATGTACAACTTGCAGCAGCAATGTACTCGGCTTCAGCAGTGGATGTAGCAACAGATGTTTGTTTCTTACTCTGCCAAGAAATCAAACAGTTGCCTAGGAATTGGCATCCACCAGAAGTTGATTTCCTGGTCAACTTACACCCTGCATAGTCACTATCAGAGAAAGCAACTAATTTGCAAGAATGTCCAGTGGAATACCATAAGCCTAGAGATTGTGTACCTTGCAGATATCTAAAGATCCTCTTGACTGCAATTAGATGAGACTCCTTAGGTGCAGCCTGAAATCTAGCACAAAACATGTAGCAAACATAATATCTGGTCTAGAAGCTGTTAAATACATCAAGGAACCAATCATACATCTGTAAAGGGTTTCATCATCATCTTTACCTTTCTGATCAACATCCAATTGTGTGGTGTTGCACATGGGAGTAGAACAGGGTTTACAGTTTTGTAAATCAAACTTATTCAAAAGATCTTTTGTGTATTTAGACTGATGAGTGAAAATTCCATCAGCTTTTTGTTTTATTTGCAAACCTAGAAAGAACTGTAATTCTCCTATTGCACTCATTTCAAACTTCTGTTGCATTAAGGTTTGGAAATCCTCACACAATTGGGGATCAGAGGATGCAAATATAATATCATCAACATAAATTTGAACAAGTAGCTTATGCTGATCCACCTTCTTAATAAATAAAGTTTTATCTAAGGAGCCTCTAGTGAAATTATTCTGTAGAAGAAAGTTTGATAAGGTCTCATACCAGGCTCTAGGTGCTTGTTTCAACCCATGAAGAGCTTTATCAAGCTTATATACCCATTCTGGGTGCTTATTATCCTCAAAGCCTGGTGGTTGACACACATAAACTTCTTCTTTTATGTACCATATAGAAAAGCACTTTTGACATCCATTTGAAAAACTTTAAGATTGTGGAGTGCAGCATAGGCTAAAAACAATCTAATTGCCTCCAGTCTGGCTACAGGGGCAAAGGTTTCATCATAATCAATACCTTCTTCTTGTGCAAACCCCTGCACAACCAGTCTGGCCTTGTTCTTACAATTAGCCCATTTTCATCAGTTTTATTCCTAAACACCCATTTAGTGCCTATTGCACACTTACCTGGGGGTAGAGGAACAAGCTCCCACACTTGCTGTTTCTTGAACTGAAGAAGCTCAAGCTGCATGGCTTCAACCCATCCATTGTCTCTCAAAGCTACATGATAGTTCTTTGGTCTAGCTGACTGATGAAGAGAGCATAGAAGCAGAAATTGGACAACTGGCTTCTGGTTGAAACACCAGCATTGATATCACCAAGGATTTGAGACATTGGGTGAGTTTTCAGCTCTTGGTAAACTATCAAATCTGTGCAAGTGTTTGTAGGACCTTCAGCAGCAGCAGATGTTGATGCAGATTCTTGAAACCATGAAGATGGTGGCAACTCAAATGAAGTTGAGGATGCAGAAATCTCATCAGCATTTGTTGTGGATGGTGCTGCTGGAGCTACAGGAGCATCAGGTTTAGAGGACTCAGGCAGTTGGTCACTAAACCCGAAGAGGTGATTACTACTATCATCATCATCTTCAGTAGTAACACCAGGTGGTGAACTGTTGACAGGAGCAACAGCAGGAGATTGATAAGGAACATATTGCAGTATGTCCAAATCAAAGAGCTCCACAGGGCTTTGTGGAATCTTGTCCTTTGGAGATTCATTGAACTTGACATGTAGAGTCTCTTCAACCATCTTGTTCTGCAATTGAAGACTCTGTATGCCTTGCAAGTGATGAATAACCAACAAAGTACCCTGCATCCACCTTAGGATCAAATTTCTGGAGCTGATCCTTTGTGTTGAGAATGAAACAAGGACACCCAAATGCTCTAAAGAATGAAATGAGAGGGGCCAAATGATGTAGAACTTCATATGGAGTCTTCATCAACCTCTGATTTATTAGCACTCTATTCTGCACATAGCATGCTGTGTTGACAGCTTCAGCCCAAAAGGTCAATGGCAGTCCAGAATCAGTCAACATAGACCTTGCAGCTTCAATAAGGGTCCTGTTCTTTCTCTCCACACTCCAACCTGTTCAGGAGTTCTTGGAATACTAAACTGTCTCTTTATTCCCTTGGAAAGGTAGAACTCATCAAGTGTATTGTTCCTGAATTCTGTTCCATTGTCACTTCTAATACACTTGACTAAGAGGGAATACTGCTTCTCAGCATACAACACAAAGTTTATGATCTTCTGTGCAGCTTCATCCTTTGAATGTAGAAAGAAAGTCCATACAAATTTGGAGTAATCATCCACAATTACCAGACATATTTCTTCTGTGCCATGCTCATCACTCTCACAGGACCAAAAGATCCATGTGAAGAAGTTGTAAGCAGGCAGTGGACTTTGGTTCTTCAATAGGTGGGAATGAAAGTGTGCTGTTTTCCTTTCAAACAAGCAGTGCAGTTTTTCACACTTAAAACCCTTCATAGGCAGTCCCCTTACTAAACTATGGTGTATCAGTTGATTCATGTTCTTGAAGTTAACATGTCCCAGCCTTCTATGCCATAGATTAGATTCTTGAGGAGAGGCCTTGGAAAATAGGCAAGGATGGCCTTTGAGATCTATTTTCTTGGAAAGATCTAAGGCATACACTCTTCCTGTCCTGTTGGCCTTTCAGGAGAGTGTGAGCATCCAATACCTTGTCAATCAAACTCAGAACTTTGGATGACAGAATCCTGCAGTTCTGGCTTGTGAAAAGAGCAACATGGCCTTTGTCACACAATTGACTGACACTCAAGAGGTTATACTTGAGATTTTCCCATGGTTGACATCATCAAACTTATTTCCCCATTGGAAACAAAGCCCTTCCCGATGATGTAACCTCTTGCATCATTGCCAAAGGAAACAAAACCCTTCCTTCCTGGAGAGTAGTCATTAAGAAGTGAGTTGTTCCCAGTCATATGCATAGATCCCCCACTGTCTACATACAGATGCTACTTTGGCATGTTGAAGAGACCTGCATAAATAAACAATCAGTAGTTTTGGAGACCCAAACCTTTTTGGTTTTGGGCCTGGTCTCATCAATAGATGGTAAACTAACAGGTTTATTGGGCACAATAGCTTGAGGTGAAGGAGATGGTGTAGAAGAGGAATCTTTGGCTTGGATCTCCTTTTCTGGGGTTTCAACACAGGGCCATCAAGTTGGTTAACTCTTCCCAACAGATGTTGAACCATCATTACCAGCTGTGTCTGATTCTGGGAAAGAGCTTTCAGCTCTTCAGACACATTGGTATTGGTGTTTGATGATGAGTTCTTGTGTTGCACCATCTTCTTTTGAGCAACCTCAGCTATTGCCTGTTGCACTCCTTCCCTTTTAGATTTCTTTTTGGACATAGGAGTAACAGGATTTGATGCTGCTGGTACAAACATGGACTCAAACTCAGTTTTCATTTTAGCCAAGTTTTCTTTAATTTTCCTTTTGTTGAGTTTGGATCCCTTTTTGTACCAACAATCATCTGTGAGATGATTGAATAGACCACATATTTCACATGGTTTCTCTTCATCTTCTGTTGATCATCAACTGAAGAAGATGAAACTACTGAAGACTTGCTCTTCAGTAGTTAGAAGCACTTTTTGCCTTCTTGTCAACTTCTTAGTAGGCTTCAAATCCTTCCTACTGACAGTTTTCTTCTCTTCAGTGCTGTCAGTCATTGGGATTTGAACTCCAGATGTTATCCCCTGCTCTCCAGTACCTTCAGTACTTCTAGGGATAACACTTGGGTTGATCAACTCATTGATTATGAGTGTCAGCAGTTGAACCATCAATATCAGCTGATAGGTTCACAGAGGGATTACTACTGACTTCAACTACTGATGGTGCTTTATCAAGTAGTGAATCACATGATGAGGTGGATTGGTCATTACTTTCTCCATCAGATTCTACTCCTGCTCTTGAAGCAAAATCTGTAGGAGGAGCAGTGTGATTATAACCAATTCCAAACTTCACATTGGAAGCAGTTTGCTTACTAAGAAGCATTTCAAAGCCCTTGCAAGATTGTACCCATCGATCACACTCTACCTGGGTGACAGCAAGAGTATCTTTGAAAGTCTTTGTACTTCTCTAAGAGTACATCCTCCCTAGCCTTATCATCAGAAATTTGGCATTTTAATTTATAAATCTCATCAGTTTCTCTTTCAGCACAGACTCAAACTCAGCTTTATTTTTGGAAATTATTTGTTCTAGCTCAACATTTTTATTGATTAAAGCTACATTTGCTTCTCTAATCAAGGCAAATGCTGCTATGCAAGTTTCAGAACATAATTTGGCCTTAGCCTCAGAGGATACCTGTGATACCTTTGTTGAAGAGGTACTTGAAGATGATCCATCAGAGGATTCCAAAGCCATGAGAGCTAGATTTCCAAAAGGATGCTCACCACCATGTTGACCAGCACTTGAGAACAGTTGTTCATTACCAGACACATCATCTGGTAAACTGCTCCAGTCAACAACTCCTGGTGTGAAGAAGCTGTGTTGTTGAGGTTGGTTAGGTTGATGAGATTGGGATGGTTGAGGGCAGGGAGTGCATGTGGTTGCTGAGCAGTGGGTACTTGAACTGGCCTGGTTGTGGCATGTATTAGCAGGGGTATGGATATGGCATTGGCCCCTGTGGAACAAAATATGCAGGAGATTGTGGTTGATGATGATAACCAGAATTGACAGGTTGTTGCCCTCTGTTTTGTTGACTATTGCCAGGGAAAGTCACAAAAGGTGCAGGAGAGTTGGATCCAGATGATCTACATTCTCTTGCAAAGTGTCCAAGCCTGTGGCATTTATGACACTTCAACTTACTCTTGTCAAAACCAACTTTGGTTTTGCCAGAGAGTCCTGGGAATTTCCTTCCAGTTCTTTTGTAGAACTTCTGAGATCTGATATTTATCAAGGCCATTTGGTCAAAATCCATCTCTTCTAAGTCATCATCAGCAATCCCCTTGAGATCATCCATGATGAAACATAGATTGTCACTATTACTACCAGCAGAATGACTATCAACACTCACAAAGGCAGGCTCAGAAGTGTTGTAGAGAAATCAATATGCTCATCATACTGGCTTTCAGATGACGCATATTCTGACTCTTGATGTCCAATCAGGGCAGTGTTCCCTTGGACAAAATCCTCAGTAAGCTTGCGAGATGAAACCAATTTCCTTTCTGCTCTATTTCTCTCTCAAATGTAAGCAGTTTCCCATGAAGTTGGGTGAGAGATAGGCGATCAACATCAGCATTTGAGCGTAGAACAATGGTATATGTGTTCCATCTCTCAGGCAGTGATCTTAGGAATCTATGGTTCATCTGACTCCTGGTATATTCATGTTTAACCATTTTCAATTCAGATATTAAACATGAAAACCGGTCAAATTGTTGAGTCAGAGTCTCACCCTTTCTATGAGAGAAAGTCTCATATTGTTGGGCGAGGATTTCCCTGTTGTTTGCTAAAACCTCATTAGTACCACCAAATTGTTCTTTGATGGCATTCCAGAGGTCATGAGTAGACTCACAATGCAGAGGCCCAGAGTAAATCTCATTAGGAATAGCCATAGCCAAAATTCCATGGGCTTTTGCATCGATTTCAAACAACTTCTTGTCCTCATCGGAGTATTGCTCCTTTTCTTTGGAACCAACTGGTTTGTTTCCGGATCATTCACCATTGGCTTATGTGGTCCATGTACCACAGATGTCCAACAACCTGAGCTATTGACAGACAGGTGATGGAGCAATCTTCTCTGCCAAATGTTATACTCATTCCTCACCAAGATCGGAGGCTTGGTAGAGGATCCAGTATTGAAAGGATCATTCGAAGAAGTAGTCATTGTTGAAAATCAGACAGATTAAGTAAATCACATAAATTTAGCTCAGAACCACACAGAACCTCAAATAAAACGGCCAGAAGCGATACACTCTCAATCTCTATAATATCCTTGCGAATTTGCCAATTCGATAAACTTAGAGCGATTGAACAGTTTCAATGATCAATTGTTAGATCGATCAATGATTAACCGCTCTGATACCATTTGTTAGGAATCAGTCTCTGGGTTAATCGATTGAACAGATATAGCAGCGGAATAGCTCAGAATTAGACAAATTCAAGCAAGAACATTCGATATAAAACGATAAAAGAATTTTGTTATAGAGAGAGAAATATCCGACAAAAGGAATATTGCATTAAGATTGTCGGCCTCAAAGGCACGATTACAGGTGAGTCATCCTTCCTTATAAAGGAAAGAGTGACATAGGCTGATGTCACTTGAAAGTGACATGTAACCGTTTGATAACTACTGATGTTTAACAACTACTGAAGATGTCAACAACTGACATCTTCTTACAAAGTTCCTAAGTGTAAACATCTTATTTACAACGACTGAAAAACATAAAACTACTGATACTACAACAACTGAAGAACAACCTCTTCAGTTGTTTACAAGTACTGAAAAGAAAAGTAACAAACTATGAAAGGAAAGAAAACTACTGAAGAAGAAAAACCATCACAACAACTGAAGAAGCCTCTTCAGCTGTTGTCATCAGCTGTTAGCACAGCTGATGTCTCAGTACTTGAACATCAGACTTTGTCTTTCAGTGTTGATCTTCAGTCTTTGTCTTCAGTACTTGTTGAAGTCTTCGGACTTTAGATCTTCAGCTGTTGTCTCAGTCTTTGTCTTCAGTACTTCAGACCTACTTCAGCAGTTGTATTCTTCAGACTTTGTAGAACAGCTGATCAGGTCTTCTTCAGCTGTTGTGATGTCCTGTGGGACTTAGAGGTTTCTCTGATCAGGCTCATTGGTTCTTTTGGTCCAACACACTTCAAAAGAACGGTCTTTTAAAAACAAATGAATGTGATTCATTTGATGTATGTGAATCTTGTTTACAAGGTAAATGACTAAGGCACCCTTTAGTGGAACTACGAAAGGCAAAAGATTTTTAGGTATCATACATTCGGATGTATGTGGTCCTTTTAAGCAATGGCTAGGAATGGTGAAAGATACTTCATTACCTTTACCGACGATTACAGTCGCTATGGGTATGTGTACTTATTAAGGCACAAAGATGAAGCTTTTGAAATGTTTAAAATCTTCAAGAATGAAGTAGAAAATCAACTCAACAAGTCAATTACAATCTCCGCACCGATAGAGGTGCGAATACCTAAGTGATGTTTTTCAAGATCATCTTAGGAGTTTTGGGATTGTCTCACAACTCACCCACCTGGAACACCACACATAATGGTGTGTCTGAGAGGAGGAATCGAACCTTATTGGATATGGTTCGATCTATGATGGCTAGAAGCACATTACCTCTATCATTTTGGGGTTTCGCTTTGCTCTCCGCAGCCCGTATTCTGAATATGGCCCCAACCAAAAAGGTGGAAAAGACACCTTTTGAGATATGGCATGGAAGAGTTCATCCTTATCGTACTAAGGGTCTGGGTTGTGAGGTTTATGTTAAGACTCCCACCCCAAACAATTAGATGTCCGATCCACCAAGTGTCTCTTTGTGGATATCCTAGAGATTCTATGGGATATTATTTCTATGATCCACTGGAACAAAAGGTGTTTGTTGCCAGAAAGGGTGAGTTCTTAGAACTAAGTCCTTATGGAAGGAACTAGAAGTAGAACAGTGGATCTTAAGGAGGATCAAGAAACACAGCCCGGTGCACGCTTGGTTGAAACCAGCACTCAACGTGAGGATGTTGAGGATGATCAAGCGGTTGATCGATACACACAAAACGTTCACAGAAGTGGTAGAACTAGTAATCCACCTGACAGATACGGATTTTTCATGGATGGATTCTATGTGGTGGATTCAGATGAACCAACCACATATCATGATGCAGTGTCCAATTTGGATTGTGACAAATGGCTTGAGGCCATGAACGTTGAGATGCAATCCATGTATGACAATCAAGTTTGGGAATTGTTGTGCCACCTCTTAGTTCCAAAATAGTTGGAAGTAAGTGGGTTTTCAAGAAGAAAACTGATATGTATGGAAACTTGGATACTTACAAAGCTAGACTTGTAGCAAAGGGTTTCACTCAAACTCAAGGGGTGATTATGATGAAACCTTCTCACCTGTTGCAATGCTTAAGTCTATAAGGATATTATTTGCCATAGCAGCTCATTATGATTATGAGATTTGGCAAATGGATGTCAAGACCGCTTTCCTAAATGGATATCTTGAGGAAGTTGTCTATATGGTTCAGCCTGAAGGTTTTGTCGATCCAAAATATCCTAATAAAGTATGCAAGTTAATGAAATCAATCTATGGATTGAAACAAGCATCAAGAAGTTGGAATCATCGTTTTGATGATGAAGTAAAGAAATTGGCTTCATCAAAAACGCTGATGAGGCTTGTGTGTATAAGAAGGCTAGTGGGAGCACAATAACCTTCCTAGTATTATATGTTGATGACATACTACTGTTGGAAACGACATTCCAACCATGGAAGGTGTAAAAATCTGGCTTGGAAGTTGTTTTTCCATAAAGGATCTTGGTGAAGCTGCCTATATTCTGGGAATAAAGATCTATAGGGATAGATCAAAACGGCTAATTGGTTTGAATCAAAGTGCATACATTGACAAAATCTTGAAAAGATTCAAGATGGAAAACTCTAAGAAAGGTACTGTACCTATTCAGAGAGGGACAATATTGAGTACAACTCAATGTCCAAGCTCAAAGGAGGAGCAAAATAGAATGAAGGCTATCCCATATGCATCTGCTATAGGATCCATCATGTATGCAATGATATGCGCTAGACCAGACGTGTCATGCGCTTTGAGCATGACAAGTAGATACCAGCAAAATCCTGGTGATAGTCATTGGATCGCTGTCAAGAACATCTAAAGTACCTAAGGAGGACTAAGGACATGTTCTTGATCTACGGATCTGGTGAAGAGGAACTCGTTGTAAAAGGTTACACGGATGCGAGTTTCCAAACCGATCGTGATGATTCACGATCTCAATCGGGGTACATCTTATTCTGAATGGGGGAGCTATTTCTTGGAAAAGCTCAAAGCAAGAAGTCGTAGCGTTGTCCACTACAGAGTCAGAATACGTCGCCGCTTCAATGGTAGCACAGGTTGCTGCATGGCTGAAGAAATTCATAGCGATCTAGGGGTAGTCCTTCCATTCAGGATCCCCTAGAGATCTTTTGTGACAATGAGGGTGCGATTGCTCAAATCAAGGAACCTCGTGCTCATCAAAAGACTCGGCACATTGAACGGAGATTCAACTACATAAGGGATGAAGTTGAAAAGGGAAAGATATGTATTCGCAAAGTTCACACTCATAAAAATGTTGCGGATCCACTCACAAAGCTCCTCGAAAAGGCAAAGCATGAGGGTCATGTTTGTGCCATGGGACTTAGATATTCAAGTGACTGGGTTTGATGTTGTATTTTGCATATAGATATTGGAACTAATGTTATTTGACTTAATTATGTAGTTATAATTTCATTTGTTCTTCTATTTTAGCATGTTAAATCCATGAATAAATAAGTATTCTAAACGTCTGCAGTCGATTATACTTGTGGGAACAACTATAAATATAAGACTATAATGAATTTGGATTGGTTGATATTCATATGGTATTAATATACAGCAAGAGGTTGCTACCAAGGTTCATTGATATCTATGGGATATAGATATTGGACTGACCCGTTCTCAATTATTTCTGCATGGAATCTTGCTGATTAGTCATAAGATATTTTGAGTAAAGGCGAATATCATTGTATCCTCAGACCTGAGATACATATTGGGTCTTGATATTCACCAAGTATTGTACTTTGACTTAGTTCTTTGTTGTTCTGAAAAGGCAGTACATAAGGTTGAGTTCAGGTATAACATGAGGTGATTGTGAGAGACGTATGTAATCGAGATGGAATTTGTTCCTCTTATTCGTTGAGAGTTAGATGTCTAAGGCCTGCTAAAGTTAAATCATCAGAGAACGACAATTCTGTGTCTCTTGGATTTAACATGACATCTGCAACAAAAGGATTGATGATTAATTCACCTAAAACATATTCAAGTAAGGTACTTGAAAAGGATAATGTTATTGAATGGAACTTAGTCATATACATTAGGGGTAGCAAACCCTTGTTAGGCGTTATTTGCTGCTTGCATCAATCTTCTATAAATCTTGTGCAAGTGGGAGATTGAAAGTATTGATCTGCCCAAGATTCATATTAAATTGATGTGGCTAGTGTAATATGATCCAAGTCGGGTCATACCCAATAACAAGCCAAACAAACACCAAAAGTTAATTATTTGTTGATAAGATCACACAAATAAATAATGACACCAATTTAGAAAATTGGATTTTCTAAATTATTGCTTTTGTAGATGAACATCATTATATAGATAATTTGTTCATAAAAGATAATTTGTACATTATTTAAATTAGTTAAGCAATGGCAAATAATAGTGTGTGTTAGTGATATAAAATTAAAATGGTTTTAATTTTATAAAACAAGGGATGTGATTGTATATTTTTTTTATAAAATTTGAATTGAGAGGGAAACAAAAGGGGGCCATTTTCGGCCGCCCCTTTTGGTCTTGGATGCCCCAAATTTTATTAGTTCCAAGACATGCAAGTCTTGGACACTTGAACACTCATTCATTCTGTCACATCCAAGAACACACACAACCAAAGCTCTCTCTCTACTCTCTCCTCTAATCTCACGGTTTAGGCAGAAAAGGAAGGAGATTTTTCAGCCAACAAAAGGTGTTTTGTAGCTGGAAATTGGTGTCAAAGATCCTAGCATTCAAGGTGATTTGTTGGAGGCTTGGGGTATGCTATCTTGAGAACTTCTACCTTGAAGTTTAGCCACAAGAACACCTCTTTTTCATCTCTTTAATTTCGGTTCTCTGCAGCTCCAAAGGTTGTGGTTCTTTCATTTTATGTTTCTTCATTGTATGTATTTGTATAATGATCCATGGCTTGGGGTTCATATTAAATGGGTTTAGTAATCATCTTATTAACATGTTTTAAATCTTATATCCACTGCGTTTTTCATATAAATAAGGTTATATGAACTTTGATAAACATGTTTAAACTCCAACAAAGGAGCACAAGTAGCTAGCTTCTAATCCAATGTGTGTGTGTGTGTATGTGAGAGAGAATTCTATGGAATGAGAAACCTAACTTTTATTGATCTCCAACTTCTAGAACTTTCAGTTTGTATTTATTATCACCTTCCAAATAAACAATGATTACATACGATGGTTAGTAGCAACTTTATAACAAAATGAGTTGCTTTTTTCGTGTTGATTAGTATTGCCATTGATACAGACATCTTGAGTTAGTAGGCTGTATAGAAACAATTTTTGTTAGGATCAGTGATCTACGTTTGATTGATTAGAGAGTATAGCAGCGGAATTCTAACAATGAATTAGCCAATTCACAAGAACGAAACAATATTCAATAAAGAACAAAGACGGTTATAGAGAGAGAATTCTGCAAATGTATTTCATTCAATATTCGCTTTCGTGGTAACAAAATGTCACACTTACAATTAGGTCGACACCTCTTATATAAGAGATGTGACGTCTGCTGATGTCACTTGATAGTGACATCTAACAAAATTATTACAACTGAAACACAACTACTGAATATGTCAAAACAGCTGACATCTCCTTACAAAAATGCTAAGTGTTATCAGTTGTTATAACTACTGAAAAATATAAAACTACTGATATCACAACTACTAAAGAAGTATTCTTCAGTTGTTGTGACAAACTACTGAAACTTCAGTACTTGATCTTCAGACTTGAACTTCAGACGTTTCATCAGCTGATGACTTCAGTCTTTGTCTTCAGACTTTGTACATCAGTTGTTGATCTTCAGCACTTGTAAACTCTTTAGCTGTTGTACTTCAGTACTTTGGTCTTCAGCTTCAGCACTTGTGTTCTTCAGCTGTTCAGCTTCAGTACTTGTGTTCTTCAGCTGTTCAGTTTCAGTACTTGTGTTCTTTAGCTGTTGAACTTCAGCACTTTAGTCTTCAGTTGTTGAAGTCTTCAGCACTTGTCAAACTGCTGATGAAGCTTTCAGCAGTTGTTGTGATATCATGTGGGACATAGAGGTTTTCTGATCTTGGCTCATTGGTTCTTTTGGTCCAACAAACTCCCCCTGAACCAATGCAGCCAAAACCTCTAATTTATTTATTATCCCACTTATTGTTGGCAAAAGATTGGTCTTTTTCCTTCTTGATCAGTAGAGAAGATGACCCATATAAGCTCCGGCCTGGGAAGAAGTCTCAGATATTTGTTTGGCAAGATATGAATGGGAACTCTGTTTTGGGGAACTGGACACAGAGTTGTTATCCCTTTCATGAGATCTACTTCTCGTGTATAAGCCTGTAGGATTCTCTGGTGTATGCCCTGAGAAACTGATTTGTTCTTCCATGGTTAGGTTCTCGACTTCACCGTCAAACAATCCTTCTCGCCCATACAGCTCTGAGATGTACTTGGCCTGTTTGCCATTTTTGAGCTCAACTGTTGTAATCTGTCTGTATGCAAACTCATCAGGATGATCCCTTCGAGTAACAGACTGAGCTCATTTTGTTTGAAGTTCTCAAGCCTCTGTAGACTAACCCCTTTTTAATAATCCTGTTCTCTAGCATCTTCTGGGGTGGTTGTTTAGTCTCGTAGGCCTTCTTGAAATCTTCGACAATCTCCCAGGGTGATACTACAAGGGCCACTGTGATCTCTTCATCTACGATCCTCTTGACTTGACGCTTGTATCTCGAAGGAATGTCTTTCTTTACAATCCTGTGAGCCACCCTAGGATCAGGCCATACTCTCACCCTTTCCTTCTGATATTGAAATGTGTTGGCGAGAGTGTACAACCTCAGAGCTTCTTTCTTCATGCTGATAATTGATGACGAAGCAACACAAGTTTTGTCAATGCTTTTCAGCATTCATCATCATGAAGCTTTTGCTGCTGCTCTTCTTCAATTTTAACTTTCACAGCATCCATCTGTGAGGTGGGAGTGATGGGCATAGGTTTGGCTTTCGCCAATGTTAGAACTGCAGACAGAGGCAGCCTATCTTCTTCCACATCATCCTCTTCTTCTTCTTCTTCTAGCCTCAACACCCTTCTCTTCTTCTTCTTAGGTGCATCATCGGCTGTGGTTTAGATGGTAAGGGAGTTGGTTTTGTGGGTTGAGGAAGTTTGGATTTGGGCTTTGAGATTGGTTTGGAGATTTGAGGGGTAGGCTGTTTTTGAGTGGGTGGAAGGGAAGGTTGTTCCAGCATTTTGGTTGTGAGTTTAGCTTTTGTATGTCTTGCCATTTCAAACCTTTTTCCAGCCCCAGCCTCATCAAGGGCTTCAATGATAATCCCCTTATGGAATTGCTCAGACAGACAGATTCTGGTGGCTATAGCCAGAATACTGTCTCTGGTCCACGCACGAACCTCCATCAAAGATCTTCCTAAGTATTTGGCAATGAAACGGTTCATGATCTCCAATCTCTCCTTCTCCAGTACATCATACCCAGCCCATCGGGTTTGAATCTCCTCCACTTCCAACTTCCTGATCTCACTATCTAATGTGGTTGTATCAAAACCTTGCTTGAAGAGTTGTTCAATTATTTTATCCATGGATCGGTTGTGTGTGCCATCTGCATCTTTTACCAGCTCTTCCAAGGATTTTTCTTCAGCAGTAGGTTGATCATCAGCACTTTTCTTTCTTTTATAGGTGATCAGTTGTTGCTTTTCTTTTTCCAACTCCTGGATTTGTTCTTTTGCCTTCTCATCCTCTGTTCTTTTCCTCTTTTTTTCTTTCACTACAGTACTCTCCCCTTTTTGGATGCATTGGTGGTAGGGGTTTGTACCGCAGAAAGTGTCTTTTGCACAGCATTATCAATTAGTGGTTGTAAAGTTGAGGAAATCCTCTTATCAATGGCTTTAGTAACAAGTTCAGTGATAATGGGAGTGATGAGAGGTATGGATTGTTGAAATACAGCAACCATCTGCTCTGGGGGGTTCTGTCCCGGAGAGATAGTGCCAAAAGCAGAAGCTGGAGGCTCATGGAGTGAGAGGGTAAAGTGTTTGGGGAACCTTCAACTGAAGGTGCCATCTGTTGGTTGGTGGAGGCAGATGGTCTTTGTCCTTAGAAGTTGTGGCAAGCAGCTCTTTGAGTCTGCTCACCTCCTCCTCTAGGATGGTGTTTTGGGCGATTACATCGTAAAGAAGCTCAGGTCATCATCAGTAGATACTGAATCACCTGACCTCCTGATAGGATCAGGATGAACATGCACTGAGTGTAGCTCAGTTGTAACATGTGCCCCTTTGTCTTGTACTGGGGACTTCCTGCCTCATGACTATGTCCGTCATTAGCAGTTGCCTCTGGTAAGGTCTTAGTAATGGTACCAACTACAACCTGATCAGATGCTGATGCAGGAGAAGTGGCAGCCTCACCAGAAGTTCCAATCTCCATGGCTACACTAGGAGAGGGAACATTGTAACCCCTATGCTGTGGGTTCACAGCTGCACTTTGGTCCTCCCCCTCAATGGTAGAGGTGTTCCCAGTAGGAATTGGTATTTGGGGAGGGGGTGAGGAGTGCAATTGAGTCAGCACTTGTGCAACAAGCAATGTAGGGCTTTGGGGGGCGGTTGCATGGGGTGAAGGGGTAGAAGCAGTGTGCACTTGGGGAGGATAGTGCTCTTCAATGGCAATCTCCTCAAGTGAGGAAGATCCCAGATGTGTGGGTACCCCTTGTGTGGTTGCTGCAGGCTCCTGTTGAGAGGAATCCTGAGCGGCTATGGCTGGAAGAGTCCTGATATCCATAGGGGGTATAACTAGTGGATATAGCCTGCGTTTGTGTTGCAGGGGCATCCTCAGGGGACTCATTTCCCTAAGTAGCCGTTTTGGATTTCTTTTTGGTGGGTTTGGTGGGGACTTTTGATTTGGAGGTGGTGGCTGTGGGTTCCAGCTGCGTGGGTTTGCGCAGCTTGGCAGCCATTTTGAGTGAATGGTCAGAGTTGTGCCGGGAGTATACTTCAGGCAAAACAGCCATAGCAGGGACTCCCAGGCCAACAAGTCCCTCAGCTTGAAGCTGGTTTGTAATTATGGCCATTATGAACCGCGGATAAAATATCCAACGGTTAGCAGTTAGTTTTTGAGCCATATCCTTGAGCTCTGAAAATATTATTTCTGAAAAATTTAAAGGCTATTGCTCAAGAATAGAATACATTACCTGCTACCACTTTGTAGACATTTGATCCCAAGACGAAGTCTTAGGAGCCAAACAGACATTTACCATGTGAAAGATTAGACGTTCAGCATCATGGAAATGTTTCTTCAGTATAGTGGAGGCACTAAGGTTGCCCTGATATCCATGGTGGGCAAAGGATAAATTAGTTGTGCCCTTTGGATATCCAGCAGGAGAAGTGGCATCATCCAGGTGTAGAGTTTGACGAAGTATTTCGGGAGTGATGACCACTTCGTGGTTGTTGACGACCGACCGGAGAGACGCTGTGTTGTTCTCCCTAGTGGTGAGGGTGAAGTTCATCCAAAACTGTTTGAGGGATTCGGCATGAAGGATTGGATTGAGAAGAAATGCCGTTTTGTATTGTGACTGGACCATAAGATCAATAGCATTATCGAACTTAGCCCACAATGGCGATTTAGTGAGGTAAGCTACACAGTTGTGTCGCGGTTTGAGTTGCATGGACGCCATTTAGGAGAGAGAAGTTTGGAGAGATGAACGTTAGGTTTGAAGAAGATGAAGCTTTGAAGGATTAGGTCAGGGATATTTATAGGGTACGGGTTAGAAAACGACTGAAGGATGTGGTGTTAGTCATCAGTAGTTTTAAACGACTGTTGACATGGTATTACCTTTTCAGACGTTGAAACAGCTGAAGTCGTGGTTTTAGGCATGAGTAGTTAGAAAACTACTGAAGACCATGGTTTTGACTTCAGATGATGAAACAACTGAGGACTAGGTGTTTGTCATCAGTAGTTGTGAAACTACTGAAGACAGTGGTTTTGTCATCAGTTGTTGTAAACAGCTGAAGACTTGGTATTAGTCATCAGTAGTTATAAAACTACTGAAGACATGGTTTTGCTTCAGTTGTTTAGAGATGTGACGTCTGCTGATGTCACTTGATAGTGACATCTAACAGAATTATTACAACTGAAACACAACTACTGAAGATGTCAAAACAGCTGACATCTCCTTACAAAAATGCTAAATGTTATCAGTTGTTATAACTACTGAAAAATATAAAACTACTGATATCACAACTACTGAAGAAGTATTCTTCAGCTGCTGTGACAAACTACTGAAACTTCAGTACTTGATCTTCAGACTTGAACTTCAGACGTTTCATCAGCTGATGACTTCAGTCTTTGTCTTCAGACTTTGTACATCAGTTGTTGATCTTCAGCACTTGTAAACTCTTCAGCTGTTGTACTTCAGTACTTTGGTCTTCAGCTTCAGCACTTGTGTCTTCAGCTGTTCAGCTTTAGTACTTGTGTCTTCAGCTGTTCAGCTTCAGTACTTATGTTCTTCAGCTGTTGAACTTCAGCACTTTAGTCTTCAGCTGTGGAAGTCTTCAGCACTTGTCAAACTACTGATGAAGCTTTCAGCAGTTGTTGTGATATCATGTGGGACTTAGAGGTTTTCTGATCTTGGCTCATTGGTTCTTTTGGTCCAACAATTTTTAATCTTTTCTTTCATTAATATTGTTGTTGGATCTAGTGTGATAAAGCATCCATGCACATCAATACTGATCCTTTAAGATCATACATCGGCCATCATATCAAAGGAAAGAATTTAGTGGTGACATTGACATTTGAGTAAATAAAAGTTTATTAGTCGAACAAACAATTAGCTATCTGAGGGTTATCAATGTTTATTAGATTTACATAAATAACAAATATTATTATTGGATAATAATTACTAATAACTAAAAGAATTTGTATTATATAATAAATCATAATATATATATAGGTAAGGTTTAATTGTTAACCAGTGTTTATTATGATAACCTATTAACCTCATGCAATTACTTTTTGCAGGACCGGTGAAGGGTATGCACTTACAACACAACAACACAATGAGAAGAGTTGCTAAGAACACTTAACAGATCAAACGGGGAACAGGATAAACTTTGTAATGATAATAAGAACACAAGTAAATATGAGACAGAACAAGATAGCAAAACACACAAGGAGTTGGTTTTCAAGATTGCAGTATATTGCTTTCTCAAGTTCTATTACAAATGTTACAAAGCATACAAGAATGTTACAAGTACTTGAGATACATATACTACATCCTCCAGCCAGACATACTTTGAAGACCAGCTGGATACAATTGACTAGGAAACTACAAAATCAAATGTAGAGTGAAAAGGCAGATTGCGTTTTGACTAATGACTATGGCATGCCATAGCTCATATCCTAATATATTACAAAAAGTATAAAGTACATAAAGTAGAAAGTTACAGACACAAACCTCAATGTACAGTTGCCAAAACCATGGACCATTCACCAACTTATGTAATATTGGTGTCTCATCAGAGCTACAGCAAAACGGGGTCCTACTTTATGGTAAAATGTACATGAGATAAAGCATGTGTTTTAAAAAGTATTTGGAAGAAATCTGTCTTTTGATGTTGGCTTCGGAAGATATTGGTCTTGGCTTTGGAAGATTTCACACTTAAGAGTATTTTCTGTTGCTCAGTACACTTTTGCATGCATGTAGGAGAGACTTTGAGTGTTTGAGTTGCAGCTACCTTTAATATTAAACCATACAAACTCTCCGTAGGCCGATGCTACCAAAACACTTTGAGGATTCAGATATCAACAGTCCTCGTCATGATGATAACCATCCCTTTCATCATGAGATGATCAACATCACTCAGACACTCAAAGTGTCTTCTCATGTCAAAGAGATCATGTAGATGCAAATTGAACATGTCTTGTCATGTGTAGACATTCTAAATACCTTGATCTCTGATGACATGCCATCTTTCTAGATTTGTAGTGTATGTCTACGACAAGATGGGTCTTCCTTATGCCAGAGGAGCTGTTTGAATGGGAGATGATAGAACATCCTCTAGTTGCACATCCTCAGGATGTTCTGACTTATCCTGAGGTTTGGAGAAGGATGCTTCTTCCTTCTTCTTCTTTTGCTTTGGTCTTGAAGCCATCCTTTTTCTCCTTTTTGATCCTTTTAACTGAGAAGACTGGCCTGCAGCACGTGATTGATCTTCTTTGTCTTTCTCAGTTGGGTCTTCCTCCTTCACAAGTTCAAAAGGAGAGGGATTTTGACCTTACTATGGATCAGAAGATGAAGCTTGCTAAGTCTTAGCAGGAGGTTCAGGTTATGTTGTCTCAGGTTGTTCAACCTTAACCTCTACTTCAGGGGAGCTTGACTTGGAGGGGAGTGTAAGTCCATCAGCTCTCCACTCTTCATCTTCTGCTTGATTAACCAGATATGCTCATCCATAACGAACAAGGACATAGGGCCAAGTCTCCTTCCGGAGAATCCGTACAACTAAAAGAAGCTCATCATCCTCTGCCTATCAGCAGACTTCTTCATATTTTCTGGGTGATGGCTCTTGACTTTTCAGCCTCTTCCCTTAGCTTCGTTTTGGTGATCTTTCTTTCTTTGACTATCTCAACTTCAAGTTGTTTGAGGTACTCAAACTCAATGTAGTCATAGGATACGGGAAGAAGTGCATTGGCCTGATAGAGACATGTGGCACTCAGGTAGTTGATCATTTTGATCTATCTTCTTCTTTGTCTACCTGAAGTTCTTGTGGAACCACATTCTCTTGTACAAGACTTTTTGAAGTGGGGAGAGAGTAGGCATATGCTTGTATAGTCTTTTCTTTCTTCTTTCTTCTTTGGTTTGAATAAGTAGCTTCGCATCCTCTGCCTCCTTTCTCTCCTTTGACAATTCCATGTCAACTAGTTCATTTAATTGATCTAAGGGGAGAGAAATGATATAATCAATGTCATTGTTTTTGGTCTACAAGTAGATGATCCTAACTACCCTCAACTCATCATCCTGAGTGTTTGGCCTGGGGCTAGTCCTGATAGCAGCTTCCATGAGTCTTGCAGACCCATTTGAGGAACCTTCTCCCCTTAGCTTCCTTTTCTTCTCTCTGTCCTCCTCCTCAATCTCCTCAAAAGTCATTTTTATTTTCCTTTTGTCACTCATAGACCTTTGTGACTTAGGGTGGAGAGAGCTATGGCCGTCATTGCTTGGTATAGCTTCCAAGCTCTAGCTAGAGAGAGGTTGAGTTGCACTTTCACCAGCAGGTGTCTCATAAGGGAATGAACCTCTGTAGTAGTTGATGATGGTGAGATAAGGCTCTCAGGTTCTACCACTGGGCCTTTAGACAAGGTTTCCCCTATGAAGCTAATCTTAGGGTCTGCCTCAACATCTTGTTGACCAATGTATTTTCCTGATTGCCTTACTCTCCTTCTGAAGCTGAACTCTGCAGTGATTATATCTTCAATTCTTTGAGCCAGCATGTCAACTTCTCTGGATTGGCCTTGGTTGACAAGTGGCATGCTGAAAAGATCAAGACTTTTATAGAAGTTCATGGTGTGAAAGTTGAAGACTTCTTACTGCCTTCGAACTCTTTGAATGATAAAGGCTCTTATGTTCTCATCACACATCCACCCAATAATGTGATTTGAAGTTGGTGGAGATGACATTGCCCTTGGTATGTGTTGATACATGTATGTCCCTAGATCATGATATGAATGTAATAGATCTTGTTTGTCTGATTCTGAGGTAATGCTTGGAATGATTAATGAAATGATATTGTTTGTTTGTTATTTATAATGTTTAATATTTCATTAATGAGTCGACGTTGAATTGGTTAATTAGGTTTGTGGTTGTTTGAATTGTTACACATAATGTTATATTAATTAATTAATACATTTAAACTTAACAGAATGAAGTTCTCATGCGAGTGGCCCATGCGAATGGACCATACGCATGAATAACTTCATACGAATGACTCAGTCGCACGACTGAACTAGGAGACTGGATCAGTCGTATGATTGTAACATAAGATTGGCCCAGTCGCACGACTGAACACTCAGTCGTGCGAATGAATCAACCGCATGGTTCAATCGCACGACTGAACCATACTAATGGTTCAGTCGCACGAATGAATAATACTAACCTATAAATACACCCAATTCGTGAAAAATAAAGGGGATTCCTCAATTACGATTCCTGACGTACCCTTGCCATCCAGAAGCCTCCCAATTCGTTCTCCAAGTTCATAGAACACATTAGATTGATTTCCAATCAATTTCTAACGTTAGTTTCAATTCTTTATTGATTCTTCGCGTGTTCTCACTGATTCGATCGCCAATCAAATAGGATTCCGCACTATTTGATCTGGTTTGCACGCTAATCACTAGGTATTTCGTTAAAATACCAGGTCCTAACAAGTGGTATCAGAGCTTTGGCTCTTGATTACATGTGATTCAATCAAGATTGATAAAAAGTTTGTGTTTTTGCACTAAAAACGCAATCTTTTGTGTCAAAAGTGATCTTGGACGTTCCATGCTCATCAAAGTTTGGTTTCTACGAACTTAGGCGATTAGACCTTGCGAAATTTTGAATTTTTACAGCTAAAACACGCTTAACCTAGAAATTTTCGCAAAACAGCAGCCTCAGTCGCACGAGTGTGCCATTCGCACGACTGGACTTCATTCGCATAGTCCAGACGCACGATTGGACCTAGTCGTATCTCCTTTCGTACGACTGAACCGTTCGTTCGCATTGCTCATACGCATCAGATTCATTCGCACGACTAAGTTAATCGCTTAGTTCAGCCACACGATTGAACCAGTCGCAGAGTTCATACGCACGACTAGACTATTCGCATCCTTCAGTCACACCAGTGACACTTTGTTTTATTAGACTTAAAGTTATTCGCCATGGAAGATCAAATGTCAGCCTTTACTGCTGGAAAGGACTCTAGGATATAGAACCTGCTGTTGCTTGAGAGTGAGGTGGGTAATCATAATAAACCACCAAAGGTCTTGACGTTAGATGAGTTTCCCCACTGGAAACAAATTTTGAGATCTACCTCAATGGAGTGGATCCAAATCTGTGGGAAGCCATCGAGATTGGATATAGTACACCGGTGGGAGCTGATGGAGTTAAGCTAACGTTAGGAGGGATGACGATGTGTAGAAAGTTAAATACAATGCAGAGAAAAGAGTTTATGCATTGATTACATAGTCTATTCCTAAAGACATATTCCACCAGTACTTAGAGAATAAGTAGTCCAAGAAACTTTGGGATGAGCTAGAAAAGAGGTATGACGGGAATGCTTCATTTAAGGCAATCCAAGCTAAGGAGTTAAAGAAGGAATTTGATAACTTCTCATCGATGGGAAACGAGAGTTTGGACGATGTTATTGATAGATTTTACCATCTGATGAGTGAACTGCATACACATGGGGTGGCAACTACCATGGAAGAGAAAGTTACTAACTTTGCAGATGGATTGCCTGAAAAGTGGGCCTCATTCGTGTCTAACCTTAGACAAAATGGAATGCTGGCAAAATTGGATATTAATGACTTCATTCTTAACTTGCGAGAAGAGTCACTTAGGATGAAGTAAAGAGCTCAGAAGTCTTCGTACAATCAAAATCCAGCTTTGTATAACGCCACGCCTCAAGCTAAGACATCTGGAGCACCTCTCCACACTGCATTTGTGTCTAGCTCATCGGGTCCTTCACATGCGTCTCCTTCAGGATCAGACACGTCAGGACTCTCTTGTACCCACTATATTGGATCCGAAACAAGTGCTACTAAACTGAAGACCAAGAATCTCGGAAATGTGACTGTGGAAGTAGCGCGAGAACACATGGATCTTTTGGCTGCAATGGTCCTTCTTATGATGAACTTGTTGCTGGGAAGATTGGAAACTGCCATTTGGCAGACGAGGACTACGAGCAGGTGGACGAAATGGAGCTTGAGAGGATGGACATAATGTGGGCCTTAACTAGTGCTGTCCAGAGGGCAAAGAAGTTTCTAAAACAAACCGACAGAACTTGGTTGCTACTAAGGATACCACATTTGGCTTTGACAAGAGCAAAGTGACCTGCTTCAACTGTGGAGAGAAGGGGCACTTCAAAAGAGAATGTGTCAAGCCTAAGAAGACGGGTAACGGGAACCTGTTCTCATCCTTCACTCGTCAAGACAAGCAAGCTACCAGTTCTACTTTGACAAGAGCAAAGTGACCTGCTTGACTGCTCATGATGATGAAGGACAGGATTCGAGCTTTAGGTTTGTCTCACCAGGGGAATCAAACATTGCAAGTGTAGAAGATATTGACAGTGATTCCGCTAGTGAAGGAGATCTAGCAGTTGAGATAGCGATGTCACATAGTGAAGAAGCAACTGTAACCAAGGTCAGTTACAAGCCTAAAGAGGAGACTACCACGTCAGAGACAGAATAGATAGAATCACCAGAACCAGAGACATCTGATGCTGCGTTGATGGCTAACTCTTCTGAATCAACTCAGGTAAGTACTACTGACCACATGTTTGATAATCATGCTTGTTCTGATTGTGATACTTTTAGGAATAGCATAGATGAAAAATTTGCTAGGTTATTAGATCATAATGATAACTTAGTAAAAGATTTGCAACTGTGCACCGATGCTAAAAGGGTATTAAAACAAAATGAGCATAGTTATAAAGAAAAGATAGACCTTTTGACTAAACAGCTTTGGGAAACCGAAGTAGTTGCCTTTAACCAAGCTAATGACATTAGGTACTATCTAAACTCCCTAGAAGACACTAAGAAGGAAAGGCAGTTCTAGAAGTAGAAGTAAATTCATTAAAACAGAAACTGCATAGTTGGACTAGTTCTTCACACATAGTCCAACACTTAGTGAGAGAAAGGAACAACGGAGAGGGATTGGGTTATAAAGTGGTTCCACCACCACCTGAGACTTTGATGAACACTAAGACTAGACCAATAAATAGTAATCCATCAAGGATCATGTGGTGTCTACTCCTCTTGTTAGTAATCCAGATTCCTTATGTTCATCTATTGACTCTGGAAACAAAAAAAGGAGGCCACTTCAAAGGCAAAGGATAAATTGTCTTGTGTTAATATTGAAAAGGAATTTGAAAGGGTTAACTTAAAGTCACGATCAAACAGAGTCAAATCAGAACCTAAAAGGACTTCTAAGGTTAATCTTTCACATACTTCAAGTAAAAAACGAATTAACCAAAAAGAAAAGGATGTTAAACAGGTTAAAACAGTTAACTTTGTTAAACTAGAGAAAACAACCGAAGAACCAGAGTCAAAACCTAGACTGAGTTATGTTACTAGAGTGTCACACACTTCTCCACAGAGAAAGTTTAAACATAAAGTTGATAGCAGGTCGTGCTACAACTATGGTGAATATGGACATATTGCCTCCTATTGTCACTTCTATCAAACACCTAGAAAAAAGTTTGAACTTCAGGTTTCAAAGCCTAGGTCTTCTAAGAGGATTTTTCTGACTCCACCTAGAAGAACTAGTGAACCTAAAATTCAACCTCTAAGTCAGTCGACTGTTTATCACAAACAGGCATTGCACAAATCTGGATTATGGAAGGAGAAGACATCTCTGTGTCTGATAATAATGACAAGAAGGAACCTGAGCTACCCTCATCCTCTAAGGGTCAATGGGTAGAATTTATGATGTGTGATGCCTCTGGAAACCCAAGCCAGTAAAGGCTTGGGTTCTAACCCAAACTAATCCTTTACTTTGTATGTGCAGGGTGTTCGATACAGTCTTGAAACTAACACGTGGATAGTAGACAGCGGAGCATCCAGGCACATGACAGGAAACAGGGCTCTTTTATCAAACGTCAAGCAAATAAAAGGAGGGCATGTTTTGTTTGCTGGAAACAAGGGTGGCTATATCACAGCCCAGGGAGAAGTGGGGAATCAGAAAGTTAAGTTTGATAAGGTGAACTACGTTCAACAACTACAAAATAACTTACTTTCTGTTTCCCAAATATGTGATAAGGGATTTAAAGTCATCTTCGAAACAAGAAGTGTTACGTACTAAGAAAGACTATGTGATCCCAGAGGACCAAGTTTTGATGACTGCTTCAAGATATAAGATCTTTATGTCTTGGATCTGTCAACAGCTTCTACAATGGATCATGAGGTTTAGTGTTTTCTATCTAAAGCTACTGAGATGGATTCCATCTCCTACCATAGGAGAATGGGTCACATTAGTCAAAGGAGATGAATCACTTGATTCAGAAGGATCTGGTGAGAGGAGTTAATGTCAAGAACTCCAGCTTCCTGACTTTTCTATAGCTTGCAAGAAAGGCAAACAGACAAAGAAGTCTCATTCGAAAAGAAAGTTCATTCAATAGAACTTCCTTTTGAGCTTCTTCACATGGATCTGTTTGGTCCAGTCAGTACAAAGAGCATTGCAGGCGACTTGTACTGCCTTGTGGTCACTGATGACTACTCAAGGTTCACTTGGGTAATGTTTCTGAAATCCAAATCAGAAACATTTGAGTCATTCAAGGAGTTGGTAACAACACTGGAATCTCTCTACAAGCTGAAGGTTAGACAAGTATGCTCAGACAACGGAACAGAATTCAAGAACTAGTGGATGGACGCATACTGCAAGGAAAAGGGAATTGTGCATCAAATCACTTCTGCCTACACGCCTCAGATGAATGGCGTTGCTGAGAGAAAGAACAGAAGCTTGATAGAGACAGCACAGACTATGCTGGCAGACTCGAAACTGCCTATCCAATTCTGGAATGAGGCAGTGGCAAATGCTTGTTATACACTGAATCGAGTCCTGATAGTCAAGCGCCACGGAAAGACATTTTACGAGCTACTACAAAGACGCAAACCAAATTTTGAGTATCTCGAACCATTTGGCGCGCCGTGCACACTTCTGAAGAAGACACAATAGGGTAAATTCAGCGAGAAGGCAGATGAAGGAATCTTTCTAGGATACAACATACCGAACAAGCGAGTTTACAACAACTTAAAGGGTCTAGTAGAAGTATGGTGTCGTTGACATTCAAAGATATACCACACCACCTACTGGCAAAGGACCCGCCTAATTTTTTGACTATGATGGATTCTTCAAGTCCTTCAACATCCCTCTGTCTCCTCGGATAACAAGTTAGCTACACGGATGATGTATGATATCTTGAATACACCAACATCTAGCTCACAGGAGGAGAATCATCTACTTAGTTAGGGGGAGTAGTCGACGACAGTGACTCCTCCTCTGAAGATGAAGTTGAAGAAGATAACCAGAACAGTCAGGAGGAACAGGTTCCAGTTCCTGAAAGTCCACAGCATCTATCAGTGATGCACCTTCGACTTCAGAGCCTCAAACTCCAACTACCTCAGATGCAGAACCAAATGTTCATAATCTTGGCTCTGAGGTAGCTGTTCCTACCACTCCAGGATCATGACTAAACGTCTATCATCCTTTAGACAATGTCATTGGGAATGTCAGATCAGGAGTATAAACAGAAAAGCTATACTCAGCTGATTACGCCTCAGTTATGGAAAAAGGATATATTCATGATGGTGCTTATCGTGTTTTGTCTCACAGTTTGAGCCAAAATACATCAGTGATGCATTAAATGATGAGGCGTGGGTAAGTGCCATGCAAGAAGAACTTCTTCAGTTCAAGAAGTTAGGTGTATGGACTCTAGTTGATAGACCTAAAGGTGCTAAAGTCATTGGCACCAAATGGGTCTTGAAATGCAAGAAGGATGAGCAAGGGGTCATTATCAGGAATAAAGCTCGATTGGTGGTTCAGGGTTTTCGGCAAGTCGAGGGAATTAACTAAAATGAGGTGTTTGCACCCGTGGGAAGGATGGAACCCATTCGTATCTTCCTTGCCTATGCATCGTACATGAAGATTAAAGTCTATCAATTAGATGTGAAGAGTGCATTCCTTCATGGGGAAATCAGAGAAACAGTCTATGTTAGTCAACCCGAGGGATTTGAAGATCCTTATCATTGGGATAGAGTCTACAAGCTTGACAAGGCTTTATACAGGCTTCATCAAGCTCCAAGAGCTTGGTATGAGAAACTCTCGACTTATCTTGTGAAACACGGCTTTCGCAGGGGAGTCATTGACTGCACACTGTTCATTAAAGAAAAAGATGGCGACCTACTGCTCGTACAGATCTATGTTGATGACATAATCTTCGGTTCAAAGAACGAAGAGTTATGCAAAGAGTCTGAAGCAGTTATGAAGAAAGAGTTTGAGGTGAGTGCTATGGGGGAGATGAAGTTCATTCTCGGGTTACAGGTGGATCAAACACCAAATGGGATCCTTCTACATTAGACCAAATATGTAGGAGACATTCTCAGTCGTTTTGACATGGAGAATGCATCTGCTGCTGGGACTCCACTGGCTACGAATCAGACATAGCACCTAATGAAAATGGAGATCTTGTAGATGCCACGATGTACCGAGGAATGATTGGATCCCTCATGTATCTCACTGCCTCAAGACCTGATATCATGTATGCTCCATGTTTATGTTCTAGATATCAGGCTAAGCCTAAGGTCAACCATCTGATCGGGGTCAAAAGGATTTTTTGCTATTTGAAGGGTACACCCACACTTGGGTTGTGGTATCCTCATGATGATGACTTTGAGCTCACTACGTATAGTGACTCAGATTACGGAGGCTGCAAGATAAACTACAAGTCTACATCCGCAGGGTGTCAATTCTTTGGGAGAAGACTAGTTACTTGGCAGTGTAAGAAGCAGACATCAGTTGCATTGTCAACCTGTGAAGCGGAATATGTTGATGCTGCAAGTTGCTATTCACAAATCATCTGGATTCAACAGCAAATGCGAGATTACGGTTTAAAGTTCTCCTCTACTCCTATTTGTGTTGATAACTCTGCTGCAATTGCAGTAACTAAAAATCCGGTCCAACATCCTAAGACCAAACATATCGGTATTAATACCATTTCATAAGAGACTGTTTTGAAAAGAACTTAATTGATATGGTAAAAATAATACTGATTTTCAGCACGCTGACCTCTATACTAAAGCCTTTGATAAACCACGTTTTCAATATTTGCTAGAGGTCAATGGCGTAAAAAATAAAAGTGATGTTATTCCTGATGATGATCATGCGTAGTCCGATGTAGTTTAGTTTATTTTTCTTTTTTCTTTTTATTTTATTTGTTATATTTGGTCTGTTTAATTAAACTTGTATATTTTGCTGGTTATTAAAATCCTAAAATAATTAACCAGTTATGATTTAGATTTAGTAGTTTAGGAGGAGAATAAGTCAGCAAGTAACATTAAAAAAAACGAGGGAGAAGGAGTGGAAAGTTGATTTAAGGTAGATCGTATCTGTGATACCGATTCAAACCCTTTGGAATATGATAATACGCAGGAACAGGAACAAGTCAAGAGGGACTTAAAATTTTAATTTAGAAAATATGCAAAAATCAAAGTATAAGTCTGTGTAGTCTAAGCAATATAAAAGGGAAGATGATAGAAAAACTGGTAACTCCTAAGGTAACACAATGAGAGTAGACCTAGAGGTTGCTAGACCACAAATTTATATGTCGGTAGATTCAACACAATAGATGATTAGACCTGACTGGTGATCTCAAGATCAAACTAAGTTGTTCAACTGACTGTGGGCTTCCATCTTATCACTGGTTAACACAATCAACAATATTCCAATAAGGGGTAATGAGCATGTAAGGCACAAATGTGTCCGGATGACCATAAATAGAGCAAAGCACGAAAAAAATGAAAGAAAAATGCTATCAAGCTAATGACGTATGTTGTTGGTGCATTTGGTGCAAAATAAATTAAGCTGCTCTAACAAGGAGATAGGTTGTGTGCCTCTCTGCTGTGCGATGGCACTGACCTGAGGATAAGCATAACCTAGATTCTAGAATTTATTGTTGTTTCCCGCCTCTCTGCTGTGTGTGATGGCACTGACCTGAGGACTGGCTTCTCCTTGAAAGCTCTAAGAATAGTCTCTCCTTGTAATAATACCCGTAGACCGCTCAAAAGCTCCTAAGGAATGTTGATTACCGTATAAGTGTGGGATCCCCAAATGCTAGTTAAAATAATTAAACATAAAACAATCACCAGTTTGTGTCAAAAGTCTGTGTATGGATTTAAGTGGACAACATATTGACAATCATTGTGGCTGCAATTCTTGAAGGTGAAATCAATGTGGTAATCTAAGAGTTTCAGTATGATTTCCTAAGTTGCTAACGACTCTAGATGAACACCAAGAATGAGCATCAAAAGATTTTGATAACAAGTCCAAAATGATTTGCCTTGCCTGTATGATTCCAAAATTGATTGGTCCAGGTATGGTCAATCTAAGTTGAAGCTGTCTATTCCGGAACCAAATCCAGTAGATTTCCATCTCAGGATTTATCTCTCACAAAAGCAAAAACAATTCTTATTTTGATTCTTTAGTTTAATTTTCTAATTTAGTTAGTCTTTTAGTGTGTTTGCTTGTCGGATTACATCAGGAAAATCAGTAGGGATCAACTCACTAAAAAGGTCATGTCTGAGATGACCACATGTGTTTTAAAAAGTTCAAAACAGTCACATCTGAGGTGATAAAAAGGTTTTCAAGTCAAAACGATCATGTCTGAGATGATCAACTGCTCATAACATTAATTTCTGCAATTAAAGGGATTTTAAAAGTTAAATATTCAAATTGGCAGAAAATTTAATAGTATGACCCATTCGCACGAATGGACCATACGTATGGACAATCATTGAATGGAAGCCATTCGTACGAATGGACCATGAATATGGACCATCCAACCGAATGGCCCATACGATTGGCCAGTCAGATGCTTAAGGGCGGATGAGTGAGTCAGTCGCACGACTGAGATCCAGTCGGACGACTGAAGAAGGACGACTGAACCAATCACACGACTAAGTCCCACACGCACGACTGAAAGGTGCGTATGAGCTCAGTCGCACGATTGAATCTAGGGTTAGTATAAATAGAGGGGGAGTCGGCGAGAGACTCACCACCTTCAAAATAACCCTGAATCGCACGACTTAACACCACTCTGCAAAAATTTCATTTGATCTCTAAATACCCACGTTTCTTGATTACTGACCATATACATCGACTCTACAAGTAATTTACGGTAAATTAGCACTCCCATAACTTTCAATTTGATGCAAAATCTGTACATTTGGACTCGTAAAAGAACCAAGACTCTAGTGACTAAATAACCTAACTAAATGACTCAAACATAAGAAAGTAAAGATGTTAGGTGTTATAAGAATATTGCGAGTCAAATGAACCAGACAACATGTCTGAAACTCAAAAGTGGTTAAAAAGTGAATTTGAATTGAACAGTCGGTACATCATGCGAATGGACGGCTTGATGAACTTCAGTCGCACGACTGAAGGGTGCGAACTGCTTAAACGCACGACTGAACCATGCGTATGAAGTTTAGTCGCACGACTGGTGTAACCGCATGAGGGTATATACGTATGAGCCCAGTCGCACACTCAGTGGTACGTATGGGATCAATCGCACGACTGAACCCCATTCGCACTATTCAATCTCACGACTGAACCCCATTCGCATTGTTCAATCGCACGACTGAACCCAATTCGCACAATCTCAATCGCATGTCAGAAAGATTTTCTTCAAGTTTAAGTGTTTCATGACTTTCTTAGCCAATGGTACTAATGTTTACTATCTTTGTGTAACAGATGGCGAGTCGATGGCCTATGAGCACGAAGCACAATATATGTGCTCATCTGGATTTGACATCCAGAAACACTGCTGAGTTCTCTGGCATCATCACATTTCTACTGAGATCGAGGATTGCACATGCCATATCTACTCCTTGTACTCCGTATCGATCCATTCAGCAAGCCTTCTAGGAAGGCGCTACAGTTGATAGATCGTCTGAGCCTCATTGCATCACAAGTACCATCTTTGGAGAGGCTATTACTATCTCAGAGAAGGATCTGAGGATCGTATTACAGTTGGGGGATGACACTGATTGTCCGACTCGAATACACCCCCTCACAGTCAGAGAATGCTTTCTTAGAGCCAAGTACTCTGGGGACATCAATGCTGGGGTACTTAACAAGAGTAACCTCTGTCCCCAGTTTAAATATCTTGCACACGTGCTGCTTAAGTGCATAGCTTCACATAAAGGTAGGTTTTGATGAGCTATCTGACCAGATGCAGAACGCGTATGTTGCGTTGGTGCTGAACCACCCGTTCAGCTTCTCCAAGATGATCTTCACCTATCTAGTGGAGAACATCGAGGGGAAAGGGAAGGAAGGCTTCTGTATGTACCCGAGGTTTATGCAGATGATCATAGATCAGAAGCTTCCCTCCCTGCCGAAGGAGAAGGCGGATGCGGTAGTCCTCGAGGTGATGGATGACACTACCTGGGAAGATGAAGGTGTACAGGGGGAAGCAGGTGAAGCCCCCTGTCAGGAGGTTGTTTGGGCATCTGCCCGGGAAGACTACGTGGTGCCAGCAAAGAGAAAGTGGCGCCACGATGATAGTGACTCTGATGTGGAGCAGATTGCTCTACCCACTCATGACTCAGATGATGATGACAGTGGGGATGCTGGAGACGGTATGCCTATTCCACCTAGAGGCACTATGTCTGATGTTGTCCTCCAGTGTCCATCCCAGCTGGAGAAGTAGCCGAGTCAGCTGGATTCATTAGGATTTCGTTCATGGTGCGGAGGAGGAGGATGAGTCGGATGAGGAGCCCCTAACGCGAACTGTGGGAAGCAAAGTTGTTCCCACAGAACATGGGCTAAGGGTGGTTGGTGAACACCGAGAGACTCCGGAGAGACTGATACTGACCCAAGCTATGCACCGGGGTCTGCAGGCAGGGTTGTAGGGGGAGCTCCACCTCAACGGGGACAAGGAGGAAGAGGATGGCTAAACCCCATGGTCAGAAGAAGAAGAAGCATCGGGTGACCTTCCTCACACCATAGCCACCACATCCACCACAGCCACCACATCCACCACAGCCACCACATCCACCACAGCTACCACAGCCACCACATCCACCACAGCCACCACATCCACCACAGCTACCATAGCCACCACCATACCTCCCACAACAGTACAGATTCCGTCCACCACCATATCCTTTACTCCCACATCACCTTCATCATTTCACAGACCTATCTTTACTACAGCCACCACCACCACCACTTCACACCCAGCAATACCCTCAACCCATCCCTCACATACTTATGGATCACCTCTACCTCCAATCGGGGTAGAGGAACAGCTGTCTGCACTTAACAGAATGGTGATGCACTTACTGGCTGCAGATGAGGAAAAGGCAGCCCAGATCCGCTAGCTTACTGACCTGACTGCTGCACATCTCACCAAATTGCAGAGCAAGCTCGAGTTATAGAGGAGCAGGCCCAACAGATGGCTGCTTAGAGCTTCGAGATAGCCCAACTCCAAGCACATAGTGTCACATCAAGCAAGAAAATAGAGGAGTTGGAGAAGGCAAAGAAGACTATCCTGTTAAAACTGAAAGGATCTAAGGAGGAGCCACTGAAGATCAAGGAAGGGGACAGAGATGATGATGATGAAGATGATGATGAGGATGTTGAGAGTGATACTGAGGAGAATGAAGAAACAGAAGGAGATAGGACAGAGGAGAAGGACGATGATGATGAAGCAGAAGGAGGGGATGCAACTGCATCGGCCTCTGCTACAGGTCAAGAGAAAAGGTCAAAGAACAGACAAGATCAATCAGCTTCTACTTCTGCTCCTCCAAGTGATGAGACTATGATACAAGATAAAAGTAAAGACTAGATGTTTATGTATTTATTTACTTTTGTATTTGAATCCTGTATTGAAAATGATGTATTGAATGTTTATATGAAGTGAATGCATTTCTATTTTATTAATTACTAATGACTTATGTGTTGAATGTTCAAATCAAACAGATCCAAATTACCAAAGAGATGAGTTTGATGTTGCTCCCCTTTAGCAGGTTAAGTCTCAGCTAACAATGATTCTTGATCTGCAAGGGATTGTCAGGAGGTCAGTGAACTATACCCCTGAAGAAGGGGAAATAATTCATGACCTATCAAACGAGCAACTAGCAGAGCTTTTCAAGCTAAATCCAGATGAGATAGTGAAAGATGCTCCGACATGCGATTCGACTAGTGACGAAGAGCTCAACGATATGATGAAGTCGAGATCGAAGATGTCACTGCCGAGGATTACCCTCAGTACGCTGACAATGAGGGTAATGTGGTCCCCAATCATGGGTGAATCCCTTGTCAGCGATACTTTTGAGGTGTTGAACAAGATGGAGCACGAAACAGAGAAAACAGTAGGAACAACCCAAGCCTCAAATGTTGATGTCGACATTCAAAAGGCTGAGTGGGCTGCATGTTTTGAAGAAGTTAGAGCCCAACGTACTGCACCAAAGAAGGATTCCTACACCAAACTCTATAGAGTCAAGAAACATCACAAGGTGTCAGGAAGGATCATAGCATGGGCGTATTTTGAGGATCTTAATGCTTATGTGGTTAAGAGAGAATAGTGCATAAAGTACTTCAGATTCCCACATGATCTGAAGACTCTACCAGGTTTTGAGCTCAACCAGCTGGCCAAACTAAAGCTTTTGTATGCTGACCCGAGGAAGATGTCAGGCTGGTTTGAGGCTGCCCTAAAGAAGGAGTACCACACCAGATGGGTTAACATCAGACCCCAACAGCCTACTAGGTATATCAGAAGGTCTGAGGTTGATGCCATTACTGGCAAGCCCAAGATAGTGTTGAAGTGGAATCCTCCGCGCAAAATGTCAAGAATCCCACTCAGGGAAATGCCACAGGATTTCACTCCACACTTTAAGTGGTGGTACTACGATTGGAGAACAGCTAAAGCGGTCATAGTCCTAAGTAAAGAGGGACAAATGGATACGATCAGGGTATTCGACCCGATGTGGCTTACAAACTTGTCGGAAAATGATGTCTATACGCTAGACAAGTGGCCACTGTTCTATGATACGCAAGATATTGTACAAGCCCTCCAGTTCCAGAACGTTATACCACTCTGCTTCGCGTTTGAGATTCACACGGGAGTCACAAAAGAGGAGAAGTACAAGAAATACAAGGAGGTTATGCAGAAAACAAGAGATTAGAGAGATCTAGGTCCAAGGGGGAGTTTGTTGATACATGTATGTCCCTAGATCATGATATGAATGTGATAGATCTTGTTTGTCTAATTCTAAGGTAATGCTTGGAATGATTAATGAAATGATATTGTTTGTTTGTTATTTATAATGTTTAATATTTCATTAATGAGTCGACGTTGAATTGGTTAATTAGGTTTGTGGTTGTTTGAATTGTTACACATAATGTTATATTAATTAATTAATACATTCAAACTTAACAAAATGAAGTTCTCATGCGAGTGGCCCATGCGAATGGACCATACGCATGAATAACTTCATACGAATGACTCAGTCGCATGACTGAACCAGGAGACTGAATCAGTCGTATGATTGTAACATAAGATTGGCTCAGTCGCACGACTGAACACTCAGTCGTGCGAATGAATCAACCGCATGGTTCAATCGCATGACTGAACCGTACTAATGGTTTAGTCGCACGAATGAATAATACTAACCTATAAATACACCCAATTCATGAAAAATAAAGTGGATTCTTCAATTACGATTCCTGACGTACCCTAGCCATCCAGAAGCCTCCCAATTAGTTCTCCAAGTTCATAGAACACATTAGATCGATTTCCAATCGATTTCTAACATTAGTTTCAATTCATTATTGATTCTTCGTGTGTTCTCACTGATTGGATCGCCAATCAAATAGGATTCCGCACTATTTGATCTGGTTTGCACGCTAATCACTAGATATTTCGTTCAAATACCAGGTCCTAACAGTATGCATTCCTCAAACAGAATCTGAATGTAGGAGTCTATGGAGTCCACATCAATGTGAACTTGAGGAAGTTGTTGAGTATGCACAATTGCAAGTGAGAATGGTGAGTCCTGAAGGTCCATACTCCCTGAAGAACTCCCAGGTTCTGTAGCTGTAATGACTTTCTCCCCCTTTTTGGTAGCATCACCCTCTGGCATAGGTGAGCTAGGAGTTAGGTCAATCACACTCACAGGTTCTTATGTTCCTGGTTGAGCTCCTCTTAAAGGTCTCCCAGCAAGTTCTTCCCTGAGATAAGAAATCTCAAGTTGCTAATCATTGTCCTTGTTTTGCAAGGTAGTCACCTTAGATTAAACATGACTGACCTTGGAGACTAAATAGGTGCCTGTTTGTGACAATTTTTGCACCTTTAGCCTCAAATCCCCCTCATCTTCATCAGAAGAATATTGGGGGATGAGATGATTAGACCAAACTCCTTTCTCTCATCACCAGCTTTAGGTTCTTGGCTGCTGGATTTCCTCTGCTCACTGGTAGCCTCAGTTGAGGTATAAATGGGCTGAGTTGCCATGGTTGAGGTCTTAATGATGGAATCACTTACAAAAGTGAGAGACTCTTCCAAATGGATATCCTTAACAGGTTCAAAACTATCCACCTCAGTAATGGGTGACTGATGTGGGCTAGACACAGGAGATTCAGGAGCACTCATCTCTCTTTGTGTAGTGAAAATGAAGTAAGAATCATGGTACTTACTGAAACCTATTTCTTCATCAGTATAGAAGTCAAGGTTAGGAATGGGTTGGTTTAAATCTAAAGGCTGGGGTTGGTAGTTGTCCCCTGAAGGTTGTTCACATGAATGTTGAGACTCAGGGTGAAGGCATAAGGCAGTTGGCTAGTGAGCTTATCAGGCTGAGCATGAGGAACATCAACACTGATCTTTGAACTAATGGGAGTGGTTCGCTCCTCAGCGGAAGTTAGAGCTCCAGTATCCACTTCCTTCTGAATGGGTGAGTACATAGGGGCCTACATAGAATCAATAGTTTGAGCAAGGGTTCGTTTGGATTTTCTTTCGTAGGTGAGGTTGATTTGTGGTTGTTGAGGTGGTTGAGTTGTAGAAGGTGTGGGTTCAACACTAGCTGGTGCTGCTTGGTTTTCACCATGCCTAATGAGCTTTAAGATTTTTCAGACGAGGGCTGTTTCTACCCCAGAGAAGCCAACAATTGGCTTTCTCAAAATTTTAAAGAAGGCGGGCTTCATCTATCCCAGTTTACAAATATTACATGTTCCCCTTAACTGTGAGCCCAGTTCATAGTTAAGAATGTACTGAACATATCTAGGGAACATGTGGTATTCTAAGGAGTCCAAGTTTGCATGTAAATTAGTTTAAACAAATTGAGTATACCTAAACTTGACCCCTTTAACTATTCGATGCACTATGAAGGAGAGATCCTCAGGAATCTGGTCCCATCTTCCATGCTTGTTGTACAAGCTATAGATAACCACATGAAGTAGGTATTTCCGCTTGGATGAGACCTTCCCTTTCCTGAAGGTTATTATAGAGAAATCTCCCTTATTAGTGCATCTGCTCAAAGGAGTGGTTAACAGCTTCCATTGGATAGAACACCTCACCTTCTTCATCATCCAGCTGAAGTTGTTTGTTGATGATGGCTGGAGTGATGAAGATTGTTCTCCCCTGCACTATGACAGATAGTGCTTTCTTCCTATCCATAATGACCTCTTGGAAGGTCTTCCAAAATTCAAGCAGATGATCCGCATATAGAGTAGTATCAATGGTAAGGGAGGTGAAGTAGTTTGATAAAGCCAAGAACAGCAAACCTCTAAGAAATATGGATCTTTCTCAGTGTTTAACCAAGAAACTTGGTTATGTTACCTGTGTAACTGCATGGAGAAATTAGGGTTATTTCTATGGTTAAAGTTAGCTATTGTGAGAAAGCTTAAGGATGAAGGAAGGATGAACAAAGATGATTTTAGAGAGTAATTTGGGAATTTAGGTTTGTGGGAAAGATGAAGATGATAGAAAAAGGGGGAACTGTTGGGTTTATATGTGAAAATAATTTCAGACAAAGTTAATGAAAGAGTCTAAACTTTGAAATCCGAATCTCAGTCCCACCTTTGAAAAAACAGTTTAGTTTTTGCTCAAAAAGTAGTTTTCTTGGATGTAAAAAAACTTCTGAAGGTAAATTGTCTTTGGAAGTTTTAATGAAAAAGTTTTCGAAGCCAAAATGACTTCGAAAGAATTTCCTAAGAGTTTTGAAAGGTTTTGCCTCGGAAGAGAATTAAAATTGGGATGTTTTGTTCAAAATAATAAAGCTTTCGAGAATTAATTTGCTTCGGAAGAAAACAGTCCTTGAAAACATACAAGTGCCTAAGACAAGTGTTAAGCTTTCGAAGATATTTTAGAAATTTCTTTCGAAGGAAAATTACTTAGATAGTTATTCATTTTGAAGGCATGAGTTTCTTCTAAAGGTAAAAGCATATCTTTTGAAGGATCAAAATTTTTTAAAATTCTAAGGAAAGTCTTCAAAAAGTTTTTATCTAGAGAAAACAAGAGCTTATGAAGGTGATAGAGTAGATAACTTAGGACACACAGATTTTAAGAAATAATATAATTAGTTTTAAAAAAACCTTACTCAAAGTTAATCATCCCAATAGCTTATATAAGATATTTACATCTCTATTCATCAAAGGCATTTATCAACAGATCAACATATTGCTCATTTGAGTTGACTTTGATTAGTTTAATTAATCCTTTTCAAAGTTATCTCTAATTAAATGATACCTGAAATTGATGTGTTATGTCCTTGAATGCTGCACAGGGTTCACTATGATAGAGATAGCACTGTTGTTGTCTATGTGAATGAAAGTCTCCTTGAAGTTTAATCCATAGTTCAGCACCTGATTCTGAATTCAAAGCACTTGAGCACAGCAGCCTGCAGCAGCAATGTATTCAGCTTCAGCAGTTGATGCAGAGACACATGATTGTTTCTTGCATTGCCTTGAGACAACCCTTCCACCAAGAAACTAGCATCCCCTAGATGTAGACTTTGCAGTCATATTGCAACCACCATAATCACTATTTGTATAAGCATACATATTGAAGTCATAATTCTTAGGATACCAAAGACATAGTCAGGTTGATCAGGATCTGCAAAACTAGGTGGTTGTTTGACATACACCTCTTCATCAATCACCCCATATAGAAAAGGACACTTGACATCATGTTGATAAACCTTGAAGTTCTTTGATGAGCAAATGCCAAGAATATCCTAACAGCTTCTAGTCTTGCTACAGGAGCAAAGACATTAGTGCTGTCAATTCCTTCTTCTTGTGGGTATCCTTGAACAACTAGTCTAGCTTTGTTTTTTATAACAATGCCTCTATCATTTTTATTATCCTAAACACTAATTTAGTTCCTATAGTAGTCTTCCCATGAGGAAGAGCACAAAGGTTCCAAACTTTCTGTCTTTGAATTGAAGCAGCTCCTCTTGCATAGCTACAACCCAATTTCCATCCTTTAGAGCCTCATCAATTTTTTGGCTCTATCTGGGACAAGAAACAAGAGTTGAGACAAACATTTGCTTCATGGGTTTGTCCTCTTGTTCTTACCCCTTTGTAAGCATCTCCCATGATGTTTGTAGTGAGGTGAGACTTGTAAATCCTAGTTGAGGATCACAAAAGGTTGCTGAGAGAGATCTAAATTAGAATTTAGATCTGACATTGATGCTTCTCCCATCATATCAGCACACTTATCAAGAGAAACTTGATCCAATGAGTGTGTGACATCATTGATGGTCTCATCTATGGAGTGATAATCAGCATCAACAAATTCTTGATCACTATCACGGCCTCCATTGTCTTCTACATTTGAAGCTTCTTTATCTGGTTGTTGAGCCTCTGAGCTAGAATTTGAAGGCATCTCAGATGTTTCCGCTGAATTTGTCATTGTTGTGCTAATAGAAACCTCATTCATAGAAGTAGTTACAATTGGACTTGAATATGTATAGCTTGAAGATCTTCGAAGTTCAAATCTTGGATCAGGGTCTCCTGGTGATAAAAAATTTGTATATCCTAGAGGAGCTATTTGAATTGGAGTTGATGTAGCATCTATTGGCTGCACACCTCAAGATGTTCTGACTCATCCGGGGGTTTAGGAGAAGGTGTTGTTTTCTTCTTCTTTGGCTTTGGTTTAGAAGCCATCCTCTTCTTTCTCTTTATAGATTTTAACTGAGAAGAATGGCCTACAGTACCAGATTGATCTTCATTGTCTTTCTCAGTTGGAACTTCCTCTCTCTTAGGCTCAGAAGGAGAGGGAGGTTGACCCTGCTGTGGATCAGAAGATGAAGCTTGCTGAGTTTCAGCAGGAGGTCCACGTTGTGTTGTCTCCGGTTGTTCAACCTTAACTTCCACTTCAGGTGGGGATTGACTTGGAATGGAGTGTAAGTCAATGAGCTCTCCACTTTTGATATTTTGCCTGATCACCCTAATATGCTCATCCATAGTGGATAGAGACATGGGGCCAAGTCTCCTTTCAGAGAATCCATAAAGCTTCAATAAGCTCATCATCCTCTGCTTATCAATAGACTTCTTCATGCTCTTTTGGATGATCGCTATTGATTTTGCAGCTTCTTCCCTTAGCTTCTTCTTAGTTGTCTTTCTGTCCTTGATTATTTCAAGTTCAAGCTATTTTAAGTACTCAAAGTCAACATAGTCATAGTACAAGGGAAGGAGTGCATCTGCCTGATAGAAGCCTATGGCACTCAGGTAGTTGATCATCTTGATCCTCTTTTCTTCTTTGTCTACCTGAGATTCTTGTTGAACCACATCTTCTTGTGCAGGACTTTCCTGAACTAGGGAGAGGGTAGGCATATCCTTGTACAGTCTTTTTCTTCTTCTCTCTTCTTTGACTTGTACTAGAAGCTCTGCATTTTCTGCCTCCTTCTTCTCCTTTGACCTTTCCAGATCAACCAGTTCATTCAACTCTTCTAAAGGGAGAGAGATGACACTGTCTATGTCATAGTTCCTTGTCTGCAGATAATTTATCTTGACCGCCCTTAACTCATCATTCTGAGTATTTGGTCTGGAGGCAGCCCTGATAGCAGACTCCATGAGTCTTGAAGACTCAGCAGAGGAACCTTCTCCCCTCAGCCTCCTTTTCCTCTCTCTCTCCTCCTCCTCAATCTCCTCAGATGTCATCTTTCATTTCCCTTTGTCACTCACAGACCTTTGTGACTCAAGGTGGAGAGAGCTTCGGCCTTCATTGCTTGTTGCAACATCTGAGCTCTGGCCAGAGAGAGGTTGAGAAGCACCTTCACCAGCAGGTGTCTCAATAGGAGTGTGGATCTCTGTAGTAGTTGATGATGATAAGACAAGGGTCTCTGGTTCTGCCACTGGGCCTTCAGTCAAGGTTTCCCCTATGAAACTAATCTTAGGCTACGCCTCAACATCCAGTTGACCGATGGCATTGCCTGATTGCTTAAGTCTCTTTCTTAAGCTAAACTCTGTAGTGATCCTGTCTTGGATTCTTTGAGCCAGTCTGTCAGCTTGTCTTCATTTGCTTGCGTTGACAAGTGGCATGTTGACTAAATCCAGACCTTCATAGTAGTTCAAAGTCTGAAAATTGAAGACTTCTTGTTGTCCTTGAACTTTTATGATGATTAGGGCTTTCCTGATGTTGTCATATCTCCACCCAATGATGTGATTGAAGATGGTGAAGATGACATAGCCCTTGGTATCCCATCCTCAAACAAACTCTGTATGAAGGAGTTGGTGTAGTCCACATCAATGTAAATTTGAGGAGGTTATTGAGAATGCACAATTGCAAGTGAGGATGGTGAGCCCTCAATGTCCACTCTCTATGAAGAACTCCCAGGTTCTGTAACTGTGATGACTTTCTCTCCCTTTTTGGTAGCATCACCCACTTGCATAGGTGAGCTAGAAGATAGGTCAATCACATCCATAGGTTCGTGTGTTCCTGGTGGAGCTCTTCTTAAGGGTCTCCCAGCTAGTTTTTCCTTAAGATATAAAATCTAAAGTTGCTCATCATTGATCTTGTTGTGTAAGGTAGTCACCTGAGATTCAAGGTGACTGACCTTTGAGACTAATAGGTGCATGTTTTAGTCAGTTTGTGCATCCTTAGTCTCAGATTCCCCTCATCTTCATTAGAAGCATCAGTGGGGGATGAGATGATTGGACCAAAGTCCTATCTCTCACCACCAGCTTCAGGTTCTTGGCTGCTCAGTTGAGATGTCATGGGCTGAGTTGCCATGGTTGAGGTCTTAATAATGTAATCCCTTTCAGAAGTGAGAGCCTCTTCCAAATGGACATCCTGAACAGGTTCAGAAGTTTCCATCTCAGTTGTAGGTGACTGATGTGGGATAGATATAGCAGACTCAAGAGCATTCATCTCTTTTTGAGTAGGGGTAAAGAAGAGAGACTCATTATACTCACTGAGACCTGGATCTTCATCAGTATAGAAGTCAAGGTTGGGAATTGATTAGTTGAGATCTATAGGCTAGGGATGGTAACTGTCCCCTGAAGGTTCATCACTAGAGTGTTGAGACTCAGAGTGATGGCTTAAGGTTGTTGGGCTAATGAGCTCATCAGGCTAAGCATGAGGAACCTCAGCACTGATTCTTTGAGAAATGGAGTGGTCTGCTCCTCAGGAGAAATGGGAGCTCCAGTGTCCACTTCTTCCTGTATAGGTGAGTATATGGGGGCCTCCACAACCTGAATAGTCTGACCAGGGGTTCGTTTGGATTTTCTTTGGTAAGTGATGGGGATTTGAGGCTGTGTGGGTGGTTGAGAGGTAGCAGGTGTGGGCTCAACACTAGCTTGTGCTGCTAGGTTGTCAACTTGAGCAATGAGCTCTAACATTTTTGGGACAAGAGCCGTTTCTACCCCAGAGAAGCCAACAGTGGGATTTCTTAGTATTTTAAAGATGCCGGGCTTCATCTATCCCAATTTAATAATGTTACCTATTTCTCTCAACTGTGAGCCCAGTTCACAGTTAAGAATGTACTGGACATATCTAGGAAACATGTAATATTCTAAGGAGTCTAAATTAGCAAGTAAATTGGTATAAACAAACTGAGAATACCTGAATCTGACCCCCTGAACCATTCCATGGATTATGAAGGAGAGATCCTCAGGAATCTGGTCCTATCCACCATGCTTGTTTGATAAGCTATGGATGACCACATGGAGCAGGAATCTCCACTAGGATGAGACCTTCCCTTTCCTAAAGGTCTTTACATAGAAATCTCCTTCATATCCCATCTGCTCAAAGGAATGATTGATAGCTTTCTTTGGGAAGAACACCTCACCTTCTTCATCATCCAGTTGAAGATGCCTATTGATGACGGCCGGAGTGATGAAGATTGTTCTCCCCTGCACTGTGGTAGACAATGCCTTCTCCCCGTCCATAATGACCTCTTGGCAGGTCTTCCAGAAATCAAGCAGTTGATCCTCATAGAGAGTATCATCAATGGTTAGGGAGGTGAAGTAGTTAGATAGAGCTAAAAATCGACAAACCCCTGAGAAATAAGGATCTTTCTCAAAGCTTATGTTAGGATTAGTGATCTGCGTTTGATTGATTAGAGAGTATTGTAGCGGAAATCAAATAATGAATTAGACAAATCACAAGAATACAGTTGATATTCAAAGTAAGAGCAAACGATTATAGAAAGAATTCTGCAAATTAAATATTTCATTCAATACGCGCTTTCACGGTGGCAAAATGTGACACTTACAATCAGGTAAATCATCCCTTATATAAGAATGTCGTGGTGGAACATTCCTTATATAGGAGATGTGACGTCTACTGATGTCATTTGATAGTGACATCTAACAGAATTATTCAGACTACTGAAAGTTAACACAACTACTGAAGATGTCAAAACAGCTGACATCTTCTTACAAAAATACTAAGTGTTAACTATCACTACAACTACTGAAAAGAAACTACTGAAAATACAACGACTGAAGAATATGCTGTTCAGTCGTTTTACAAATACTGAAACAAAAAAGAAAACAACTGAAAGGAAACCATCACAACAACTGAATAATGCTTCTTTAGCTGTTGTAACAAACTCTGAAGGCTTTAGTACTTGTACTTGAACTTCAGCTGTTGTCATCAGCTGATGTCTTTAGTCTTTGTACTTCAGCTGTTGATCTTCATACTTTAGTCTTCAGCTGTTGATCTTCAGACTTTGGTCTTCAGCTGTTGAAGTCTTCGGTACTTTAGTCTTCAGCTGTTGATATTCAAACTTTGGTCTTCAGCTGTTGAAGTCTTCAGTACTTTAGTCTTCAGCTGTTGAAGTCTTCAGACTTTGTCAAACAGCTGATCAAGCCTTCAGCAGTTGTTGTGATGTCTGTAGGACTTAGAGGTTTTTCTGATCAGGCTCATTGGTTCTTTTGGTCCAACAAACTCCCCCTGAACCAATGTAGCCAAAACCTCTAAACTTATTGAAGATGTCCCACTTATTATGGCAGAAAGATTTGGTCTTTTTGTCTTCTACATCAGCTCAGAAGTGACCCATGTAAGCAGATGCCTGGGAAGAAGTCTCAATGATCTGTTGGCAAAGGATGAATGGGAACTCTATCTTGGGGAACTGGACACCGAGCTATTACCCCATCCATGAGATCTACTTCCCAACAATGAGTCTGTATGACTCCCTTGTATAGGCCCCAAGTAAGGTTATCTATTCCTCCATGGTAAGCTCTTCAGCTCCTCCTTCAAAAAGTGATTCTGGCCCATAATATTCAGATAGGTATTTGACCTGTTCCCATTTTTGAGTTCCACAGTTGTTATTACTCTATAAGCAAATTCATCTGGGTGATTACCCTCTATGAACAACTGGAGCTCATTCTTTCTAACTTCCTCAAGCCTCTTATATACTAACCCCTTTTTCACCATTTTATTTTCCAGCATCTTTTGTGGGGTCAGGTTAGCTTTATAGGCTTTCTTGAAGTCATCTTGGATTTCCAGGGTGATACTACGAAGACCAGTGAGATCACTTCATCTACATCTTCTTCACTTGGCCAGTGTATCTCTGTGGAATGTTTTTCTTGTGAATCCTATGAGACACCCTCGGATCAGGCCAAATCCTTACTCTCTCCTTTTGATATTGAAATGTTGTTTAAGAGTGTATAACCTGAGAGCGTGCTCTTCATGTTGATGATTGAAGATGTGGAAGCATATGCTTTGTCAACTTTTCTCAACAATTCCTCATCATGTTGTTTGTGAAGCTCTTCTTCTTCTAGCTTCACTTTCACAATTTGTCTTTGAGTTTCAGGAGTAATTGTTGGAGAGTGACATTTGGCCTTAGGCAACTGTATAACAGCTGAGATTGGCAGCCTATCTTCATCTTATCATTATCTTCTCTTCATCTTCTAGCCTCAGTACCCTCTCTTCCTCTTCTGGGGTACATCATCGGTTATTGGTTTTGAGGGTAATGGAGTTGGTTTGGTGGGTTGTGGTTGTGGTGGTTTTTGGGGTAAAGGTATTGTTTTAGTGGGTTTTGGTGTGGGAATTTTGACAAGCTGTTCTAGCATTTTGGATGTGAGTTCGGCTTTAGATTGCTTGACTAGTTCAGTCTTCTCCCAGCACCGGCTTCGTTTAAGGCTTCAATAACCAATCCTTTTGTGTATACTTCAAACGAACAGATCGTGGTGGTTATTGCCAAGATGCTGTCCCTGGACCATGCCTTGATTTCAATCAATGATCTACCAAGATACTTCGCTATGAACCTGATCATGATTTCTAGCCTTTCCCTTTCCAACACATCATAACTTGCCCATCTAGCTTGGATTTCTTCAATCTCCAATCTTCTGATTTGTGAGTCAAGTTTTTCAGTGTCGTGACCTTGCCTAAACAACTGATCAATGATGTTATCGATTGATCGGCTGTGTTCGGCATCAGCCTTCTTCACCATTGTCTCCAAGTCAGTCTCATTTTCATTCTTCCTTTCCTTCTATGTGACATGAAAGTCTTTAGTACTTTCAGTCACTTTCTCCATGTCAGCATCCTTCACCTTCTCCTTCTCAGTTCTTTCCTATCTGCAATCCTCTTTCTTTTTGCTTTCACTGACTGAATCTCCCCTTTGGTTGCATTGGTTGCAGGGGTTGATTGTCAGAAAACCTTTTGCTCACAGCATCTTCTATCAAGGTTGTATAACTAAGGGAAGCCTCTCATCAAGGGTTGTATAACTCATGCTCAGTAAAGAGCATTTATGACTCTGATCACAAAGTTAGGATACACTCAAAGATGGACCCAAGCTCCTTGACAAAGTTTACCTTCTTATGTTGAGCTTACCATTTGTGACCTTGCCCCTTCCAGAAATGTAACCACTTCATCTCCTAAAAAGCAATGGCCCTCCATAAATTTTTCAAAGTTCTAGAGTAGTGACCAATTGCCTGTCATGTGCCTGGAACATCCACTATCAATGATCCAGATATTTTTGTTTGTCTTGAGCTGTTCCTTAGCTTCATCATGATCAATGTTAGGATCAGTGATTAAGTTTGATCAATTATAGAGTGGCAGGGAATTTGAACAATGAATTAGAAAATTTAGCAAGAACTCATTGATATCAATGGAATAGTACACGGTTATAGAGAGAGAGAGAGAGAGAAAATTCTGCAAAAGAAATATTTCATCAAATGCTTTCGTGGTGGCTGAAAGTCACACTTACAATTAGTCAACATTCCTTATATAAGGAATGTGACGTCTGCTGATGTCACTAATAGTGACATCTAACAGAATTATACAAACAACTGAAACTATGCAAACAATTGAGAATATTCTCAACAACTGACAATCTCAAAGAATGCTAAGTACAAGAAATAAAATACTGAAACTATTAAACTACTGAAGGTAAATTACAAGTATTGAAAAGAAAACCATCATAAATACTGAAGTTATAACTTTAGCTGTTGTAACAACTACTGATCACTCTGGTCTTCAGTCTTTGTCCAATAGAAATGTTCAGATCTTGTCTTCAGACTTTGTCTTCAGACCTTGAACAGCTGATGTCTTTAGATGTTGTGATCTTCTTCAGCAGTTGTAATGTCTTGTGGGACTTGGAGGTTTTTCCGATCATGCTCATTAGTTCTTGACAGGATCAGTGATCACAAGTTTGATGTATCAGAATATAAAGCAGCGGAATACACAAACGAATTAGACAAATTGTAGCAAGCAAACAATATATGTAAGCGTTAAGATAGCATATGGTTATAGGGAGAGAATATGAATTTCTGATTTCTAGGAATGTTTATAGATGGAGAATATTTCTAATCAAATCAATCAACATTCCATTCAATTGCTATCGCTCTATCATTACAATAGTTGTCACTCCTTATATAGAGTGCAACAGTCACTGCTGTTATCACGGAAAGTGACAACTGGCAGATCCAATACAGAAATAACTAAATCTTAACAAACTACTGAAATGTTCACAACTACTGAGAACATATCAGCAGTTAAGTACAAAATATAAAACTACTGAAACTACAACGACTGAAGAACAAGCTCTTCAGTCGTTTTACAAAACTACTGAAACATAAAAAATAAAACTACTGATATCACAACTACTGAAGAAGTACTCTTCAGCAGTTGTGACAAACTACTGAGGCTTCAGTACTTGGTCTTCAGACTTTGACCTTCAGGCGTTTCATCAGCTGATGACTTCAGTAGATATCATCAGCTGATGTCTTCAGTCTTTGTCTTCAGACTTTGTACATCAGTTGTTGATCTTCAGCACTTGTGAACTCTTCAGCTGTTGTACTTCAGTACTTTGGTCTTTCAGCTTCAGCACTTGTGTTCTTCAGCTGTTGTACTTCAGCACTTTGGTTCTTCAGCTGTTAAGGTCTTCAGCACTTGATCTTCAGCTGTTGAAGTCTTCAGTACTTGTCAAACTACTGATGAGGCTTTCAGCAGTTGTTGTGATACCGTGTGGGACTTAGAGATTTTCTGATCTTGGCTCATTGGTTCTTTTGGTCCAACAAACTCCCCCTGAACCAATGCAGCCAAAACCTCTAACTTATTTATACTCCCACTTATTGATGGCAAAATGTTGGTCTTTTTCCTTCTTGATCAGTAGAGAAGATGACCCATGTACGCTCCGGCCTGGGAAGAACCTCAAATATTTGTTTGGCAGAGTATGAATGGGAACTCTGTTTTGGGGAACTGGACACAGAGTTGTTATCCCATTCATGAGATTCACTTCCCCATAATGAGTCTGTATGACTCACGAACATAGGCCTCAAGGAGAACAATTGTTCCTCTTGAGAGAGTTCTTCAGCTCCTCCTTCGAAGAAGAACTCTGGACCATAGTACTCTGATAAGTACTTCATGGTCCTGCCATTTTTCAGCTCCACCGTAGTTACCTCCCTGTATACAAATTCATCCGGATGGTTGCCTTCAAGGAGTAACTGGAGCTCATTCTTTTGGATGTCTTCAAGCTTTTTGTATAACAACCCCTTCTTAATCATCTTGTTTTCTAGTAAGGCTTGAGGTGTCTTCTTTGCTTGGTGAGCTTTCTTGAATTCATCAATGATTTCCCAAGGTGAGACTACAACGGCCAACATGATGGTAGATTCTATGTTTTTCGTACTTGGCCGTTGTATCTGTGTGGGATAGTTCTTTTATGGATTCTAGAACTCACCCTGGGGTCTGGCCATACTCTCTCTCCCTCTGATACTGAAAGGTGTGTCTGAGAGTGTACAGCCTTTGAGCATGCCCTTTCATGGCTTGAATAGATGATGACTGAGGAAATTCCTTGTCAACCATCTTCAACAGTTGCTCATCGTGCTGTTTCTGCTGTTCTTCTTCTTCTATCTTGACTCTGACCATTTCCCTTTGAGAGTCAGGTGTGATCATGGATTGACTCTGGGGTTTTGGTAGCTTAGAACAGCAGAGAGTGGCAGACTATCATCCTCTTCTTCTACTTCTTCTTCCATCCTCAGCACCCTTCTCCTTTCGGGGTACATCACTGGATGATGGTGGGTTGGTGAAGGGATTGGTTTGAAGAAGAGAGGATGTTTGGATTTTGGCTTAGAGGTTGGTTGGGAGATTTGAGGGATAGGATCTGTTTGAGTGGTGGAAGGGAAGGTTGATCTAGCATCCTTGTAGTTAATTTTGCTTTTGTAAGTTTAGCCATCTCTAACCTTTTGCCAGCCCCAGCCTCATCAAGAGCTTCCACAATGATCCCTTTGTTGAATTGCTCAGAGACAGATTCTGGTGGCTATAGCCAGAATGCTGTCCCTGGACCATGCGCGGATCTCCATTAATGATCTTCCCAAGTATTTTGCAATAATCGGATCATTATTTCCAACCTCTCTTTCTCAAGAGCATCGTACCCTGCCCATCGGGTTTGTATCTCTTGTACCTCTAACCTTCTGATCTCACTGTCCAGTGTGGCTGTGTCAAACCCCTGCCTGAATAGTTGGTCAATTATTTATCCATGGAGCGGCTGTGTGTGGTGTCAGCTTCTTTGACCAGCTCCTCCAAGGATTTTCTTCAGCAGTATGATCATCAGCACTTCTCTTTCGCTTGTACGTGAGCAGAGGTTGCTTTTCTTGTTCTCCTCTTCCTCAGATCTCTTCCTCTTTCTATCTTTCACTGCAGTACTCTCCCCCTTTTGGTTGCATTGGAGGAAGGGGTTGGTACCGCAGAAAGAGTCTTGTGGACAGCAGCATCAACCAGGGGCTGTAATGTTGAGGAAAGCCTCTCATCAAGGGCTTTGATCACTATATCAGTGATTATGGGGGTGATGAGAGGGAGGGAATTTCGGAGGATAGCACCTATTTGCTCAGGAGGGTTCTGTTCCTGAGAAGTAGGGCCTGAAGCAGAGGCGGTGGTTGATTTTGGGGTGGCTTTGTGTTTGGGAAACCTTCAGGGAAGGTGCCATCTGGGTGTATGATGGTGGCAGATGGACTTGCATCCTGAGACATCTTGGCCAGCAGCTCTTTGAGTCTGCTAACCTCATCCTCTAGAATGGTGTTTTGAGCAACTACATCGAAGAAGAAGCTCAGGTCATCATCAGTTGATACTGAATCACCTGACCTCCTGCTTAGAGCAGGATTACATGCACTGGGTGTAGACCAGTTGGTGCATGTGCCCCTTGTGCTTGGTACTGGGGACTTCCAGCCTCAGGACAATGTCCATCATCAGCTGTTGCCTCTAGGGAGGTCTTAGCAATGTTACCAGCCTCACTCTGGTCATGTGCTGAGTCAGAGGAGGTGGCAGCCTCACTAGATATTCTAAGCTCCTTCTCTACACCAGGAGATAGAATTGGGAAACCCCTGTGCTGTGGGTTCTCAAGTGCACTGTGTTCCTCCCCCTCAATTGTAGAGGAATTCCCAGTTGGAAGTGGTTTCTGGGAGGGGGTGAGGAGTGCAATTGAGTCAGCACTTGTGCAACTATTAAAGTTGGGCTGTGAGGGGCGGTGTTTGGGGGTACAGGGGTAGAAGCAGTGTGCACCTGGGGTGGATGGTGCTCTTCAATGGCAATCTCCTCAAGTGAGGAAGATCCCAGATAAGTAGGTGCCCCTTGGGTTGCTGCAGGCTCCTGTTGAGAGGAAGCCTGAGCGGCTGTGGCTGGAGGAGTCATTGTATCCACTAGGGGGTTTGGACTAGTGGATATATCCTGCGTTTGTGGTGCAGGAGCATCCTCAGGGGACTCAATTCCCTGAGTAGCCATTTTGGGTTTCTTTTTGGTGGGTTTGGTGGGGACATTGGATTTGGAGGTGGTGGCTGTGGGTTCCAGCTGCGTGGGTTTTCGCAGCTTGGCAGCCAGTTGAGTGTCCGGTCGGAGTTGTGCCGGAGTATACTTCTGGCAAAACAGCCGTAGCAGGGACTCCCAAGCCAACAAGTCCCTCAGCATTAAGCTGGTCTATTATAATGGCCATTATGAACCGTGGATAAAGTATCCAACGGTTGGCAGTTAGTTTTTGAGCCATATCTTTGAGCTCTGAAAATATTAATTCTGAAAAGTTCAGTGGTTGTTGCTCAAGGATAGAATACAATACCTGCTGCCATTTGGTGGACATTTGATCCCAAGACGATGTCTTAGGGGCCAAACATACATTGACCATATGAAAGATCAGGCGCTCAGCGTCATTAAAATGTTTCTTCATGATGGTGGTGGCACTGAGATCACCTTGATATCCATGCTGAGCAAATGATAGATCTATAGTGCCCTTCGGATATCCAGCAGGAGAGGTAGCATCACTCAGTTGAAGAATTTTACGGATTGTTGCAGGAGTAATCACTACTTCGTTTGTTGACGACTGACCGGAGGGATAGTGTGTTGCTCTCCTCAGTGTAACATTAACGTTCATCCAAAATTGGTTCAAGGATTCGGTATGTAAAACGGGGTTCAGAAGGAATGCCTTGTTGTATGGGGACTGAACCATAAGATCGATAGCAGTATCGAACTTAGTCCAGATCGGCGATTTTGTGAGGTAGGCAACACAGTGTGCGCGGTTTAATTTCAAAGACGCCATGGAAATTTGTTGGAGAGGAACGTTAGGTTTGAAGAAGATGAAGCATGGAGAGCTCAGGTTAAGGGTATATATAGGGTACGGGTGAGGAAACGACTGAAGGATGTGGTGTTAGTCATCAGTAGTTTTAAACGACCGTTGACATGGTATTATCCTTTCAGACGTTGAAACAACTGAAGTCGTGGTGTTAGGCATCAGTAGTTTAGAAAACTACTGAAGACCGTGGTTTTGACTTCAGGATGATTGAAACAACTGAGGACATGGTGTTTGTCATCAGTAGTTATGAAACTACTGAAGACAGTGGTTTTGTCATCAGCTGTTGTAAACAACTGAAGACTTGGTATTAGTCATCAGTAGTTATAAAAACTACTGAAGACGTGGTTTTGCTTCAGTTGTTTAAAATGAAACAGCAGTGGTACAAACGACTGAGGAGAAAGTTCTCTTCAGCTGTTTTCGTCAATTCTTAGCTTTTCAGCTGTTTCAAACTGTCCTCAACACATTCATCAGTCTTTATGGCTGATTTCAGTTGTTTCATAGGACATCAGTACTTATCTGTTTTTACTGATTCAGTAGTTATGACTACATCAGTAGTTGTAACTACTTCAGTAGTTTAGAGCAGATGAAGTACTTCAGTACTTGTGAGAACTTTTAGCCTTCAGTAGTTATAAAAACTACTGAGGTTAAAAGAGCTCATCAGTACTTATATGTGACAGGCACTCATGATCATCATATGAATTACTGAGATCATCAGTAGTTGTCACCTATTCTAGCTGCAGCATACCAAGCCTTAACACCAGGTTTTGGAAAGTTGAACTATCCAAAGGCTTAGTGAAAATGTCTGCAAGCTCATCAGCACTGGGCACAAACTTAGGATCAATCAGACCTTTTTCAAAACAGTCTCTTATAAAATGGTGTCTGATCTCTATATGTTTGGTCCTAGAGTGCTGGACTGGATTTTTGACAATGCAAAGAGCTGAAGCACTATCCATTAACAATGGAGTCTTAGTCTCTGTAATGCCATAATCCAAAAGTTGGTTTTGAAGCCAGAGTACCTGAGATGTACAGCTTGCAGCAGCAATGTACTCTGCTTCCGCAGTGGATGTAGCAACTGAGGTCTGTTTCTTGCTCTGCCAAGAAATCAAGCAGTTGCCTAGAAATTGGCATCCACCAGAAGTTGATTTCCTGGTCAACTTACACCCTGCATAGTCACTGTCAGAAAAAGCAACTAATTTACCAGAATGGTGGTAGAATACCATAAACCTAGAGATGGAGTGCCTTGCAGATATCTAAAGATCCTCTTGACTGCAATCAGATGAGACTCTTTAGGTGCAGCCTGAAATCTAGCACAAACACATGTAGCAAACATAATATCTGGTCTAGAAGCTGTTAAATACATCAAGGACCCAATCATACATCTGTAAAGTGTTTCATCAACCACTTTACCTTTCTGATCTGAATCCAGTTGTGTGGTGCTGCTCATGGGAGTAGAACAGGGCTTACAGTTTTGTAAATCAAACTTTTGCAAAAGATCTTTTGTATATTTGGATTGATGAATAAAAATTCCATCAGCCTTTTGTTTGATTTGCAACCCCAGAAAGAACTGTAATTCTCCCATGGCACTCATTTCAAACTTCTGTTGCATCAACTTTGTAAAGGCATCACACAACTTTGGATCAGAGGATGCAAAAATGATATCATCTACATAAATTTGAACAAGTAGATTATGCTGCCCAGCTTTCTTAATAAATAAAGTCTTGTCTATGGAGCCTCTAGTGAAATTGTTTTCCAGAAGAAAGTTTGATAATGTCTCATACCAGGCTCTGGAGCTTGTTTTAACCCATAAAGAGCTTTATCAAGCTTATACACCCAATTAGGATGTTTATTGTCCTCAAAGCCTGGAGGTTGACATACATAAACCTCTTCTTTAACTTTTCCATACAAAAATGCACTTTTGACATCCATTTGAAAGACTTTAAGTTTTGATAAGCAGCATAAGCTAAAAACAATCGAATTGCTTCCAGTCTGGCTACAGGGGCAAAGGTTTCATCATAATCAATACCTTCTTCTTGTGCAAACCCCTGAACAACCAGTCTGGCCTTGTTCTTAACAATAAGCCCATTTTCATCAGTTTTGTTCCTAAACACCCATTTAGTGCCTATTGCACACTTACCTGGAGGTAGAGGAACCAGTTCCCACACTTGCTGTTTCTTGAACTGAAGAAGCTCAAGCTGCATGGCATCAACCCATCCATTGTCCTTTAAAGCAATGTGATAATTCTTTGGCTCTTGCTGACTGATGAAGAGAGCATAGAAGCAGAAGTTTGACAATTGACTTCTTGTTGATACACCAGCAGTGATATCACCAATGATTTGAGACATGGGGTGATTCTTCAGATCTTGATACACAATGAGATCTGTGCAAGTGTTTGTAGCCGGTTCAGCAGCAACAGATGGTGATGGTGAATCATTTCCTTGAAACCAATCAGTGGATGGTAATTCAAAGGAAGTTGAATTCGAAGAAATCTCATCAGCATTTGTTGTGGATGGTGCTACTGGCGCTACAGGAACATCAGGTCTAGTTGAATCAGGCAGCTGATCACTAAACCTGAAGAGGTGAGTACTGCAATCATCATCATCATCAGCAGTACCACCAGGTGGTGAACTGTTGACAGGAGCAACAGCAGGAGTTTGATAAGGAACATATTGCAGTATGTCCAGCAAATCAAATAACTCCACAGGACTTTGTGGAATCTTGTCCTTTGGAGATTCATTAAACTTAACATGTAGAGTTTCTTCAACCATCTTTGTTCTGCAGTTGAAGACTCTGTATGCCTTGCAAGTAGATGAATAACCAACAAAGTATCCTGCATCCACCTTAGGATCAAATTTGTGGAGTTGATCCTTTGTGTTGAGAATAAAACAGGGACACCCAAATGCTTTGAAAAATGAAATCAGTGGAGCCAAATGATGGAGAACTTCATATGGAGTCTTCATCAACCTCTGATTTACTAAAACTCTATTTTGCACATAACAAGCTGTGTTGACAGCTTCGGCCCAAAAGGTCAATGGCAAACCTGAGTCAGCCAGCATGGACCTTGCAGCTTCAATGAGAGTCCTGTTCTTTCTCTCCACTACTCCATTTTGTTCCGGAGTCCTTGGAATGCTGAACTGCCTTTTGATTCCCTTTGAGAGATAGAAGTCATCAAGTGTATGATTTCTGAACTCAGTTCCATTATCACTTCTAATACACTTGACTGGAAGGGAATACTGCTTCTCAATGTACAGCACAAAGTGGATAATCTTCTGAGCAGCCTCATCCTTTGAATGTAGAAGAAAGTCCATACAAATCTGGAGTAATCATCCACAATTACCAGACAGTATTTCTTCTTTGCCATGCTCATTACTCTCACAGGACCAAATAGATCCATATGCAGTAATTGCAAGCAGGCAGTGGACTTGGACACTTCAATAGGAGGAAATGAGACCTTGTGCTGTTTTCCTTTTAAACAAGCAGTGCAGTTTCATCACAGTGGAACTCCTTTATTGGTAAGCCTCTGACTAAACTATTGTGGCTAAGCTGATTCATGTTTTTGAGATTAACATGACCAAGCCTCCTGTGCCATAGTTTAGATTCTTGAAAAGAGGCTTTGGAAAATAGGCAAGGATTACCTTTGAGATCTATCTTCTTAGAGAGATCTAAGGCATACACTCTTCCTGTCCTGTTGGCTTTCAGGAGAGTGTGATCATCCAACACCTTGTCAATCAAGGGCAAAACTTTGGATGACAGAATCCTACAGTTTTGACTTGTGAAAAGGGCAACATGGCCTTTATCACACATTTGACTGACACTCAAGAGGTTGTACTTGAGATTTTCCACATGATTAACATCATCAAATTTGATTTCTCCATTGGAGACAAAGCCCTTACCGATGATGTAACCCCTAGCATCATTGCCAAAAGAGACAAATCCCTTCTTTCCTTGAGAGTAGTCATGAAGAAAGAGATGTTCCCAGTCATGTGCATGGATCCCCCACTGTCTACATACCAGATGCTATTTTGGCATGTTGAAGAACCCTGCAATAATAAACAATCAGTTAGTTTTAGAGACCCAAACCTTTTTGGTTTTGGGCCTGGTCTCATCAATAGATGGTAAACTAGCATGTTTATTTGTAACAACAGCCTGAGAAGAGAGAAGATGGTGCAGAAGAGGAGTCCTTTGGCTTAGACCTCCTTTTCTGTGGTTTCAACATAGGAGAATCTAGTTGGTTAACTCTACCCAACAGATGTTGTACCATCATCACCAGCTGTGTCTGATTTTGTGATAAAGCTTTCAGCTCATCAGACACATTGCTAGTGGAGTTAGATAAGGTCCTATGTTGCACCTTCTTCTTTTGAGCACCCTCAGCTGTCACCTGTTTAACTCCTTCCTTTTTGAATTGCTTTAAGGACTTAAGGGTTACAGGATTTGATGTTGCTGATACAAATGTGGTCTCAAACTCATTTTTCATTTTTACCATTTTCTCATTAATTTCTTCCTTTTGTTTGAGTTTGGAACCTCTTTTGTACCAACAATCATCTGTAAGATGATTGAACAAACCACATACTTCACATGGTTTCTTCTTCATCTTAGGTTGATCATCAACTAAAGATGGTGAAGCAACAGAAGACTTGTTCTTCAATGCTTTGGAAGCATTGGTTGCTTTCTTGACAGCATCTTTAGTAGTCTTCAAACTCTTTCTACTGCCAGTTTTCTTCTCTTCAGTACTGACAGCAGTTGAAGTTTGAACTTCAGGAGTTGAATCCTGCTCTCCAGTCCTTTCAGGACCTTCAGGATTGACTCCTGAGTTGATCAACTTATTGATCATGTGAATGTCAGCATTTGGACCATCAACATCAGCTGATAGGTTCAAAGAGGACTTGATACTGACTGCTACTTCTGATTGTGCTGTATCAGAAGGTAGATCACATGACTTGATGGATTGGTTATCACTCTCACCATCAGATTCTACCTCTGCTCTTGGGGTAAAATCTGTAGGTGGAGCAGTGTGTGATTGTAACCAATTCCAAACTTCACATTTGAAGCAGATTGCTTACTAAGAAGCATTTCAAAACCTTTGCATGATTGTACCCATCTATCACACTCGACCTGGGTAACTGCAAGGGTTTCTTTGAGATCTTTGTACTTCTCTAAAAGTACATCTTCTCTAGCCTTATCATCAATTATTTTGCAATTCAGTTTATAAACCTCATCATTTTTATCTTTGAGCACAAACTCAAACTCAGCTTTGTTTTTGGAAATTACTTGTTCTAGCTCAATGTTCTTATTAATTAAAGCTACATTTGCTTCTCTAATGGAAGCAAATGCTGCTATGCATTGTTCAGAACATAATTTGGCTTTTGCCTCAGAGGATACCTGTGATACCTGTGGTGTAGAGGCATTGGGATGAAGTATCAGCAGACTCCAAAGCCATAAGAGCTAGATTCCCAAAGGGACTGTCACCACCATGTTGACCAGCACCTGAGAACAGTTGATCATGACCAGACAAGTCATCTGGTAAACTGCTCCAGTCAACAACTCCTGGGGTGAAGAAGCTGTGTTGTTGAGATGAAGGTTGTTGATGAGATAGGGAAGGCTGAGGTTCTGGTAATGCATGAGGTTGTGGTGTCATAGGAACTTGAACTTGACTTGACTGTGGCATGTAATAACAAGGGTACTGATAAGGCATTTGACCTGAGGAACAAAATATGCCGGAGATTGTTGTTGAGGATGATGACTAGATGTGACAGGATGTTGCCCTCTGTTTTGTTGACTGTTGCCAGGAAAAGTCACAAAGGGTGCAGTAGAGTTTGATCCAGTTGATCTACACTCTCTTGCAAAGTGTCCAAGCCGTTGGCATTTGTGACACCTCAACTTGCTCTTGTCAAAACCAACTTTGGTTTTGCCAGAGAGTCCTGGGAATTTTCTTCCAGTTCTTTTGTAGAACTTCTGAGATCTGATATTTATCAAGGCCATTTGGCTCAAAATATCCATCTCTTCTAAGTCATCATCAGCAATCCCCTTGAGATCATCCATAATGAAGCATAATTGTCATTATTATCCAGTAAACTGACCATCAACACTTACAAATGCAGAATTAGAAGTGCTCGAAGAGAAATTAATATGCTCATCATACTGGCATTCAGATGCAGCATATTCTGACTCATGACCCACCAAGGCAGTGTTGCCTTGTATAAAGTCTTCAGTGAGCTTTCCAGATGAAGACAGCTTTCTCTTCTGTTCTATCTCTCTCTCAAAAGTGAGCAATTCCCATGGAGTTGGGTGAGAGATAGTTTGTCCAAACTTGCACTGGAGCGTAGGACAATAGTATATGTGTCCCATCTCTCAGGCAGTGATCTGAGAAATCTGTTATTCATCTGAATATTGGTGTATTCAAGTTTGACCATTTTTAGTTCAGAGATCAAACAAGAAAACCGCTCATATTGTTGAGTCAGTGTCTCACCCTTTCTATGAGAGAATGTCTCATATGTTGGGCAAGAATTTCTCTATTATTTGCCAAGACCTCATCTGTTCCTCCAAATTGTTCTTTCAAAGCAATCCAGAGGTCATGGGCAGTTTCATGATGCATTAGCCCAGAATAGATTTCATTGGGCAAAGCCATGGCCAGAATTCCATGGGCTTTTGCATCAATCTCAAGCAACTTTTTATCCTCATCTGAGTATTGCTCCTCCTCTTCGGAACCATTTGATTGGTTTCCGGGTTATTCACCATAGGCTTGTGTGGACCATGTACCACTGATGTCCAACACCCTGCGCTGTTAACAGACAGGTGATGGAGCATACGTCTTTGCCATATGTTATACTCATTCCTAACCAGCATAGGAGGCTTGGTTGAGGAACCAGTATTGTGAGGATCATTGGAGGGAGTGGTCATTTTCAGTTCAAAAACAGTTTAGTTCAAGTTTTAAAAAGTTTTAGACAAACCACAACAAACTCAATGAGAACCAAGAATAAGATCTCAGGATGAATGAGCAGAAATACAGAAAATTCAATCTCTATAACCGTTTCTTGCAAAAACAAAAGCTAATTCAATCAAACTTGGATCTAGAATAGCAGTTTCAATGATCAATTATTAGATCGATCAATGATTAACCAGCTCTGATACCATTTGACAGGATCAGTGATCACAAGTTTGATGTATCAGAATATAAAGCAGCGGAATACACAAACGAATTAGACAAATTGTAGCAAGCAAACAATATATGTAAGCGTTAAGATAGCATATGGTTATAGGGAGAGAATATGAATTTCTGATTTCTAGGAATGTTTATAGATGGAGAATATTTCTAATCAAATCAATCAAACATTCCATTCAATTGCTCATCTCGCTCTATCATTACAATAGGTTGTCACTCCTTATATAGAGTGCAACAGTCACTGCTGTTATCACGGAAAGTGACAACTGGCAGATCCAATACAGAAATAACTAAATCTTAACAAACTACTGAAATGTTCACAACTACTGAGAACATATCAGCAGGTTAAGTACAAAATATAAAACTACTGAAACTACAACGACTGAAGAACAAGCTCTTCAGTCGTTTTACAAAATACTGAAACATAAAAATAAAACTACTGATATCACAACTACTGAAGAAGTACTCTTCAGCAGTTGTGACAAACTACTGAGGCTTCAGTACTTGTCTTCAGACTTTGACCTTCAGGCGTTTCATCAGCTGATGACTTCAGTAGATATCATCAGCTGATGTCTTCAGTCTTTGTCTTCAGACTTTGTACATCAGTTGTTGATCTTCAGTACTTGTGAACTCTTCAGCTGTTGTACTTCAGTACTTTGGTCTTTCAGCTTCAGCACTTGTGTTCTTCAGCTGTTGTACTTCAGCACTTTGGTTCTTCAGCTGTTAAGGTCTTCAGCACTTGATCTTCAGCTGTTGAAGTCTTCAGCACTTGTCAAACTACTGATGAGGCTTTCAGCAGTTGTTGTGATACCGTGTGGGACTTAGAGATTTTCTGATCTTGGCTCATTGGTTCTTTTGGTCCAACAGTTCTTTTGGTCCACAAACTCCCCCTGAACCAATGCAGCCAAAACCTATAGTTTATTATGATCCCACTTATTTTTGGCAAACACCCTCTTGATGAGCTTCAGAGGTAATCATGTAAGCACATGCCGGGAAAAGGTTTCGATCTTTGATTGGCTAGTGTGGAAGGAACTCTTTCTTGGGAAACTGGATACCCATGATCTGTAGACTCTCTTGCATAGGCCTCAAAGAACAACTTGTTCCTCCTTGGTGAGTTCTTATGCTTCTCCGTCAAAGAAGAACTCATGGCAAATTTCATACATACCTACTGTCTTCCCATTCTTCAACTCATATTGTGATTCATTTTGAAGATCTTCAGTCTCTTGTATACAGCCCTCTTGATCATTTTGTTCTCAAGTAAGATTGAGGGGTTGTCTTTAAGTTGGTGCTCTCTTGAATTCTTCTATAATCTCCAGGGTGAGACTACCATAGCCAACATAATTGGAGCTTCACAGTCTTTTTCACTTGGCCATGATATCTACTTGGTATGTTCTTCTTGTGTATTCTGGAACTTACCCTAGGGTCTGGCCAATCCTCACTCTTTCTCTTTGATGTTAATGTATGCCTAAGAGTGTACAGCCTCAAGCTTGTTTCTTCATTGCTTGAATAGATGAGGACTGAGGGAAGTCCTTGTCAACCATTTTGAGAATGCTCATCATGCTGCTTCTACTGTTCAACTTCTTCAATCTTCACTTTCACCATTTGCATTTGCAAGTCATGTGTGATCATCTGTTGACTTCTGGCTCAGGTGTTTTATGTTGAGACAACAGAGATTGGCAGACTGTTTTCATTCTCATCTTTTCTTCTTCTTCTACCCTCAACACCCTTCTCCTCCTTCTAGGTGTATCACTGGGTGTGGTTTGAGATGGTTTTTAGGTAATGGAGTTGGTTTTGTGGTTTGAGTTGTTGGTGTTTTGGTTTAGGATAGAATTAGCAGATTTTAGAGATGATTGCTTTGAGGGTTGTTTTTGAGTGGAGTATGAGAAGGCTGATCTAGCAATTTAGTGGTGAGTTTGGCTTTTGAGAGCTTTGCCATCTCAGTTCTCTTCAGCACCTGCTTCATCCAGTGCTTCGATGATCAACCCTTTGTTGTAGCTTCCAGCAGAACAGATTTTCTTGGTTATCTCCAAGATACTGTCTCTGGACCAAGACTTCATCTCTATCAATGATCTTCCTAGATATTTGGCACTAAACCTGATCATAATCTCCAACCTTTCCCTATCCATCACACTGTAACTAGCCCATCTTGCTTGAATTTCATTATCTCCAGCCTTCTGATCTCAACATCTAAGGTGGTTGTGTCATGACCCTGTCTGAAGAGCTAATCTATTATTTTGTGCATGGATCTGCTGTAAGCTTCATCAGCTTCTTTGACTAGATCTTCAAAGGATTTTTTTCCATCAGACTTTGACTCAGCACCTCTCTTCCTTTTGCAAGTGATCAGCTGATCTTTCTGCTTTTGTCTGTGCTCAGCTCTTGCACTGTGATCAGCTGTTTCTCTGAGATTAGTTCTTGTTCTTTCTCCAACTCCTTTTCTTTTTCTGGTTCTTTCTCATCTTCTACTCTCTTCCTTTCCTTTCTTTCACTGCCTTAGACTTAGTAGTCTCCCCTTTTGGGTGCATTGGGATCAGGGGCTTGAAAGGCAGAAAGTGACTTGTGAACAGCATCATCAAGGAGTGTTTGGAGATTTGAGGAGATCCTCTCATCAATGGCTTTATATACTATCTCAGTGATGATGGGAGTGATGAGAGGTAAGGAGCTTTGAAAGGTTGAACCATCTACTCAGAGGGGTTCTGTCCCTAAGAGGTGGTGCCAAAAGTAGTGGCTGGTGGCTTAGTTAAGTGTATTGGTTGTGTGTTTGGTGAACCTTCAAATGAAGGTGCCATCTGTGGGTTATTGGGGTAGATGGACTTTTATCCTGAGACATTTTGGCTAGCAGTTCTTTGAGTCTGCTCACCTCAGTCTCTAGGATTGTGTTATGGACTAAGACATCAAAGAAAAAGCCCAGGTCATCATCAGTCTTTGCTGAGTCATCTGACCTCCTGATTAAATCAGGATGTACATGCCCTGAGTGTAGATCAGTATATGCATGTGCCCCTTGTTCTTGGTTCTGGGGACTTCATGCCTCTGGACTTTGACCTTCATTGGCAGTTGCCTCTGGTGAGGTCTTATATATGTTACCAACTTCATCCTGTTCATTTGCTGAATCAGTAGAAGTGGCAACCTGACCAGATGTTCTAACTCTTCTTCTACACTTGGAGATTGAACATTATAACCCCTATGGTGTGGGTTATCAGCGCATTTTGGTCCTCCCCCTCAATCGTTGACGTATTCCCAGTGTTAATTGGTTTTTGGGGAGGGGGTGAGGAATGCAGCTGACTCAGCACTTTAGCAACTATAAGGGTTGGGCTTTGAGGGGTGGTTGCATTTGGAGATTGGTCAGAAGCAGATTGCACCCGGGGTAAGAGATGCTCTTCAATGGTAACCTTCTCAACTGATATAGGTTCCAGTAATGTGGTATCCCTAATTTTGGTTGCAACAGGATCCTGTGGAGAGGATACTTGTGCGGTTTCAGCTGGTTGAGTCTCTAACATGACTAGGGGGTTAGAACCAGTATGTGTTTCCTGTATTGGTGGTACAGGGGCATCCTCAGGGGACTCATCTCCCTGAGTAGCCTTTGGGCTTTTGGGGTTTGGGTTTGGTGGGGACTTTGGATCCGGAGGTGGAGGCTGTGGGTTCCCTCTGCTTGGGTTTGAGCAGCTGGGTAGCCCCTTTGAGAGTAGGGTAAGAGTTATGCCTGGAGTATACCTCAGCTAAGACAGCTGGAGCAGGGACTCCAAGACCAACAAGGCCTTTAGATTTTAATTGATTTAAAATTATTATAATCAGAAACCTAGGATATAGTAGCCATCTGTTTGTCACAGGTTTCTGAGCCAGATCCTTAAGTTCCAGAAACACTATCTTAGAAAAATATAGATTTTGTCGTTCAAAGATAGAGTACAATACTGTTGCCATCATGAGGACATCTGATCCCATGAAGATGTCTTTGAAGCATGCAGACATTCACCATGTGGAAGATAGTCTTTCAGCATCATGGAAGTGCTTTTTGAGAATGGTTCTAGCACTTAAGTCTCCTTCATACCGTTGTTGAAGAAAAACATATCAATGGTGCCTTTCGGGTATGCTATAATACAGGTGGCATCATGCAAATTTAGGGTTTTGCGAATGATGTCAGGGGTGATTACCACCTGTTTCTGGTTGACCAACGACTGGAGAGTGATTTGGCTATCATTTTCACCAGTTGTTACAAAGACGTTGGTCCAGAATTGGTTAAGGAATCAGGGTATATGGTAGGATTCAAAGAAAGGCGGTTCTGTATTGGGAATCGACCATAAGATCGATGGCAATATCAAATTTGTTCCAAAAGGCCAATTTCGAGAGGTAGGCAACACAGTTGTGTCTGGGTTTGAGTTTCATGGTCGCCATTGTTGAGAGAAAAGGATAGAAAACGGATAATGAAACGTTCGGCTATAAGTGCAGGTACTTATAGGTTAAGAAAAGGCTGAAAAAAAACGACTGAAAGTGTTGGTGTTGTCATCAGTTGTATGAAAACAACTGAAGACTTGGTTTTAACTATCAGACATTTGAAACAACTGAAGACTTGGTTTTGGTCATCAGTAGTTATGAAACTATTGAAAACCTGGTTGTCTTCAGGTGTAGGAAACAACTCAGGACTTGGTGTTAGTCATCAGTAGTTGTGAAACTACTGAAGACATGGTTTTGTCATCAGTTGTTTAAGGTGAAACAGTAGTTTGTGGTAACGATTGAAGAGAAAATTCTCATCAGTAGTTTTCATCAATTCTTAGCTTTTAGTTGTTTAATACTGTCCTCAACACTTACTAATCAGACTTTTTAGCTGTTTTCAGTTGTTTCATAGGACATCAGTACTTATCTGCTTTTACTGACATCAGTAGTATAACTACATCAGTAGTTGTAACTGCATCAGTTTCTTTCAACAGAAAGTACAATACTTTTTAAGTAATTTAGTCTTCAGTAGTTATGAAACCAACTGAGAATAAAACTTATCAGTACTTATTTATGACATGTTTACTAATGGTCATCAGTACTTGTTTACTGAGATCATCAGTAGTTGTCACTTATTCTAGCTGCAGCATACCAAGCCTTAACACAAGGTTTTGGAAAGTTGAACTGTCCAAGTCTTAGTAAATTATCTGCAAGCTCATTAGTACTTGGCACAAACTTTGGATCAATCAGACTTTTTCAAAACAATCCCTAATAAAATGGTGTCTGATCTCTATATGTTTGGTCCTAGAATGCTTGACTGGATTCTTGATAATACACAGAGGTGAAGCACTATCCATTAACAATGGAGTCTTAGTCTCTGTAATTCCATAATCCAATAATTGGTTCTGAAGCCAGAGTACCTGAGATGTACAACTTGCAGCAGCAATGTACTATGCCAAGAAATCAAACAGTTGCCTAGGAATTGACATCCACCAGAAGTTGACTTTCTGGTTAACTTACACCCTGCATACTCACTATCAGAAAAAGCAACTAATTTGCAAGAGTGTCTAGTGGAATACCAAAGACCTAGATATTGTGTACCTTGTAGATATCTAAAGATCCTCTTGACTGCAATCAAATGAGACTCTTTAGGAGCAGCCTGAAATCTAGCACAAACACAAGTTGCAAACATAATATCTGGTCTAGAAGTTGTTAAGTACATCAAGGACCCAATCATACATCTGTAAAGTGTTTCATCAACAGCTTTAGCTTTCTGATCTACATCTAGTTGTGTGGTGTTGCACATGGGAGTAGAACAAGGCTTACAGTTTTTTAAATCAAACTTATTCAAAAGATTTTTTGTATATTTTGACTGATGAATGAAGGTTCCATCAGCCTTTTGTTTGATTTGCAAGCCTAGAAAGAACTGTAAATTTCCCATTGCACTCATTTCAAACTTTTGTTTCATTAAACTTGTAAAATCATCACACAATTGGGGATCAGAGGATGCAAAAATTATATCATCAACATAAATTTGAACAAGTAGCTTATGCTGATCCACTTTCTTAATAAACAAAGTTTTATCTATGGAGCCTCTAGTGAAATTGTTTTGAAGAAGAAAATTTGAAAGTGTTTCATACCAGGCTCTAGGAGCTTGCTTCAACCCATAAAGAGCCTTATCAAGTTTATACACCCAATCAGGATGTTTATTGTCCTCAAAACCTGGTGGTTGACACACATAAACCACTTCTTTTATTTTTCCATATAAAAAAGCACTTTTGACATCAATTTGAAAAACTTTAAGATTGTGGAATGTGTCATAGGCTAAGAACAATCTAATTGCCTCCAGTCTGGCTACAGGGGCAAAGGTTTCATCATAATCAATACCTTCTTCTTGTGAAAACCCCTGTACAACCAGTCTAGCCTTGTTCTTGACAATAAGCCCATTTACATCAGTTTTATTCCTAAACACCCACTTAGTGCCTATTGCACACTTACCTGGGGGTAGAGGAACCAGTTCCCACACTTGCTGCTTTTTGAACTGAAGTAGCTCAAGCTACATGGCTTCAACCCAGCCATTGTCTCTTAAAGCAACATGATAGTTCTTTGGCTCTAGCTGACTGATGAAGAGAGCATAGAAGCAGAAGTTGGACAATTGACTTCTGGTTGAGACACCAGCATTGATATCACCATTGATTTGAGACATGGGGTGATTCTACAGCTCTTGGTACACTATAAGATCAGTGCAAGTGTTTGTAGCAGGTTCAACAGCAACAGATGTTGATCCAGACTCTTGAAACCAAGTATGAGATGGGAATTCAAATGATGTAGAGGAGTCAGAAATCTCATCAGCATTTGTTGTTAATGGAGCTGCTGAAGCTACAGGAACATCAAGTTTAGTGGACTCAGGCAGTTGATCACTAAACTTGAAAAGGTGAGTACTGATATCATCATCATCTTCAGTACCACCAGGTGGAAGACTTGCTCCAGAAGATGATTTATTCACATGATCTACAGCTGGAGCTTGATAAGGAACATATTGCAGTATATCCAAATCAAACAACTCCACAGGGTTTTGTGGAATTTTATCCTTAGGAGATTCATTGAACTTCACATGCAAGGTTTCTTCAACTATGTTTGTTCTGCATTGAAGACTCTGTAAGCCTTGCATGTGGATGAATATCCTACAAAATACCCTGCATCCACCTTAGGATCAAATTTGTGGAGTTGATCCTTTGTGTTGAGAATGAAACAAGGACACCCAAGGCTTTGAAGAATGAAATTAGAGGAGCCAAATGATGTAGAACTTCATATGGAGTCTTTATCAACCTCTGATTTACTAAAACTCTATTCTACACATAGCAAGCTGTGTTGACAGCTTCAGCCCAAAAGTTATGGCAAACCAGAGTCAGCCAACATGGACCTTGCAGCTTCAGTTAGGGTCCTGTTCTTTCTCTCCACTACTCCATTTTGTGTTGGAGTCCTTGGGATGCTAAACTGCCTCTTGATTCCCTTTGAGAGATAAAAATCATCAAGTGTATGGTTTCTGAATTCTGTTCCATTATCACTCCTTATACACTTGACTGATAGGGAATACTGCTTCTCAACATACAACACGAATTTTATAATCGTCTGAGTAACCTCATCCTTTGAATGCAAGAAGAAAGTCCATACAAATCTGGAGTAATCATCCACAATTACCAGACAGTATTTCTTCTTTGCCATGCTCATCACTCTCAAGGACCAAATAGATCCATGTGCAGTAACTGCAAGCAGGCAGTGGACTTAGGTTCTTTAATAGGAGGGAATGAGACTTTGTGTTGTTTTCCTTTCAAACAAGCAGTGCAGGTTTCATCACAGTGGAACTCCTTTATTAGTAGACCTCTCACTAAACTATTGTGGATCAGCTAATTCATGTTTTTGAGATTTACATGACCCAGCCTTCTGTGCCACAGTTTAGATTCCTGAGGAGAGGCTTTGGAGAACAGGCAAGGATGACCCTTCTAATCAATCTTCTTTGACAAATCCAAGGCATATACTCTTCCAATCCTGTTGGCCTTAAGGAGAGTATGTTCATCCAATACCATATCAATCAGCCTTAGAAATGTGGAAGACAGAATAATGCAGTTCTGGCTTGTGAAAAGTGCAACATGCCCTTTATCACACATCTGACTGACACTCAGTAGATTATACTTGAGATTCTTCACATGGTTAACATCATCAAATCTGATTTCTCCATTAGACACATATCCGTTCCCGATGATGTAACCCTTAGCATCATTTCCAAATGAAACAAAACCCTTCTTTCCTTGAGAGTAGTCATTAAGAAGAGAACTGCTCCCTGTCATATGCATAGATCCTCCACTGTCTACATACCAGATGCTTCTTTGGTATGCTGAAGAACCCTGCATTCATCACAAGGAACTAGTTAGGTTTTGAGACCCAAACCTTTTTGGTTTTGGGTCTGTTTTCATCAACAGATTTAACCATAACTTGTTTCTCATGATTAACAGTTGATGAAGGTGGAGATGGTGCTGAAATGGATTCCTTGGATTTGGGCTTGGAATACCTTTTCAGTGGTTTGATCATTGGTGCATCTAGTTGGTTAACTCTCCCCAACAAATGCTAAACCATCATAACAAGTCGTGTTTGATTTGTAGCTAAAGCTTTCAGCTCTTGTGACACATCAGTACTTGTTTTTGATGAGTTCTTATGGCCCACCATTTCTTCCTTGAAATTCACAGACTTAGTCTGATTTTTATCATGAGGAACACTATCAGCTGTTTTATGATAAACCTTATCCTTCTTTTGGATTTGGGTGAAGCCTTGGGTTTATCAATTTGGGATGACTGTGGTACAAACTTGGTCTCAAACTCAATTTTCATTTCATCCATCTGCATTTTAATGAGCTTATCTCTGTTGAGTTTGGAACACTTTTTGTACCAACATTCATCAGAAAGATGATTGAATTTACCACATATGTCACATGGCTTATTCTTCATCTTGGATTGATCAACTGCTGAAGTGGAAACTACTGAAGGTGTGATCTTCAGTACTTCCTCCTTTCAGTACTTGTGTTAAGTACAGAACGATCGTAACAACTGAAAACTTGTTCTTCAGCTGTTCTCTATCCGTCCTGAAAGACCGTATGATAGATTCCTCAGCAGTTGTTGATCCTTTTATTTTAGTTGATTTGAAATGCTTTTCAGATGTTGTGACTTGCCCTTTAGTACTTGAGGTACTTTGAGGGACAACATCTGAAGTACTAGCTTCATGTGCTTATCAGTAGTTAATCCATCAGGCAATTGATTTGCTGAGGTATCAACACTGATTTCATCTTCTGATTTTGGTTGATCTCTTGAGTATGATACACATGATGATGTGTTTGGAAATTACTTTCACCTTCTGGTTTTACTATTGATTTTGGAGTAAAATCTGTAGCTGGTGCAATGTGATTGTAACCTATTCCAAACTTCACATTCGAAGTTGTTTGCTTGCTGAGAAGCATTTCAAATCCCTTGCATGATGATACCCAGCGGTCACACTCAACTTGGGTAGCTGCATGTGTTTCTTTGAGATCTCTGTGGTTCTCAAGAATGACCTCAACTTAGCCTTTTCATCATTTAATTGGCATTTAATCTTATAAATCTCATTATCTTTATCTTTAAGGACAGACTCATACTCAGCTTTTCTTTTGGAAAGGGTTTTCTCAAGCTCAAGATTTTGATTTATTAAAGCTACATTTGCCTCTCTAATAGAGTTAAATGCAGCTATGCAAGATTCAGAACATAGCTTGGCCTTAGCCTCAAAGAATACCTGGGTTACCTGTGATGAAGATGCATTGGAGCATGAACCCTCAGTAGACTCCAGGGCCATGAGAGCAAGATTCCTAAAAGGATGTTCACCACCATGTTGACCATCACTAGCAAATAATTGCTCATTACCAGAAAGATCATCTGGTAAACTGCTCCAGTCAACAGCACCAGGGGTGAAGAAGCTGTGATGAGGTTGTGATTAAGATGGTTAAGGCTCAGGTAAGGCTTGAGGTTGTTGTGCAATAGGAACTTGAACTTGATTTGGCTGTGGCATGTAATAGCAGGGATATGGATATGGCATTGGACCCTGAGGGACAAAATATGCAGGAGATAGAGGTTGTGAGTGATGACCAGAACTAGAAGGATGTTGCCCTCTGTTTTGTGAACTATTGCTTGGAAAAGTCACAAAGGGTGCAGAGGAGTTAGATCCAGTTGATCTACCCTATCTTGCAAAGTGCCCAAGCCTGTGGCATTTGTGACACCTCAACTTACTCTTGTCAAAACCAACTTTGGTTTTGCCAGAGAGTCCTGGAAATTTCCTACCAGTTCTCTTGTAGAACTTTTGAGACCTGATATTAATCAAGGCCATTTGGCTCAGAATATCCATCTCTTATAAGTCATCATCAGCAATACCTTTCAAATCATCCATAATGAAGCACATATTGTCACTATTACAGCCTGACTGACTATCAACACTAACAAATGCATGATTGGAACTGTTTGAAGAGAAATCTATGTGCTCATCATAATGGCTTTCTCATGCAGCATATTCTGACTAATGACCAACCAATGCATTCCAGAGGTCATGAGCAGTTTCATTATGCATAAGCCCAGAATAGATTTCATTCAGCAGTGCCATGGCCAGAATTCCATGGGCTTTAGCATCAATCTCAAACAGTTTTCGATCCTCATCTGAGTATTGTTCTTTCTTCTTTAGAACCATTTGGTTAGTTTCCGTATTGTTCACCATAGGCTTGTGTGGACCATGTACCACAGATGTCCAACAACCTGAACTGTTAACAGACAGGTGATGGAGCATTCTTCGTTGCCATATGTTATACTCAGTCCTAACCAGCATCGGAGGCTTGGTTGAGGAGCCAATATTGTGAAGGTCATTAGAAGGAGTAGTCATTCTTAGATTCAATCAAATTCAATTAAGTTTTAACCGATTTAGCGCAAAACCAACAACTCAATACGAACCAAGAGAAATCTCAAAGCAAATAACCGAAAGCAGCAGAAATTCAATCTCTATAACCATTCTTGCAAATATGCTAATTCGATCAAACTTAGATATCGAAATAGCAGTTTCAATGATCAATTGTTAGATCGATCAATGATTGAATATTTAACTGCTCGGATACCATTTGTTAGGATCAGTGATTTAAGTTTGATCAATTAGAGTATATGGCAGCGGAATTCAAAAAATGAAATAGACAGTTTAGCAAGAACTCAACTGATATTCAATGGAATAGTACACGGTTATAGAGAGAGAGAATTCCGCAAAAGAAATATTTCATTAAAATGCTTTTCTGGTGGCTGAAAGTCACACCTTACAATTATAAGGAATGTGACGTCTGCTAATGTCACTTGATAGTGACATCTAACAGAATTATACAAACAACTGAAACTATGCAAACTACTGAGAATGTTCTTAACAACTTATCACATCTCAGAGAATGCTAAGTACAAGAACATAAAACTACTGAACTAAAACTACTGAAACTATAAACTACTGAAAGGTAAATTACAAGTACTGAAAAAGAAAACCATCACAACTACTGAAGTTAATAACTTCAGCTATTGTGACAACCACTGATCACTCTGGTCTTCAATCTTTGTCTTCAGTAGAAATATTCATATCTTGTCTTCAGACTTTGTCTTCAGACCTTGTAATCAGTTGATGTCTTCAGCTGTTGTGATCTTCTTCAGCAGTTGTAATGTCTATGGGACTTGGAGGTTTTTCTGATCAGGCTCGTTGGTTCTTTTGGTCCAACAATCAACCATTAGTGCTTGGTTTGGAGATGCATCTTCCACCTAAAAGCTCTAGTCAAAGCCTCCTTCTTCAACAGCAACTACAGCTTGTTGCTTTGGTTTCTTATTTTGGGTGGCTTTGTCAGTGTAGTTTGTTCTGGATTGAGCTTGGCCACCATTTGTTCTTGGTGCCTCGCACTCTCTTGCAACGTGGCGCATCAAGTTACAGTTGTAACACTTAACTTTGCTTTTATCTAGTCCAAACTTTCCACTAGTTGGATTATTGGGGAACTTCCTTGCAATTTGCTTGTAGAACTTCTTGGCTCTATGAGTGAGAAGAGCCATCTTCTGGACTATCTCCATGTACTCCAGATCATCTGGATGGATACAGTCCTGGTCTTCAAGGGTGAATAGAAAGCTTCCACAAGTTTCATCAAAAGACACCAAGGCTTGAGAAGGACTTGTCTCTTGGAATGGGCTTCCTGAGTGTAGTTCTCCCTTGGTCTCTCAAGGAAGGTGATGAAAGGACCCTTTTCTGAGTTGTTAGGGTAACATATGAGATGATGTTAGGGTTCTATGCTATCCCTTTGAACCACAAGAAGGTTGAACCCATTTCATTGCTGGAGTTGCCAGATGAGCCTTGCATGTTCATTTCCATCTGGTATCCACTGACAATACCATATAACTCTGTCAAGGTGCAGTCTTTAGGTTCTCACTTCTCTTGATAACCACACAGTAGTGTGTCCATTGCCTAGGAAGAGAGTACATGAACTTCCCTACAATATCTCTCTTTTCAAGAGCAACTCCACCATCCACAAGGGTGTCTACAATCTCAACATACTGAAGTATTGTTGAGTAATGGTTTCACCTATTTTAAAGGTGAAATTCTCAAACTACTGCTTCAGGAGATCCTTCTTGTTCTCTTTGGTTTTAGAGGAACTCTTATACATTAGTTTCAATGCATCCCACAATTGCTTAGCTATTTTGGATTTGTAGAAACCTCTGTATACAGAGTTTGGAAAAACAGTCTAAAGGGCTATCATGGCCTTCTGGTAAATCTCTACTCTCTTTCAATCTTCATCTGAGTAGTTAGCCACAACCTTGGAGCCCATACAACCTCCAATTGCAGAAGAGGTGCTTGGTATGTAAGGTTTATTTTCAACAGACTCCATATTCTTGAGTCTAGAGACTTGATAAAGCCTTCCATTCTTTGGCACCAAGTGTCAAAGTCATCAAGAGTGATGAGTGTGGACTTTGTCATGGTTCTAGTTTCCATATCAGATTTCGAAATGGCTGCCATTTGATGAGTTAAGTATTTTGTGTGTGTGAGGGATCTTAAGATGGTGAGATCTTATATCAAGAGCCTGGATGCTCTGATACCACATGCAGGACCAGTAAAAGGGTATGCACTTACAATACAACAACACAATGTGAGGAGTTGCTAAGAACACTTCAAAGATTAAACAAGGAACTGGATAACCTTTAAATGATACTAAGAACACAAGTAAATATTAGACAGAACAAGATAGCAGAACACACAAGGAGTTGGTTTCGAGATTGCAGTATATTGCTTTCTCAAGTTCTAATACAAATGTTACAAACCATACAATAAAGTTACAAGTACTTGAGATACATATACAATATCCTATAGCCAGCCATACTTTGAAGGCCAGCTGGATACAATTGACTAGACAACTACAAAATCAAATGTAGAGTCAAAAGGCATATTGCCTTTTTACTAGTGACTATGACATGACATAGCTCACATCCTAATATATTACAAAAATGATAAAGAATATAAAGTAGAAAGTTACAGACTCAAGACCATAATGTACTGTTACCAAAGCGTGAACCTTCACCAACTTATGTAAAGTTGGTGTTTCATCAGAGTTGCAGCGGAAAGGAGTCCAACTTTATGGTAAAAGGTACATCAGATAAAGCATGTATTCTAAAAGTCTTTGGAAGAAATCTATCTTCTAGTGTTGGCTTCGGAAGACTTTGTCTTTAAAGCTTCTAAAGACTTCATCTTTGGCTTCAGAAGAATTGGTCTTGGCTTCGGAAGATTTCACACTTAGAGTACTTTTTGTTGCTGGTGTGAAACTTCTGAAGCATTCTACTTAGTACACTTGTACATGCATGGAGGAGAGAATTTAAATGTTTGAGTTGCATCAGCCTTTAGTATTAAACCTTACAATTTTAGTCCCACCAGAATACATGATTCAATAATGATGATTATTTGAATTATTTTAATCCAAAAAATTGGTCTACTTTTATCATTGAGGGTAAAATTATCATTTTGCTTTATCCATTAATTGATGAGCCTCATATTTTTAAAATTAAATATTATCTTGAATCCACTTGTGTCCTTTCTTCTTTTGAACGACCAACTAATAATTCTTAAGCCTGGTCACCCAGGTAAACCCATTGCAAAAGGCCACCCACGCATGTGAACACGGACAATACTGGTGACCTGGCCCGCCCACCATTCCATAGGAAACCCACCACCAAAGGCCCACTGTGATAAAACCCTTGGCCCAGTTGGAGCATATTGTACCTAGTGAGACTTCAACCCATGAACTCCACTTTGAAAAATCATGGGGTGCCTCCGCCTAAACAACTACTTTAAACATATAGTATATTCTTCTAAATATCCACCTTTAAAAATTTAGTAATAATAATATATGCATAAAAATGATAGTATCATTCGATTCTTCTTATTTTTCAATAGTCATTCACTTACCATAATTTTCCATTATTGTATGATCTCACTACATCAATGTAGGGTTTTCTTGCATCAATTTAAGTTTGTGTTACATCAATGTTGTATATGTTCTACACATTAACATCTTTTTAATACTCTACCTGTTGTGATTTATAATAAATCTATGCATATCAAATATCATTTATACAAAATACTTAATATAATTAAAAGGTTAGTGATTCATGCTATATATTGATTTTCTTCATTAGAATATGTTGAATAGTCCAGATCTAACAGGTGAACAAAACAAAATCAACAAAACACATTTGGATTTTTTTTTCTAATTTTATAAATAATATTTGGTTTTTAGTTGAAGATTCTTGTCAGATTTGTTTAATTGCCTTCTACTTATATTAAAGTATTCAAAGCTATCTTTTATACATGTGTTAAAGACTTAAAAACACGTGTTAAAGCATTAAGAACACTCTTTTTATGCATTTGTTAAATTAATTATTGAATTAATTACACATAAGCTAAATTGTTCAATACTATATTTTACACATATGATAAAGTACCGAGAAATATCAAATCAGTAAAAAAAATAGGTTATTGAGTTAATATAATATTAAAAAATAGTGCCAACAAAAATATAAAAAGTCTAAAATGCTTTTAAGATTAAATATCTTATTTTAAAATAAGCATGATACGTGTCACCTTGTGAGTGGTGGAAATGGTTTATTATCATTTTGCTTGTTTTTCATTTAAACCGCACCATACTATAGATATATATATACATATAGACATATATACATATATATAATATATATGTATATATATACACACATATATATACATACCTGTATATATATACATACGTATATATATATATATATATATATGTATGTATATATAAATTTATATTTACATATATATACAATCTATATATATAATACATACATATATATACATATATATATATACATGTATATATATGCATATATATATATACATGTATCTATATACATATATATATACATGTATGTATATATGTATATATATACATATATATATATATATTTATATATATATATATACATATATACGTATATTTATATATATGTATATAAATATATATACGTATAATATATATATGTATGTATATATAAATTTATATTTACATATATATACAAATCTATATATATAATACATATATGTATATACATATATATAGATATGTATATGTAACACTTGGATATTTTTTTGAAGCCGACGAAAGAAGAAAATAAAATAAAGTCCAAAGTCAGGGGACCAAACTTGCCAAAATGGGAGAAAGAATTGATGAGTAGGGGAATAAGAGGGGATGGCAACCCACACTCTCCCCCACACTTGTAAAATCTGCCAAAGAGAGAAAAGGGGAGAAAAAGAGAATTCGAGCTTGGTTGTTATGGATTCGAGCGTGAAAGTTGAAGTGTAGCGGGTTGAATCGAAGCTCTACTCGATGGTATTATTTGTGTCAGTTTTAGGACCCTCCTTTTACACACTTTTCAACGATTTTGGGGCTGGAACACATCCAAAACTCGTTTTTTTTGAAATGTATGTGTTAAACCCGTATGCTTGTCTTTGTGTGTGGTGCGAGTAGAGTTTTTTTCGGGCTTGTGTGTGGAAGAATGCTGTTGGGGTATGTATTCCTAAGGTTTAGGATGGTTGATTGGGCTTAGAATGGTTTAGGAGAGCTTGGAGGTCGAAAATCACGGATTGGGTTCGGGATGAACTGCATTCTGCATCAGCTAGGGCTAGGCGACCGAATGGAAGCCATACGGCTGAAAGGAGTGCGACTGAGGTTCATTCTCATGTGATTCGTGCGACTGCATTCCATTCGTCGGTGAGTCATACGACTGAGGTCCATTCGAATGGGGAGTCATGCGACTGATGTTCCATTCGTATGGGTGTCCATCCGCATTAGTGTTCATCCACATTTGTGTTCATTCTCACAAGATGTCCATCGCATTTGGGTCCTTTTGCATAGGACCCATTCGCCTTGTGTTCATTGGCATGGTGTTCAGTCGCATGGGGGGCCATGTGACTGAAGGGTGCTCGTACGCCCAAGTAGGGCTTGGGTACCCGAGGAAACATAGTTTATTTACTGACTTTCGGGAAAAGTGCAGATGTAAGTTTTAATGTAGAAGGTTCCCAGGGGTTCAAGTATGATGACTTTTGAGGCCATAGAGGTTATATTGGCCATGGTTGATGATATATGAGGTTGTATGTTTATGCATGTTGATGGTATGTATGATGCATGTTATGTATGTATGATGGTGCCCAGTATGATGATGCTGACTGGGTATGTTATGTTCCTTATTTTATATGATTATTTTCCTTGGCTTTGCATCAAATGTTAACGAATGAAATGAGAAGTATTATGTAAGGTAGAGTGGAAGATTGTGAAAAGAGGAACGAAATGAAGAAAGCATGCATTAATGAACGAACGAACGTAAGAAAGTCTTGCAAGCAAATGTATGGAGGTTCACACTCAATGAGGAGTGTTAGCTCAACTATGTGCGGGTTAGCTGCCTCATGAGGATGCACATCGGGTCTTGATCAGTGTTATCAAGCATATGTATGAAGATTCACACCCAATGAGCGGTTGTTAGCTCAACTGTGTGCGAGTTAAATACCCCATGAGGATGCACACAGGGGTTCAGTCTTTGTGATTGACAAGATGTATGGGGTTCTTGTCGCTTAACCCTAGATGAATGTTTGGTGCTCTAGAGGGGGGTTAAGCACATGAAAGGACCTATATGAAAACGAAAGATAATAAAACTACGAAATGAACGATGAGGAAGATAATAACTATTATCTATGTGTACGTACAATGTGTGATCACGTTTTGAGACTGTTATGATTTGAAAGAAAGAAATGGACGGTTTCTAAATGAAGGATAACGTATGTTTTATTAGAAAACTAAAACTCACTCAGCAACGCTGACTTTTATGTGTTTCCAGTTGGCAGGTAATGTTGCTAAGGATGGCAAAGGGCGACTACTCAGCTCTTTGGGATGGCATTATTTTGTTTAATGTTTTTGCATTGTAATGCGAACGAATGATATTTTGAAAAGAACGCTTGTATTAACTTGCAAAAGCATTTGTAATGATATGAAAAGTTATTTTTATATTTCCGCTGCAGTGTTTTATGAATGTTAAATGTAAAGTTATATGTTTTATGTTCAATGATTTACTTGTTGTAAGCATCCCGGGAACGGGGCCTTACAAGTTGGTATGAAAGCCAAAGTTTAAGTGAAATGGGTAAATTTTTAAAATAAACCTAAACTTAAACTGAAAATAGGACGAAAAGGGAAGGAATGCCAGTCTGAGTAGCTGGGTGCCATTAGGTATTTTCGTAATGTTAAGCGGTATTATGTGAGCATGTTATGTGGTTTATGTGTTGTGTGTAGATTTAAATACTGATGTAGTCAGGATAGGTAATGCTTGGGTTATGAAGAGTAAAGTAAGTGGCTAATCACAACAGGCCACTGTAATTAGGGACTTAGTATACTTGACATAAACTGAGCTGTTCCCTTAAATGACTGTGTTGGTGTTTGAATCTTTCAGTGTGCATGTTAATAGCCGGAGGTAGATCTTCAAAAGCTTCACGTGGTGGGGGTCGTGGTGCTGAACCATGACCCAAGAGAGGAAGACCCAGAGTTGAAAAGGTGGTTCCTGAAGAACCAGACACCTCATCCGGAGGGTGGTGATGAGAGTGAAAACTTAAGGGCCTTAGTGAAAGAGGCTGTGGTTGAAGAAGTGCATCAAGTCATATAGACAATCTTACCATTGTAGTGACTGAAGTGATCAAAGTTGTGCGGGAGGGAGAGAAGAAAGAAAGAATTAGACCTACGGGCGAAAGGAGACAGCCCGAGACTGAGACAGTTTTGTCTGACAACGAGGAAGAAGAGGAAGAATAGGAAGAAGAAGAGCCTGCACTGGAGGCGGCACAAGGCTGTAACTATGGGGCGTTTCAATGACGCAAGCCCCCTACTTTTGATGGTAACGGTACTGCTCCTGCTGCTCACCGATAGGTAAGAGAAATGGAAGCTGTCTTGAATATCAGTGAGTGCCAGGAGGATCATAAGGTAAAGTTTGTTGCCCACTCTTTTGTGGACTCGGCTCTGTGTTAGTGGGAAAAATAGTCCAAGCCGAGGGTAGTCGGGCAATTGGGAGGATGAGATGGCCGAAGCTGAAGAAGTTGGTGATCGAGGAGTTCTGTCCTCACAGGGAAATGGATAAGGTGGAAAGAGAGTTCCTGCAGCTGGAGGCGGGAACGATGACACATCAGCAGTACACCACAAAATTCAATGAGATGGCACATCTGGTGTCGGACCAAGTGACACCGATGTCATGAAAAATCATGCAGTATGTTCAGGGCTTGCCGGCGGATATCCATAGGCACATGATCACTGCCCGACCAAGCACGTTTTTGGCCAGCAGTTGATTTGGCAGGAAGGTTGTATGATGAGCGAGAGGTGGTGGTGGCCAAGGCAAATAAGAAGGGTGGTGGTGATCAGAGTTGGAATGGGAAGAGGTTTTGTCAAGGTGGTGCATCGACGAGTAATAGAAGGCATGGGTGGATGATCGTTGTGTGGTCACATCAGGGGCAGAATCGAAGAGGTGTGGAAAATGTTGTAAAGAGCATTTGGGCGAATGCAAGTGGGGATCAACTATGGGGAAAGTGGTCATATAAGTAGGGATTGTAAGAAGCCGAGGGCTAAGGGTTTTGGGGTGAAGACAACTAGAGGAGAAGGACCAAGGGCGAATGCTAGGGCATTGACTATGACACAGGAGGAGGCTAGAATGGACCCCGATGTTGTGTTCGGTACGTTTCTAGTGAACCAAACTTTATCTTCTGTGTTATTTGGTTCTAGTGCCAGTAAATGTTTTATTTCTGCTACTTTCTGTGCTAAGCTGCCTCTTAGTAGTAGATGTGTTGATGTGCCCTTTGATGTAGAGACAGCTATAGGTAAGTCTACCAGAATTCCTGAGATGATAGAAGACTATGAGGTGGAATTAGAAGGTCACAAGTTTCCGGTTAGACTCTTCGTGATGACCTTAGGTGGTTTCAATTTGGTTCTCGAGATGGATTGGTTAGCGGACTACGAGGCAAACATTGTGTTTCACAAGAAAATGATTCGACTGACAGCACCTGATGGGAGTAAGGTGATGGTTTATGGGGATAGGGTCATGATGATCCCCAAAGTAATCTCAATGGTAGTGGCAGGGATGTGCATGAGGCGTGGATGTAGTGCCTACTTGGCCTATGTAAAGGATGTGGATACGCCAGCACCACAACTATCCGATGTATTGGTTGTGTTTGACTTTCCAGACGTGTTCGCAGAAGACTTACCAGGTGTGCCACCTGACCGTGAGATCAAGTTTCAGATTGACTTCATACCAGGTGGCCCAACCTGTTGCCAAGGCACCGTATCGTTTGGCTCCAACTAAAATAAAAGAGTTGATAGAGCATTTGCAAGAGCTGCTTGATAAGGGGTTTATTAGACTGAGTATCTCTCCTTGGGGTGCTCTGGTCTTAGTCGTGAAAAAGAAAGACGGTAGTATGAGGATGTGTATTGACTACCGTGAGCTGAATAAGTTGACGATAAAGAACCGCTACCCTTTCCCAAGAATTGATGACTTGTTTGATCAACTTGAAGATGCCAGTTGGTTTTCAAAGATTGATCTTCGATCTAGCTACCATCTGCTAAAGGTGAAGAAGCAGGATATTCCTAAAACAGCTTTTCGCACGCGTTATGGTCACTACGAGTTTCTTGTCATGTCTTTTAGTTTGACCAATGCGCTAGCTGCTTTTATGGATGTGATGAATCAGATGTGCCGGGGGATGTTGGATAAATCACCGATTGTGTTTATTGATGATATTCTGATTTATTCGAAGAGTGAGATAGAGCATGCCGGTCATATTCGGGAGGTTCTGGAGACGTTATGAAATGAGAAGTTGTACGCCAAGTTCTCCAAGTGCACGTTCGGGTTATGCGAGGTTCAATTCTTGGGTCACGTGGTGAATCCTGAGGGGATTATGGTGGATCTGGCAAAGGTGGAGGCGGTGATGCAATGGAAGTCTCCAAAGTCGCCATCCAAGATTTGTAGTTTCTTGGGTTTGGTAGGCTACTACAGAAGATTCATCCAAGATTTTTCTAAGATCGCTTCTCCACTAACTAAGATGAACCGGAAGGATGTGAAGTTTGTATGGTGTCAAGCTCAAGAGAAGGCGTTCGAAGAATTGAAGGCAAGATTGACTGAAGCTCCTGTTCTGTCATTACCCGATGGAAGTGAAGGTCTAGTGGTTTATTCTGATGCTTCCTACTCGGGGTTGGGATGTGTGTTAATGCAGAGAGGAAAAGTTATACCCTATGCATCTAGACAGTTAAAGGTTCATGAGGTTAATTACCCTACTCATGACTTGGAGCTAGCAGTTGTGGTCTTTGCTCTTTATGGGACGAAGTGCACCATATTCACTGACCACAAGAGCTTGAAGTACTTCTTGAGCAGAAGGACCTAAACATGAGACAGAGACGATGGTTGGAGCTTATAAAAGATTATGATTGGGAGATTCATTACCATCTGGGCAAAGCCAACGTGGTGGCAGATGCCCTTAGCCGAAAAGAAAGCCCCGAGCCGATTTGAGTGCAAGCATATTAGTTAGTAATGACCTCGGATGTGATTAAGCAAGTCAAGGAGTTCTAAGATGATGCATTGAAAGAAGATCATCTTAACTCTAAAAGAATGAGAGGTCTGGTCGCAGAATTGGGTGAAAACACGCTTGGTGTTAGAACTCGACCCGGAGGATATGGATTCCTCGTTTTGGGTATCTACAGGCGAAGATATTGGATGAAGCTCACAAGACTCGATACTCCATTCATCCTGGTTCCACTAAGATGTATCAAGACATGAAGGAAGATTATTGGTGGTCGGGTATGAAACGTGATTTGGTGGAGTACGTGAGTAAATGCCTTACTTGCCTTAATGAAGGAAGGTTACATATTAGCATGACTTATCATCCTCAAATAGATGGTCAGTTAGAAAGGACCATTCAAACGTTGAAGGATATGCTTCGTGCTTGTGTTATCTATTTTGGAGGAAGTTGGGATGACCACTTACTGTTAGCTGAGTTCTCATATAACAACAGTTGTCATGCCAACATTGGTATGCCCCCTTATGAGATGCTATACGGTAGGAGATGCAGAACACCCATCTATTGCGGTGATATTGGTCAAAAGGAATTAGAAAGCGTCGAGGTGATCGAGGCTATGACTGAGAAGCTTGAAAAGATCAAGGCCTTCATGAAGGCAGCTAAGATGGACAGGAGTCGTATGCTAATAAACGACACAGACCGATTGAGTTCTAGGTGGGTGACCGGGTTATGTTGAAGGTCTCACCTTAGAAAGGTATCATCCGGTTCAGAAAGCGGGGCAAGTTGAGCCCAAGTATGTGGGGCCTTCCCAAATCATTACTCGAGTAGGAGAGGTGGCCTATAGACTGGAGTTACCAGATGAGCTAAGTGGAATTCACTCGACATTCCATGTATCTCATCTGAGAAAGTGCTTAGCAGATGAGGATATAATTGTACCACTTAAGGATATTGAGGTAGAAAAACAGGTCAATTATATAGGGCAACCAGAGGCAATCATCGATCGAAAAGAGAAGAGGCTAGGAATAAAGTGGTTCCACTTGTGCGTGTATAGTGGAAGCACAGGAAAGGATCCGAGTCAACGTGGGAGACTAAAGAAGAAATGAGGCAGCATTACCCACGTTTGTTCGAGGAATAACAGTTTTCGGGGACGAAACCTATATAAGGGGGTGGACTTATAACACCAGGATATTTTCTTTGAAGCTGACGAAAGAAGAAAAAGATAAAGTCAAAAGTCGGGGGACAAAACTTGCCAAAATGGGAGAAAGATTGGATGAGTAGGGGAATAAGAGGGGAGCGCAGCCCACACCCTCCCCCACACTTGTAAAATATGCCAAGAGAGAATAGAGGAGAAAAAGAGTTTCAAGCTTGGTTCTCGTGGATTCGAGCATGAAAGTTGAAGTGTAGCGTGCTGAATCGAAGCTCTACTCGACGGTGTTGTTTGTCTCAGCTCTTGGACTCCTCTTTTACACACTTTTGAATGATTTTGGGGCTGGAACACATCTGAAACCCGTTTTTTTGAAATGTGTGTGTTAAACCCGTATGTATATGTTTGTGTATGGTGTGAGTGGAGTTTGTTGTCGGGCTTGTGTCTGCACGTATGGTGTTGGGGTATGTATTCCTAAGGTTTAGGATGGTTGATTTGGGCTTAAAATGAGTTTAGGAGAGCTTGGAGGTTGACAATCTGGGGTTCGGGATGAACTGCATTCTGTATCAGTTAGGGCTAGGTGACCGTATAGAGGACATACGGCCAACAGGAGTGCAACTGAGGTTCATTCGCATGTGAGTCGTGTCACTGGAGTCCATTCGTTGGTGAGTCGTACGACTGATGGCCATTCGCATGGGGGTTCATGTGATAAGTTCCATTCACACGGGTGTACATCCGCATTAGTGTTCATCCGTATTTGTGTTTATTCGCACAAGATGTCCATCCACATTTGGGTCCAGTCACATATGACCTATTCGCCTGGTGTTCATTCACATTGTGTTCAATCGCATGGGTGGCCATACGACTGAAGGGTGCCCGTACACCCAAGTAGGGCTTGGGTACCCGAGGGAACATAGTTTATTTACTGACTTTTGGGAAAAGTGCAGATGTAATATTTAACGTGGAAGGTTCCCAGGGGTTCAAGTAAGATGACTTTTGAGGCCATAGAGATTATGTTGGGTATGGTTGATGATGTATGATATTGTATGTTTATGCGTGTTGATGGTATGTATGGTGCATGTTATGTATGTATGATGGTGCCCTGTATGATGATGCTAACTATGTATGTTATGTTCCTTATTTTGTATGATTATCTTCCTTGGCTTTGCGTCAAATGTTAATGAATGAAATGAAAAGTATTATGTAATGTAAAGTGGAAGATAATGAAAAGAGGAACAAAATGAAGAATGCATGTATTAATGAATGAACGAACGCAAGAAAGTCTAGCAAGCAAATGTATGGAGGTTCACACTCAATAAGGAGTGTTAGCTCAACCGTGTGCGGGTTAGCTACCCCATGAGGATGCACACTGGGGCTTGATCAGTGTGATCAAGTATACGTATGGAGGTTCACACCCAATGAGAGGTTGTCAGCTCAACTGTGTGCGGGTTAAATACCCCATGAGGATGCACACAGGGGTTCAGCCTTTGTGATTTACCAGATGTTGGGGACCTTGTCGCTTAACCCGAGATGAATTGCTTGGTGCTCTAGAGGTGGTTAAGCACATGACAGACCTAGATGAAAACGAAAGATAATAAAAATACAAAATGAATGATGATGAAGATAATAACAATTATCTATGTGTATGTACAATGTCTGATCACGTTTTAAGACTGTTATGATTTGAAAGAAAGAAATGGACGGTTTTTAAACGAAAGATAAAGTATGTTTTATTATAAAACTAGAACTCACTCAGCAACGCTCATTTTTATGTGTTTCCAGTTGGCAGGTAATGTTGCTGAGGATGGCATGGCGCGGTTACTTAGCTGTAACTCCACGATGAACACACATGAATCAAATCATGAAGATTATAGATCAAAATATGATAATCACAATTAAAACCCCTTTGATTTTCAATTAGATTGAAAATATGTTTACAACTAATCCCTCAATCTATTGGTCATTCAACCATTGAGCAACACTAATGACAATTAACCTATTTATAGTCTAGACTAATATTCACTAATTGCACTTAACCCCCTAGACTTAGGCTAATTAATACAAAATTACATATTAAGCATAAAAATGACTAAAAACAAGATAAAATAATATTTTGTTCACATAAGATATATTATTACAATATAACTTGTAGTCATCTAAATCTTCAACGTCTTGACTCGGTTCCTCATCTCGAACGCGTCGGTTTGACTTTTGTGTTGACTTTGACCGTGACGTTGACTTTGTTGACTTTGACTGTGTTGATAATATATATTATCTTGTACAGCTCCAACAATACTCCCCTTAGTCTACCATTATTAACGTTTTCAAACGAAATCAACATCGAGAAGGCAAGAGTAAAAGATCTTCAATTGAATTTTTCTGAATCTGATGAGAAAGATTTTTTCATCTCATAAGGTCCCCCTATTTATATGCTCCCGTTTTCGAGTGCATCCTTTGTAAAGATATTGAAACAACCTTCCCAAATCTCTAATCTTGAGTGCTTTAGAAGATGTAGGAGGAGGATTCCTAGCTCGGTATCTTCTACAAACTTGAGGAACAGGTTCTCTAATCAGGTACATTGCTCAACTGATGATCCGCCATCACTTACAGCAAAAACCTGAAACACATTCTCAACACAATCTCGACATTTCTAATTAGATAATTTCATTTTACCAAATAAACTCGTGTTTATCTGTGTGTGAAAACAAGCAAACCCGTGCTCGTTTGTGCGTAATTTCTATGAAATGTATGAAATGATAAAATTGTAAGAACATAATATGGAAGACCTAAAAGAAATTGAAATGAAAATATATATAATTTTTATTTTATTATATCACTTTTTATCTATCATTATTATTATTATTATTATTATTATTAAAACCAGGCAAACATAACAGAACTCAAGATAGATCGGATATCACATCCTTAAGATAAATATAGCAAAAGATGAACTAGATCATCTATCGGTAATGAGATCATATTGATAACAAAATCTAATCACAGTTTTTCAATGATTTTGAAATTCTAAAAGATCAATAACGAGTGGTAATATGTTTGTCCACTTAAACCCATGCCTTATCTTTTTCAACAAACAGCATATGATTTGTTAAGGTTCCATTGGATGCGTTAGAATGTTAGGACCCCACTATCATTTGGCAAAAACCCTCACCCAACCTCAGGATTCTTGAATTTTGGAACGATCTGTACTGATAAGGTTTGTGTATTAGTGTGCAAGTGATTATTATCAGAATATTGCATTCGGATATCAAATCATCATTTAGATGAGGTGATATGTCACACCCCGACCAAAGCGGCGGAACATGCCGGGGCGCAACTAAGATTGTTCAAATGCACACGACACTATTAAAGTGACAATATAATCAACTCATTCATTTCATAACATGTTCTTACAAATACAAGAAAATAAATTTTCTTAACTAATAACCTAACGGTCCAAAATAAAGTAACGTCTTTAAATCTTCAATCAACCGATAATCAAACCTGTAGCATTGCATAAAATATGTTTTGTCAACATGTATGTTGGTGAGCAATTCCATGACTTTATAAATATAATATAAGGCAAAAATCCACAACTCAAATATGTGAAGCCGTAAATAAAAGTGACAATTGAGGTATATCAATCATAAATAAATGAGGCTCTTTCTAATTGATAAAACTACCATATTACAAGGAGGAGTGTATGATCATACTTATTGAGGATGAGGATGAGGCTAAACGATCAAAAGCAATAAACATGTAGCAAATTAATCATATGAGGTATATAACATACAATTGGACAATTATTCTAAGCAACACATAACCTAGTGGTTGTGGGTTGAGGATCTAGATGTTAAATAATTTTTTTTTGGTTAAGTAAGTATGCTTGCTACCCCCAAAGTATAGAAGAGAAAACGGGGATGAAATTACTCACGTGGAATAAAATGACGTTGATGAATAAATTTTGAATAAAATCCTCAAGTAAGCGAGTCCGATGGTTTTAACATGTGTGTCCTAGATTGAAAGATCTTGAGTAAATATTGAGTATTGAAGATGACATATAAATGGTATAAAAGTTCATAAAAATAAGACTTGGGTTTTCGAGAGTTTTAGTTATATTTTACAAAGTGTGTTTAAATAACGTAAGTATAAAATGAGTTTTACAAGAAAACGGGTCCTTGATGTTTAGTTTTACTCAACCATTGTTAAGTTTTACATATGGGAGTTGGTTTAGTGCTAGTATGCATGATCCCATTAATGTAAGCATCAACGTCTGACTTACACTCTCTTAAACCCGAGTTTGAGACTTTAATTAATAAAGAAATTCGCTTAAACCCGATATTAGTATAAAACCAAATTTAGTTCCGTCATACCATAATATTATTAATACAGATAACATAAGGCGAAACATAAGCTAAAAAAATTAGGAAAGATTTTTCTTTTGGCGTTTTGAACGGTGACTAGCTCGTTAAGACGATAAGTTCGACTTTTACTCGGGTTTATTCTTACCCGAAACTTGGTTTGAGCTAATATTTGTTCTAACACTTCCAAAGTCTTAAGTAATATGAGTAAATAATTAAAACATAACTACAAAGATAGGTTGAACTTTTGGTGGTTTGAACATTGACTAACTCGTTAAAACGGGTGTTTGGTTTTACTCGGTTTTTACCCGAAACTTGGGTTCAAGCCAAGATTTGTTCTACACCTCCATATCAACCATATAATAACTAAAATATCAAGAAAAACTCAGATCTAAAGTGTTTGATGTAACATGGTCACTTAAAAGTTATTTAAAGTGCTTAAACGACCGTTCGGTTTGGTTCGGTCTTTGACTCGGTATGAACCCGAGGATGGTTACCACATGTCCAAAACCATTGAACTAAAAATAAGATAAAACTTCCAGATCTAAACTCAAACAAGAAAGTTAATCGAGTAAACTCCCGAAAACAACCCAAACGGGTCTAAAATGCATAAATATGAGTTTGAATGCCCACAAGACTTAAATAAAGATGAAAATGGTTTTGAACATAAAATAACTTAGAAAAACTGAAAATAACCAAATTACATACCCGAAATGATTTGAAATGCAAGATTTGTTCCGTTGACTTTTTAGTCAAACTTAAGCAAAACTAGTAGAACAACTTACAAGATCAAAACTTTTGGGAGAAGAAGATGAAAATGTGCAGGTGAAATGGTTGAGAATGAGTGGTATTTATAGGGAAAGATTAGGGTTTGAGAAAATGGGTAATGCGTTTGTCCGGTGGGTAAAAGGGTGCACTTTGATTCTTTTATTTAAAATAAATTTTAATTTAAATAAATTATGACCAGGTATCTACATGTTTGGAGGGTTCTAGAATAGTTATGGGTTAGGTCTTGGTTGGTTTGGATGGTTAAAATACAAGTCCGGACCTTAAACGAACCGAAAACGTTAAAAAAACTGATTTTGCTGAAACGAACTGTGGGTCACACCATGACAAGTATGAAACATGATTACAACATAAAATCCATCATTTTATTAATATTCAAAGATCTGAAGACCAAAACGAGTCGGGTTTACAATACAGGATAACTAATACAAAGCTAGTCGAAAATGACAAATGTCACAGTATTCCCTACTTTTGGAAATTTCGTCCCGAAATTAGGAAGAAGCTACGACGAAGAGATGCGGGTACTTTTCCTTCATGATGTCTTCTCTTTCCCAAGTAAATTCGGCACCACGTCTTGATTCCCAATGAACTTTCACTAACCGAATACGGCTTCATTTGTTCGTTTCTCGTTGCGATCCATAATTTCTACGGGTCTTTCAACAAGTTGCATTGTCTCATCGATATGTCCGTCATCGAGTGGTATGTGAGATTACCCTCAGCTAAGCATTTCTTAAGATTTGAGACATGAAAGGTAGGATGAACACCGGAAAGTTCTTTCGGTAAATCGAGTCTATAAGCCACTTTTCTGATCCTTTCGAGGATCTTGAATGGGCCTACGAAACGAGGAGCTAGTTTTCCTTCCTTTCCAAAATGGACTACCCCCTTCCAAGGAGATACTTTGAGGAGGACAAGGTCATCGACGTGAAATTCTAGAGGCTTTCGTCGTTTATCGGCATAACTCTTTTGACGGCTTCTAGCGGCGAGTAGATTCTTGCGGATTTGATCGATACGATCGGTAGTGTCTTGAACCATCTCAGGACCGGTGATTTGAGTTTCACCAATCTCTTTCCAACAAATCGTAGAATGGCACTTTCGACCATAGAGAGGTTCAAACGGAGCCATACCAATGCTAGAATGGAAACTATTGTTGTAGGAGACTCAATAAGCGGAATATGAGAGTCCCAATTTCCACCAAAGTCTAGTACGCATGATCGAAGCATATCCTCGAGGGTTTGGATTGTACGCTCGGATTGGCCATCGGTTTAGGGTGGTAAGCGGTACTAAGGTCAAGGCGAGTACCTAGAGCATTTTGAAGTGATTTCCAAAAATGAGACGTGAAACGATCATCATGATCGAAGATGATGGTCATTGGTATACCATGGCGGCACACGATTTCTCGGACATAGATTTGAGCTAGTTGTTCCACGGAATACTTTTCTCGGATCGGAGTGAAGTGAGCCGATTTGGTCAATCGATCGATGATTACCCAAATACTATCATTTTGGTTTCGGGTATTTGGGATCTTAGTGATGAAATCCATGGCAATGTCTTCCCATTTCAAAAAGAATCGAGGGTTTCTCGAGTAAACCGAAAGGTTTTTGATGCTCGGCTTTAACCTTTGAGCATACAAGACATTTTGAAACGTAAGGCCCACATCCTTTTTCATACCGGGCCACCAAAATGGGACGAAGATCGAAGTACATTTTATCCGCACCGGGATGCACAGAATAACGTGACTTATGAGCCTCGTCAAGAATGAAAGTACGAAGTTCGTCACGATCGGGAACCCATAAACGATTGAGAAAGTAAAGTAAGCCATTGGGCTTAGTTTCGAGTTGAAGTTGGCTCCACATGACATTTCTTCATACACGTTACCTTCATCAACGGAGGTGCACTGGGCTCGATAGATGCGGTTTTGAAGATTGGTTTGGATGATAATGCTATGGAGAAAAATAGATTTAACATTAACTTTTCAACTAAGGGCATCGGCCACGACATTCGCTTTACCGGGATGGTAGCGAATTTCGCAATCATAGTCACTAAATAATTCGGCCCATCGCTGTTGTCTCATGTTTAGATCTTTTTGGTCGAAAATGTGTTGAAGACTTTTATGATCAGTGAATACTACACATTTTGTACCATAAAGATAGTGTCTCCAGATTTTTAAAGCGAAAACGACGGCACCAAGTTCGAGATCGTGAGTTGTGTAATTTTTCTCGTGAACTTTGAGTTGTCTTGAGGCATAAGCGATAACTTGACCTCATTGCATGAGAACACAACCGAGACCTTGATTGGATGCATCACAAAATACCACAAAATCATCGTTTCCGTCAGGGAGGGCTAAGATAGGAGCATTGCAAAGCATATGCTTAAGAGTTTGAAAAGCTTCTTCTTGTTTTGGTCCCCATTCATAAGATTTTCCCTTATGAGTTAATGTGGTGAGGGGTAGCACGATTTTGGAGAAGTTTAGAATAAAACGCCGATAATACCCGGCCAAACCAAGGAAGGATCGAACTCCGGTAGGTGTGGATGGAGTCTTACAATCTTTTACGGCCTCAATTTTAGCGGGATCAACATGAATACCTTATCGTTAACGATGTGACCCAAAAATTGAACTTTTTTTAGCCAAAATTCACATTTCGAAAATTTGGCATAAAGTTGTTCTTTTCTTAGGATATCGAGCATGGAACGTAAATGATGCTCATGCTCGGCTTCGGATTTAGAAAAGATGAGGATGTCGTCAATAAATACAATAACGAATTTATCCAAAAATGGTTTGCAAACGCGGTTCATGAGGTCCATGAATACCGCGGGTGCATTGGTTAATCCAAATGGCATAACCTTGAACTCGTAATGTCCATACCGCGTACGAAAAGCAGTTTTGGGAATGTCATCTTCGTGAACACGCAATTGATGATAACCCGATCGAAGATCAATTTTGGAGAAGCAAGTTGCACCTTGGAGTTGATCAAAGAGGTCGTCGATTTGAGGCAAATGGTAACGATTTTTTATGGTGAGTTTATTGAGCTCACGGTAGTCGATACACATGCGAAATGAGCCATCTTTCTTTTTCACGAAGAGAATGGGTGCACCCCAAGGGGATGAGCTTAGACGGATAAAACCCTTATCTGAGAGTTCTTGGAGTTGGTTTGGCAGTTCTTGCATTTCAGAAGGAGCTAAACGATAGGGAGCCTTAGCTACGGGAGTTGCTCAGGGGACAAGATCGATTCGAAATTTGACGGGACGGATGGGTGGAAGACCGGAGACATCGTCGGGAAAAACATCAAGAAAATCACAAACAACGTGAAAGTCTTGAATTTTCCTTTCTCCAGGGTCTTTTGCCACAGCTTGAGCTAGGAACGGAACATACTTTTGGCGTACGCACTTTTGAGATTGAGAACACGACATGAGGTTGAGCATTTTGGGAGAAGTTTTGCAGAAGATTTTGAGAGTTTTACCATTGGCGAGTGGAATTCGAATAAACTTATCATAGCAAACAATTTCGGCACGATGCAAGGCTAACCAATCCATGCCTACTATGATGTCGAAACTTCCCATTTGCATTAGGATGAGGTCAATTGAGAATTTACGCTTACAAAGAGTGAGTATGCAATCGCGGATGACCGAATCGATAGTGATTGAGCTACCATTGGCGACTTCGACAGAAAAAGGTCGAGAAAGTTTAGTACGGGGTACGGCAAGGGTTGATTCAAATTTAAATAAAATAAAACTCCTATCAGCTCTGGTATCGAATAAAATTGAAGCAAAATGCACATTAATTAAAAACGTACCGTTCACCACATCGTTGGCAACTTGGGCTTGGTTGACATTCATCATAAAAGCACGCCCTTAGTTGCCATGGGTGACTTGTGGAGCTTGCGAAGGTGGGGGAGGAGGAGCTTGAATTGATTGGAGCGGTTGAACCGGAGGAGCCATGAGTTGTGGGACTTGAGGTTGGTAAGTTTGTAATTGGTAGGCTTGAGTTGTGTAGTATGGTGCAGGCATGATTTGGGCTTGATTTGCAAAAGTGAGTCGGGGACAAGCATGACGGAAATGATTTGGGTCTCCACAATTGAAACAAGCTCTTGGTTGAGGAGGAGTTTGAGCAAAAGGCATGGGTCGGTTTTGAGGATTATGCGGAACAAACCTTGGTAGAGTGATTTGTCCACAGGAGGCTTCACGACACACATTGCTAAGGTATACGTAACGATTGCAATTTGAGCATTGGCGACAAGCGGAGTAAGATGGGCGGTGGCGTTGACAAGTGTTGCACAAGGGATGGGGACCGGTGTAAGGTTTTCATTTTGGGCAGCTTGAGATTGAGATCGGGGTTGAGTTGGATGAGTGACAGCAAAGTTTCGATGGTTCGGTTTATGCTTCTTTTTAGAGTGGTGAGATGAGTTGGAGTAATTGATGGATTGGGGTTAGGCTTCAACTTTGGAGCTTGGAGATGATCGGTGATGGCCTTGACATTTGGTTTCTTGGAATCCTTTCGGGATAAAGTCCCTGCTTTGACATGGTTCTCCGAAAGGGCGGCGGCAAGAGTGATCGCATCATTAAGAGTTTGTGGCTTGCTACTCATGACGGAATCTCGTATTTGCATTGGCAAACCCGAAACGTATTTTTCGATTGCCCTCTCGAGTGGGGTAACCAAATGGGGCACTAGAAGGCTAAGCTCGTGGAAGCGGTTTGAGTAAGCGGAGTTGTTACCGCTATCTTGTTTAAGATCCCAAAATTCGGCCTCTAATTTTTGAATTTCATACTTGGGGAAAAAAATTTTGAGCATGATATCCTTCAGTTCATTCCAAGGGACAGTCATAGCGACTTCCGCTCCTTTGGCATTCATGATGCTATTCCACCACGTTAGGGCGGTTAGCTCGAACACACTTGATACGAAAGTGGTTCGCTTGGCCTCCGGACATTCACAATGCAAGAACACGCTTTCCATGCGTTCAAACCATTGAAGGAGCGTGGTAGCACACTCCTCACTCATAAATTTTGGTGGCTTGGCGCCCATAAACTGTTTATAAGTAAATGTAGCATGAGAGGGTGTGACTTGAGTAGCAACAGGTTGCGGTCGGATAGCTTGAATTTGAGCAACAAGGGTGGGGAGTACAACAACCATTTGAGTTGTAACCAATTCGGCTATCTTTAGGTCGGAGTTCTTGGGGTGACGAGTTCGACGGGCATGACGAGCTTGACGATGAAGAGGAGGCATTCTAAAAATAATAAAAGTGAGACAATATGAGATTTTGGGTAGCTAGTCCAAATATGATGGTGATTAATGTAAATATGAGATTGTAGTGAAATATTTTGTGAACCTTACAAAAAACCATTTTAACAGATGAATATATATATATATATATATATATATATATATATATATATATATATATTCGAAATTTGAAACGTTAAGATTTGAGGCGGGAAATACATACATGAATCACCATGACTTGTTGTCCCGACATAATCTTAAGGAAATACGAGGTAATGCGGGGAGTCGAAACGTTACGCGAATCATCGCGTCTTTCATGTTTCAACCAAGATCATAAAATGGGATAAAATGAGAAGTCAAGACCACTAGTTCACATATCAACGTGGCTTTCATTTTTCAACTCAAAACAAATCGAAACCGAGGGAGGGATCGAAACACTAGTTCACGTATCACCGTGGCTCTCATATTTCAATCCAACAATATTAATGGAGGTAACTCGAACGGTTACGGTGACTGCTTAAAGTTAGCAACCCATATAACGCGCATTCTCTTTGGCCTATAAGGTAAAACACCTTGACTTGAACATTCCAGGTAAGTAAATCACCTTTGATTCTCGGAATCATTTTGCCAAGGTTCACATCTAGGTATTTTCCCTCTTCCAGTTAGTACGAACCCGTTATAATGTCACGCTTTATGGAGATGAGAAATATCGAAAAATTTGGGACCCAAACTCAAATTTTGAGATCCATAATTTGATTTTTTTTAATTAATTAATTACTTAATTAATTTTTTTTTCACGTAAGGTAAGGATACCTTGGATTTCTATAGAAGTGTGTGTGTACATGAGGGTAAATGAAATAAATAAGTAAATAAGAGCAAAAAACAATCAAGTAGGATAACACGTATAGGTAACACATTTTGGGACCCTAAAGCATAAACTATAATAGGTCGTTACGTCTAACCACCTATGCTATAGTCATGGCTCTGATACCAATCTGTCACACCCCGACCAAAGCGGCGGAACATGCCGGGGCGCAACTAAGATTGTTCAAATACACACGACACTATTAAAGTGACAATATTTAATCAACTCATTCATTTCATAACATGTTCTTACAAATACAAGAAAATAAATAGTTCTTAACTAATAACCTAACGGTCCAAAATTAAGTAACGTCTTTAAATCTTCAATCAACCGATAATCAAACCTGTAGCATTGCATAAAATATGTTTTGTCAACATGTATGTTGGTGAGCAATTCCATGACTTTATAAATATAATATAAAGCAAAATCCACAACTCAAATATGTGAAGCCGTAAATAAAAGTGACAATTGAGGTATATCAAATCATGAAGATTATAGATCAAAATATGATAATCACAATTAAAACCCCTTTGATTTTCAATTAGATTGAAAATATGTTTACAACTAATCCCTCAATCTATTGGTCATTCAACCATCGAGCAACACTAATGACAATTAACCTATTTATAGTCTAGACTAATATTCACTAATTGCACTTACCCCCTAGACTTAGGCTAATTAATACAAAATTACATATTAAGCATAAAAATGACTAAAAACAAGATAAAATATATTTTGTTCACATAAGATATATTTATTACAATATAACTCCTAGTCATCTAAATCTTCAACGTCTTGACTCGGTTCCTCATCTCGAACGCGTCGGGTTTGACTTTTGTGTTGACTTTGACCGTGATGTTGACTTTTGTTGACTTTGACTTTGTTGATAATATATACTATCTTGTACAGCTCCAACAATACTCCCCTTTAGTCTATCATTATTAACATTTTCAAACGAAATCAACATCGAGAAGGCAAGAGTAGAAAGATCTTCAATTTGAATCTTTCTGAATCTGATGAGAAAGATTTTTTCATCTCATAAGCTCTCCCTATTTATATGCTCCCGCTTTTCGAGTGCATCCTTTGTAAAGATATTGAAACAACCTTCCCAAATCTCTAATCTTGAGTGCTTTAGAAGATGTAGGAGGAGGATTCCTAGCTCGGTATCTTCTACAAACTTGAGGAACAGGTTCTCTAATCAGGTACATTGCTTAACTGATGATCTGCCATCACTTACAGCAAAAACTGAAACACATTCTGAAACACAATCTCGACATTTCTAATTAGATAATTTCATTTTAACAAAATAAACTCGTGTTTATCTGTGTGTGAAAAACTGTTGGACCAAAAGAACCAATGAGCCAAGATCAGAAAACCTCTAAGTCCCACACGGTATCACAACAACTGCTGAAAGCCTCATCAGTAGTTTGACAAGTGCTGAAGACTTCAACAGCTGAAGATCAAGTGCTGAAGACCTTAACAGCTGAAGAACCAAAGTGCTGAAGTACAACAGCTGAAGATCAAGTGCTGAAGACCTTAACAGCTGAAGAACCAAAGTGCTGAAGTACAACAGCTGAAGAACACAAGTGCTGAAGCTGAAAGACCAAAGTACTGAAGTACAACAGCTGAAGAGTTCACAAGTGCTGAAGATCAACACTGATGTACAAAGTCTGAAGACAAAGACTGAAGACATCAGCTGATGATATCTACTGAAGTCATCAGCTGATGAAACACCTGAAGGTCAAAGTCTGAAGATCAAGTACTGAAGCCTCAGTAGTTGTCACAACTGCTGAAGAGTACTTCTTCAGTAGTTGTGATATCAGTAGTTTATTTTTCTATGTTTCAGTAGTTTTGTAAAATGACTGAAGAGCTTGTTCTTCAGTCGTTGTAGTTTCAGTAGTTTTATATTTTGTACTTAACATGCTGATATGTTCTCAGTAGTTGTGAACATTTCAGTAGTTGTTAAGAATTAGTTATTTTTGTATTGGATCTGCCAGTTGTCACTTTCCGTGATAACAGCAGTGACTGTTGCACTCTATATAAGGAGTGACAACCTATTGTAATCAGTGAGGAATGAGTAATTGAATGGAATGAATGATTGATTTGATTAGAAATATTCTACATCTAAACATTCCTAGAAATCAGAAATACATATTCTCTCCCTATAACCGTATGCGATCTTAATGCTTACAAGTATCGATTGCTTGCTACAATTTGTCTAATTCTTGTTTGTATTCCGCTGCTTTGTATTCTGATACATCAAACTTGTGATCTCTGATCCTGTCAAATGGTATCAGAGCAGGTTAATCATTGATCGATCTAATATTGATCATTGAAACTGCTATTCAAGATCTAAGTTTGATTGAATTAGCTTTTGTTTTTGCAAGAAACGGTTATAGAGATTGAATTTTCTGTATTTCTGCTCATTCATCCTGAGATCTTTTCTTGGTTCTCATTGAGTTTGTTGTGGTTGTCTAAAACTTTTTAAAAACTTGAACTAAACTGGTTTTTGAACTGAAAATGACCACTCCTTCCAATGATCCTCACAATACTGGTTCCTCAACCAAGCCTCCTATGCTGGTTAGGAATGAGTATAACATATGGCAAAGACGTATGCTCCATCACCTGTCTGTTAACAGCGCAGGGTGTTGGACATCAGTGGTACATGGTCCACACAAGCCTATGGTGAATAACCCGGAAACCAATCAAATGGTTCCGAAGAGGAGGGAGCAATACTCAGATGAGGATAAGAAGTTGCTTGAGATTGATGCAAAAGCCCATGGAATTCTGGCCATGGCATTGCCCAATGAAATCTATTCTGGGCTAATGCATCATGAAACTGCCCATGACCTCTGGATTGCTTTGAAAGAACAATTTGGAGGAACAATGATGAGGTCTTGGCAAATAATAGAGAAATTCTTGCCCAACAATATGAGACATTCTCTCATAGAAGGGTGAGACACTGACTCAACAATATGAGTGGTTTTCTTGTTTGATCTCTGAACTAAAAATGGTCAAACTTGAATACACCAATATTCAGATGAATAACAGATTTCTCAGATCACTGCCTGAGAGATGGGACACATATACTATTGTCCTACGCTCCAGTGTAAGTTTGGACAAACTATCTCTCACCCAACTCCATGGGAAATTGCTCACTTTTGAGAGAGAGATAGAACAGAAGAGAAAGCTGTCTTCATCGGAAAGCTCACTGAAGACTTTATACAAGGCAACACTGCCTTGGTGGGTCATGAGTCAGAATATGCTTCATCTGAATGCCAGTATGATGAGCATATTAATTTCTCTTCAAGCACTTCTGATTCTGCATTTGTAAGTGTTGATGGTCAGTTTACTGGGGTAATAATGACAATCTATGTTTCATTATGGATGATCTCAGGGGATTGCTGATGATGACTTAGAAGAGATGGATATTTTGAGCCAAATGGCCTTGATAAATATCAGATCTCAGAAGTTCTACAAAAGAACTGGAAGAAAATTCCCAGGACTCTCTGGCAAAACCAAAGTTGGTTTTGACAAGAGCAAGTTGAGGTGTCACAAATGCCAACGGCTTGGACACTTTGCAAGAGAGTGTAGATCAACTGGATCTAACTCTAATGCACCCTTTGTGACTTTTCCTGGCAATAGTCAACAACACAGAGGGCAACATCCTGTCACCTCTAGTCATCATCCTCAACAACACAATCTCCGGCATTTTTGTTCCTCAGGGTCAAATGCCATATCAGTACCCTTGTTATTACATGCCACAGTCAAATCAAGTTCAAGTTCCTATGACACCACAACCTCATGCATTACCAGAACCTCAGCCTTCCCTATCTCATCAACAACCTCAATCTCAACAACACAGCTTCTTCACCCCAGGAGTTGTTGACTGGAGCAGTTTACCAGATGACTTGTCTGGTCATGATCAACTGTTCTCTGGTGCTGGTCAACATGGTGGTGACAGTCCCTTTGGGAATCTAGCTCTTATGGCTTTGGAGTCTGCTGATACTTCATCTTCCAATGCCTCTACACCTCAGGTATCACAGGTATCCTCTGAGGCAAAAGCCAAATTATGTTCTGAACCATGCATAGCAGCATTTGCTTCCATTAGAGAAGCAAATGTAGCTTTAATTAATAAGAACATTGAGCTAGAACAAATAATTTCCAAAAACAAAGCTGAGTTTGAGTTTATGCTCAAAGATAAAAATGATGAGGTTTATAAACTGAATTGCCAAATAATTGATGATAAGGCTAGAGAAGATGTACTTCTAGAGAAGTACAAAGATCTCAAAGGAACCCTTGCAGTTACCCAGGTCGAGTGTGATAGATGGGTACAATCATGCAAAGGTTTTGAAATGCTTCTTAGTAAGCAATCTGCTTCAAATGTGAAGTTTGGAATTGGCTACAATCACACTGCTCCACCTACAGATTTTACCCCAAGAGCAGAGGTAGAATATGATGGTGAGAGTGATAACCAATCCATCACATCATGTGATCTACCTTCTGATACAGCACAATCAGAAGTAGCAGTCAGCATCAAGCCCTCTTTGAACCTATCAGCTGATGTTGATGGTCCAAATGCTGACATTCACATGATCAATAGGTTGATCAACTCAGGAGTTAATCCTGAAGGTCCTGAAAGGACTGGAGAGCAGGATTTAACACCTGAAGTTCAAACTTCAACTGCTGTCAGCACTGAAGAGAAGAAAACTAGCAGTAGAAAGAGTTTGAAGACTACTAAAGAGGTAGTCAAGAAAGCAACCAATGCTTCTAAAGCATTGAAGAACAAGTCTTCTGTTGCTTCACCATCTTTAGTTGATGATCAACCTAAGATGAGAAGAAAGAAACATGTGAAGTATGTGGTTGTTCAATCATCTTACAGATGATTGTTGGTACAAAAGAGGTTCCAAACTCAAACAAAAAGAAGAAGAAATAATGAGAAAATGGTTTAAAATGAAAACTGAGTTTGAGACCACATTTGTATCAGCAACATCAAATCCTGTAACCCTTAAGTCCTTAAAGAAATCCAAAAAGGAAGGAGTTAAGCAGGTGACAGCTGAGGGTGCTCAAAAGAAGAAGGTGCAACATAGGACCTTATCTAACTCCACTAGCAATGTGTCTGATGAGCTGAAAGCTTTATCACAAAATCAGACACAGCTGGTGATGATGGTACAACATCTGTTGGGTAGAGTTAACCAACTAGATTCCTATGTTGAAACCACAGAAAAGGAGGTCTAAGCCAAAGGACTCCTCTTCTACACCATCTTCTTCTTCTCAGGCTGTTGTTACAAATAAACATGTTAGTTTACCATCTATTGATGAGACCAGGCCCAAAACCAAAAAGGTTTGGGTCTCTAAAACTAACTGATTGTTTATTATTACAGGGTTCTTCAACATGCCAAAGTAGCATCTGGTATGTAGACAGTGGGGGATCTATGCACATGACTGGGAACATCTCTCTTCTTCATGACTACTTCAAGGAAAGAAGGGATTGTCTCTTTTGGCAATGATGCTAGGGGTTACATCATCGGTAAGGGCTTTGTCTCCAATGGAGAAATCAAATTTGATGATGTTAATCATGTGGAAAATCTCAAGTACAACCTCTTGAGTGTCAGTCAAATGTGTGATAAAGGCCATGTTGCCCTTTTCACAAGTCAAAACTGTAGGATTCTGTCATCCAAAGTTTTGCACTTGATTGACAAGGTGTTGGATGATCACACTCTCTGAAAGCCAATAGGACAGGAAGAGCGTATGCCTTAGATCTCTCTAAGAAGATAGATCTCAAAGGCAATCCTTGCCTATTTTCCAAAGCCTCTTCTCAAGAATCTAAACTGTGGCACAGGAGGCTTGGTCATGTTAATCTCAAAAACATGAATCAGCTTAGCCACAATAGTTTAGTCAGAGGCTTACCAATAAAGGAGTTCCACTGTGATGAAACCTGCACTGCTTGTTTAAAAGGAAAACAGCACAAGGTCTCATTCCCTCCTATTGAAGTGTCCAAGTCCACTGCCTGCTTGCAATTACTGCATATGGATCTATTTGGTCCTGTGAGAGTAATGAGCATGGCAAAGAAGAAATACTGTCTGGTAATTGTGGATGATTACTCCAGATTTGTATGGACTTTCTTTCTACATTCAAAGGATGAGGCTACTCAGAAGATTATCCACTTTGTGCTGTACATTGAGAACCAGTATTCCCTTCCAGTCAAGTGTATTAGGAGTGATAATGGAACTGAGTTCAGAAATCATACACTCGATGACTTCTATCTTCAAAGGGAATCAAAAGGCAGTTCAACATTCCAAGGACTCCAGAACAAAATGGAGTAGTGGAGAGAAAGAACAGGACCCTCATTGAAGCTGCAAGGTCCATGCTGGCTGACTCAGGTTTGCCATTGACATTTTGGGCCGAAGCTATCAACACAGCTTGTTATGTGCAAAATAGAGTTTTAGTAAATCAGAGGTTGATGAAGACTCCATATGAAGTTCTCCATCATTTGGCTCCTCTGATTTCATTTTTCAAAGCATTTGGGTGTCCCTGTTTTATTCTCAACACAAAGGATCAACTCCACAAATTTGATCCTAAGGTGGATGCAGGATACTTTGTTGGTTATTCATCTACTTGCAAGGCATACAGAGTCTTCAACTGCAGAACAAAGATGGTTGAAGAAACTCTACATGTTAAGTTTAATGAATCTCCAAAGGACAAGATTCCACAAAGTCCTGTGGAGTTATTTGATTGGACATACTGCAATATGTTCCTTATCAAACTCCTGCTGTTGCTCCTGTCAACAGTTCACCACCTGGTGGTACTGCTGATGATGATGATGATTGCAGTACTCACCTCTTCAGGTTTAGTGATCAGCTGCCCGACTCAGCTAGACCTGATGTTCCTGTAGCGCCAGTAGCACCATCCACAACAAATGCTGATGAGATTTCTTCGAATTCAACTTCCTTTGAATTACCATCCACTGATTGGTTTCAAGGAAATGATTCACCATCACCATCTGTTGCTGCTGAACCAGCTACAAACACTTGCACAGATCTCATTGTGTATCAAGATCTGAAGAATCACCCTATGTCTCAAATCATTGGTGATATCACTGCTGGAGTATCAACAAGAAGTCAATTGTCAAATTTCTGCTTCTATGCTCTCTTCATCAGTCAGCAAGAGCCAAAGAATTATCACATTGCTTTAAAGGACAATGGATGGGTTGATGCCATGCAGCTTGAGCTTCTTCAGTTCAAGAAACAGCAAGTGTGGGAACTGGTTCCTCTACCTCCAGGTAAGTGTGCAATAGGCACTAAATGGGTGTTTAGGAACAAAACTGATGAAAATGGGCTTATTGTTAAGAACAAGGCCAGACTAGTTGTTCAGGGGTTTGCACAAGAAAGGTATTGATTATGATGAAACCTTTGCCCCTGTAGCCAGACTGGAAGCAATTCGATTGTTTTTAGCTTATGCTGCTTATCAAAACCTTAAAGTCTTTCAAATGGATGTCAAAAGTGCATTTTTGTATGGAAAAGTTAAAGAAGAGGTTTATGTATGTCAACCTCCAGGCTTTGAGGACAATAAACATCCTAATTGGGTGTATAAGCTTGATAAAGCTCTTTATGGGTTAAAACAAGCTCCCAGAGCCTGGTATGAGACATTATCAAACTTTCTTCTGGAAAACAATTTCACTAGAGGCTCCATTGACAAGACTTTATTTATTAAGAAAGCTGGGCAGCATAATCTACTTGTTCAAATTTATGTAGATGATATCATTTTTGCATCCTCTGATCCAAAGTTGTGTGATGCCTTTACAAAGTTGATGCAACATAAGTTTGAAATGAGTGCCATGGGAGAATACAGTTCTTTCTGGGGTTGCAAATCAAACAAAAGGCTGATGGAATTTTTATTCATCAGTCCAAATATACAAAAGATCTTTTGCAAAAGTTTGATTTACAAAACTGTAAGCCTGTTCTACTCCCATGAGCAGCACACACAACTGGACTCAGATCAGAAAGGTAAAGTGGTTGATGAAACACTTTACAGATGTATGATTGGGTCCTTGATGTATTTAACAGCTTCTAGACCAGATATTATGTTGCTACATGTGTTTGTGCTAGATTTCAGGCTGCACCTAAAGAGTCTCATCTGATTGCAGTCAAGAGGATCCTTAGATATCTGCAAGGCACTCCATCTCTAGGTTTATGGTATTCTACCGGACATTCTGGTAAATTAGTTGCTTTTTCTGACAGTGACTATGCAGGGTGTAAGTTGACCAGGAAATCAACTTCTGGTGGATGTCAATTCCTAGGCAACTGCTTGATTTCTTGGCAGAGCAAGAAACAGACCTCAGTTGCTACATCCACTGCTGAAGCAGAGTACATTGCTGCTGCAAGCTGTACATCTCAGGTACTCTGGCTTCAAAACCAACTTTTGGATTATGGCATTACAGAGACTAAGACTCCATTGTTAATGGATAGTGCTTCAGCTCTTTGCATTGTCAAAAATCCAGTCCAGCACTCTAGGACCAAACATATAGAGATCAGACATCATTTTATAAGGGATTGTTTTGAAAAAGGTCTGATTGATCCTAAGTTTGTGCCTAGTGCTGATGAGCTTGCAGACATTTTTACTAAGCCTTTGGACAGTTCAACTTTCCAAAACCTGGTGTTAAGGCTTGGTATGCTGCAGCTAGAATAAGTGACAACTACTGATGATCTTAGTAATTCATACTGATGATCATGAGTACCTATGTCACATATAAGTACTGATGAGCTCTTTTAACCTCAGTAGTTTTTATAACTACTGAAGGCTAAATGTCTCACAAGTACTGAAGTACTTCATCTGTTCTAAACTACTGATGTAGTTACAACTACTGATGCAGTCAACTACTGCAATCAGTAAAAACAGATAAGTACTGATGTCCTATGAAACAACTGAAATCAGCCAAAAAGACTGATGAATGTGTTGAGGACAGTTTGAAACAGCTGAAAAGCTAAGAATTGACGAAAATAGCTGAAAAGAATCTTCTTCAGTCATTTGTACAACTGCTGTTTCATTCTAAACAACCGAAGCAAAACCACGTCCTCAGTAGTTTTTATAACTACTGATGACTAATACCAAGTCTTCAGTTGTTTACAACAGCTGATGACAAAACCACTGTCTTCAGTAGTTTCATAACTACTGATGACAAACACCATGTCCTCAGTTGTTTCAATCATCTGAAGTCAAAACCACGGTCTTCAGTAGTTTTCTAAACTACTGATGCCTAACACCACGACTTCACCTGTTTCAACGTCTGAAAGGATAATACCATGTCAACGGTCGTTTAAACTACTGATGACTAACACCACATCCTTCAGTCGTTTCCTTACCCGTACCCTATAAATACCCCTAACCTGAGCTCTCCATGCTTCATCTTCTTCAAACCTAACGTTCCTCTCCAAAACTTCCTCTTCTCCATGGCGTCTATGCAAATTAAACCGCGACACAACTGTGTTGCCTACCTCACAAAATCGCCGATCTGGACTAAGTTCGATACTGCTATCGATCTTATGGTTCAGTCCCAATACAACAAGGCATTCCTTCTGAACCCCGTCTTACATGCCGAATCCTTGAACCAATTTTGGATGAACGTTACTGTTACAACTGAGGAGAGCAACACACCATCCCTCCGGTCAGTCGTCAACAACAAAGAAGTAGTCATTACTCCTGCAACAATCCGTAAAATTCTTCAACTGAATGATGCTACTTCTCCTGCTGGATATCCGAAGGGCACCATAGATCTATCCTTTGCTCAGCATGGATATCAAGGCGATCTCAGTGCCACCACCATCATGAAGAAACACTTTAATGACGCTGAGCGCCTGATTTTTCACATGGTAAATGTATGTTTGGCCCCTAAGACGTCGTCTTGGGATCAAATGTCCACCAAATGGCAGCAGGTAATGTATTCTATCCTTGAGCAACAACCACTAAACTTTTCAGAATTAATATTTTCAGAGCTCAAAGATATGGCTCAAAAACTAACTGCCAACCGTTGGATACTTTATCCACGGTTCATAATGGCCATTATTAAGACCAGCTTAATGCTGAGGGACTTGTTGGCTTGGGAGTCCCTGCTACGGCTGTTCTGCCGGAAGTATACTCCCGACACAACTCTGACCGGACACTAAAAATGGCTGCCAAGCTGCAAAAAACCCACGCAGCTGGAACCCACAGCCACCACCTCCAAATCCAAAGTCCCTACCAAACCCACCAAAAAGAAACCCAAAATGGCTACTCAGGAAGTTGAGTCCCCTAAGGATGCCCCTGCAACACAAACGCAAGATATATCCACTAGTCCAAACCCCTAGTGGATACAATGACTCCTCCAGCCACAGCCGCTCAGGCTTCCTCTCAACAGGAGCCTGCAGCAACCCAAGGGGCACCTACTATCTGGGATCTTACTCACTTGAGGAGATTGCCATTGAAGAGCACCATCCTCCCCAGGTGCACACCGCTTCTATACCTCACCCCAAACAACCGCCCCTCACAGCCCAACTTTAATAGTTGCACAAGTGCTGACTCAATTGCACTCCTCACCCCCTCCCAGAAACCACTTACTACTGGGAATCCTCTACAATTGAGGGGGAGGAACACAGTGCACCTGAGAACCCACAGCACAGGGGTTTCCCAATTCTATCTCCTGGTGTAGACAAGGAGCTTAGAATATCTAGTGAGGCTGCCACCTCCTCTGACTCAGCACATGACCAGAGTGAGGCTGGTAACATTTCTAAGACCTCCCTAGAGGCAACAGCTGATGATGGACATTGTCCTGAGGCTGGAAGTCCCTAGTACCAAGCACAAGGGGCACATGCACCAACTGGTCTACACCCAGTGCATGTAAATCCTGCTCTAAGCAGGAGGTCAGCTGATTCAGCTTCGGCTGATGATGACCTGGCTTCTTCTATGATGTTCTTGCCCAGAACACAATCCTGGAAGAGAAAGTCAGTAGGCTGCAAAACCTACTTGACCAACTCTCCCAAGGAGAAAGACCATCTGCCTCTATCCACCACAGATGCCACCTTCCCTTGAAGGTTTCCCAAACACAGAGCCACCCCAAAATCAACCACCGCCTCTGCTTCAGGCCCTACTTCTCAGGAACAGAACCCTCCTGAGCAAATAGGTGCTGTACTCCAAAATTCCCTCCTCTCATCACACCCATAATCACTGATATAGTGATCAAAGCCCTTGATGAGAGGCTTTCCTTAACATTACAGCCCTTGGTTGATGCTGCTGTCCAAAAACTCTTTCTGCGGTACAAAACCCTTCCTCCAATGCAACCAAAAAGGGGGAGAGTACTGCAGTGAAAGAAAGGAAGAGGAAAAGATCCGAGGAAAAGGAAGAGAAGCAAGTCCAAGAGGAGGAAAAAGAAAAGCAACCTCTGCTCACTTACAAGCGAAAGAGAAGTGCTGATGATCACACTACTGAAGACAAATCCTTGGAGAGCTGGTCAAAGAAGCTGACACCACACACAGCCGCTCCATGGATAAAATAATTGAACAACTCTTCAGGCAAGGGTTTGACACAGCACACTGGATAGTGAGATTAGAAGGTTAGAAGTACAAGAGATACAAACCCGATGGGCAGGGTATGATGCTCTTGAGAAAGAGAGGTTGGAAATAATGATCCGCTTTATTGCAAAATACTTGGGAAGATCATTAATGGAGATCCGCGCATGGACCAGGGACAGCATTCTGGCTATAGCCACCAGAATCTGTCTGTCTGAGCAATTCAACAAAGGGATTATTGTGGAAGCCCTTGATGAGGCTGGGGCTGGTAAAAGGTTAGAGATGGCTAAACTCACAAAGGCGAAACTAACTACAAGGATGCTAGATCAACCTTCCCTTCTACCCACTCAAACAGATCTTATCCCTCAAATCTCCCAACCAACCTCTAAGCCAAAATCCAAACATCCTAATTCTTCAAAACCAATTCCTTCACCAACCCAACCATCATCCAGTGATGTACCCAGAAGGAGGAGAAGGGTGCTGAGGATGGAAGAAGAAGAAGAAGAAGAGGATGAAGATGATAGTCTGCCACTCTCTGCTGTTCTGAAGCTACCAAAACCCGAAGTCAACCCATGATCACACCTGAATCTCAAAGGGAAATGGTCAGAGTCAAGATAGAAGAAGAAGAACAGCAGAAACAGCACGATGAGCAACTGTTGAAGATGGTTGACTAGGAATTTCCTCAGTCATCATCTATTCAAGCCATGAAAGGGCATGCTCAAAGGCTGTACACTCTCAGGCACACCTTTCAGTATCAGAAGGAGAGAGTGAGAGTATGGCCAGACCCCAGGGTGAGTTCTAGAATCCATAAAAGAACTATCCCACACAGATACAACGGCAGGTACGAAAAACAATAGAGTCTACCATCATGTTGGCCGTTGTAGTCTCACCTTGGGAAATCATTGATGAATTCAAGAAAGCTCACCAAGCAAAGAAGACCCCTCAAGCCTTACTAGAAAACAAGATGATTAAGAAGGGGTTGTTATATAAAAAGCTTGAAGACATCCAGAAGAATGAGCTCCAGTTACTCCTTGAAGGCAACCATCCTGATGAATTTGTATATAGGAGGGGGTAACTACGGTGGAATGAAAAAATGGCAGGACCATGAAGTACTTATCAGAGTACTATGGTCCAGAGTTCTTCTTCGAAGGAGGAGCAGAAGAACTCTCTCAGGAGGAACAAGTTGTTCTCCTTGAGGCCTATGTTGTGAGTCATACAGACTCATTATGGGGAAGTAAATCTCATGAATGGGATAACAACTCTGTGTCCAGTTCCCCAAAACAAAGTTCCCATTCATACTCTGCCAAACAAATATTTGAGATTTCTTCCCAGGCCGGAGCTTACATGGGTCATCTTCTCTACTGATCAAGAAGGAAAAAGACCAACATTTTGCCATCAATAAGTGGGAGTATAAATAAGTTAGAGGTTTTGGCTGCATTGGTTCAGGGGGAGTTTGTTGGACCAAAAGGAACCAATGAGCCAAGATCAGAAAACCTCTAAGTCCCACACGGTATCACAACAACTGCTGAAAGCCTCATCAGTAGTTTGACAAGTGCTGAAGACTTCAACAGCTGAAGATCAAGTGCTGAAGACCTTAACAGCTAAAGAACCAAAGTGCTGAAGTACAACAGCTGAGATCAGTGCTGAAGACCTTAACAGCTGAAGAACCAAAGTGCTGAAGTACAACAGCTGAAGAACACAAGTGTTGAAGCTGAAAGACCAAAGTACTGAAGTACAACAGCTGAAGAGTTCACAAGTGCTGAAGATCAACAACTGATGTACAAAGTCTGAAGACAAAGACTGAAGACATCAGCTGATGATATCTACTGAAGTCATCAGCTGATGAAACACCTGAAGGTCAAAGTCTGAAGATCAAGTACTGAAGCCTCAGTAGTTTGTCACAACTGCTGAAGAGTACTTCTTCAGTAGTTGTGATATCAGTAGTTTTATTTTCTATGTTTCAGTAGTTTTGTTAAAACGACTGAAGAGCTTGTTCTTCAGTCGTTGTAGATTCAGTAGTTTTATATTTTGTACTTAACATGCTGATATGTTCTCAGTAGTTGTGAACATTTGAGTAGTTTGTTAAGAATTAGTTATTTTTGTATTGGATCTGCCAGTTGTCACTTTCCGTGATAACAGCAGTGAGTTGCACTCTATATAAGGAGTGACAACCTATTGTAATCAGTGAGGAATGAGATAATGAATGGAATGAATGATTGATTTGATTAGAAATATTCTACATCTATAAACATTCCTAGAAATCAGAAATACATATTCTCTCCCTATAACCGTATGCGATCTTAATGCTTACAAGTATCGATTGCTTGCTACAATTTGTCTAATTCTTGTTTGTATTCCGCTGCTTTGTATTCTGATACATCAAACTTGTGATCTCTGATCCTGTCAAAAACAAGCGAACCCGTGCTCGTTTGTGCGTAATTTCTATGAAATGTATGAAAATGATAAAATTGTAAGAACATAATATGGAAGACCTAAAAGAAATTGAAATGAAAATATATTATAATTTTTATTTTATTATATCACTTTTATCTATCATTATTATTATTATTATTATTAAAACAAGGCAAACATAACAGAACTCAAGATAGATCGGAGATCACATCCTTAAGATAATATAGCAAAAAGATGAACTAGATCATCTATCGATATGAGATCTTATTGATAACAGAATCTAATCACAGTCTTTGAATGATTTTGAAATTCTAAAACAGATCAATAACGAGTGGTAATATGTTTGTCCACTTAAACCCATGCCTTATCTTTTTCAACAAACAGCATATGATTTGTTAAGGTTCCATTGGATGCGTTAGAATGTTAGGACCCCACTATCATTTGGGAAAAACCCTCACCCAACCTCAGGATTTCTTGAATTTTGGAACGATCTGTACTGAGTAAGGTTTGTGTATTAGTGTGCAAGTGATTATTATCAGAATATTGCATTCGGATATCAAATCATCATTTAGATGAGGTGATATGTCACACCCCGACCAAAGCGGCGGAACATGCCGGGGCGCAACTAAGATTGTTCAAATGCACTCGACACTATTAAAGTGACAATATTAATCAACTCATTCATTTCATAACATGTTCTTACAAATTCAAGAAAATAAATGTTCTTAACTAATAACCTAACGGTCCAAAATAAAGTAATGTCTTTAAATCTTCAATCAACCGATAATCAAACCTGTAGCATTGCATAAAATATGTTTTGTCAACATGTATGTTGGTGAGCAATTCCATGACTTTATAAATATAATATAAGGCAAAAATCCAAAACTCAAATATGTGAAGCCGTAAATAAAAGTGACAATTGAGGTATATCAATCATAAATAAATGAGGCTCTTTTCTAATTGATAAAACTACCATATTACAAGGAGGAGCGTATGATCATACTTATTGAGGATGAGGATGAGGCTAACGATCAAAAGCAATAAACATGTAGCAATTAATCATATGAGGTATATAACATACAATTGGACAATTATTCTAAGCAACACATAACCTAGTGGTTGTGGGTTGAGGATCAAGATGTAAATCATTTTTTTTTGGTTAAGTATGCTTGCTACCCCCAAAGTATAGAAGAGAAAACAGGGATGAAATTACTCACGTGGAATAAAATGACGTTGATGAATAAATTTTGAATAAAATCCTCAAGTAAGCGAGTCCGACAGTTTTAACGTGCGTGTCCTAGATTGAAAGATCTTGAGTAAGTATTGACTATTGAAGATGACATATAAATGGTATAAAAGTTCATAAAAATAAGACTTGGGTTTTCGGGAGTTTTAGTTATATTTTACAAAGTGGTTTAAATAACGTAAGTATAAAATGAGTTTTACAAGAAAACGGGTCCTTGATGTTTAGTTTTACTCAACCATTGTTAAGTTTTACATATGGGAGTTGGTTTAGTGCTAGTATGCATGATCCCATTAATGTAAGCATCAAGGTGACTTACACTCTCTTAAACCCGAGTTTGAGACTTTAATTAATAAAGAAATTCGCTTAAACCCGATATTAGTATAAAACCAAGTTTGGTTCCGTCATACCATAATATTATTAATACAATAAACATAGGCAAAACATAAGTTAAAAAAATTAGGAAAGATTTTTCTTTTGGCATTTTGAACGGTGACTAGCTCGTTAAGACGATAAGTTCGACTTTTACTCGGGTTATTCTTACCCGAAACTTGGTTTGAGCTAATATTTGTTCTAACACTTCCAAAGTCTTAAGTAATATGAGTAAAATAAATTAAAACATAACTAAAAAGATAGGTTGAACTTTTGGTGGTTTGAACATTGACTAACTCGTTAAAACGGGTGTTGGTTTTACTCGGTTTTTACCGAAACTTGGGTTCAAGGCAAGATTTGTTCTACACCTCCATATCAACCATATAATAACTAAAATATCAAGAAAAACTCAGATCTAAAGTGTTTGATGTAACATGCTCACTTAAAAATTATTTAAAGTGCTTAAACGAGCGTTCGGTTTGGTTCGGTCTTTGACTCGGTATGAACCCGAGGATGGTTACCACATGTCCAAAACCATTGAACTAAAAATAAGATAAAACTTCCATATCTAAACTCAAACAAGAAAGTTAATCGAGTAAACTTCCCGAAAACAACCCAAACGGGTCTAAAATGCACAAATATGAGTTTGAATGCCCACAAGACTTAAATAAAGAGAAAATGGTTTTGTGAACATAAAATAACTTAGAAAAACTGAAAATAACCAAAATTACATACCCGAAATGATTTGAAATGCAAGATTCGGTTCCGTTGACTTTTTAAAGTCAAACTTAAGCAAAACTAGGTAGAACAACTTACAAGATCAAAACTTTTGGGAGAGAAGATGAAAATGTGCAGGTGAAATGGTTGAGAATGAGTGGTATTTATAGGAAAGATTAGGGTTTGAGGAAATGGGTAATGCGTTTGTCCGGTAGGTAAAAGGGTGTACTTTGATTTTTTATTTAAAATAAATTTTAATTTAAATAAATTATGACCAGGTCTACATGTTTGGAGGGTTCTAGAATAGTATGGGTTAGGTCTTGGTTGGTTTGGATGGTTAAAATACAAGTCCGGGCCTTAAACGAACTGAAAACGTTAAAAAAACTGATTTTGCTGAAACGAACTGTGGGTCATGCCACGACAAGTATGAAACATGATTACAACATAAAATCTATCATTTTATTAATATTCAAAGATCCGAAGACCAAAACGAGTCGGGTTTACAATACAGGATAACAAATACAAAGCTAGTCGAAAATGACGAATGTCACATGATACAAATTAGATCAAATAGGTGAGAGCTCCAGGTCTATACTTACGTATAACAAAGGAGATGACCATTTAATCATGTGCAGATGAGAGCTCCAGGTCAGTACCCCCGTACAGCAGAGGAGATCATCAGTCCACGTCAGTACCACCATACAACAGAGGAGATAAGCACAAACACGAGACACATAAATACACCAATCATGGCCTAAGGATGTGGTTTATATGATTTGCATAAATGTGGGTGAAATATCAATTCTCAATCCAATTTTTGTCGGGACTAAGTTTTTTTGCAGGCCAAAATGATTACGTAAATCCATAAATCCTTAAGCATATATTTTAATTTAAATCAAAATGCTCTTGCTTATTTATTGTCAGGCTGAGTCTATCAAGCATACCGTTACATAATTTGTTTGTTTGAGATTATATGTGCTTCTTTATTATATATATTATATGTATATATATATATATATATCATATATATGTATATAATTATATATATATATTTTAAAGATGTGAAACATATAACAACATCAATTACATCATTTCTCATTTTAAGTACCAATCATGCAAAAATTAACATAACCTGAGGATATAAAGTCATTTCTCGTCATTTCCAAAACTAACACCCTCATTATTGTAATGCCCGCCCCAAAATTTATTATTTTTTATATTTTATGTATATATAATTATAATTTTTTTATATAAGTTTAAAAGATATTAACCTGAGCATAGAGATCAATTCATAAAAACGGGGTTTATCGAAAGTTTTTGTGAAAAGATCTGCTTTTTGATTTTTTGTGTCAATGGTTATTATATCGATAAAATCCTTTTCATGGGCATCACGAATTGCATGAATCTAAGTTTCGATGTGCTTGGTGCGGAAATGATGAATAGGATTTTTAGCAATCCCAATGGTTGCTTCGTTGTCGCAAAACAAAGGCGTGTGGAGAAAGTTAATTCCATAGTTCATCATTTGGTGTTGTATCCAAAGAACTTGGGAACAACAACTAGAGGCAGCAATGTATTTTGCTTCTCCTGTAGAAAGAGAGATAGTAGTCTGTTTCTTGCTCTGCCATGACACCAGACAATTTCCCTGATATTGACATCCTCTGGACACCAATTTTCTGTTTACCTTGCAACCATTAGAATCACTATGAGAATAAGCATGTAAATCAAAATTCCCTCCATAAGGATACCATAGACCTAAGTGAAATGAGCCTCTGAGATAATGAAATATCTCTTGACAGCTTTCTCATGTGACTCTTTGGGGTCAACTGATATCGAGCACAGTATCCTACAACAAAAGTGATATCAGGACGACTGGCTGTAGGATACATGAAGGAACTGATCATAAATCTATAGAGATGAGAATCAACATGTTTCCTGTTCTCATCGCGAGTGAGACACGTCTGAGCAGTCAACGGAGTCATTTCAGGAGAGGCGTCGTCCATCTTGAATTTCTTCAAGATTTCTTTAATGTACTTCTCTTGAGGAATTAGAATTCCTGCTTGGTTTTGTTAAACTTGTAAACCAAGAAAGAAACACATTTCTCCTATCATACTCATTTCAAACCGTTGACGCATCACCTCTTTGAACTCCCGACATAGAAGTGACTTGGTGAGCCAAAAATGATATCGTCAACATAAACTTGGGCAAAAAGCATTTCACCATTCACTTCCTGTTTGAAGAGTCATATCTATAGTACCACGAGAGAAACCATTGCTTAAGTGATACTGTGTCAGGGTCTCATACCAGATTCTAGGTGCTTGATGAAGACCATACAGTGACTTGTCAAGCTTATAGACTTTATTTGGAAAGTCAGGATCCTGAAAACCTGGTGGTTGACACAGAAATATCTACTCATAAATGTCTCCGTAAAGAAAAGCATACTTAACATTCATCTGATAGATATTGAACTATTTATAGGCATCATGAGCAAGAAAGATCCGTATTGCTTCAAGACGGGTGACAGGAGCGAAGACTTCAGTATAGTCAATCCCTTGTTCTTGAGCAAAACCTTGCATAACAAGTCTAGACTTGTTACGCACCACCACACAACGATCATCCGGTTAGTTCTTAAACACCCATTTTGTACTAATTAGGCATTTGTTGGGAGGCAAATCAACCAAGGTCCAAACTTTAAGCTTTCGGAATTGTTCAAGCTCCAATTGCATTGACTCCACTAGCAAGGATATAGTAGAGCGGCATGCACATTTTTGGGACGTTTGAGAAAGGAAGGAGGAAAAGAGAAAGATATTAATCAAACCAGATTGACTCTACGTCTGAACACCATTAGTGATAGATCCAATAACATTATCAAGAGGATGATCTTTCAAACTTTTGTAGTCGGTGTCTGAAGGGAAAATTTAAGGAGAAGTTTCACTCATAGATTGTGTAGGATTAGATGAGGAAGAGGGAGAGGGAATAGGTTGTGAGGAGACTGATGTAGGTGATAAGGAAGGAGATGTTGGTGAAGAAGAATCCGGCAATGGAGAAGATGAACCAAAATCAGCTAAAATGGCTTCATTTGCAGATGGGGTGGAATGGACAAGTGATGAAGTATAGGAGATAATGTTGGTTTGAACATTTGGAGTGGACGCATCATCGTCAAACCTGGAAGATTGAATGAATTAAACACATTATCTGAGTCAAAGAACCAGGCTGGTTCAGATCAAACATTAGAAGGGTTAGACTCCTGCCAATCAACATGGAATGACTCTTGAACGATACGTGTTCTCTTGTTATAAATGCGATAGGCCTTTTGAGAAGAAGAGTATCCGACAAAGTAACATTAATCAGATACAACACCAAACTTTGTCTTCTGTGATTGAGTGTTCAGAAGAGTGCATGAACATCCAAATGGTCGAAAGAAGTCAATTAAAGGTTCCTTTTATGAAAAAGTTCATAAGGAGTCTTCATCTTATCCTTGACAATTAACACTCGATTTAAAACATATGAAGCACAATTTATTGCTTCAGCCCAGAAAATAATGGGTAAAGTAGATTCTATCAGCATTGTACGTGCAGCTTCAATGAGAGTGAGATTCTTTCGTTCAGCTACACCATTCTGTTGAGGTGTCCTAGCGGCACAAAACTGTCTTACAATCCCCCTTTGAGCACAGAAAGAATCAAGAATCTGATTTTTGAATTTTGTGCCGTTGTCGCTTCTCAAACCCATAACCTTTCTCTTGCTGATGGTCTCGATAGAAAGAATTAAGTTCTATAATTCCTCGGCAAACTCTCCTTTGTGAGCAAGGAATCTCACCCATGAATATCTGGAGAAATCATCTGTAACAAGAAGACAAAAGGATTTTTAGCAATAGATTTAACGCTAATTGGGCCAAACAAATTAGTATGTAACAACTCGAGAGGACAAGAGATGCTGTTTTCAAGTTTGGGCTTATGTGACTTCTTGTCTTGTTTGCCTTTGGCACATGCCATACATTTTTCATTAACATAAAAATCTTTAGAAGGAATTACTCTCACGAGATTGGTTTTTACTAATTTATTAATAATTTTAAAATTAACGTGGCGCAATCGACAATGCCATAAGAGAGATTCAAAGGTGAAGATTTCGAAAGAAGGCAAGTTGTTGTAGACTTTGACATGCTGGAGTTCATATCAAGAAGATATGTATCATGTTTTCTGGGAGCACGCATAAAAATCAAATCATCTGGAATATCAATCTCTGATTTTAAAAATAGACATTCATGAGATTTAAACAAGACAGGAATGTCTTTATCGCAGATTTGAGAAATACTCAGAAGATTAAATGCCAGCTCAGGAACATAGTTGACTTTTTCCAAGGTTAAAGAACTATTAGAAACTTCTCCTTGCCCAATCATTTTCCACCCTTTTTGTCGCTAGCAAAAGCAACATATCCTCCGTCAATAATCCAATAATTGGTGAGTAATCTTTTAGTCCTGTCATGTGTTTGGAGCAACCACTATCTACATGCCAAATGCTATTTACAACTTAGTGGATGACTCCTAAAATGAAATAAAGAATAGATTAACCAGGTGTGATAGGAACCTAAGATTGAACAACTTGATCTTTCGATGAAGCAGATTTTTTGCAAAAGAAATTATTAACCAATTTTGTTAATTATTTCCAAAACAGATCCTATTAAGATGTCTACTAAGCAAAGTAGGACAATTCTTGACAAGATGGTCCTCTTGACCACACCTGAAACAACGAGGTTTATGTCTAGGTCTGTGATATGATGAGGTAAGAATATGATCAATAATAATTTCCTCATCACATTTAATACACTAGAATCGATATCACTAAATGACTCCTTCATGCCAATAGGTCGATATTTATTTGAACAAGAATTATTATTTACAAAAATAGATGAATGTTCGTCTGACATACTAGTAGAACTAATTCCACTGGTACTAGTTTCAGACGAAGAGGTAATTCTTTCATCAGATAAAGACATATTTGATGAACTGAAAGATGGAATGGGATGAGAAAAGAACTTTTCAAAACAATTAGTTTTAAGTTGTTCAATTGATTTTGTAGAAAGATCCGTTGCATCACAATCATCACTAGAATAAAAGACATCACCACAATGTACTGAATTAAAAGATGAAATAGAACCATCAAGAGAACATGAGACAACATAGTCTGTTACAGGTGAACTAGAAACAAAAACAGAATTTAAACTAGACTTGTGATCGAAAACAGATTGCTGACAATCAGGTGTATTAATACTAGTGCATCCAAGCCCACTACTTGGTCCATAGTCGTAGTCTTCACAAACGTGCTTAGAGTTAACACCCTCTAAACCTGCAGACATACTATTAGTATCTGTTTTGATTAAATCATTAGAAGGATGAGGAACAGGCATAGGAGAATAACAGTATGTACTAGGTCGAGGATAAACCTTTACTTTTTCATAACCCAGTCCCGTTTTAATCCTAGCTCCCCATTAAGATTTACATAGATCATCATGTTTCATGCCTGAAATGGTCCATTTGTCTAACTTTGACTGAAGTTTGCTTGTTAAAATTCAGCAAGGGCAACTCTTTCAGTCAAAGTGTTAATCTCAACATTTCTTTCCAAAACAATTTGTTTTAAATGATCATTCTCTTTTAAAACCTCATTTAATTTAACAAAGTATTTGATTCATTGATTTTATGTTCATCATTGATTCGCTTTAAATCCTTTTCATTATACCTGCAGATTTACCTCCCCCTATTCCAGGATTTCTCTACCTTCTTATTCTCAGATGTAACAACTGCCCTTTGGAATTCTTTGAAAAGATCAAATCCATCTTTACCATCTTCCTTTTCATTCCCTTCAACAAGCTCAGCAACCAAAGCATGATTTATCTCAGTTCTTGTTTCCTCAACCTCAGCATTCCAATCAAAGTTAGAAATCAATGCAGTCTCCTTTTTGTGATACATATCATCCTTCTCCTTCTCAGCGGTTAACCTAGGAACTCCTTAATTGCTTGAATAGGTGACAATTGGAGATGGACAATCATGTTTAAAGTGTCCCAATTGCTTACATTTGAAGCATCTCAATTTGGACTTGTCAAATCCCAGTTTTGAATTAGATGATTGACCACCGAAGTTCTTCCGTCCAGTTCTTTCCATAAATCTTCGAGCTTTAAGGGTCAACATAGCCATCTGCCATTGAATATCAGTTTCTTCAAGACCATCAGGATCCACCTGCTACATGTCTTCCATAGTCATTCCCTTCCCTTTCAACTCTCCAGCTACCAGTGCTTCATAGCTTTGAACAAACATTCCAAAAAGAGCCATTGTTTCTTATGGGATTGAAGTTTCGACATTGGTCTTAGATTACTCAGATCTCGTCCTACACTACTGTTTCCACCTGAAAAAGTACTTGTGTTAACTCCTCCTTGAATTTAATTTTGAATCTGAGAGCATGCAGCAGATGACAGTAAAGCAGCATTTTGTGAAAAACCAGATGTGGGCATCATAGTCTGGTTAAATTCCTGTCTCTTCATATCCAACTCAAAGGATTTCAGCTTATTGATAATATCCATTAGCTTGTAGTCTGTGAACCCTCTTTCTTGTTTAAGCATCCTCACCTGAAGACTCCACTAAGGTGGGAGAGAATCTCGAAGCCTGTTAACTTGTTCATTGTTGGAAAGCTTTTCATCATACTTCTTTAAGGTGCTGAAATAGTCAAGAAACAATTTTTGAGATTTGTCAAACTCTCATTCTTGTATCCAACAAAAGAGTTGAATTCCTTCTCAGCCTGAATGCTCTTGTCCTTTACCAGATCTGCATTGCCGTAATAAAACTCACACAGTGCATCGTAAAGAGATTTAGCATTCTTATGCTCTGCAAAACGATTATAATTGTCTGGAGCCAAATAGAGGGTTAAAGCACCAAAAGCCTTTTGATCACGATCGATCAACTTCAAATCCTTTTCAGTGAAAGAGGATGGGTCCTTATTTTGAGAGACAATATCACCAACAGTAACTGTTGGTATGTCAGGACCAGAAATAATCGATTCCCATTGGTTGTGATCAGTGTAGAAGAAAAAGGCCTTGAGACATCTATTCCAATCTTCAAAATTGTATTCGTTAATGATTCTCGGAGGTCTATTGGGAGTAACACTTTCAAGATCCGCAAGTGTGAGTGATGTTAACTTAGACATGATAGTTTCGCTGAGATTGATGTAGATTCGGCAAGAAATAAGATACTCTCACAGACACTTTCGCAGAAAAAGGTAACTTCGCAGGTAATTTCGCTGAAAAACTACTTTCACTGATACTTTCGCAGAATGATCTAATTCCGCTGACAAATTTGGCAGCAGTTTCGCTCACGGATTGTGACAACAGGCTTAGTTTCGCTGGTAAGTTCGCACGAAACAAGCTTGAACTTTCGTTCAGACACACTTTCGGCAGCAATTTCGCTTGAAAATTCTACACAATCACCGGTGAACTTTCGTTCAAAAAGACTAGTTTCAAAGAACAACTAGAGAATGATTTCCAAATCAAAATAACCCGTAATTTCACTGGGAGATGATTGCCAGTTTCGCTGAAAGAACAACAGTTTTGCTGATCGATCCCAAAACCGGTTTTTAACATAAAATCAATCTGAAATCATCAAAAACTCAATGAATTTGAGATCTGATAATTTACAAGGCTTCCACAATAGAAAACAAGGTAAACTCAATCAATTTCCTTATCCAAAACATCCAATAACTGATCCAAAATGATTGAAACAAGATATTGAACAAAAACCATAAAGAAACTTAACAAATAATGAGCACTAAGGCTCTGATACCATATTGTTGGTCCATGTGATGGTAGAACAGTGCAAATGATATTAAGAATGGTTCAATATCCAACAAATACACTAAACAACAATATCAAAGAGGATTGAACACAATGAGAACTCATTCATAATAAGACAATGATCAATGATAATCAATAACAGAAAGCATAAGCATAATTCTGTGTATTAACTGCTTGAAATGGTAACTTGCAACAATGATAATCGATTAGGGTTTTTGCAAACTTACCCTACAATAGAAAGAAACAAAACAATATATAGCAGCTTATAGTTTCGCAGACAATTTCGTTGTGAGCGAAACTGCACTGCCGAAACTATAGTTTCACCAGGCGAAACAGTAGATTCGCCAGGTGAACAAAACAGCGAAACTGTGAGCGAACTTATAGTTTCTCTCACAGTTCCCAAGACTGACAAAATATAAAACAAAGTACTTACAAAAGGAAACTAACAAAAGACCTATTACAAGTAAAAATAAACAACCTAACCTATGGTGAGTCCAACCTATTCATGATCTTCACTAAGAGAGCCACGATGCAGTATCCCTCGAGATTATGGATGACACTACATTGGGCCACATGAAGGTGTATAGGGGGAAGCAGGTTAAGCCCCCTATGAGGAGACTATTCGGGCATTTGGCTCGAGAGGAGTATGTGGCGTCGGCAAGGCGTAAGTGGCGCCACGAGGAGAGTGATTCAGATGTTGAGCAAGTTGCTATTCCATTTGATGACTACGATGATGACGACAATGGCGTTGGTGGAGAGTCTAGCCCCGCTAATCCTAGGGCCACCACTGCATATGTTACACCTCCATCACCCACTCATGCCAATGCCACCACCACCAGTTTCCATTAGGATTTTTGCCCTCATGATGAGGCGGAGGAGAGTGATGAGGAGCCACTAACAAGGACAGTGGGAGCAGGGTGGTTTCCACTGACTGAGGTATTCAGGAGGTTTGAGGATGGCCTAGCAAGTTTGGGGAGACTGCAGCAGACCCCAGTTACACACCTGATCAGCCCAGCAACATCCCAGGGGTAGCATCCACCTCATGGGGCATGAGGAGAAAAAGGATGGCTCAACCCCAAGGGATGAAGACGAATAAGAGAAGGAGGACATTCATCACCACCACCACCACAGCCACCACTCCTACCACTCCTCCCATCACCACTACCACCATTCCACCCACCACCACTACTACTACTTCACCCACCATCACCACTACAGCCACTCCACCACCTATCTACACCACATCCACCACCATTTCAGCTTACCCATTACCACCCACACATATACCACCTCCCATATTCACCACTGTCACCACCACCACCTCTAGCCACTAGGCATAAAACCATCATATCACCCATCTTTTCCCTCAGGTTCATCTCTACCTCCGAGTGGGGTAGAGGAATAGCTTTCAGCACTAAATCTTATGGTGCTGAAGCTGTTGGCGGCCGTTGACGAGAACACAACTCAGCTCCGACAATTAGTGGAGCTTACTGCTGCATAATCACAGCAGATCTCTCAGTGGGCACAGCAGATTGAGGAGCAGGCTCAGCATATGGCTGCTCAAAGTCAAGAGATTGCCTAACTCAAGGAGCAGAATGTGCTATCAACTAAGAAGATCAAGGAGTTGGAGGATGCCAAAAGGACCATCATGCTCAAACATAAGGGCACAAAGGATGAGCCTTTGAAGATCTGAGAGGGCGATGGCGATGATGGTGATGATGATGATAGTGATGATGATGATGATGATGAAGGTGATGATAAAGATGATGATACAGAGGGAGGTGATGATGAGGATGGAGGAGACGATGAAAGAGAAGGAGATCCATCTGCTTTGGGTGCCCAAGAAGCTAGTGAGAGGCAGACCAAAAGGAATCAAAATCCGGGTGCCTCTACATCTGCCCCGACAGCAGAGGAACACATGATTCAAGACAAAAGTAATGAGAGATGACTATGATGTTGCTCCCCTTCAGCAGATCAAGTCTCAACTCACAATGATACTTGATCTGCAAGGGATTGTTAGGAGGTCAGTAAGCTATACTGCCGAAGAAGGAGAAATTATTCACAACCTCACTGATGAGCAACTCGCAGAAATGTTCTGGTTAAACCCGGATGAATTGGTTAAGGATGCCCCTACCGTCGATATTGCTTGTGATGATGAGCTCAACGATGTTGATGATATAGAAATTGAAGACATCACAGCACAACACTATCCAGAATATACTGATCCAGAGGGAAGTGTGGTTCCAAATTTTGGAGATACTCTCGACAATGATATGCATGTTAAATTGGATATGATGGAGAGGGAAACCGAGAAATCAGAAAGCCAAGCCCAAGCCTCTGACGTTGATGTTGAGAACAAAAAGGTCGAATGGGCGGCTTGCTTTGCAGAGATCCGTGCCCAACGCACAACGCCAAAGACGAGTGCATACGCCAAGCTCTATAAATTCAAGATGCATCTTAAGGTGTCTGGAAACATTATAGCATGGGCTTACTTTGAGGATCTTAATTTATACGCTGTGAAGAGGGAGAAGAGAATCGAGTGCTTCAGATTTCCACATGATCTAAAGACTCTCCCTGGTTTTGAGCTCAACCAGTTGGCGCTCCTGAACCTGCTGTATGCTAACCCCAGGAAGATGTCAGGCTAGTTTCAAGTTGCATTGAAGAGAGAATACCACACACGATGGGTTAATTTCAAGCCTCAACAACCTATGAGGTATATTCAAAGGTGGAGGTGGACCCAAGGGCAGGGAAACCCAAAGTGGTGTTAAAGTGGAGTCCTCCGCGTACTATGTCAAAGATCCCATTGAGGGAAATGCCACAGGACTTAACCCCCCACTTCAAGTGGTGGTATTATGACTGGCGTACAGGAGAAGCGGTCATAGTATTATAGAAAGAGCACCAAATGGAGACCATCCGTGTATTTGACCCAATGTGGCTAACCAACCTGTCAGCGAATGATATTTATACTTTATGCAGGTGGACATTATTCTATGATCCGCAGGATATTATACAGGCCCTACAATTTCAGAACGTGATAAGACTCTGCTTTGCATTTGAGATACATGTTGGAGTCACAATCGAGGAGAGGCATAAGAAGTTTGACGAGCTAATGAAGGATGCCAGACAATGAAGGAAACTAGGTCCAAGGGGGAGTTTGTAGATCCATATGTACCTAGTTTACAATCTTAATGTAATATGTTTGTCATGTCCTAAATGTAATGAAACGAATAAGTTGAATGAAACATATTATGTGGTTGTTGATCTTAATGTTTAATGTTTTAGTCTATGTTTTAATGTTTATTATTTATTAACGCGTATTGAACGAACTATATAGGTTTGCGGTTGTTTGAATAGATCTTAGTCAAGTAATGATGAGAAACATATTCAAACTTAGTTGTATGAAGTTTTCATGCGAATGGACCATGCTAATGGACCATGCTAACGGACCATACGCATGAACACTTCATGCTAATGGACCAGTCGCACGACTGAACCAGGAGACTGGATCAGTCACATGACCGAGACATACGGATGACTCAGTTGCACGACTGAACCTTCAGTCGTATGATTGACTCAGTCGCATGCTTTAGTCGCACGACTAAACCATGCTAATGGTCCAGTCGTACGATTGACTAACCCTAACCTATAAATAACACTTAATTCGTGGAAAAATGTAACACTTTCAATATTTTGACTCCTACTCGTACCCTAGCCGTCCAGAACATCCAAGAAAGCCAGTCCAAGTTCATAGATCGTTCTTGATCGATTCCTATTCGTTCTTAACATTTAGTTTAATCTTATATCGATCGGGTTAACATTCTCACTGATTGGATCGCTAATCAAATAGGATTCTGCACTATTTGAGTTGGTATACAAGTGAATTAGTTAGTACTCCATCCAGTACACGGTCCCTAACATTGTTCTTCCGCATTGACAAATGTGGAAGACCATTTATTAATGTGAACAAGACTCTGCTTATCCGCATTTGACAAATGCGGATGACTGAACAAATGCGCAGAAGTATTTGTTCATCTGCATTAACCAATGCGGATGACCAGCATACTAATGCTCATGATCAAGTGAAGAAATTCTAATCAAGTCAACTCATTCGCATTTGCCAATGCGGATGAACAAGCAAAGATGCGGATCAAGACTTAGACTAGTTCTGATGTAATAGGTCACGAGTAGTTTAGTCATTTTGTAAAAGGCATCTTGTCTGCTTATAAATAGAATAGATAATCTCGTACATGAGGTGACGGCTGATAGACATAGAGAATTTTTTTTGTCATTTATTCTCTGTAATCAATCAACTTTCATATATACAATACAAAAGCATTTATGAGTATAATTCTTGCATGGAATATTCTTTGATTGTTTGTTTTCGCCATTCAATCATTTACTTGATTACTATATTCGATTCATAGTAAGAATCTCAATCGTACTTACCAAGTCAGTTGGTATCAGAGTTTTGGCTCTCGGTTCTCTTTAAGATCCGCGCAAGAACTGAATAGAAATCGATTGATCTGGTAATCGAGTTGCTAGTAGAGTATATCATCATCTCTACTTAGTAAACAATAGAAAATTCTCCTGTCAACACATTCTCACTAACATATACCGAAAAACAAGAAACTCACTACAATCACAAATCTGATTTTGAAATCCATTTGAACTATTGGACAAGTTGGACTAATCAATCTTAAAAAATCATCTAAATCTATATATACAAGTTAAACACTTTATTAAAATGGATTCTAACAGTTATACAGAACTTGGTCATACACCTAAACCTCCTATGCTTAAACACCAATCTGAGTTTAAATAGTGGAAAATCAGGTTTAGAAATTACATCACAGGTGTAGATCCTGATTTCTGGATCTCAATATGCAAGGATCCAAAGGACATGTTGGGGATTGGGTATAATTCATGTCCTCCACCATACAATTACAACTACACTGTCTTTCCTGAATCTGTCTCACTCACTAAAGAAATTGAAACAAAAAATATGGAACCTAAGTTTATAGTAAAACAAGTGGCCAATCCTCAAAACAAACATTATGTTTATATTGAAACCAATGAGGATAAAATCAAGTTAGGTCACCTAATCAAAATCAAAGATTGTTCAGACAAGACAGTGAGTGTCATGAAACCCTCAAGCCCTATAAAAGCAATTTTCCCTTTTATAAAATTCATTCCCTTTGTTTTACAAGGTAAAAAGAAATTTGTGAAGTCAGTGAAACCCACTGCTGAGAGCAGTTTTGATAATGAGATCATATCACCAAAAAGTTCAAGCAAATCAGAAAAGGTTTCACTACAAAAGAAATGAACATGATCACTGAGTTCAACACATAAAACATTATCAGACCCTCAGTCTTCAACATTAAGGCAGGGAGTTGGGTTTGATATTTGCAACAAGGAACATGTTGACCAGTTTGAGAAAGAGGTGAAATGGGTTGATGAAACATAAACATCCCAGAAAATCAAACAAAGGTAGTGTTGTGAAGCAACCTACAAAAGGGATGATTCTGATTCATCCCTTAAAGAAAAGAAAGTGACTCAGCAAAAGAAAATATCAGCTGAGCCACACAAGGCAAAATCTGATTCAAGAAACAAACAAATGTATTGTGACATTTTTGAAATGTTCAATCACAAGACAGATGAATGCCTTTTTAATCAATATTGCTCTATCTGTGATATGAACAATCACTCCACCAGAAACTACTATTTCAACAAGTATTGTTCAATCTGTGACATGAACAATCACAATACATCGGATTGTTACCTCAACCAGAAGGGTTTAGGAATTCCCCAACACAAGCCTATCTAAAAAACATCCACTGTGACACATTCTGTCAGACCTCATTTTCACAATACTCAATCTAGGACATCTAGATCAATAAATGACAGGAATAATTTAAAGGAATTGTGGAAGGGTCAAAGAAAACATCTCACAATGAAACAAAAAATTGACCTTCCAAAACAAAAACCTACTTTTGATAATGAAAAACGGGCTAAATTTCTACAAAGAAACAGAGACCAACGATTTCATTACTCATCTAAATCTTCAGTAGATGTTGATGAGATGACTCAACCCAGTCACTACCAAAAATCTCCCTTGACACCTCCATCTAAACCACTATTTAGAGGGAAATACCAAGAAGTCACCTTGATGAATAGGAACGGGAAACCCAAGACTATCATGGATTTTTTTCCTTATTCTAATTAGTTCTCTTTGGTTGTAGGTTCATCCACACAGGTCCAATAGCTTATGGTACGTGGACAGTGGATGCTCCCGACACATGACTAGAGATCGTTCCCTCATTCATGACTTCAAGCATGTACAAGGAACTAATGTGGCATTTGGTGGAGATTCACAGGGTGGTAGAATTACAGGTGAAGGATATGTGACAAACGGGATACTGAGCTTTGATAGAGTGAACTACTGTGAACAACTGAATTTCAATCTACTAAGCGTGTCTCAGATCTGCGACAAGAAATATTCCACTCACTTTACAGACACTCATTGCTACATTCTGAAACCTTGATTTCAGATCTCTGAGGAATGGGTTGTCTTAAAGACCCCAAGAAAGAACAATACATATGTCTTAAACTTGTGTTCTGCATCACCTAAAGAAGAGACATGTCTTCTGTCAAAAGCATCATTTGATGAGTCACAGCTTTGGCATAGACGTTTGGGGCACACAAACTTTAAAAACATGAACAAGTTGGTTAAAGGAAACCATGTCATTGGTCTTACTCAAAAAGAATTTCATTTTATTGATCACTGTTCAGAGTGCCTCAAAGGAAAACAACACAAATCGTCTCACAAAACCAAGCTGGTGAGCATTGGAAAGAAACTGTATTGTTTAGTGATCATTGTTGACTGTTCATGATTCATATGGGTTTTCGTCTTACTTAAAATGAGGCATCCCAAATCATACAAAAATTTATCACTAAAATTGAAAAGCAACTTGATCTTAAGGTCAAAATAATAAGAAGTGATAATGGTACTGAATTCAAAAATGAAAGTATGAGTTCTTTTTGTGCAACCAAAGGCATTGCTCATTAATTCAATGCAACTAGAGCTCCTCAACAAAATGGGGTAGCTGAAAGGAGAAATAGAACACTGGCTAAAGCAGCAAGAACAATGCTAGCCGATGCTAAACTACCAATCACCTTCTGGGCAGAGGCGGTTAATACATCGTCCTTTGTACATAATCGAACTCTACTTGTCAAAGAAAACAACATGACTCCTTATGAACTGCTCTTTCATAGAAAACCATTCATTGGATTTCTTAAATCATTTGGTAGTCCTGTCTCAATATTAAACACCCGAGACTATCTCGGAAAGTTTTCATTCAAGTCTGATGAAGGATTCTTTGTAGGTATTCTTCTGTTTCAAAGGCTTACAGAGTGTTTAATCCTAGATTAAACATTATTGATGAATCAACAAATGTTAAATTCAAGGAACATTCGTTTCCCAAATCTACAAATGGTCCCGACTGGTTGTTGATATTGACACGTTTACAAAATCATTTGATCAATTTCACTTGTCCGATGCAGGAAAAGTACATTCAAGTGATACTTCGTCAGCTGTAGAAAGAAGAGATGATTTTCAATTGATTCCTCCTACATTTGATGAATGCATGAATGATGATGTTCCTCTTCAAGCTGATCCCATCAGACAACCCTCATAGAACCTTAGTGTTTCTTCTAAAGGAGGTCCAAGCCTGGTACCATCTCACTCAGATGATCTGTCAAATGAGATCAGAAATCAAAAATAGGCTACTCCTCGAGTTGAAACACAAAGGACATCAAATAATGTAAGCAATCACAGTGTTGCTGAAGCTGAAGCAGGAACTAAAACAAAGTTTGACAATCTTTATAATTCAAAAATAGTACCAGATGAATGTGCCTCTAACCATAATGAACTGAATGTCTCCAATCTTGATGTAACGATTGCTAGTGACTCCATTCCTACCACAAGAATACAAAAGAATCATCCAGTTGAAACCATTATTGGTGATCTTAATGAGAGGGTGACAAGACGCAAATCCAGTATTGCAATCATCTGTTTGTTCTCATGCTTTCTGTGTCAAACAGTACCTAAGAACATCAAAGAAGCACTTCAAGACAATAGCTGGATTGAAGCAATGCAAGAAGAATTGCTCCAATTCAAGAAGCAAGAAGTATGGCAACTGGTAGATCTTCCCGAAGGACAATACCCTATCGGTACCAGATGGCTGTACAGGAACAAGACCGATGATAGAGGGATCATCTTTAGAAAAATACAAGACTAGTGGCACAGGGATGCACTCAAGAAGAAGGAATCGACTATGACAAAGTGTTTGCACCGGTTGCCACACTAGAAGTAATCATAATCCTTCTAGCATATTCTGCATCCATGAAATTTACTGTTTATCAAATGGATGTAAAGTGTGCCTTCGTGTATGGAAAGATTTTTGAGGAGGTCTATGTGAGTCAACCACCTGGCTTTCAAGATCCAAATTTCCCCCACATAGTTTACAAGCTTGACAAAGCTCTGTATGGTCTCCATCAAGCCCTAATAAAATGGTATGAGACTCTATCATCCTTTCTTCTTGAACATGGATATGAAAGAGGAAAGATTGATCAGACTATCTTCAAAAGAATAAGAGGAAAAGATATGTTATTAGTCCAAATCTATGCACTCAAAATATTTGGCTGTACAAACAAACAACTCTGCAAAGAACTTAAAGACCTTATGCACTCAAAATTTCAAATGAGTGCTATGGGGGACTCACCTTCTTTCTAGTGGTGCAAGTCCAACAGACAGCAGATGGAATCTTCATCAATCAATCAAAATATGTGGAAACCATGTTCAAGAAATTCCACTTTGCTGACTATCAGTCTATCAGAACTCCTATGGATACTAAAGATTGGACCTGATCCTGATGGCAAACCAGTGGATCCGACTCACTATCGATCAATGATTGGTTCACTTATGTATCTAACAGCCAGTAGGCCTGACATTTTGTTTGGTGTTTGTGTGTGTGCCATATATCAAGCTGATCCAAAAGAATCACATGTGAATGCAGTGAAGAGGATATTCAGATATTTGGAGGGCAAACTTGCTCTTGGGTTATGGTATCCAAAGGAAGGAGAATTTAATCTCTATGCCTTGACAGACAGTGATTATGGAGGATGCAACTTCAACAGAAAATCCACCTCTAGCGGTTGTCAATTTCTTGGTCCCAAACTAGTATTTTGGCAATGCAAGAAGCAGACAATATATCTGTGTCCACAGCAGAAGCTGAGTATATTGCAGCATCAGCTTGTTGCTCTCAAGTACTCTGGATTCAAAACCAGATGCTTGATTATATTTTTAACTTCTTGCGCATGACAATTTACATTGACAACACAATAGCTGTTTTCATAACTAATAATCCAGTTCAGCACTCAAAAACAAAACATATTAAAATTAGATATCACTTTTTGAGAGATTGTGCTGAAAAGGAATTAATCAAATTGTTTCAAGTACCAACTGAAAATCAATTAGCTGATTTATTTACCAAGTCATTTGAACCAAGTAGGTTTGAATTCCAGGTTCAGTCAATTAGCATGTTTAACCTTGAGTAAAACCATGAAAACATCAAAAACTTTAAAAATATCAGAAAACCACGAAAAGAAATCAATTTTGATGAAGAAACAATTCTTTGGGAAATGATATAATTACAGTCATTATATCATTCATTGTGCTTAATTTAAAAAAATTGCAAGATTGTCATGACTTGCCAGATATGTTGGTAGGCTCAACTTGGAAGAGAAGATACATGAAGTGATGAATTAAAATCTTATTTAATAGTGAAACTCTCACCACAAACTACAGGTATGTATTGGCTTGTCTAAGTGCATGTGTGTGTAGTAACCTAAACACACACCATACAAATACTTTATGAATCTCTTTCACCTACATCAGTTTCATCTTTGTTTTGCTGAGCAAAGACCTGATGAAACATGCACTTAGTGCAGATGTCCTGATCCAAAAGATTCCCAATGAGGAACACATCCGAATTGGATGAATCTACAAAAGCAATACATTCCAAGTGAATGAACAAAAGAATCCCATCATGGATCACCTTTCCAAAGTGAAGTGAAAAGAATTCCAATGAGGATCATCATGAAAAGGATCAAAGTAAAAGAATCCCAATGAGGATCAGTGAAAATGAGTTCTCATAACTTAAGTAACCTGGTAAGAAAAGTTGTGAAAAAGTTCTACCATGCATTGTATAAGGATGGTTGATCATTCCATGCTTGTGTGTGAGGTAGACATTGAATAATTAAATCAACCAAAAAAATGATAAAAATCATTTGCATCAAAATATCAACCTGGTATGAGTTTAAGAGGACGAACATACCTTCAATCATCAAGTTCATAAACATTTCCATTTTATCATAAAGGATGCACATGTGTAATGTAAGACTGATATGATCAAAACAATGATATAATTCTCTTCATTATTAATAATCATAATAAAATTCAAAAAGTTTTTAAATCTTTAAAGTTTCTATCCAAATATGGTTATAAACTTTAGGGGGAGTAATTTAAAATTTTTGAGTATGTCCATATTTTTGTTTACTAGCTTAACCTACTTTCAAAACAAAACAAAAAGAATTTTGGTGTTGTTGCAAAAGGTTATACCATTGTATCTCAGCTTATGCAGATTCTTGGAAGCATGAAAAGTCCAAGATCAGTCAAAATTAGGAAACTTGTATCACTTGTGACATACAAGTCAATCCAAGCAATAATTGACAATTTTAACAGTCAACTTCATAAGAAAAATCAATCAAGGACAGTACTACATAATATGAAAAACCAATTCAGACACATTAACTTTGATTATGTTCAAAGCTAATACAGGTAAGTGCATTGGTTAATGTGGGTGAAGGTAACCCATGCATATAACCAATGCGAGTATCTCTTTAGTTAAAAGTGAAGAAGTAAATGTGGATTTTATTCTAGCACATTTGCTACAGTGATCAAATGCTAACTAAATTTGCTCAGCCACATTTCTTACAGTAGACAAATGCTAATGAACTTCGTTCGTTCGCATTTTCTACTCTGAGCAAAGCTGAACAAGTTTTGTGAACTGTATTTGCTACAGTAGACAAATGTTGATGAACATCTCTCTTTCGCATTTTGCTACAGTGCAATGCTGCTCAAGTGTTGTCAATCGTATTTGGTATAGTTACACAAATGCTGATTGACTTTGTTCTTTCACATTTGCCACAGTGCACAAATGCGGATAGGATGAAACTAAAGTAATAACACTACCGCATTTGCTACAATGTGTTAATGTAGATGAATAAAATCACAACCTATATCTCCGCATTTCCTACCATTCTCAAATGCTCATGAACTTTGTACTTTCGCCTTTGTCACAGTACACAAATGCGGATGACAAAGTCTACAGTGTGTAAATGCGGATGTCATAAAATCACAAGTTCAACACTTCCGCATTTACAACAGTGAACAAATGCGGGTTGTCAAAGTCCAAATTTTTGTCTTCCGCATTTGCTATAGTTCACAAATGCGGATGACCAAAAGACTTAATAATATACACTTCTGCATTTGCTACAGTGGTGACCGCATTTGCTCTTAAACTTGTAAAATCTTGTAAAAGTCATTATTTGACTATTTAATGGAGTTTAAACGAGTCATTTAATACTTTTCAAATTTGAGAGACTTCATAGTGAGACGAGCTCAAATACGCAGTACACCCACTTTGACAATCTTCATCATAAACAACCAAAGATTTTTGTGTGATTCCACTCAACTTGTTCTTGTTATCGATTCTGAAACTACAGTTGCATTGAAAACAAGCTGAAATTTCGAAAAAAAATTAATCAAGACCTAACTTTTAGACTGTTAAACCTAAATCAAACAAAGAACCAAATGATAATGAAGCACACAAAAATTCAATTTATTGATGTAATATGATACACCTTTTCGACTTCAATGAACATGCAAATTTTACTCATCATGAAAACTTTTATAGTCATGTTTGGTGCAAGAACAGAGCATGATGAAAAATAAAAATGTGTAACAAATCAATGAAATATCATCTAATAAATGGCTCAAACATAGAAACTATGATTGTTGAACAACAAATCCACCATTTGATGTGACAACAATGATAAAGTAATGTCAAAAGTTCAACTTTGACCATTTAATGTCAAACTGATAAACGATATGCAGGATCGTTGAAGGGTGAAGAGTTACAACACAACAATACAAAGAGGAGATAAATTAAACTTAGATCAAACAGTAAACTGGATTAACCAAGAGGTGACACTAAGAACACAGTAATATATGAGACAGAACACAAAGAACACAAGTGTTTGGTTTTCAAGAATCCAGTATATTGCTTTCTCTATAATCTATTACAAGTGTTACAAAAGCATATTCATAAGATACAAGAACATGAGATACTTATATAACATCCTACAGCCGGCTATACCTTGAAAGCCAGCTAGTTACAATTGACTAGACACACATAAAATCAATTGTCGAGTCAAAAGGCAGATTGCCTTTTGACTAGTGACTATGACATGCCATAGCTCACATCCTTATCTATTAAAAAATGATAAAGTACATAAAGTAGAAAGTTATAGACTCAAGACCTCAATGTACAGTTACCAAAAGCATGGACCTTGTCACCAAACCATGTTAGTTGGTGACTTGCAGAGTTGCAACGGAAAGGTGTCCAGCTTTATGGAACAGTACATTAGATAAAGCATGTTACTAAAAGTCTTCGAAAGAAATCTGTCTTCATGAACTTGAAGCTTCGGAAGACTTTCTCTCTAAGGCTTCGGAAGACTTCATCTTTGGCTTCAGAAGATGTTGGTCTTGGCTTTGGAAGATTTCACACTTAGAGTATTTCTGTTGAACATGTGAAACTTTTGAAGCATTCCACTTCAATGCACTTGTGCAGCATGCAGGAAAGAGTAAAGATGTTTGGGTTGCATTAGCCTCTTCATTAATCTCTACAAACTCCCCCTAGGCTGATGCTACCAAAACATTTAGAAAACTTCAGATATTAATAGTCCTCATTAGGATGATCACCATTCCTTTCTTCATAAGATGATCAGGATCCTTCAGGCTGTCAAAGTGTCTTCTCATGTCAAAGAGGTCATGCAGAGGCAACTGAAACATATCTTCCCATGTATAGATGTCTTCGATGCCTTGATCTCTAATAACATGCCACCTTTCTAGATTTGTGATGTATGTCCAAGACAAGATGGGTCTTTCTGATGCTAGAGGAGCTACTGAAGTTGGAGTTGATTGAGCTTCCTCTGGCTGCACATCCTCAGGCTGTTCTGATTCACCCTGAGGTTCAGAAGGGGATTCAGGCTTCTTCTTCTTCTTAGACTTTGGTTTAGAAGCCATCCTTTTCCTTCTCTTTCCAAATTTTAACTGACAAGACTGGCCTGCAGCACCAGATTGATCTTCACTGTCTTTCTCAGTTGGGACTTCCTCATGAAGCTTGACCCTACTGTGGATCAGAACATGAAGCTTGTTGAGCATTAGCAGGAGGTCCAGGTTGTGTTGTGTCTATTTGTTCAACCTTAATCTCCACTTCAGGTGGGGCCTGGCTTGGAGTGGAGTGTAAGTCAATGAGCTCTCCACTCTTAATCTTCTGCTTGATTACCTTGATATGCTCATCCCTAGTGGATAGAGACATGGGTCGAAGTCTCCTTCTGGAGAATCCATACAGCTTCAAGAAGCTCATCATCCTCTGCCTATCAGCAGACTTTTTCATGCTCTTTTGGATGATGGCTCTTGACGTTGCAGCTTCTTCCCTCAACCTTTTCTTTGTTGTCTTTCTTTCCTTGACTAACTCAAGCTCGAGTTGTTTTAAGTATTCAAACTCAATATAGTCATAAGGTAAGGGAAGGAGTGCATCATCCTGATAGAGGCCTGTGGCACTCAGGTAGTTAATCATCTTGATTCTGTCTTCTTCCATATCTACCTGAGGTTCTTGTTGAACCATATCCTCTTGTTCAGGACTTTCTTGAACTGGTGCGAGGGTAGGCTTACCTCTATACAGTCTTTTTCTTCTTCTTTCTTCTTTGACGTGTACTAGGAGTTCTGCATCTTCTACCTCCTTCTTCTCTCTTGACCTTTCCAGATCAACCAGCTCATTCAATTCATCCAAGGAGAGAGAAATGATATTATTTATGTCATAGTTCCTAGTGTGCAAATAGTTGATCCTGACTGCCCTTAACTAATCATTCCGAGTATGTGGTCTGGGGGTAGCCCTGATTGTAGACTCCATGAGTCTTGGAGACTCAGTAGAGGAACCTTCTCCCCTTAGCCTCCTTTTCCTCTCTCGCTCCTCCTCCTCAATCTCCTCAGATGTCATTTTTCTTTTCCTTTTATCACTCTCAGACCTTTGTGACTCAGGGTGGAGACCTTTGTGACTCAGGGTGGAGAGAGCTTTGGCCTTCATTGCTCGTTACAGCATCTGAGCTCAGGCCAAAGAGAGGTTGAGAAGCACTTTCACCAGCAGGTGTCTCAGAAGGAATATGGATCTCTGCAGCAGTTGGAGATAATGAGACAGTGCTCTCAGGTTCTGTCACTGGGCCTTCAGTCAAGGTTTCCCCTATGAAGCAAATCATAGGGTCTGCCTCAACATCCAGTTGACCGATGACATTGCCTGATTGCCTTAGTCTCCTTCTTAGACTGAACTCTGCAATGATCCTGTCTTGGATTCTTCTAGCCTGTCTGTCAGCTTGTCTTGATTGGCTTGGGTTGACAAGTGGCATGTTGACTAGATCCAGACCTTCATAGTAGTCCAAGTTCTAAAAATTAAGGCTTCTTGCTGTCCTTGAATCTTATGATAATGAGGGCTTTCCTGTTGTTGTCATACCTCCACCCAATAATGTGATTGAAGGATGATGACGGTGACATAGCCCTTGGTATCCCATCCTCAAACAGACTCTGTATGAAGGAGTCTGTGTAGTCCACATCAATGGAAACTAGAGGAGGTTGCTGAGAATGCACAGTTGCAAGTGAGGATGGTGAGTCCTCAATGTCCATTCTCTCGGAGGAACTCCAAGGTTCTATGGCTGGAATGACTTTCTCCCCTTTTTGGTAGCATCACCTACTTGCATAGGTGAGCTGTAGGACAGGTCAATCACATCCACAGGTTCTTGTGTTCCTGGTTGAGCTCTCCTTAAGGGTCTCCCAGCTAGTTTTTCCTTATGATATGAAATCTCAAGTTGCTAATCATTGATCCTGTTTTGTAAGGTAGTCACGTGAGATTCAAGGTGACTAACCTTTAAGACTAGGTAAGTGCATGTTTTAGATAGTTTTTACACTTTTAGTCTCAGATCCCCCTCATCTTCATCAGAAGAACCACTGGGGGTGGAGAAAATTGGACCAGAGTCCTTTCTCTCATGACCATTTCTAAGTTCTTGGCTACTTATTTCCTCTGCTCATTGGCAGTCTCAGTTGAGATGTCAGTGGGCTGAGTTGCCATGGTTGAGGACTTAATGATGTAATCAGTTTTAGAAGTGAGAGCCTCTTCCATATGGACATCCTGAATAGGTTCAGTAGTGTCCACCTCAGTTGTAGGTGACTGATGTGGGATAGATGTAGGAGACTCAGTAGTACTCATCTCTCTTTGAGTAGGGGGAAAGAAGAGAGATTCATTATACACACTGAAACCTATATCTTCATCAGTATATAAGTCAAGGTTAGGAATGGGTTGGTTAAGATCTATAGGCTGGGGATGGTAACTGTCCCCTCAAGGTTGATCACTTGAGTGTTGAGACTCAAAGTGATGGCTAAAGTCAGTAGGGCTAATGAGCTCATCAGGCTGAGCATGAGGAACCTCAGCACTGATTCTTGAAGAGATGGGAGTGGTCTGCTCCTCAGGAGAAATGGGAGCTCAAGTGTCCATTTCTTCCTGTATGGGTGAGTGTATGGGGACCTCCACAGACTGAATAGTCTGAGCAGGGGTTCGCGTGTATTTTCTTTGGTAGGTGATGGATATTTGAGGCTGTGTAGGTGGTTGGGAAGTAGCAGGTGTGGGTTCAACACTAGCTTGTGCTGCTAGGTTGTCACCTTGAGCAATGAGCTCTAACATTTTGGGGATAGGGTTGTTTCTACCCCAGAGAATCCAACAGTGGACTCTCTCAATATTTTAAAGATACCGGGCTTCATCTGTCCTAATTTAAGAATGTTACCTGTTCCCCTTAACTGTGAGCCCAGTTCACAGTTAAGAATGTACTGGACATATCTAGGAAACATGTAATATTCTAAGGAGTCTAAATTAGCAAGCAAATTTGTATAAACAAACTGAGAGTACCTGAACTTGACCCCTTGAACCATTCCATGGACTATGAAGGAGAGATCTTCAGGAATCTGGTCCCATCCACCATGGTTGTTTGATAAGCTATGAATGAGCACATGGAGCAAGAATCTCCACTTGGATGAGACCTTCCTTTTCCTGAAGGTCTTTACAGAGAAATCTCCCTCATACCCCATCTGCTCAAAGGAATGATTTATAGCTTCTTTTGGAAAGAACACCTCAACTTCTTCATCATCCAGCTGAGGATGTCGGTTGATGATGGCTGGAGTGATAAAGATTGTTCTCCCCTGCACTGTGGCAGACAGTGCCTTCTCCCCATCCATAATGACCTCTTAGCAGGTCTTCTAGAATTCAAGCAACTGATCCTCATAGAGTGGAGGATCAATGGTTTGGGAGGTGAAGTAGTTCGACGGAGACAAGAAACAAAAAAAAACCTCTGATCCTCATAGAGTGGAGGATCATTTTGAGCACCTATTCTAACTGAAACATTCTCACAAGAAGGTTTAGAATAGTTTGGAAACAATTCTAAATCAAAGATGTGATCAGGTCCATTCCCCCTAACACAAGGAGTGTGCTCATTAACAACTATATTGGATGACTCCTCAAATTGTTGATTCTTAATGTTGTATACTCTGTAAGCTTTGGAGCTCGAAGAGTATCCAACAAATATAGCATCATCCGACTTTTCAGCAAATTTTACTAAATTGTCCTTTGTGTTAAGTATGGTACACCTGCTGCCAAAGGACCTTAGAAAGCCAATGAACTTTGGCCTCTTGTTCCATAGCTCATAAGGGGTTTTCCTATAGGGCTTAACTACAAGAACTCTGTTCTACACATAAAATGCAGTGCTGACTGCCTCTGCCCAGAATGTTAGAGGTAGCTTTCAATCAGCTAACATAGTTCGAGCGGCCTCAATAGTGTCCTATTCCTCCTCTCAGTAACACCATTTTCTTGAGGAGTTCTGGGAGCACTATATTGTATGGCAATCTCTTTTGAGTTACAGAATGAGTCAAGAACGAAGTTCTTAAACACAGTCCCTTGATCACTTCTAATAATATTAACCTTGTGATGAACTTGATTTTCTATTTTAAGAATAAAAGTTTTTATTGTTTCAATAGTTTCATCTTTAGTTCTTAGAAAGAATACCCATGTGAATCTTGTAAAATCATCAACTATCATAAGGCAATATGATTTCCTTCCAATGCTCATTATACTTGTGGACCAAAAAGATCCATGTGCAATAAGTGCAATGGAGTAGTGATAGAGTTAACACATTTGGATTTATGAGATGTCCTATGTTGTTTCCCTTTCAGGCATGCAACACAGTTGTCTTCGTAGAAAAACTCCTTTTTAGGCAAATCATGTACCAAGTTATTTTTAGCCAATTGATTCATTATCTTAAAATTTACATGACACATACGTTTATGCCAAAGTGTTGACTCATCACTATCAGCTTTGGAAAGAAAGCATGATACTTCACCCATTAGGGAAGCATTGTTCATATCAAGCTTGTACATATCCCCTTTCCTGGGAGATCTAAGAAGCACTAATTCTGGAGGAATTTTCATTCCTCGTTTGAGGATAATGCACTCATGTTCTGTGAAAAGCATTTGGTGCTTTTGATCACAGAATTGAGAAACACTTAACAGATTTTGTTCAAGCTATTTGACAAAGTTAACTTTGTCAATTGTTAACATACCATTGGATATACTCCCTCTGCCAGAAATATATCCTCCGGCCTCACCTCCAAATTGGACAGGACCTCCATCATAATGTTGAAATTGTTGAAGGAGAGATCTGTTCCTTGTCATGTGCCTGGAGCATCCACTATCTACAATCCAAATGATGTTATTCTTGTCAAATGGATGTCCCTGCACATAAGATGAGATGATTAGTTTTGATTGGAAACCCAAGCTTTATCGGTCTTGGGTTCTTCCAAAGATAATGACATAATTGAAGCAAAATTTATGCATGGGGGTTCAATGGATGTCATTGAAGAAGAGGTTTGGGCTACAACATCTTCCTTGATCTTCCATTCCATCCCTTGGTTGATCATGGAGGATGAGCTTGTTGAAGCATTTATAACTTGGCATTCTTCCGAAGCTTCTTTCTTTTCAGAAGAAGCTTTCACCACCTTTTCTTCTGAAGCAGTCTTTTTCTGGATGGTTTCAAGGGGACTCTTTTGTTATTCTAAGTCTTGACAACTTTAGCTTCCGAAGCCTTTTTCCTTTCGGAAGAAGAATTTTCTTCCGAAAGAAGCCTTGCTTCGGAAACAAGCTTCCCTTTTTCATCACTTGAACCATTTGATATGGTCCAATGAGAAACCTTCCCTGACTCCTTCCTTTTTAACATTAATTGCTAAATGTGTGCTAGCAGGATTGTAATAACAATCTTTGGCCATGTGTTTTTGCAGACCACACATTATGCATGTAATGTTAACCTTTTTGGGATTTGAAGATTGTTGTTTCTTGTTCTTTTATCTTCGTCAGCAAGTTTTCCCTTTAATTTCTAATCCTTGGTAGGACAGGAGTGCTGGTACTACAACCCCTTTCCTGAATCAGAGTTCCAACCACCTGGAATCCAGCTGAGATGAATATACCCTTTTGCTTTGGGTCTATCTTTAGCTTGGACTCGGCCACTTTCTTGGTAGTTTTTTGACAGCCTTAGCTCTGCTTCTTCTGGCTTTAGTGGTCAAGGTTTGATCATCATTGGTAGGGAAGGGCATAATTACCTGGTTCTTCCCTATGATGGTCTCCATAGTTGCATCATTCTTTAACTCATGAGAAGGTGGGTCAGCAGATGGAACCTCTTGCTCTTCAGTACCACACCTTAGTTGTATTATAGACTTATAAGAGTGGGGTGGAGCAATTTCATTGGTTCCCAACCCTCCTTTGTTTTGGTAACAAAGTTTTGAGTGAGAGGATGATGCAAGAATGTCTTTGAAGTTTTGCTTGGAAATAGCATACTTCCTCGCTTGAGCCTCAGTCAATTTGGATATTAAATCCTTTATCTAAGTGTTATTGTTTGTGTGTTCATGTTTTAATAGGGACACAGTTTTCTCGAACTCCTCAATTTTTCTTTGGTAGTCAGATTCAGCCCTTTTAAAGTCAGATTTCAAAACATTTAAAGATAATATCAGATTTAATCTCCATATTGTAGTCCTCATATAATTTAACCTTAGCAATACAGGAAGGAGTACAGAGATGTTCATATACCTTATTTTCATCTGTTCCGGCCATGAGTGCTTGAGCAGGAGTCACATCCTGTACCATGAAGCTCGAGTCAACTTCTTGAGCCATTGCAGCTGTTTCAGTTGACTTTCTAGTGGGCTTTGGTGTAGAGGGATGTGTGGAGTCCTATGGGGTTCCCGGGTTGGACTTGGGAGCCTTGCATTCCCTTGCAAAATGACCAAGTTGGTTACACTTGTAACATTTGGCCTTGGTTTTGTCAAACCCAAATTTGCTGTTGATTGGGTTCTGGGAAATTGCCTTCCAGTTCTCTTGAAGATCTTCTTTGCTCTGCAGGTTAGAAGAGCCATTTGTTGGACTATGTTTGCGTATTCCACGCCATCCAGCTGAAACACTCTAGATCATCAAAGCAGTACTGATAATCACTTGAATGTCCACTTCTTGAGACAAAAATACAGCTGTCCTGAAAGGAGCTTTGCTCAGCTTGTTGAGACCTTGGAGTCTCAGGAAATGTGATGTATGGCCAGAAGAACAAGATGGCTGTTGGGTGTAAGTCAGTATTGTTGAGGCTGAGATTCCTGAGCCTTCAGCAACCATTAAGGCGTTGCTAGCAGGAAGACTCAAGGTCTGCTTGTCTGATGACCCCTCTTGCTTTCCATTTCCAAACAGTATCCATCAAGGATCCCATAGAGTTCGGTCATGGTGAGTGTATTCAGATTTTATGTTCTCTTGATAGAGACACAGTAAAATGTCCACTCATTAGGTAATGCACTCATGAACTTTCTTGTAAGGTCTCTGAGTTCATGAGCAATCCCCATAGAAGAAGGAAGAAATGAGATCCATGTACCTAAAATATTACTGGCTAAGAGTTTCTCCAGTAACATGGGTGAAGTTCTCGAACTGCTGCTTCAGTGAGTCCTTCTTGGAGTCATTTGAGCTTGAGTACATTTGAGCAAGCGCATCAAATAGTTCTTTGGCAGACCTGCAATGCTCAAACCCCACCATGATAGAGTTTTGAATTGCAGTCATGAGGACAGTCACAAGGTTGTTGTCAATGTCAAGCTTCTTCCTGTCTTCATCAGAATAATCTTCAACAACTTTCTCGATCATGGCACCATTTCCACCAGCTACTTTTGGCTTATACGGGCCATTGACAATGGATTGCCAAATTTTGCTATCTTCATATCTGATGAAGCCTTCCATTCTTCTGCTCTAGGACCTGAAGTTTTCAGGGGTGATGATGGGTGCTTTGGTCATCGTCCCCATCTCTACTTCAGATTTGTTCAGGGCCATTTTTGAGTGAGGTATAAGGAGTAGTGAAAAACAGGTTGATTAGGATGGTAAGATCTCACAATCAAGAGCATAAAAAGCTCTGATACCAATTGCAGGATTGGGTTTGTCACAGAAACACTGGATTTCTCTCAACTCACTTATAGACACACTCAATTCAAATGAAGTAAAGTCTTTCACAAGAGTTGATAATAATATAATAAGTATGAATGAACACACAGAAATAAATTTTCAAGGCACTTGTATATATTATTTCTCAACTCAAGATATTACAAGACTCTTACAAGCATGATACATGAGTTACAATGAGAGACTATATATACTAGATCCTACAACCGGATATGCTTTGATACCAGCTGGAAACCTAGGACTAAAGCATATACTACAATGCTAAAGTTAAGGTATCTTAGATAAAGTATTACCTAAGATATGGTAGTCATGACATGTCCATGACTTACCTTTTGTCACCACTAAAGATGGCAACTGTACTAACATAAAAAGGTAAACACTGGATTAAAGTATGGTCAACTGCATGGCTTTTGAGAAAACGCCATGCAGTATCTCAGAGATTTGCAGCGGAGTGTCAGGAAGGCCATACTTATGTCCACTGGATAATAGCAGTGTTTTCTGAAGGTAAGTTGGCTTCGGAAGAACAAATTCTTCCGAACTCACTTATACTTTGGAAAAGGCTTCTATACTTCCGAGGCTTGAGGACTTCTGTACTTTGGAAGTTGACTTCAGATCTTTCTCTCTAAGTCTTGAACTTCGGAAGTAGGTTCTTTGTCTTTGGAAGTTGGATCTTTTCCTTCGGAAGTAAGCTTTACACTTTGTCTTCGGAAGAGCTCCTTTTTCCTTCGGAAGTTCCACAATTAGATTCGGAAGTCCTTTACTTGTAGTACCAAAATCTTCTAAGTGACTTGGTTTTGGTTGCACCATCCTTTCTAGATCCAACAAAGGTTCCTGCACCAAAATTGTCTACTGTGAAGAAATCAACCTCAACACCTAAACCACTATTTTTTTATCCTTATAGCATGTCAGATAAGAAAATGAAGGATTATCTCTCAAGCCAAGGCTTCACAAGAAGGAAGCTTGGAAATATGAAAACAAACTCATTAAGGACTGCAACTCTCCAAATGATAAATGAAAAGAAAGATAGACTCAAGCAGATAGAAGAAAATTATAAGCAAAAAGCCAAGATCAAGAGTAACTGCTCAAGACATGCTGCTAAAACAAACAGATCAAGAATTGTTGGCTCCTTTACTCCACAAATACCCTGAATGTTTGCAGAACCCTCTCAGTTAAAACTACAAAAAGGATTAACCACTGCTGAGTTAATCAAAGGGGTGTCTACTCCAAAAGACAAAGTAGATGAGAAAATAATTGCATGGATGTATGACAGCATGTGGAATATGTTTATGGTGAAAAGGATCTCGGGCTATTCCAATTCTTTACATAGTACTCAGTTCTTGTAAATGCCCTAGAGATCAATGACTTAAAAGAACTAGCTCAACTACAACTGATCAATCACTCAGCTATGTTTAGGGGATATGAATTTCAAAACATACTCAAAATGTTTAGAAGGACTGATAATTTCAATTCATTAAAGACAATATGCATGAGAAAAGACAAGTCTTTTATTAATCCCCTTGAGAAGAAGAAGAAAATGCAAGCAGAAGAAGTTCTGTCTCCTGAGTTGAAGGTGAAACCAACAAAATCTTTAAAGAGAAAAATGGTATCTGATACTCATTCCTCCACATCCATCTCAAATGTGTACTATGATGAAAATAGTTATGAGATGGTGATTGAAAGAAAATGGGGAGGAAAGGAGGGTGCTGAAATAAGGCTATTTAGTGGATAAGACGTAAGGTTGCTTGATGAATCCTACATTCACTATATCTATACCAGACACTCCAGGGAATGAAACAATAAACTGGGAGAGCAAGATATGTACTTCTACCTAAAGTGCATCAAGTTGCTGAAAATGGCTTATGATCGTATCATTGGCAAAAGAGAGAAAAGAAAGAAAAAGAAGACTCCATTGTAGTTGGGCAACATTGTTAAACTTGAAGTTGATATAGATGGTGCTCTTCTAGTTCATAGGGATGGGCTTTCTACTGTGTCCATTTGGGAACCAATCTCACTCACGAAACTACCACTTCAAGCCATTCACAACAATAGCAAAATGAAGATTCATGTACTAAGCAGAGATAAAATGTCAGATGCTCAAGATTTTGTTAACATGATCAAGGCAATTTTGAATCCAGCACATGCAACACCTTCTTCACCATTACAAGACCCAACAAAATCCTCACAATATCAATCACCTCCTGAAGAAGAACATGGGTTGTATAATCCTTAGGGGGAGTATTATTGCACCCTGAAAGGATCATACATGCCAATTCAATAGTTGATTGTATGATTGCTTTGCTGGAATACCATAAGTCCAAGAAGAAATGCGGATGAAGATCTTGCTCAATAAAAACCAAGTATAGTCTTCCTAATTTGTCAATACGGAAGATATAAAACAAATATGGACAAGTATTTGTTCTTCCGCATTGACAAATGCGTAAGACCAAGTAACAATGCGCACAAGAGTTTGCTCATCCGCATTTGACAAATGCGGATGACCGAACAAATGCACAGAAGTATTTCTTCATCTGCATTAACCAATGCGGATGACCAACATACTAATGCGGATGATCAAGTGAAGAAATGCTGATCAAGTCAACTCATCCGCATATGCCAATGCAGATGAACAAGCAAAGATGCGGATCAAGACTTAGACTAGTTTTGATGTAATAGGTCAGGGGTAGTTTAGTCATTTTCTAAAAGGCATCTTGTCTACCTATAAATAGAATAGATAACCTCGTACATGAGGTGATGGTTGATAGACATAGAGAACTTTTGTTGTCATTTATTCTAGCAATCAACTTTCATATATACAATAGAAAAGCATTTATGAGTATAATTCTTGCATTGAATGTTCTTTGATTGTTTGTTTCCGCCATTCAATCATTGACTTGATTACCATATTCGATTCACAGTAAGAATCTCAATCTTACTTTCATAAATGACTTCCACACTGCACATAGCCTGGCTCCAGCACCGAGGTGAGTAATCACTATAAACCACTGTATACTACACTCCTAACATTGTGCATAACTCAAGTACTGGGCCGAAGATCATAAATGACTTCCATACTGCACATATCCTGGCACGAGCACCGAGGTGAGTAATCACTATACAAATGGTCGTCAAAGAGATGGACCCCGGTGTGCATCCTTTTGGGGTAGCTAACCCGCACACCGTTGAACTAACACCCTTCATTGGTTGTGTTTTCACATACAAGGCTTGCAAGAGTTAGTTTACTTCCCTTTGTTCATTAATGCATGCATTCATATCATCAAGTTCATTTTTTCATTATCTTCCATATTACATTATATAATACTTTCATCTCATTCATTAACATTCAACATAAAGCCATGGGCAAATAAACATACATAACAGGACATTAACATACACATACGATATCACCATACAAGGCATCATACATACATAATATACATTGTACATCATGCATAACATCATGTCAAAGCATCAAACATACATCATAACATGGCTATCATAACATCTATGACCCTAAAAACTTAACTTACATAGCCCCCGGGAACATCCCAAGTCAAAGCCTAAATTTCACATCATCATCATCATCATCACCATCTTATATCATTCATGTCCATCACATCATCTTTGACCTGAAAAAGTCAACTTACATAGCCCCCGGGAACATCCCAAGTCAAAGCCTAAATTTCACCTTTTTCTCCAAAAAATCAGAAAATATTCTAAGTGCTCATCCACATTTGCCTTTTTGTCATCCACATTTCTTTTTGTTCATCCGCATTTCTTTTTACTCATCCGCATTTGTTTATCGCTTTGACTTTGTTCATCCGCATTTCCTCAGTTGCATGAACTTACTCATCCGCATTTGTTCAGCCGCATTTCCTAAGTGGCATGAACTTACTCATCCGCATTTGTTCATCCGCATTAACTTTGTTCACCCGCATTTCCTCAATCGCATGAGCATACACATCCGCATTTGTTCATCCGCATTAACTTTGTTCATCGGCATTAACTTTGGTCATCCGCATTAACTTTGTTCATCCGCATTTCCTCAGTCGCATGAACTTAATCATCCGCATTTGTTCATCCGCATATCGTCAGTCGCATGAACCTACTCATCGACCTTTGTTCATCCATATTCACTTTGTTCATCCGCATTTCCTCAGTCGCATGAACTTAGTCATCCGCATTTGTTCATCTGCATTTTCCACTACTCATCCACATTTCTCTTACTTAGTGGTCAATGCTCATCCCCATTAACTGTTCATTTGCATTTGTCAATGCGCATCCGTATTTGCTCACACTTAGACTTTCTCATCCGCATTGACTTTCCATCCGCATTGACTTTCCATCCGTATTGACTTTCCATCTGCTTTGACTTTCCATCCACATTTGCCAACACTTAACTAGTTTTCTAATCTTAGGCGTGTGAACTAATATTTGGGCGTATGAGCAGCCTAGGGCACACTTATCACTAGATTTAGTCCCCAAAACCTCGTCTATCTTGTTCTAAGCTTAAATCTTACATCTAATAGTTAGGAACACAACCATAACATCATCAAACATGAACATAGCTTACAATCACACCATACCCGTAACATACACACAATCAAACATACGCGTATAAAACCCAGATTTATAAAAACATACATTCATGCATTTCCAGCCCCAAAATCAATTAAAACAAGTAAAAAGAGGGGTTCTAGAACTCACCTTTACAGCTCCTGAGTATGGCTTATTCCAAACTCGTTAGCAATTGAGTTCAACCACCTAGAAACCCACTAAAACATACAACCGAACACACACAACACACATGAGCATAAACCCGAGGACATAACCGGTTAAGAACACCATAAAACCATGAATGCTTACCTTAAATTCGAATTTTCAGCTTCTTCTTCTTCAACCTGAGAGCTTTCAGCTCCTTGTCTTTCTTTCTATAATAGATCCGAATTTTGTGTGGGTGTAAAGAGAGTGATGGGCAGCCATCACCTTTTACACCCACTTGTCAAACCTTTTGTCCTTTTTGACACTTTTTACCCCTTAACTTGGCTAAATATCTTTTCTTTCTTTTTCTTCACTTTATTCTTCTTTCATTGACTTTTTAAAAATAACGGGTGTTATAACTTATGGCTCACATCAATGATGGTCCATCCCCAATGCCTACTGAGGTAAAATCTAACCTTTGTTGTGAAAAATGTATTACTGAATTACAAAGTTATAGAGAGCATACCATTAACTTGCATATAAAATAAAAGAAGAAAAGGTTAAGTCAAATATGCCCAAGAGAGAGATAAAAGGATTTGAAATCAAAATAAAACTCTTATCTCTGACATTGAGAAATTACATGGTGAAAAGTACACTCTTGAAGCTGAGAATGAGCTACTGACTTAAAAGTTGGCTCAATCTAAAGCTGAACATACACTTACTAAAGTGAAACTAGAAAGATTTCAACTGTTTTCTATTAAGATATAAGAGATGCTTGATTCTCAAAAGGATCTAAAGGATATGTCTGGGATTGGGTATAACACTTGTCCTCCACCATGCAATGACAACTACACTGTCATGCTTGACTCTGTTACACTCAATGAGAAAATTGAACGTAATATTATTAAACCAAAAATAATAGTAAAACAGATCACAAATCCTTAAAACCAACCAAATGTTTACATTGAAACAAATGAGGATAAGATCAGATTAGGACACCCAATTAAAATCAAAGAGTGTTCAGACAAGGTAGTGAGTGTCATCAAACCCGCAAGCCCCATCAAGACAATTGTCCCATTTGTAAAATTCATACCTTCTAGTTTAAAAGGTAAAAAGAAGTTTGTGAAGTCAGTGAAACCCACTGTTGAAAACAGTTCTGATAATAAGATTATATCTCCAAAAAATAAGCAAATCAGACAAGGTTTCATGAAAAAGAAACAAATGAGATCATTGATTTCAACGTGTAAAACTCTATCAGACCCCCAATCTTCAAAATTAAGATATGGTGTTGGTTTAGACTTATACAACAAGGAACACGTTGATAAGTTTGAGAAAGAGGTACAGAAAGGGTTGAAGAAACAAAAACAACTAAGAAAATCTAACAAAAAGGTTGATTTTGATTCATCCCCTAAGCAAAAGAAAGTGGCTCAGAAGCAAATGAGAAAATCAGCTAAGTCCAACAAATCAAAATCTAATTCAAGCAACAAACAAATGTATTGTGACATTTGTGATATGTTTAATCATAAAACAGAAGAGTGCGTTTACAATCAATATTGCTCTATTTGTGACATGAACAACCACTCAACCAAAAACTGTTATTTTAACAAATATTGTTCAGTCTGTGATATGGACAACCACAATACATTTGACGGTTATTTCAATAAGAAGGAAATGAGAATTGCTTTGAACAAGCCCATCTCAACAACATCATCTGGCAAAACACGAGTCAGAAGTCATGTGCATACCAATCAATCTAGGACATCTAGATCACTCAATGACAGGAGTAAAACAAATGAAATGTGGAAAAGTCAAAGAAACAACCATTACATTAATCAAAAGTCTGACTTTTAAAAACCTAAAATGATTTTTGAGAATCAAAAACGGTTTAAATTTCTTCAAAAGAATAGAGATCAAAGATTTCAATAATCATCTGATTCTTCTGTTGATGTTGATGAGAAGACTCCAGTAAAATATCATAAGCAATCTCCAAGGTCACCTCTAAATAGATAATGATTTAGAGGAAGGTATCAAGAAGTCACCATAATAGATAGGAACATGAAACCCAAGACTATCATGGCTTGGGTTCCACATTCTAATTAGTTGTTTTCTGCTTGCATGTTTATCGACATAGGTCAATAACTTATGGTACGTTAACAGTGGATGTTCACTAGAGATCATTCCCTCCTTCATGACTTCAAGCATATACAAGGAACTACGGTGGCATTTGGTGGAGATTCATAGGGTGGTAGAATTATAGGTGAACGACTTGTGACAAATGGGATGTTGAGCTTTGATAGAGTGAACTACTGCAAACAACTGAAATTCAATCTACTAAGGGCGTCTCAGATCTGTGACAAGAAATATTCAACTCACTTTACCGACACTCATTGCCACATTCTAAAACCTGGATTTAAAATCTCAGAAGAATGGGTGTCCTAAAGAGCCCATGGAAGAATAATACTTACGTTTTAAACCTGAATTCTACAACACCTACGGAAGAAACTTGTCTTTTGTCAAAAGTATCATTTGATGAGTCACAGCTTTGGCACAGACATTTCAGGCACACAAACTTTAAAAACATGAACAGATTGGTTAAAGGAAACCATGTCATTGGTATTCCATCAAAAGAATTTCACTTTGTTAATCACTGTTTAGCATGCCTCAAAAGAAAATAACATAAATCTTCTCATAAATCCAAGCTGGTGAATACGAACAATACACCATTGAAGTTACTTCACATGGATCTGTTTGGACCAACTCATGTAATGAGCATTAGAAAGAAACAGTATTGTTTGGTGATCATTGATGACTTTTCATGATTTACATGGGTTTTCTTCTTACTTCATAAAAATGAGGCATCCCAAATAATAAAAGACCTTATCACTAAAATGGAAAATCACATTGATCATAAGGTCAAAACATTCAGAAGTGATAATGGAACTGAATTTAAAAATCAAGACATGAGTTCTTCTTGTGCAACCAAAGGCATTGCTCATCAATTCAGTGCAGCTAGAACTCCTCAACAAAATGGGGTAGCTGAAAGGAGGAATAGAACACTGATAGAAGCAACAAGAACAATGCTAGCCGATGCTAAGCTCCCAATCACCTTCTGGGCAAAGGCAGTTAACACATCGTGCTTTGTACAAAATCTAACTCTAACTGTCAAAAAGAAAGCAACATGACTCCATATGAACTGCTCTTTCATAGAAAACCATTGATTGGATTTCTTAAATCATTTGGTAGTCCTATCTTAATATTAAACACCCAAGACTATTGCAGAAAGTTTTCATCTATGTCTGATGAAGGTTTATTTGTATGTTATTCTTCTATTTCAAAGGCTTACAGAGTGTTTAATCCTAGATTAAACATTATTGATGAATCAAGAAATGTTCAATTCAAGGAACATTCGTTTCCAAATCTACAAGTGGTCCCGACTTGTTGTTTGGTATTGACTCATTTACAAAATCATTTGATCAATTTCACTTGTCTAATGCAGGAAATCTCCACTCAGGTAACACTTCTTCAGCTGTAGAAAGAAGAGATGACTTTCCATTGATTCCTCTTACATCTATTGAATACATGAATGAAGATGTTCCTCTCCAAGCTGATCCCATGAGACAACCATCACCAAACCAAAGTGTTTCAACTGAAGGAGGTCCAAGCCTGTTACCATCACACTTCGATGAACTGTCAACTAAGATCAGAAATCAAAAACAAGCTACTCCTCCAGCTGGAACACAAAGAACATCAAATGATGAAAGCAATCACAGTGCTGCTGAAGCTGAAGCAGGAAGTGAAACTGAGTCTGACTATCTTCATAATTCCACAATAGTACAAGATGAAGGTGCCACTAACCATAATGAACCAAATGTCTCCAATCTTAATGTAACCATTGCTGGTGACTCCATTCTAACCACCAAAATACACAAGAATCATGTAGTTGAAACCATTATTGGTGAACTTACTAAAAGGGTGACAAGAAGCAAGTCCAGTATTGCAAACATCTGTTTGTTCTCATGCTTTTTATGTCAAACACTACTCAAGAACATCAAAGTGGCTTTTCAAGACAATAGCTGGATTGAAGCAATACAGGAAAAATTGCTCCAATTCAAGAAGCAAGAACTATGGCAATTGGTAGATCTTCCCGAATGACAATACCCAATCGGTACCAGATGGTTGTACTGGAACAAGATTAATGATAGAGGGATCATCATCAAAACGAAAGAAAGATTAGTGGCACAGGGATACACTCAAGAACAAAGAATTGATTATGACGAAGTGTTTGCACATGTTGCCAGATTAGAGCAATTACAATCTTTCTAGCATATTCTGCATCCATGAAATTTATTGTTTATCAAATGGATGTGAAGTGCGCTTTCTTATATGGAAAGCTCGCTGAAGAAGTCTATGTGAGTCAACCACCTGGCTTAAGATCTAGATTTCCCTCATATAGTTTACAAGCTTGACAAAGATCTGTATGGTCTTCACCAAGCTCCAAGGAAGTGGTATGAGACTCTATCATCCTTTCTTATTGAAAATGGATATGAAAGTGGAAGGATTAATCAGACTCTCCTCAGAAAAAGAAAAGGAAAAGGCTTGCTGTTAGTCTAGATTTATGTGGATGATATCATCTTTGGTTCAACAAACAAGCAACTCTATAAAGAGTTTGAAGACCTTATGCATTCAAAATTCCAAATGAGTGCAATGGGGGAACACACTTTCTTTCTAGGGGCAAGTCCAACAAACAGAAGATGGAATCCTCATCAATCAATCAAAATACGTGTTTATGTGTGTGCCAAATATCAAGCTGATGGAACACACTTTCTTTCTATGTTGAGGAAATTCCACTCTACTGATTGTCAGTCTATGAGAACTCCTATGGATACTAAAGTAAAGATTGGACTGATCTAGGAGCCAAATTAGTGGACCAGACTCACTATCGATCTATGATCAATTCACTTATGTATCTAACAGCCAGTAGGACTAACATTATGTTTGGTGTTTATGTGTGTGCCAAATATCAAGCTGATCCTAAGGAATCTCATGTGAATTCTATCAAGAGGATATTGAGATATCTTAAGGGCAAACTAGCTCTTGGATTATGGTCCCAAAGGAAGGAGACTTCAATCTCTATGCCTTCACTGAAAGTGATTACGGAGGATGCAACTTCAATAGGAAATCCACCTCTGGCGGTTGTCAATTTCTTCGTCCCAGACTGGTCTCTTGGCAATGCAGGAAGTCGACATATGTATCTATGTATATTGCAACATTAGCTTGTGGCTCTCAAGTTCTCTGATTCAAAACCAGATGCTTGATTATGGTTTTAACTTCTTTCATACACCAATTCACATTGACAACATAGCAGCTGTTTTCATAGCAAATAATCCAGTTTAGCACTAAAAAACCAAACATATTGAAATAAGATATCACTTTTTGAGAGCCTGTTCTGAAAAAGGGTTGATCAAATTGATTCAAGTACCCACTGAAAATGAATTGGCTGATTTATTTACTACGACATTTGAACTTGGTAGGTCTGAATTCCTGGTTCAATCAATTGGCATGATTGACATTGAGTAAAACAAATCAAAACATCAAAAATAAGTCAAAAATACTAGAAAAACATAAAAACAAGTAAATTTTTATGAAGAATAGAATATCATTGGGAAATGATATAGTTACAGTCGTTATATCATTCACTGTGCTTAAGTTCAAAAAAATTGAAAGACTATAATGACTTACAAGATATGTTGGTAGGCTCAACTTGGAAGAGAAGATAGACGCAATGATGAATTAAAATCTTATCCAATAGTGAAACACTCATTACAAAGTACAGGTATGTATTGGCTTATCTGAGTGCATGTGTGTGTACTAACCTAAACACACTAGGTAATGATACTTTATGAATCTCTTTCACCTACATCCAGTTTCATCTTTGTGTTGCTAAGCCAAGACCTGATGAAACATGCACATAGTGTAGATGTGTAGGACCGTTGAAGGGTTGTCAAATACAACGCAGCAACACAAAGAGAAGAGTAACTAAACTTAATCAAACATTGAACTGGATTAACCACAAGTAAAGACACTAAGAATGTTGATACATGTATGTCCCTTGATCATGATATGAATGTAATAGATCTTGTTTGTCTGATTCTGATGTAATGTTTGGAATGATTAATGAAATGATATTGGTTGTTTGTTATTTATAATGTTTAATATTTCATTAACGAGTCGATGTTGAATTGGTTAATTACGTTTGTGGTTTTTTTAATTGTTACACATAATGTTATATTAATTAATACATTCAAACTTAACAAAATGAAGTTCTCATGCGAATGGCCCATGCGAATGGACCATACGCATGAATAACTTCATACGAATGACTCAGTCGCGTGACTGAACTAGGAGACTGGATAAGTCGTATGATTGTAACATAAGATTGGCTCAGTCGCACGACTGAACACTCAGTCGTGTGGATGAATCAACCGCATGGTTCAATCGCACGACTGAACCATACTAATGGTTCAGTCGCACGAATGAACAATACTAACCTATAAATACAACCCAATTCATGCAAAAACAAGAGATTTCATTCTATTTCGACTCCAGATGTACCCTAGCCGTCCAGAAGCCTCCAAGTTGATACTCCAAGTTCATAGAACGTTGTAGATCAATTCCTAATCGATTCTTAACGTTTGATTCAATACTTTATTGATTCTACGTGCGTTCTCACTGATTGGATCGCCAATCAAATAGGATTCCGCACTATTTGGTTTGGTCTAGCCGCACGATTGAGCCAATCACATAGTTCATTTGCACGGATAGCCCATTCGCATCACCTAGTCGCACCAGTTTGACAGTTTGTTTAGTACATTTAAAAGTTAATCGAGATGGAAGATTAGATGTCAGTGTTTACTGTCGGCAAGGACTCAAGGATCCAGAACCTACTGTTGCTTGAGAGTGAGGTGGGGAATCATAATAAACCACCAAAACTCTTAACGTTAGATGAGTTTCCCCACTAGAAACAACGTTTTGAGATCTAACTCAATGGAGTGGATCCAAATTTGTGGGAAGCTATCGAGATTGGGTATAGTATGCCGATGGGAGCAGATGGGGTGAAAGTTACTCTAGGAGGAATGACTGATGCACAGAAAGTTAAATATAATGCTGAAAAAAGAGTATATGCATTGCTAACACAGTCTATCCCTAAGGACATTATTCACCAATTCTCAGAGAATAAACAAGCCAAGAAGTTATGGGATGAGCTAGAAAAAAGATATGACGGGAATGCTTCGTTGAAGGCATTTAAAGCTAAGGAACTGAAGAAAGAATTTAACAACTTTTCATTGATGGGAAAAGAGAGTTTAGACGACGTCATTGATAGATTCTACCATTTGATAAGCGAGCTGCACACACATGGTGTCACAACTACCATGGAAGATAAAGTGTCAAATTTTGCTGACGGGTTGCCCGAAAGTTGGGCTTCTTTTGTGTCAAATCTGAGACAGAATGGATTGCTATCAAAGTTGGACATCAATAATTTCATACTAAAGCTGCGAGAAGAAGCACTAAGGATGAAGTATCGAGCTCAGAAGTCTTCGTACACTCAGAATCCAGCTTTGTACAATGCCTTGTTCTCAAGTTAAGACGTCTGGAGCACCTCTTCAGACTGCTTTTGTGTCAAGCTCACCTGGTCCTTCACAAGTCTCTCCTTCAGGATCAGAAACGTCAGGGTCTTCTAGTACCCAATATATCGGATCCGAAGAAAATGCTACCAGACTGAAGACTGAGAATCTTGGAAACGTGATAGTAGAAGTAGCTCGAGAGCACATGGATCTCTTGGCAGCAGTGGTCCATTCTTATGATGGACTCATTGCTGGAAAAATTGGAAACCGCCATATGGCAGATGAGGACAACGAGCTGGTTGATGAGACTGAACTAGAAAGGATGGATATTATGTGGGCCTTAGAAAGTGTTGTCCGGAGAGCAAAGAAGTTCGTGAAGAAGACCAGACAGAACTTGGTTGCTACTAAGGATACCACATTTGGCTTTGACAAGAGTAAAGTGACCTACTTTAACTGTGGAGAAAAGGGGCACTTCAAGAGAGAATGTGTGAAGCCAAAGAAGACTGGGAACGGGAACCCATTCTCGTCCTTCACTCGTCAAGACAAGCAAGCTAGCAGTTATACTTCATCAAGCAAGGATCCAAATGCCTTGACTGCTGACAGGACTGGAGCTTTCGGTTGTCTCTCCAGGGGAATCTAATATTTCTAGTGTAGAAGATTTAGATGATGATTCCGCGAGTGAGGGAGATATTGCAGTTGAGATAGCGATGTCAATATTGAAGAGACAACTGCAACTGAGGTCAGCTAAAAGCCTGAAGAAGGGATTTCAACAGCAAAGACAGAATCACCAGAACTAGAGACATCTGATGTTGCGTTCATGACTAACTCTTCTAAACCTCCTTAGGTAAGTACCACTGACCAACTGTTTAAAAATCATGCTTGCTCTGATTGTTTACTTTTAGAGATAGCATAGATGAGAAATTTTCTAGGTTATTAGATCATAATGATAACTTAGTAAAGGATTTGCAACTGTGCATGAGGCTAATAGAGTTTTAAAACAAAATGAGCATAGTTACAAAGAAAAGGTAGACCTGTTGAATAAACAGCTTAGGGAAACTGAAATAGTAGCATTTAACCAAGCTAATGACATTAGGTACCATATTAACTCCCTAGAAGACACTAAGAAACAAAAAACAGTCTTAGAAGTAGAAGTTAACTCTTTAAAGCAAAAACTGCATAGTTGGACAAGTTCATCTCATATTGTCCAACACTTAGTGAGAGAGCGTAACAACGGGGAGGGTTTGTGTTATAAAGTGGTTCCACCACCACCTGAGACCTTGATGAACACAAAGAGTAGACCAATAAATAACAACCCCATCAAGGATCAAGTGGTGTCTACTCCTCTTGTTAGTGATCCAGATTCCTCATGTTCATCAATTGAATCTGGAACAAAACAAAAAGGAGGCCACTTCAAAGGCAAAGGGTAAAATGCCTTGTGTTAATCTGGAAAAAGAATTTCAAAAAGGTTAATATAAAGTCCGAGTCAAACAAAGTCAAATCTGAATCTAAAAGGACTGCTAATGTTAATCTTTCACAAGCTTCATGTCAAAAATATTAACCAAAAGGAAAAAGATGTTAAAAATGTTAAAACAATTGATTTTGTTAAACAGAAGAAAACATCAAAAGAAACAGAGTCAAAACCCAAACTAAGTGATGTTACTAGGGTGTCACACACATCTGCACAAAGAAAGTTTAATCATAAAGTTGATAGCAGGTCGTGCTACAACTGTGGAGAGTGTGGACATATTGCTTCCTTTTGTCCTTACTATCAGACACCTAGGAAGAAGATTGAACTTCAGGATTCAAAACTAGGTCTTCTAAGAGGAGTTCTTTAACTCCACCTAGAAGAACTAGTGAACCTAACATTCAACCTATTATCTAGTCGACTGTTTATCACAAACAAGCATTGTACAAATCTAGCTTATGGAAAGAGAAGTCATCCTCTGTGTCTGATAATGATGACAAGAAGGAACCTGAGCTACCCTCACCCTCTAAGGGTCAATGGGTTGAATTCATGATGTGTGATGCCTCTGGGAAACCTAAGCCAGTAAAGGCTTGGGTTCCTAACCTAAACTAATATTTTACATTGTATGTGCAGGGTGTTCGCTATAGTGCTGAAACCAACACGTGGATTGTAGATAGCGGAGCATCCAGGCACATGTCAGGAAACAGGGCTCTTTTATCAAACGTCAAGCAAATAAAAGGAGGGCATGTTTCGTTTGCTGGAAACAAGAGAGGCTATATCACAACTCAGGGAGAAGTTGGAAATCAGAAAGTTAAGTTTGATAAGGTGAACTACGTTCAAAAACTTCAAAACAACTTACTTTCTGTTTCCCAAATCTGTGATAAAGGTTTTAAAGTCATATTCGACAACAAAAAGTGTTACGTCCTAAAGAAAGACTACGTGGTTCCGGAGGACCAAGTTCTGATGACAGCTTCAAGATATAAAGACCTTTATGTTTTGGATCTCTCAACAGCTTCTACAACGGATCATGAAGTTCAGTGCTTTCTATCAAAAGCCACTGAGAAGAACTCCATCTCCTGGCATAGGAGAATGGGACACATCAATCAACGAAAGATGAATCACTTGATCTAGAAGGATCTTGTGAAAGGAATTAATATCAAGAATTTCCAACTTCCTGATTTTTGTGTAGCTTGCAAAAAAGGCAAACAGACGAAGAAGTCTCATAAGTAAAAGAAAGTTCATTCAATTGAACTTCCTCTTGAACTTCTTCACATGGATCTGTTTGGTCTAGTCAGTACAAAGAGCATTGTAGGCGACTTGTACTGTTTTGTGGTTACTGATGACTACACAAGATTCTCTTGGATAATGTTTTGATGTCCAAATCGACAACATTTGAGTCATTCAAGGAGTTAGTAACCACACTGGAATCTCTCTACAAGCTGAAGGTGAGACAAGTAAGCTCAGACAACGGGACTGAATTCAAGAATTAGTGATGGAGGCTTACTGCAAGGAAAAGGGAATTGTGCATCAATTCACTATTCCCTACACGCCTCAGATGAATGGTGTTGCTGAGAGAAAGAACATAAGCTTGATAGAGACAGCACGGACAATGCTGGCAGACTCGAAACTGCCTATCCAATTCTGGAATGAGGCAATGGCTAATGCATGTTATACACTGAATCAAGTTCTGATAGTCAAGCGGCACGAAAGACATGTTACGAGCTACTAGAACGACGTAAACCGAATATGGAGTATCTCGAACCATTTGGCGCGCCATGTACACTTCTGAAGAAGACTCAAGAAGGTAAATTCAACAAGAAGGCTGATGAAGGAATCTTCCTAGGATACAACATACCAAACAAGAGAGTTTACAAAACTCAACGGGTCTAGTAGAAGTGTGGTGTAATGTTGATGTTCATAGATATACCACACCACCTACTGGCAAAGGACCCGCCTACTTTTTCGACTATAATGGATTCTTTAAGTCCTTTAACATCCCTATCTCTCCTTCTGATGATGAGTTAGCTACTCGAATGATGTATGATATCTTGAATACACCATCTCTTGATTCAACATCATCGAGTTCACAGGGAGAATCATCTACTCAATCAGGGGGAGTAGTCGACGACAGTGACTCCTCCTCTGAAGATGAAGCTGAAGAAGATGACCAGAACAGTCAGGAGGAACAGGTTCCAGTTCCTGAAAGTCCACAAGCATCTAACGGTGATGCACCTTCGACTTCGTAACCTCAAACTCCTTCTACCTCAGATGCAGAACCAAATGTTCATAATCTTGGCTCTGAGGTAGCTGTTCCTACTACTCCAGGATCACATCTAAACGTCTATCATCCTTAGACAATGTCATCGGGGATGTCAGATCAGGAGTACAAACCGAAATCAGCTGTACTCAGCTGATTATGCCTCTGTTATGGAAAAGGGAAACATTCATGATAGTGCTTATCGGTGTTTTGTCTCGCAGTTTGAGCCAAAATACGTCAGTGATGCACTAAACGATGAGGCATGGGTGAGTGCCATGGAAGAAGAACTTCTTCAGTTCAAGAAGTTAGGAGTATGGACTCTGGTAGATAGACCTAAAGGTGCTAAGGTCATTGGCACCAATGGGTCTTGAAATGCAAGAAGGATGACCAAGGGGTCATTATCAGGAACAAGGCTCGACTTGTTGTTCAGAGATTTCGCCAAGTCGAGGGGATTGACTACAATGAAGTTTTGCACCCGTGGCAAGGATGGAAGCCATCCGTATCTTCCTTGCCTATGCATCGTATATGAAGATTAAAGTCTATCAATTAGATGTGAAGAGTGCATTCCTTCATGGGGAAATTCCGAGACAGTGTATGTCAGTCAACCCGAGGGATTTGAAGATCCTTATCATCGGGACAGAGTTTACAATCTTGACAAGGCCTTATACGGTCTTCATCAAGCTCCAAGGGCCTGGTTGAGAAAACTCTCAACTCATCTTGTGAAACACAGCTTTCGCAGGGGAGTCATTGACTGCACACTGTTCATCAAAGAAAAGATGGAGACCTACTACTAGTACAAATCTATGTCGATGACATAATCTTCGGTTCAAAGAACGAAGAATTATGCAAAGAGTTTGAAGCAGTTATGAAGAAAGAGTTTGAGATGAGTGCTATGGGGGAAATGAAATTCTTTCTCGGGTTACAGGTGGATCAGAAACCAAATGGGATCTTTCTACATGAGACCAAGTATGTGGGAGACATTCTCAGTCGGTTTGACATGGAGAATGCTTTTGCTGCGGGGACTCCACTTGCTACAAATCATGATATAGCACCTGACGAAAATGGAGATCTGGTAGATGCCACAATGTACCGAGGAATGATTGGATCCCTCATGTATCTCACTGCCTCAAGACCTGATCATGTATGCTACATGTTTATGTTCTAGATATCAGGCTAAGCCTAAGGTTAACCATCTGATCAGGGTCAAAAGGATATTTCGTTATCTGAAGGGTACACCCACACTTGGTTGTGGTATTCTCATGATGATGATTGAGCTCACGGCGTATAGTGACTCGGATTACGGGGGCTGCAAGATGAACTACAAGTCTACATCAGCAGGGTGTCAATTCTTTGGGAGGAGATTAGTTACCTGGCAGTGTAAGAAGCAGACCTCGGTTGCATTGTCAACCTGTGAAGCCAAATGCATTGCTGCTGCAAGTTGTTGTTCATAAATCATCTGGATTCAACAGCAAATGGGGGATTACGGTTTAAAGTTTTCTTTTACTCCATCTTTGTTGATAACTCTGCTGCAATTGCAGTAACTAAAAATCCGGTACAACATCCAAGACCAAACACATTGGTATTAAATACCATTTCATAAGAGACTGTTTTGAAAAGAACTTAATCGATGTGGTAAATATTAATACTTACTTTCAACGCGCTGACCTCTATACAAAAGCCTTTGATAAACCACGTTTCTATATCTGTTAGAGGTCAACGACGTTAAAAAGAAAAGTGATGTTATTCTTGATGATGATCATGTGTAGTCCGATGCATTGTAGTTATATTTTTTTATTTTTCCTTATTTATTTTATTCTGTTTAAATTAAATTCATGTATTTAGCTGTCTGTTAAAATCCTAAAATAATTAAATCCAGTATGATTTTAGAATTTTAGGGGGAGAGTAGGTGAGCTAGTAATTTAAAAAAAGGAGGGAGAAGGAGTGGATAGCTGATATAAGGTAGATCGTATCTGTGATACCGATTCAACCTTTTGGAAAATGATAGTACACAGGAACAAATCAAAAGGGACTTTAAATTTTAATTTAGAAAAGATGCAAAGTTCAAAGTATAAGTCTGTGTAGTCTAAGCAATATAAAAGGGAAGATGAGAAAAACTGGAACTACTAAGGTAACACAAAGAAAGTAGACCTAGAGGTTGCTAGACCACAAATGATATGTCGGTAGATTCAACACAATAGATGATTAGACCTGACTGGTGATCTCAAGATCAAACTAAGTTGTTCAACTGACTGTGGGCTGCCATCTTATCACTGGTTAACACAATCAACAATATTCCAATAAGGGGTAATGAGCATGTAAACGTCACAAATGTGTGCGGATGACCATAAATAGAGCAAAGCACGAAAAAAATGAAAGACAAATGCTATCAAGCTAATGACATATGTTGTTGGTGCATTCTGTGCAAAAGAAAATTTAGCTGCTCTAACAAGAAGATAGGTTGTGCGCCTCTCTGCTGTGCGATGGCACTGACCTGAGGATAAGAATAACCTAGATATTCTAGAATTCATTGTTGTTTGCCGCCTCTCTGCTGTGCGATGGCACTGACCTGAGGATTGGATTCTCTTTGAAAGCTCTAAGAATAGTCTCTTCTAGTAAAAATACCCATAGACCGCTCAAAAGCTCCTGAGGAATGTTGATTACCATATAAGTGTGGGATCCAAAAATGTTAGTTGAAATAATTAAACCTAAAACTATCACCAGTTTGTGTCTAACGTCTATGTATGGATTTAAGAGGACAAATATACTGACAATCATTGTGGCTGCAATTCTTGAAAGTTCAAATCAATATGGGAATCTAATAGTACCAGTGTGATTTCCTAAATTTGCTAACGACTCTGATGAAAACCAAGAAGAGCATCAAAAGGTTTTGATAACAAGTCCCAAATGATTTGACTTGCCTGTATGATTCAAAATTGAATTTGTCCAGGTGTGGTCAAACTAAATTGAAGCTGCCTATTCTAGAACCAAATCCAGTAGATGTGTATCTTAGGATTTATCTCTCACAAAAAGTCAAAAACAAGTTTATTTTTGTATTTAGTTTAAGTTTCTAGTTAGTTAGTCATTTTAGTTTTCGTCGGACTATATCATGAAAATCAATATGGGATTAACTCACCTAAAAGGGTCATGTCTGAGATGGCCACATGTGTTTTCAAAGTTTAAAGGGTCACGTCTGAGGTGACTAAATTGTTTAAAAGCATCATGTCTGAGGTGATAAAAAAGTTTTCAAGTTAAAATGATCATGTCTGAGATGATCAAATGCTCATAATGTTAATTTCAACAGGTAAAAAGGGTTTAAGTGCTAAATGTTCATAAGTGTAACCCATTCGCACGACTGGATCATAAGTATGGACCAACCATGCGAATGGATCCCATTCGTACGACTAGACATGAGATTGCGCCATTCACCCGAATGGTTTATCAGAATGATCCATTCGACTGAATGAAAGGGTGCGAATGAGTCAGTCGACCGACTGAGACTCAGTCGGTTAACTGAAGGTGCGAATGAAAGGGCACGAATGAGTCAGTCGACCGACTGAGACTCAGTCGGCCAACTGAATGCGACTGACTGGGCCAATTGCATGACTGAGCCTAATTCGTCCGAATGAACTGAGAGAATGAGGCCAGTCGGCCGATTGAACTCAGCTTCAGTATTTAAAGGGCCATAGTCGATCGCATTCCACAAATCACCCGCAATCGTTCCTAAATCGCACCAAGTACCGTTACTCTGCCGAAATTCCTCCAGACCTTGTTTTTATATCTTTATTGATCTTCTGACGTGGGTTAATGGTTATATAGGTATATTGCAGTGAAATCTTACCGAAATCAGAAGACATTGAACCTAATTTGTGATATTCGTGTGAAACAAGAACTGGACTGTAAATGACCTAATAACCAACATAAACTAAGCAAAATGTTAAAATTAAGTTTAATATGTTATTAGTGACAAGATGGCGAGTCTAATGGACCATTAAACCATGTTAAATTACTTGATTTGGTCAAGATTCGAACCACAGGCGACAGAACAGTGGGACAAGCGACTGGTCGGCCGGATGAACTCCAATCGCACGATTGAATCTTGCGATTGGGTCAATCGGCCGAATGCACCATGCGAATTAACTCAGTCGGCTGACTGAACCAATCGCAGACTCAGCCAGCAGATTGAACTAAGTCGCATGTCTCATTCACCCGAATGAGCTCAGTCGCATGAGAGGACAACCGACTGACTTCAGTCGCATAATTCATTCGCACGAATGAATCAGATTGAATTTAAACTATACACCTTGAACTGAATTTTGAATGTATGACTTTCTAATGGTTCTGTGTCTTGTGTTTCAGGTCAATGGCTGATAGATGGTCCATCAATCCAAAGCACAATATATGTGCTCATTTGGACCATACGACTCGGAATGGGGCCAAGTTTACAGAGATCATTGCGTTCCTTCGACGTTCTTGGATACATAAAGCCATATCCACACCGTGTACTCCTTATAGGTCGTTACATCAGGCTTTCTGGGAAAATGCCTCGTAGATCGTTCACGTGAGCCTTACAGCATACGGAGCTCCATTCATGGTCATCATATTGAGATTACAGCAGCTGACATCCAGAGAGTACTTGATTTTGGGGACGATACTGATCACCCCACCAGACTACATCCATTTACAGTCAGAGGTTTCTTTCTCATGATTAAGTACACTGGGGACATCAACTCAGGTGTGCTCAACAAGAGCAACCTGTGTCCCTAGTATAAGTACTTGGCGCATGTGATCCTGAAGTGTATTGCTTCTCGGATGGGTGAGTTTGATGACCTATCAGACCAGATTCAGAATGTCTATGTGGCACTGGTGCTGAACCACCCCTTCAGCTTCTCGAGCATGATCTTCTCATATCTGGTGGAGAATCTGGAGGACAAGGGGAAGAAGGGTTTTTGTATGTACCCCAGATTCTTGCAGCTGATCTTCAATGAGAAGATGCCATCCCTACCAAAGGAGCGCCACGATGCGGTGACATTAGAGATCATGGATGATACGACTCTGGGTCATATGAGAGTTTACCGGGGTAAGCAGGTTAAGCCCCAGGTAAAGAGGTTGATCGGCCATCTGGCCAATAAGAGATATGTGGCGCCAGGTAGACGCAAGTGGCGTCATGATGACAGCGATTCGGACGATGAGAGGCTATTGCTCCCAGAGCATGATTCAGACGATGATGACAGTGGGGATGCTGGGGAATATGCCTATTCCACCGAGGGGCATAGCTTCAGATGTTATACCTCCAGTATCTGCCCCAACAGGCGACATAGCTGAGTTAGCGGGTTCCTCCCAGGACTTCATACCTGGTGAGGAGGAAGAAGAGTCGGATGAGGAGCCCTTGGCGAGGACTGTGGGAAGCAAGGTTGTTCCCACAGAGTATGGACTCCGGGCGGTTGGTGAACGACCCAGGGATTCGGGAGAGATTACTGCAGATCCTAGCCGTGCCCCTGAGTCAGCTAGCCGTGTTCTAGGCGGAGCATCCACCTTGACTGGATCGAGGAAGAAAGGATGGCTCAGCCCCACAGCCAGAAGAAGAAGAAGAGAAGACTCACCTTCGTCACCACCACAGCCACTACATCTACCACCACCACTACCACTTCTACAGCCACACATCCACCACCACAGCCACCATAGCTACCACTACCACCACCACACCTTCCACCACTGTACATATGCCAACCACCACCATATCTTTCACTCCTACATCACCTCCACTATCTCACAGACCCAACCCCATCTTCACAGCAGCCACCACCACCACCACTAGCCACCAAGCAGGACCCTCTCCGATCCCACACATATATATGGATCTCCTCTACCTCCATTTGGGGTAGAGGAACAGCTTTCTGCGCTGAACCGGATGGTGATGCGTTTATTAGCTGCTGATGAGGAGAAGACAGCACAGATCCGTCATCTGACAGATTTTACTGCAGTGCAGTCTCAACAGATCTCGGAGCAGGCTCGGTTGATAGATGAGCAGGCCAACAAATGGCTGCTTAGAGCCACGAGATCGCCCAACTCCAAGAGCACGGTGTCACATCTACTAAGAGGATTGAGGATTGGAGGAGGCTAAGAAGACCATCATGCTAATGCTTAAGGGATCTAAAGACAATCCACTAAAGATTAAAGAAGAAGACGAAGATGATGAGGATGATGATGATGAGACTGAGGATGATGAGGGGATTGATGACAAGAGGACAGAGGAGAGGAATGAGGATGATGGTGATGAAGAAGGAGATGCAGCTGCATCTGCCTCAGCTCAGGGTCAAGATAGAAGATCAAAAACAAATCAAGACCAACAAGCTTCCTCTTCTGCCTCACCTACTACTGATCCAGCGATTCAAGATAAAAGTAATGATTAGATGATCATGTATTTGATAGCTTTTGTACTTGAATCATGTATTAAACTTATGTATTTGATGTTTATATTAAGATTAATGTATTTATGTCTTGATTATTAACCAATGTTTGGTGTGTTAAATAATTTAAATCAAGTAGATCCTGATTTCCAAAGAGATGAATACGATATTGCTCCCATCCAACAGGTGAAGACTCAACTGACGTTGATTCTTGATCTGCAGGGTATTGTCAGGAGATCGGTTATGTATACTCCTAAGGAAGGAGAAATCGTTCATAATCTTACTGACGAGCAATTAGCTGAGATCTTCAAGTTAAATCCCGATGAGATTGTGAAGGATGCTCCAACGTGCGACTCGACAAGTGACGAAAAGCTAAATGACATTGATGAGATAGAGATAGAAGACATCACAGCAGAGCACTATCCTCAGTATGCTGACAACGAGGGAAATATGGTCCCCAATCTGGGTGAATCCCTAGTCAGTGATACATTTGAGGTATTGGATCAGATGGAGCAGGAGTCTAAGAAGATCGAAGGAAAAGCCCAAGCTTCAATAACGATGTTGATATCAGAAAGGCAGAATGGGCTGCATGTTTCGAAGAAATTCGAGCCCAACGCGTAGCTCCTAAACAGAATGTCTACACCAAACTCTACAGAGTGAAGAAACATCATAAGGTGTCAGGCAGGATTATTGCATGGGCACATTTCGAGGATCTAAATATTTATGCAATAAAGAGAGTAAAGGGCATAGAGTACTTTAGATTTCCACATGATCTAAAGACTCTACCAGGTTTTGAGCTCAACCAGCTGACCAAACTGAAGGTGTTGTATGCTGACCCAAGAAAGATGTCAGGCTGGTTTGAGGCTGCCCTAAGGAAGGAGTACCACACCAGGTGGGTTAACTTCATACCCCAACAGCCTACAAGGTACATCAGAAGGTCTGATGTTGATGCCATTACTGGAAAGCCAAAGATAGTGTTGAAGTGGAGTCCTCCGTGCATGATGTCAAGAATCCCACTCAGGGAAATGCCACAGGACTTCACTCCACACTTTAAGTGGTGGTACTATGATTGGAGGACAGGAGAAGTGGTCATAGTCCTAAACAAAGAGGGCCAAATGGATACTATCAGGGTATTTGACCCAATGTGGCTTACCAACTTGTCAGCTAATGATGTCTACACTCTATACAAGTGGCCATTGTTCTATGAAACGCAGGATATAGTACAAGCCCTCCAGTTCCAGAATGTCATAACACTCTGTTTTGCATTTGAGATTCATGCAGGAGTCACAAAAGAGGATAAGTACAAGAAGTATGAGGAGGTAATGAAGAAAACAAGACATTAGAGAGATCTAGGTCCAAGGGGGAGTTTGTTCATACATGTATGTCCCTAGATCATGATATGAATGTAATAGATCTTGTTTGTCTGATTCTGATGTAATGTTTGGAATGATTAATGAAATAATATTGGTTGTTTGATATTTATAATGTTTAATATTTCATTAATGAGTCGATGTTGAATTGGTTTATTAGGTTTGTGGTTTTTTGAATTGTTACACATAATGTTATATTAATTAATACATTCAAACTTAACAAAATGAAGTTCTCATGCGAATGGCCCATGCGAATGGACCATACGCATGAATAACTTCATACGAATGACTTGGTCGCACGACTGAACCAGGAGACTGGATCAGTCGTATGATTGTAACATAAGATTGGCTCAGTTGCATGACTGAACACTCAGTCGTGCGGATGAATCATCCGCATGGTTCAATCGCACGACTGAACCATACTAATGGTTCAGTCGCACGAATGAACAATACTAACCTATAAATACAACCCAATTCATGGAAAAACGAGAGCATTCATTCTATTTCGACTCCAGACGTACCCTAGTCGTCCAGAAGCCTCCAAGTTGATACTCCAAGTTCATAGAACGCTGTAGATCGATTCATAATCGATTCTTAACGTTTGATTCAATACTTTATTGATTCTACGTGCGTTCTCACTGATTGGATCGCCAATCAAATAGGATTTCGCACTATTTGGTTTGGTCTACACGTTAATCATTTGGTATTTCGTTCAAATACCAGGTCCCAACAAAGAACACAAGTAATTAAGAGACAGAACACAAGAACAAGATACACAAGGAAATGGTTTTCCAGGTAGCAGTATATTGCTTTCTCATGTTCACGGATAGAAGATTTCTGTTGCTTGTGTGAAACTTCCGAAGCATTCTTCTTTAGTACTTGTGCAACATGCATGCAGAAAGACTTGTGTTGGACCCTTGAAAGGATCATCCATGCCAACTCAATCGGTGATTTGATGATTGTTCTACTGAAATCCCTTAATTCCAAGAAGAAATACGGATGAAGAATCTGCTTAGAAGAATAAAGTATTGTCTCCTGCATTTGTAAATGCGGAAGACACAGAACAAATACGGAAAAGTATTTGTTCTTCCGCATTGACAAATTCGAAAGACCAAAAAGTAAATGTGGACAAGTACTTACTCTTCCGCATTGTCTAATACGGACGACAAAGTAAATGCAGACAAGACTTTGCTCATCCGCATTGACAAATGCAGATGACCGAACAAATACGCAAAAGTATTTGTCCATCCGCATTAACCAATGCGGATGACCAACATACTAATGCGGTTGATCAAGTGGAAATACTGATCAAGTTAACTTATCCGCATTTGTCAATGCGGATGAACAAGCAAAGATGCGGATGAAGACTTAGACTACTTCTGATGTATTAGGTTAGGGGTAGTTTAGTCATTTTGTAAAAGGCATCTTGTCTGCCTATAAATAGAATTGATACCTCGTACATGAGGTGACGGCTGATAGATAGAGAATTTTTGTTGTAATTATTCTCTATAATTTATCAACTTTCATATATTAATACAAAGAACATTTATGACTATTTTTCTTGCTTTGAATGTTCTTTGATTGTTTGTTTCCGCCATTCAATCATTGACTTGATTATCATATTCGATTCACAGTAAGAATATCAGTCTTACTCAACCCCAGTCAATTGGTATAAGAGCTTTGGCTCTCGATTCTCTTTCGATCTGCGCACAGACTGAATAGAATTCGATTGATCTGGTAATCAAGTTGCTAGTAGTGGATATCATCATCTCTACTTAGTAAACAACAAGAATACTCCTATCAAACAGCAAGAAAATCATTACAAAACTCATTCTAAACCTCGAGAGAACTGCTTGAACAAGTTGGACTCATCAAACATAATCAATCTTAAAATCACTAAATCTATACTTACACAAATTAAAATGGATTCTAACAATTACTCTAAACTTCGTCATACACATAAAGCTCCCATGCTTAAACACAAATCTGATTTTAAACAGTGGAGGATAAGGTTTAGAAATTACATCATAGGTGTAGATCCTGATTTTTGGATTTCAATATGTAAGGGTCCACACATCCCTGTTACTCTATCAACAGCTCAAGCTGCACTTTACAAGACTGCTAGAATACCCATTGAAGACTTAACTCAGGATGAAGATGACTATAAGAAAATCAAGATTGACCTCAAAGCATACTCAATATTTACTCAAGCACTCAAGATGGATGTGTTGAAAAGATTGGAAAATTATGGAACTGCTAAAGCTGTTTGCGATGCATTGAAAATTATGTGTGAAGGAAGCAGTGAGGTGGCTGAAATTAACAAAGACAAGCTGGTCAATCAGTATGAAACATTCCACCACACCAAAGGAGAATCCATATCAAAACAACTGCACAGTTTGTACCGTTGGTAAATGACTTGGAAATCATGGGATCACTTACAATATTAAAGAACTTAACAAGAAAATGCTTCATAGTCTCCCTGAAAGCTGGAAACAGAATGTAACCATGCTGAAAAATACTCTTGATCTTGAGAGTACCACTCTAGACTTTATGATAGCCAAAATTGAAGCTTTGGAACTTGATGAACGAAGCAGAAACCTTGGTGGACCAAGAGTGATTGAGGCTTACAAATTTCCTTCAGAATCTCATTCTGTTGAAAATGCTTTCATCACTAAAGAAGATGATTTCATCTCATCAAGAGATCAAATGAACAATACTGGGTTCATTGCAACTCCACCAATCAATCATCCATCAACTTCATCACAAGCACCTAAATTCTCCACTGCTCCTCAAACCTCTCCTGAAGACTCAAGATCAGAAGAGCAAAAGGCAACTTACAATGCCTTTGTTGCAAGCTTTGAAGCCTACCTGGGAGGAAGACTCACTTCTGCTCACCCAATTCAGGAAGATTTGGAAGAAATGGATCTTGATGATGTTGAAGAAATGGATCTACAATGGCAAATGGTAATGATTGCCATAAGAGCCAAGAAATTCTTCAGAAAAGGAAGAAAGCTGAGCCTGAATGAGAACACAAAACTTGGATATGATAAATCGAAGGTGAAATGCTTTAACTGTGGCATGACTGGCCATTTCTCGAGAGCATGAAATGCCCCTAAAAGAAACAACTATCAAAGGAACTCTCCAGGCCAATCATCATCACAACCCAACTCAAGCTATCACTCCAACAATCAACAATAGCAGTATCATCGTTCTCATCATCAACAAACATACTAGAATCAACCACAGCTGACAAATCAAGCTCATGCAAGCAGTCAGCGTTCTGCCAGTGCCCTTGTGATTAAACAAGATGGGGTATGTGACTGGAGTGTGTATGCTGAGGAAGCCAAGCCTCAATTACAAAATCATGCTCTTATGGCTCACATCAACGATGGACCATCTTCAATGCCTACTGAGGTAAAAACTAACCTTTGTAGTGAAAAATGAATTAATGAATTACAAGAGTATAGGGAACACAACCATAAACTGGCAGATAAAATCAAAGAAGAAAAAGTGAAGTTAGAAATGATAAAGAGAGAACTAAAAAGTTTTGAAATCAAAATCAAATCTCTTATTTCTGACATAGAAAAACTGCATGGTGAGAAATACACTCTTGCAGCTAAAAATGAGCTACTTACTGAAAAGTTAGCTCAAGCTAAAGCTCAACAATCTATGACTGAAGTGAAACTTGAAAAGTTTCAAATGTCTTCAGTCAAGCTGCAAGAGATGCTGGATTCCCAAAAGGATCCAAAGGACATGTCAGGGATTGGGTATAATTCATGTCCTCCACCATACAATGACAATTACACTGTCATGCCTGACTCTGTCTCACTCTCTGAATCAATTGAACCTAAAACTATGAAACCAAAATCAGTAGTGAAACAAGTGACAAATCCTCAAAACAAACATGATGTTTATATTGAAACCAATGAGGATAAAATCAAGTTAGGTCACCCAATCAGAATCAAAGAGTGTTCAGACAAGACAGTGAGTGTCATGAAACCATCAAGCCCTGTAAAAGAAATTGTACCTTTTATAAAATTCATACCATCTATTTTACAAGGCAAAAAGAAATATGTCAAGACAGTGAAACCCAGTACTGAGAGTAGTTCTGATAATGAGATTATATTTCCACAAAATTCAAGCAAATCAGAAAAGGTTTCATTGAAAAGAAACAAACTGTAAAACTGAGTTCAACAAATAAAACATCATCAGACCCTCAGTCATCAAGGTTAAGGCAGGGAGTTCGGTTTGATATTTGTAACAAGGAATATGCTGACCAGTTTGAGAAAGAAGTGAGAAATAGGCTGAAGAAACAGAAACAGCACAGACAATTAAACAAAAGTAGTGTTGTGAAGCAAACTACTAAAAGGGCTGATTCTAATTCATCTCCTAAAGAAAAGAAAGTGACTCATCAAAAGAAAATATCAGTTGAGTCACACAAGGAAGAATCTGATTCAAGAAACAAACAAATGTATTGTGATATTTGTGACATGTTCAATCAGAAGACAGATAAATGCTTCTTCATCAATATTCTTCTATCTATGATATGAATAATCACTCCACCGAAAATTGCTATTTCAACAGGTATTGTTCAATCCATGACATGAACAATCACAATATATCTGATTGTTACTTTAATCAGTAGGGGTTGAGAATTCCCCAACACAAGCCCATATCAAAAACATCTACTACGATGCACTCTGTCAAACCTCATCTTCATAATACTCAATCTAGGACACCTGGATCAACAAATGACAGAAATAACTTGAAGGATTTAAGGAAGGGTCAAAGAAATCATCTCACAATGAAACACAAACTTGACCTTACTAAGCAAAAACCAACTTTTGATAATGAAACTCGGGCTAAATTTTTACAAAGAAATAGAGACCAACGATTTCATTATTCATCTGAATCCTCAGTAGATGTTGATGAGATGACTCGACCAATTCATCATCAAAAATCTCCCAAAACACCTCCATCCAAATCACATTCAGAGGGAAATACCAGGAGGTGACCATCATGAATAGGAACGGGAAACCCAAGACCATCATGGCTTGGGTTCCTTTTTCTAATTAGTTCTTTTTGCTTGTAGGTTCATCAACACAGATCTAATAGCCTAGGGTACGTAGACAGTGGATGCTCCAACACATGACTGGAGATTGTTCCCTCCTTCATGATTTCAAGTACATACAAGGAACTATTGAGGCATTCGGTGGAGATTTAGAAGGTGGTAGAATTACAGGAGAAGGATCTGTGACAAACGGGATGCTGAGCTTTGACAGAGTGAATTACTGTGAACAACTGAATTTAAATCTGCTAAGCGTGTCTCAAATCTACGACAAAAAATATTCCACTCACTTTACAGGCACTCATTGCTACATTCCGAAACCTGGATTTCAGATCCCTGAAGAATAGGTTGTCTTAAAGACTCCGAGGAAGAATAATACATATGTCTTAAACCCGTGTTCTCCATCACCTAAGGAAGAAACATGTCTTTTGTGTAAAGCATCATTTGATGAGTCACAACTCTCGCATAGACGTTTGGGCCACACTAACTTCAAAAATATGAACAAGTTAGTAAAAGGAAACCATGTCATTGGTCTTCCTAAAAAAGAATTCAATTTTATTGATCAATGTTGAGTGTGCCTCAAAGGAAAACAACACAATCGTCTCACAAAACCAAGCTGGTGAACACTAACAATACTCCATTAAAGTTACTTCACATGGATCTATTTAGACCAACTCATGTAATGAGTATGGGAAAGAAACAGTATTGTTTAGTGATCATTGATGACTTTTCTCGATTCACATGGGTGTTCTTCCTACTTCATAAAAACGAAGCATCCCAAATCATTCAAGAATTTATCAATAAATTGAAAATCAACTTGATCTTAAGGTCAAGATAATAAGAAGTGATAATGGTACAGAGTTCAAAAATGAAAATATGAGTTCCTTTTGTGCAACCAAAGGAATTGCTCATCAATTCAGTGCAACTAGAACTCCTCAACAAAATAGGGTAACTGAAAGGCAAAATAGAACACTGATTTAAGCAGCAAGAACGATGCTAGCCGATGCTAAACTTCCAATCACTTTCTGGGCAAAAGCAGTTAACACATCGTGCTTTGTGCAAAATCGAACTTTGATTGTTAAAGAGAGTAACATGACACCTTATGAACTGATCTTTCATAGGAAACCATTTATTGGATTCCTCAAATCATTGGGTTGTCCAGTCTCAATATTAAACACCCATGATCATTTGGGAAAATTTTCATCCAAGTTTGATGAAGTATTCTTTGTAGGTTATTCTTCTATCTCAAAGGCTTATAGAGTGTTCAATCCTAGACTGAACATTATTGATGAATCTACAAATGTTCAATTCAAAGAACATTCGTTACCCAAATCTACAAATGGTCCTGACTGGTTGTTTGATATTGACACATTTACAAAATCATTTGACCAATTTCACTCGTCTGATGCAAAAAATATACATTCAGGTGATACTTCATCAACTGTAGAAAGAAGAGATAATTATCCATTGATTCCACCTACATTTGATGAACATATGAATGATGATGTTCCTCTTCAAGCTTATCCCATAAGACAACTATCACAAAGCTTAGTATTTCTTCTGAAGAAGGTCCCAGCCTGGTACCGCCTCACTCAGATGACTTGTCAAATGAGATCAGAAATCAAAAACAGGTTTCTCATCCAGTAGAAACACAAGGTACATCAAATGATGCAAGCAATCTCAGTGTTGCTGAAGATGTAGTAGTTACTAAAACAGAAGTTGACAATCTTCATAATTCAACAACAATACAAGATGAATATGCCTCTGACCATAATGAATTGAATATCTCCAATATTGATGTAACTATTGCTGGTGACACCATTCCAACCACAAGAATACATAAGAATCATCCAGTTAAAACCATTATTGGTGATCTTAATGAGAGGGTGACAAGAAGCAAGTCCAGTATTGAAAACATCTATTTTTTGTCATGCTTTCTATGTCAAACAGTACCCAAAAACATCAAAGAGGCACTTCAAGAAAATAGTTAGATTAAAGCAATGCAGGAAGAACGGCTCTAATTCAAGAAGCAAGAAGTAGGGAGCTGGTAGATCTTCCCGAAGGACAATACCCTATGGTACCAAATGGTTGTACAGGAATAAGACTGATGATAGAGGGATAGTCGTCATAAATAAAGCAAGACTAGTGGCACAGGGATACACTCAGGAAGAAGGAATCGACTAAGATGTAAAGTGTGCCTTCTTGTATGGAAAGATTGCTGAAGAAGTCTATGTGAGTCAAGCACCTGGCTTTAAAGATCCAGATTTCCCTCACAGAGTTTACAAGCTTGACAAAGCTCTGTATGGTCTTCATCAAGCACCAAGAAAGTGGTATGAGACTCTATCATCCTTTCTTCTTGAACATGGGTATGAAAGAGGAAAGATTGATCAGACTCTCTTCAGAAGAATAAGAGGAAAAGACATGCTGTTAGTCCAGATCTACGTGGACGACATTATATTTGGCTCGACAAACAAGCAACTCTGCAAAGAATTTGAAGACCTTATGCATTCAAAGTTCCAAATGAGTGTTATGGGGGAACTCACCTTCTTTCTAGGGGTACAAGTCCAACAAACAACACATGGAATCTTTATCAACCAATCAAAATATGTGGAAACCATGTTGATGAAATTTCACTTTGCTGACTGTCAGTCTATCAGAACTCCTGTGGATACTAAAGTGAAGATTGGACCTGACCCTGAACGCAAATCAGTGGATCAGACTAACTATCGATCAATGATAGGTTCACTTATGTATCTAACAGCCAGTAGGCCTGACATTATGTTTGGTGATTGTGTGTGTGCCAGATATCAAGCCGATCCAAAAGAATCACATGTGAACGCAGTCAAGAGGATATTCAGATATCTAAAGGGCAAGCCAGCTCTTGGATAAGGAAGGAGAATTTGATCTCTATGCCTACAAAGAGAGTGATTATGGGGGATGCAACTTCAACAAAAAATCCACTTCTGGTGGTTGTCAATTTCTTGGTCCCAAACTAGTATCCTGGCAATGCAAGAAGCAGACAAATGTGTCTGTGTCCATAGCAGAAGCTGAGAATATTGCTGAGTTAATCAAAGGGGTGTCTACTCCAAAAGGCAAAGTAGATCAGAAAATAATTACATGGATGTATGACAGCATGTGGAATATGTTTATGGTGAAAAGGATCTCCGGGCTATTCCAATTCTTTACAGAGTACTCAGCTCTTGTAAATGCCCTAGAGATCCATGACTTAAAAGAACTAGCTCAACTGGAACTGATCAATCACTCAGCTATGTTCAAGGGATATGAATTTGAAAACATACTCAAAATGTTCAGAAGGACTGACAATTTCAATTCCCTAAAGACAATATGCATGACAAAAGATAAGTCTTTTATTAATCCCCTTGAGAAGAAGAAGAAAATGCAAGCAGAAGAAGTTATGTTTCCTGAGTTGATGGTGAAACCAACAGAATCTTTAAAGAGAAAAAAATTGTCTGATACTCATTCGTCCACACCCATCTCAAATGTGTACTTTGATGAAAAAACTTATGAGATGGTGATTGAAAGAAAGTGGGGAGGAAAGGAGGGTGCTGAAATAAGCCTATTGAGTGTATATGAAGTAAGGTTGCTTGATGAATCCTACATTCACTATATCTATACCAGACACTTCAGGGAAATAAACAATAAACTGGGAGAGCAAGATATGTACTTCTTCCTAAAGTGCATTGACTTGCTGAAAATGGCTTATGATCGTATCATTGCCAAAAGAGAGAAAAGAAAGAAAAAGAAGACTCCATTGTAGTTGGACAACATTGTTAAACTTGAAGTTGATGTAAATGGTGCTCTTCTAATTCATAGGGATGGGCTTTTTACTATGTCCATTTGGGAACCAATCTCACTCAAGAAACTACCACTTCAAGCCATTCACAACATGAGGAAAATGAAGATTCATGTACTAAGTAGAGATAAAATGTCAGATGCTTAAGATTTTGTTAACATGATCAAGGAAATTTTGAATCCAGCACATGCAACACCTTCTTCACCATCACAAGACCCAGCAAAATTCTCACAACATCAATCACCTCCCAAACATTGAAGAACATGGGTTGTATAATCCTTAGGGGGAGTATTATTGCACCTGAAAGGATCATACATGCCAATTCAATGGGTGATTTGATGATTGCTTTGCTGGAATCCCATAAGTCTAAGAAGAAATGCGGATGAAGATCTTGCTCAATAGAAACCAAGTATAGTCTTACTAATTTGTCAATGCGGAAGACATAAAATAAATACGGACAAGTATTTGTTCTTCTGCATTGACAAATACGGAAGACCAAGTAATAATGTGGACAAGAGTTTGCTCATCCGCATTTGACAAATGCGGATGACCGAACAAATGCACATAAGTATTTCTTCATCCGCATTATCCAATGCAGATGACCAACATACTAATGCGGATGATCAAGAGAAGAAATGCTGATCAAGTCAACTCATCCGCATTTGCCAATGCAGATGAACAAGCAAAGATGTGGATCAAGACTTAGACTAGTTCTGATGTAATAGGTCAGGGGTAGTTCAGTCATTTTTTAAAAGGCATCTTGGCTACCTATAAATAGAATAGATAACCTCGTACATGAGGTGATGGCTGATAGACATAGAGAACTTTTGTTGTCATTTATTCTCTGTAATCAATCAACTTTCATATATACAATACAAAATCATTTATTAGTATAATTCTTGCATTGAATGTTCTTTGATTGTTTGTTTCCGCCATTCAATCATTGACTTGATTACCATATTCGATTCATAGTAAGGATCCCAATCTTACTTACCCAGTCAAACCGTTCTTCACTTTCTTTCAAATCATACTATGCAGTTGTATATGATCACACATCATACGTACACATAGATAATAACATTATTATCTTCCTTTACTATTCATCACATACATTCTTTAACCCTTCCCTTCTTTATCACATTTTTTATCGCTATCTGGATTAGTGTTATCAGATATGCCCCAAACAAATAGGGTACTGGGCCGAAGTTCATAATTGACTTCCACACTGGACATAGCTTGGCACCAGCACCGGGGTATACAACAAAGATCCCAACTGTATACTACACCTCCAACATTATAGATTACTCGAGTACTAGGCCGAAGATCATAAATGACTTCCACACTTCACATAGCCTGGCACCAGCACCGAGGTGAGTAATCACTATAAACCACTGTATACTACACCCCCAACATTATGCATAACTTGAATACTGGCCCGAAGATCATAAATGACTTCCACACTGCACATAGCCTAGCTCCAGCACCGAGGTGATTAATCACTATAAACCACTATATACTACACTCACAACACTGTGCATAACTCAAGTATCGAGCCGAAGATCATAAATGACTTCCATACTGCACATAGCCTGGCACCAGCACCGAGGTGAGTAATCACTATACAAATGGTCATCATAGAGATGGACCCCGGTGTGCATCCTTTTGGGGTAGCTAATCCGCACACCGTTGAACTAACACCCTTCATTGGTCATAGAGATGGAGCTCGGTGTGCATCCTCAGTTGCATGAACTTACTCATCCGTATTTGTTCATCCGCATTTTCCACTACTCATCCACATTTCTCTTACTTAGTGGTCAATGCCCATCAGCATTAACTGTTCATTTGCGTTTGTCAATGCTCATCCGCATTTGCTCACACTTAGACTTTCTCATCCGCATGGACTTTCCATCCGCATTGACTTTCCATCCGTTTTGACTTTGCATCCACATTTGCCAACACTTAACCTGTTTTCTAATCTTAGGCGTATGAACTAATGTTTGGGCGTATGAGTAGCCTAGGGAACACTTATTAGCATATTCAGTCCCCAAAACCTCGTCTATTATGTTCTAAGCTTAAATCTTACATTCTAAGAGTTAGGAACATAACCATAACATCATCAAACATGAACATAGCTCACAATCACACCATACCCGTAACATACACACAATCAAACATACGCATATAAAACCCAGATTTATAAAAACATACATTCATGCATTTCCAGCCCCAAAATCAATTAAAACAAGTAAAAAGAGGGGTTCTAGAACTCACCTTTACAGCTCCTGAGTATGGCTTATTCCAAACTCGTTAGCAATTGAGTTCAACCACCTAGAAACCCACTAAAACATACAACCGAACACACACAACACACATGAGCATAAACCCGAGGACATAACCGGTTAAGAACACCATAAAACCATGAATGCTTACCTTAAATTCGAATTTTCAGCTTCTTCTTCTTCAACCTGAGAGCTTTCAGCTCCTTGTCTTTCTTTCTATAATACATCCGAATTTTGTGTGGGTGTAAAGAGAGTGATGGGCAGCCATCACCTTTTACACCCACTTGTCAAACCTTTTGTCCTTTTTGAGACTTTTTACCCCTTAACTTGGCTAAATATCTTTTCTTTCTTTTTCTTCACTTTATTCTTCTTTCATTGACTTTTTTAAAAATAACCGGGTCTTACAACTCATGGCTCACATCAACGATGGTCCATCTCCAATGCCTACTGAGGTAAAATCTAACCTTTGTAGTGAAAAATGTATTACTGAATTACAAGGTTATAGAGAGCATAACCATTAACTTGCATATAAAATAAAAGAAGAAAAGGTTAAGTCAAAGATGCCTAAGAGAGAAATAAAAGGATTTCAAATCAAAATAAAACTCTCATCTCTGACATTGAGAATAACATGGTGAAAAGTACACTCTTGAAGCTTAGAATGAGCTACTGACTGAAAAGTTGGCTCAATCTAAAGCTGAACATACACTTACTAAAGTGAAACTAGAAAAGTTTCAGTTGTTTTCTGTTAACCTATAAGAGATGCTTGATTCTCAAAAGTTTAGGACATGTCTGGGATTGGGTATAACACTTGTCCTCCACCATACAATGACAACTACACTATCATGCCTGACTCTGTTACAGTCAATGAGAAAATTGATCGTAATATTATTGAACCAAAAATAATAATAAAGCAGATCACAAATCCTTAAAACCAACCAAATGTTTACATTGAAACAAATGAGGATAAGATCAGATTAGGACACCCAATTAAAATCAAAGAGTGTTTAAACAAGGCAGTGAGTGTCATCAAACCCACAAGCCCCATCAAGACAACTGTCCCATTTGTAAAATTCATACCTTCTAGTTTAAAAGGTAAAAAGAAGTTTGTGAAGTCAGTGAAACCCACTGTTGAAAACAGTTCTGATAATGAGATTATATCTCCAAAAATCAAGCAAATCAGACAAGGTTTCATGAAAAAGAAACAAATGAGATCATTGATTTCAACGTGTAAAACTCTATCAGACCCCCAATCTTCAAAATTAAGATATGGTGTTGGTTTAGACTTATACAACAAGGAACACGTTGATAAGTTTGAGAAAGAGGTACAGAAAGGGTTGAAGAAACAAAAACAACTAAGAAAATCTAACAAAAAGGTTGATTTTGATTCATCCCCTAAGCAAAAGAAAGTGGCTCAAAAGCAAATGAGAAAATCAGCTGAGTCCAACAAATCAAAATCTAATTCAAGCAACAAACAAACGTATTGTGACATTTGTGATATGTTAATCATAAAACAGAAGAGTGCGTTTACAATCAATATTGCTCTATTTGTGACATGAACAACCACTCAACCAAAAACTGTTATTTTAACAAATATTGTTCAGTCTGTGATATGGACAACCACAATACATTTGACAGTTATTTCAATTAGAAGGGAATGAGAATTGCTCTGAACAAGCCCATCTCAACAACATCATCTAGCAAAACACGAGTCAAAAGTCATGTGCATACCAATCAATCTAGGACATCTAGATCACTTAATGACAGGAGTAAAACAAAAGAAATGTGGAAAAGTCAAAGAAACAACCATTACATTAATCAAAAGTCTGACTTTTAAAAACCTAAAATGATTTTTGAAAATCAAAAACAGTTAAATTTCTTCAAAAGAATAGAGATCAAATATTTCACTACTCATCTGACTCTTCTGTTGATGTTGATGAGAAGACCCCAGTAAAATATCGTAAGCAATCTCCAAGGTCACCTCTAAATAGATTATGATTTAGAGGAAGGTATCAAAAAGTCACCATAATAGATAGGAACGTGAAACCCAAGACCATCATGGCTTGGGTTCCATATTCTAATTAGTTGTTTTGTGCTTGCAGGTTCATCGACATAGGTCCAATAACTTATGGTACGTTGACAGTGGATGTTCACTAGAGATCATTCCCTCCTTCATGACTTCAAGCATATACAAGGAACTACGGTGGCATTTGGTGGAGATTCACAGGGTGGTAGAATTATAGGTGAACGATCTGTGACAAATGGGATGCTGAGCTTTGACAGAGTGAACTACTGCAAACAACTGAACTCCAATCTACTAAGGGCGTCTCAGACTATGACAAGAAATATTCAACTCATTTTACCGACACTCATTGCCACATTCTGAAACCTGTATTTCAAATCTCAAAAGAATGGGTTGTCCTAAAGACCCCATGAAAGAATAATACTTATGTTTTGAACCTGAATTCTACAACACCTACGGAAGAAACTTGTCTTTTTTCAAAAGTATCATTTGATGAGTCACAGCTTTGCAACAGACATTTGGGGCACACAAACTTAAAAACATGAACAGATTGGTTAAAGGAAACAATGTCATTGGTATTCCATCAAAAGAATTTCACTTTGTTGATCACTGTTCATCGTGCCTCAAAGGAAAATAACATAAATCTGCTCATAAATCCAAGCTGGTGAACACAAACAATACACCATTGAAGTGACTTCACATGGATCTGTTTGGAGCAACTCATGTAATGAGCATTAGAAAGAAACAGTATTGTTTGGTGATCATTGATGACTTTTCATGATTTACATGGGTTTTCTTCTTGTTTCATCAAAATGAGGCATCCTAAATAATAAAAGACCTTATCACTAAAATGGAAAATCACATTAATCATAAGGTCAAAACAATCAGAAGTGATAATGGAACTGAATTTAGAAATGAAGACATGCGTTCTTTTTGTGCAACCAAAGGCATTGCTCATCAATTCAGTGCAGCTAGAACTCTTCAACAAAATAGGGTAGCTGAAAGGAGGAAAGAACACTCATAGAAGCAACAAGAACAATGCTAGCCGATGCTAAGCTCCCAGTCACCTTCTGGGCAGAGGCAGTTAACACATTGTGCTTTGTACAAAATCGAACTCTAATTGTAAAAGAAAGCAACATGACTCCATATGAACTGCTCTTTCATAGAAAACCATTCATTAGATTTCTTAAATCATTTGGTAGCCCTGTCTCAATATTAAACACCCAAGACTATTTGAGAAAGTTTTGATCTAAGTCTGATGAAGGTTTATTTGTAGGTTAATCTTCTGTTTTGAAGGCTTACAGAGTGTTTAATCCTAGATTAAACATTATTGATGAATCAGGAAATCTTCATTCAAGGAACATTCGTTTCCCAAATCTACAAGTGGTCCCGACTGGTTGTTTGATATTGACTCATTTACAAAATCATTTGATCAATTTCACTTGTTTGATGCAGGAAATCACCATTCAGGTGACACTTCTTCGGCTGTAGAAAGAAGAGAGATGACTTTCCATTGATTCCTCCTACATCTACTAAATACATGAATAAAGATATTCATCTCCAAGCTGATCCCATCAGACAACCATCATAAAACCAGAGTGTTTCAACTGAAGGAGGTCCAAGCCTGTTACCATCACACTTCGATGATCTGTCAACTAAGATCAGAAATCAAAAACAAGCTACTCCTCCAGCTAAAACACAAAGAACATCAAATGATGGAAGCAATCACAATGTTGCTAAAGCTGAAGCAGGAAGTGAAACAGAGTCTGACTATCTTCATAATTCCACAATAGTACAAGATGAAGGTGCCTCTAACCATAATGAACGGAATGTCTCCAATCTTGATGTAACCATTGTTGGTGACTCCATTCCAACCACCAGAATACACAAGAATCATCCAGTTGAAACCATTATTGGTGAACTTACTGAGAGCGTGACAAGAAGCAAGTCCAGTATTGCAAACATCTGTTTGTTCTTAAGCTTTCTATGTCAAGCACTAACCAAGAACATCAAAGAGGCTTTTCAAGAGAATAGCTGGATTGAAGCAATACAGGAAGAATTGCTCCAATTCAAGAAGCAAGATGTATGGCAACTGGTAGATCTTCCCGAAGGACAATACCCAATCGGTACCAGATGGTTGTTCAGGAACAAGACTGATGGTAGAGGGATCGCCATCAAAAACAAAGCAAGATTTGTGGCACAGGGATACACTCAAGAAGAAGGAATTGATTATGACGAAATGTTTGCACCTGTTGCCAGATTAGAGGCAATCAGAATCTTTGTAGCATATTCTGCATCCATGAAATTTATTGTTTATCAAATGGATGTGAAGTGCGCTTTCTTATATGGAAGGATCGCTGAAGAAGTCTATGTGAGTCAACCACCTGGCTTTGAAGATCTAGATTTCCCTCATAGAGTTTACAAGCTTGACAAAGCTCTGTATGGTCTTCACCAAGCTCTAAGGAAGTGGTAAGAGACTATATCATCCTTTCTTCTTGAAAATGGATATGAAAGAGGAAGGATTAATCAGACTCTCCTCAGAAAATGAAAAGGAAAAGGCTTGTTGTTAGTCCAGATTTATGTGGATGGTATCATCTTTGGTTCAACAAACAAGTAACTCTGTAAAGAGTTTGAGGACCTTAGGCATTCAAAATTCCAATGAGTGAAATGGGGGAACTCACTTTCTTTCTAGAGGGGCAATCCAACAAAAAGAAGATGGAATCTTCATCAATCAATCAAAATACATGGAAACTATGTTGTCAGCCTATCAGAACTCCTATGGATACTAAAGTGAAGAATGGACTGATCCAGAAGCCAAATCAGTGGACCAGACTCACTATCGATCTATGATCAATTCACTTATGTATCTAACAGGCAGTAGGATGACATTATGTTTGGTGTTTGTGTATGTGCCAAATATCAAGCTGATCCTAAGGAATCTCATGTGAATGCGGTCAAGAGGATATTCAGGTGTCTTAAGGGCAAACCATCTCTTGGATTATGGTATCCAAAGGAAGGAGACTTCAATCTCTATGCCTTCACTGACAGTGATTACGGAGGATGCAACTTCAATAGGAAATCCACCTCTGGCGGTTGTCAATTTCTTTGTCTTAGACTGGTCTCTTGGCAATGCTGGAAGCCGACATATGTATCTGTGTATATTGCAGCATCAGCTTGTTACTCTCAAGTTCTCTGGATTCAAAACCAGATGCTTGATTATGGTTTAAATTTCTTTCATACACCAATTCACATTGACAACAAAGCAGCTGTTTTCATAGCAAATAATCCAGTTCAGCACTAAAAAACCAAACACATTGAAATAAGATATCACTTTTTGAGAGACTGTTTTGAAAAAGGGTTGATCAAATTGATTCAAGTACCCACTAAAAATCAATTGGCTGATTTATTTACTAAGGCATTTGAACTTGGTAGGTCTGAATTCCTGGTTCAATCAATTGGCATGATTAACATTGAGTAAAACCAATCAAAACATCAAAAAGAAGTAAAAAATACTAGAATACCACAAAAACAAGTAAGTTTTTATGAAGAATACAATATCATTGGGAAATGATATAGTTATAGTCGTTATATCATTCATTATGCTTAAGTTCAAAAAAGTTGCAAGACTATAATGACTTACAAGATATGTTGGTAGGCTCAACTTGGAAGAGAAGATAGATGCAGTGATGAATTAAAATCATATTCAATAGTAAAACACTCATTACAAAGTACAGGTATGTATTGGCTTATCTGAGTGCATGTATGTGTACTAACCTAAACACACCAGGTAATGATACTTTATGAATCTCTTCACCTACATCCACTTTCATCTTTGTTTTGCTAAGCCAAGACCTGATGAAACATGCACAGAGTGTAGATGTGTAGGACCGTTGAAGGGTTGTCAAATACAACACAACAACACAAAGAGGGGAGTAACTAAACTTAATCAAACATTGAACTGGATTAACCACAAGTAAAGACACTAGAACACAAGTAATTAAGAGACAGAACACAAGAACAAGATACACAAGGAAATGGTTTTCAAGGTAGTAGTATATTGCTTTCTCAATGTTCTATTAAAAGTGTTACAAAGCATGATAATAAGGTCAGAAGAACATGAGATACTTATACTACATCTTATAGTCGGCCATACTATGAAAGCCAGTTGGATACAATTGACTATACACAAAACAAAATCAATTGTAGAGTCAAAAAGGCAGATTGCCTTTTTGACTTTATGACTATGACATGCCATAGCTCACATCCTTATCTATTACAAAAAGGATAAAGTACATGAAGTAGAAAGTTGACAGATTCAAGACCTCAATATACAGTTACCAAAAGCATGGACCTTTTCACCAACTTATGTAAGTTGGTGACATTTCAGAGTTGTAGCGGAAAGGGGTCCAGCTTTATGGAAAAGTACATCAGATAAAGCATGTTGTTAAAAATCTTTGGAAGAAATTTGTCTTCAAGAGTTAAGCTTTGGAAGACTTTGTCTCTGAAGCTTTGGAAGACCTCATCTTAGGCTTCACAAGATATTGGTCTTGGCTTTGGAAGATTTCACGCATAGAAGATTTCTATTGCTTGTGTGAAACTTTCAAAGCATTCTTCTTTAGTACTTGTGCAGCATGCATGCAGAAAGACTTGGTTGCTTCAGCCTCTTCAAGTATTCTTTACAAACTCCCCCTAGGTTGATGCTCCAAAACACTTGAAGACTTCAGATATCAACAGTCCTCATCAAGATAATAACCAGCCCTTTCTTCATAAGATAATCAGGATCCTTCAGACTATCAAAGTGTCTTCTCATGTCAAAGAGATCATGCAAAGGCAACTAAAACATGTCTTGCCATGTGTAGACATGCCACCTTTTTAGATTTGTAGAGTATGTCCAGGACAAGATGGGTCTTTTGGATGCTAGAGGAGCTATTGGAATGGGACATGATGGAGCATCCTCTGGCTGCACATCCTTAGGATGTTCTGACTCATCCTAAGGTTCAGAAAAGGATGCAGTCTTCTTCTTCTTTTGCTTTGGCTTTGAAGGCATCCTTATCTTTCTCTTTACAACTTTTAACGGAGAAGACTGGCCTGCAGTACCAGATTGATCTTCATTGTCTTTCTCAGTTGGGTCTTCCACTCTCACAGGTTCCAACTGAGAGTGAGTCTGACCCTGCTATGGATCAGAAGATCTGACCCTGCTATGGATCAGAAGATGAAGCTTGCTGAGATTCAGCAAGAGGTCTAAGTTGTGTTGTTTCTAGTTGTTCAACCTTAACCTCCACTTCAGGTGGAGCTTGACTTGGAGGGGAATGTAAGTCAACTAGCTTTCCACTCTTTATCTTCTGCTTGATCAACCTGATACGCTCATCCATAATGGATAGAGACATGGGACCAAGTCTCCTTCAGAGAATCCATACAGCTTCAAAAAGCTCATCATCCTCTACAAGTCTGCAGATTTCTTCATGTTTTTCTGGAAGATGGCTCTTGACTTAGCAGCTTCTTCCCTTAGCTTCTGAGTAGGCTGTGAGATTGAGATTCTCACTTAGGATCGAATATAATGATTGAGTTAATGATTTAATGGCAGAATCATACAATCAAGAAACATTAAATGCAGAAGATATACTCATAAATGCCTTGTATATATTAATAAAGGTGATTGATTACAATGACTACTAGGGTTTAGCAAGAAAAGTAATAATGCACCTAGAGAATACAAAATATTCTTATTTTCTAAAATCTGTCACCTCATGTATGAGGTTTTCTATTATATTTATAGGCAAACAAGATGCCTTTTACAAAATGGTTAAACTACTGCTGACCTATTGCATCAGAACTAGTCTAAGTCTTGATCTGCATATCTGCTTGTTCGTCCGAATTGGCAAATGTGGATGACATGACTTGATCAACATTTCTTCACTTGATCATCCGCATTAGTTTGTTGGTCATCCGCATTGGTTAATGCAGATGAACAAATACTTTTGTGCATTTGTCTGGTCATCCGCATTGGCAAATGCGGATGAACAAATTCTTGTCTGCATCACTTTTTGGTCTTCCTCATATGCTAATGCGGAGAACAAATGCTTCTCAGCATTTGTTATTTGCCTTCCATATTGACAAATGCGGATAGCCATACTTGGTTTTTCCTATGTTCAGGATCTTCATCTGCATTACTTCTTGGACTTGTGGAATCCAATAGAGCAACCATCAACTCACCCATTGAATTGGCATGTATAATCCTTTCAGGGTCCAACAATACTCCCTTTAAGGATTATACAGCCTCTGTTCTTCAATGTTTGGGTAGTGATTGAGGTTGTGATGATTTTGTTGGGTCTTGTGATGCTGTAAAAGGTGCTGCATGAGCTGGATTCAAAATTGCCTTGATCATCTTGACAAAGTTTTGAGCTTCTGACCTTTTATCCCTGCTTAGTACATGAATCTTCATTTTTCTCATATTGTGAATGGCTTCTAGTGGTAGTTTTTTAAGTAAAACTAGTTCCCAAATAGACATTGTAGATAGCCCATCCCTGTGAATTAAAAGAACACCATCTACATCAACTTCTAGTTTGACAATGTTGCCCAAATGTAGAGGTGTCTTCTTCTTTTTTTCTTTTCTCCCTCTTGGCATTGATCTGATCATATGCCATCATTATTAGTTTGATGCACTTTAGAAAGAGATGCAGATCTTCTTCACCCAATTTGTTTGATATCTCTCTGAAGTGCCTTGTGTATTTGTAGTGAATATAGGATTAATCCAATAGTCTCATTTCATAACCACTGAATAATCTAATTTCTGCACCTTCTTTACCTCCCCACTTCCTTGCAATCACTAATTCACATGTCTTCTCATCATAATAAACATTTGAGATTGGTATTGAGGAATAAGTGCCAGCCACCATTTTTCTTTTCAATGATTTTGTAGGTTTCACTTATAGTTCTGGAAACACTACTTCTTCTGCTGGTTTTGTCTATTTCATCTCTAGAGGGTTCTTGAATGATTTGTCTTTTCTCATGCATATGGCTTTCAATGAATTGAAGTTGTTGGTTCTCTTGAACATTTTAAGTATACCTTCAAATTCATACACTCTGAACATCGCATTATGGTTGATCAGTTCAAGATTAGCCAGTTATTTTAGGTCATGAATCTCAAGGGAATTTAGTAGAGCAGTGTAGTCTGTAAAAAATTGCACTAGCCCTGAGATTCTTTTAACCATGAACATATTCCATGAACTATCATACTTCTAGGCAATGATTTTCTCGTCAATTTTTCCTTTTGGAGTAGATACACCTCTAATCATCTCAGCAGTGGTTACCCTTCCTGATGTTTCAGTTGGGAGGGTTTAGCAAACCACTCTGGATATTTGTGTAGAAAATTTGCCAGATAGTCTTGATCTTTATGTGTAAGTTGCATGTCTTGTGCAGAGACTCTTGATCTTGGCTTTTGATTGAGGACTTCTTCTAACCTCTATAGCTTTTCTTTCTTTTCATTGATTAATCTAAGTGTGGCAGCTCTTAGTGAGTTAGTTTTCATGTTTCCCAATTTTCATTTAGTGAATCCTTGGCTGGTGAGGTAATCCTTCATTTCCCCATCAGTCATTTTATAGGGATCAGGATGTAGAGGTTCAGGAGTCGAATATTGCTTCTTCATGACTAACAGCTATGACTTGTGAACTTTGGGTGCAATGGACTTCTCATAATCTGTTTCAAGCGTGGGGTCCATCAATTTGTTGATTTTCTCTTCTTCAGCTTTCATGCCCTCATATGTCATGCTAAATACTTCATCAGCATCACACCCATGATTGACCAAGAACATGTCTTTTATCATAAGATCATCTATTTGTGCCTTTACCACCATTTCATCCACAAAATTTTCTTTTTGCACAGGACTATCCATATCTACACCCTTTTCAGCATCATATCCTCCTTCTATTTCTCCTTCTTCTAGATCAACAAAAGCAGCTTGTTTCTTTAATTGAGCCTCAGCCATCTCATGTTCATCTAGGAATTCAGCTATGGCTGCCAAACTTCTTGGATCATCTCTTTTAGTTTTCTTCACATGCTCTTCTTCCACTATTTGTCTTTTCCTTATTACCTTTTCAGATAAATATTTGCTCTTTCTGGTATAAGTTTGAAGTGAAGGACCAGAAGAGGATTCAGGCTTTTTCGTCTCCTCAGGCACTTTTTTAGCCTTAGTTTTACTTGTTCATGATCATTAACTGCTTTTTCTTCCTTTTCCTTTTCTTTTTCACAGAACTCTCTATCATATCTTTTTGCTCCTCAGACAATGACACATTAGGTACCATTTGCATACTCAAATCCTTCTCCAAAGGAACTAGAGATTGAGGAATGACCATAATGGGTTCAGTGTTAGTCCTCTGGTCCGCAACAAAATCCAAATTCAGCCTTTTCAGTGTGTGTCGCATCTGATTTTCAAGAATAGACCACTATTTCTAGGCTTGATTCTTCATTCTTTGGTTTTCTTGTATCTTCTCTTTTTCATCATTCTCAAAAGAAGATTGTTTCTCATCAGCTATAACTCTTTCTTCATCTTTTTCACTTTCTTCAACCTCACCACTTCTTTGAATTTCTATCAACATCTCAAGCTCAGAGATTCTTTTATTTTGCCTTTCAATTTGATTTTGCAGATTGGAGATAATCTCTGCTTGTTCGTCAAATATATCCTCTTGATCTTCCATAGAAATGGTTTGAATAGCAGGAGTATCAACATGCCCACTAATTTCTTCTCTAGATTGATTAAGAGCAGCTTTTAAGTAGTCTATCTCTTTATCTTTCTCTTTCTTTTCAACTTCATATTTTTCTTTTAGCTCTTTCAACTCATTATCGTCTTCATCGAGTTCAAGAATCCTATCATCAATGATTGTTGCTCTCCTGTTAAGTATGCTTTCCATCCTTTCAATCTTTTGCATGAGCTCAAAGATCAACTCATCCTTTTCATCCGGTCTGTTCATATTGGATTCAGTAAAACTTTCTGAAGGAACAGTCTCAGAAGTGACTCTCTTTACAGGCATTTGAACATGTTGATCCTCCTCATCCGAAGATGATTTGGATTCCTTAGAAGAGCTGGTTTTATCTCCAAACTTAGTTGGATTATCATTGCTAAGGAATGGTTGAGGCGGTGATTTTGGTGAGTGGTGAGGTAGTGATATAAGAGAGTGATGAGGTGGAGGTGTTGGAGAATGGTGAGGTGGAGATGTGATTGGTTGGGCTATTGGTGATGGGATAGGTGATTTATGGGGAGATTGTAATGGTGATGGTTGTGGGTCCTTTGTGGAGATGGGATTGGTAGAGGTACAAATGGAGATGCAGAATCATGAAGTTCGTGTTCAGTGTGAGAATCAGCCCCTGCACCATCCTGGGGTGACACTGACCTTTGCCTATCAATGCCATCAACTTGCTCATCAGTAGCTTGTCCTTTAATATGATCATTAGCATGAGCATGTTGTTCTTCACCTTGTTCATCAAGATTGATCTGTTGAGGCATCCAAGGTAGAAGAGGTGAGTGAGCTCCATTGTAGAAGTATCTAGGATCCGTCTTCTTAATGTATTTGTATGACTTATCATCATAATGTGGAATATCTAGAACTGGTCCCTCAGCAGCTAGATTTGGGAATGCTTCATTTATCAGACATTGAATGAACCTTGGGTACATCAAGAACTTGTATCTCCTTCCCTCTTGTACGTTTGATACCAGACCATTAAAGACATAAGCTGACATATTGAATGGTCTGTTTGTGCATAGAGCACAAATTGCTGATGAAGTGAGAATTGGGATATCATTCCACCCTGTTTTCCTTTTAGACAAATAGTGTTGAAAGATATGGATCAGGAATCTCCAAGGCAAGTCCACTAATCTCGTCACAATCTGTTTAGCTTCAAAACCTCCTTCATATCCTATCTTAGCAAAGAAGGTAGTAATGTCATGATCTTCAAGCTCAATTGGCGCATCAACATCATTACGAAACTATAGACATCTTCTCATAGTTTCTTCAGTAATGGTCAAGGTATGCTCATCGTCAATTCTTTCCAATAAAGACCTAACACCATCAGCCTCAATCACTTCAGCAGAATTCTAGAAAGACCTTATGAGGTTCTCAAATATGATAGGTCTAACAGTGATAGCATAAGCCACCCTTGTTGTAGAGATGAATCTGATTATGTCTCTAAGTCCCTCAGTCTCGGGTACATCAGGGTCTAAATAACCTCTAACATTATGGAGCTTGCTCCATGAAAGGTAAGCCATTTAATCTGCATAAGAGACATATGAGTTAGTTTTTATGAGAAAGCATGTGCACAATTTATCATTTGACATTTAATGGTCAAAGATGACGCTTGAAGTCACGGTTTCATTGTTGTCACATCAATGGTGAATTTGTTGTTGAACAATCATAGTTTCTCTATTTTTAAGTTTAAATAAACCATTTATTAGATGTTATTTCATTAATTTGTTACACATTTTGTTTTTCATCAGACTCTGTTCCTATGATGAACACAACTATGAAGGTTTTTCATGCTAATTAGAATTCCTCTTGGTTTGCATGTTCATTGATGTCAAAAATGTATTACATATCTTTGAATAATTGGATTTTGGGTGTTCTTCATTATCATTTGGTTCTTCGTTCACTTTTGGTTCAATAGTCAGAAAGTTAGGTCATGAAATATTTTAGGAAATTTCACCTTTCTTTCAACGCTACTGTGGTTTAGAATGCATTACAAATAGGTTGAGTAGAACACACTAAAATCCTGGTTGTTGATGATGATGATGATCAAAGAGGGTGTATAGTGCTTTACGCTCGTCTCACTAAGTAATCTATCAAATTTGAAAAGTATTAAATGACCCTTTGATATTCCTTTAAATAGTCAAATAATGGCTTTTGCAAAATTCTTACAAGTCTCAGAACAAATGCGTTCAAAATTTTTAATTCACTGTAGCAAATGCGGAAGTGAAATTTTTAGTATTTAGAACATCCATATTTGCTTACTGTTGTAAATGCGGGTGTTTAACTTGTGATTGTAGGCATTCGCATTTACACACTGTAGCAAATGCGGAAGTTTTCTTACTTTTGTTTTCTTCTATCCGCATTTGTGCACTGTGGCAAATGCGAAAGAACTAAGTTCATTAGCATTTGTTCACTGTAACAAATGCGGATGGCAAAACTTGTTCAGCATTGCTCACTCTAGCAAATGCGGCTGAACAAAATTTGTCAGCATTGCTCACTGTAGCAAATGCGGCTGACCTGACTTTGTCAGCATTTGCTCACTGTGGCAAATGTGATAGAATAAAATCCACATTTACTTGATCATCATTCATTAACAGAAGAGATTAAGCACTTAATTATTTCTGCTTGAAAATACATAAAACTTGATGATAGACATCCACAAATGCGGACGAGTAAAACAAATACGGAAGTGTAAATTTCATCCGTATTGACAAATGCGGTTGTACACTTAAAAGGTTATCCATATTGACAAATGCAGTTGAACACTTGAAAAATATTTTATACGCATTGACAAATGCGAAAGAACAATTTTTGTTATCCATAGGTTTTCACACTTCAAAATTTCATGTGTACTTGTAAAACACTAATATGGTAGAGTACAATCATTGCCCGCATTAGTTTCACTTGGAAATAAAAAGCTACCCGCGTTGGTTATAAGCATGGGTTACCTTCACCCGCATTAACCAATACACTTACCTGCATCAACTTTTGAACTTAATCATAAGTTAATGTGCCTGTTTTGGTTTTTCATGTTATGAAGAGATGTCATTGATTGATTTTTCTTGTGAAGTTGTTGGCTGTTGAGGTTGTCAATTTTTGCTTGGATTGACTTGTATGTCGGAAGTGATACAAGTTTCCTAGTGTTTGACTGATCTTGGACTTTTCATGCTTTCAAGAATCTGCATAGGCTGAGATACTATGGTATAACTTCTGTATCAACACATTCATTTTCTTTTTCTTTTGTTTTTATGTTTTAAGAAAGTAATTTAAGATAGTAACAATCTATATAGATTTAATCAAAAATTTAAATTACTCCCCCTAAAGTTTATATCCACATCTAGATAGAAACTTTAAGGATTTAAAAACTTTTTGACTATATATACATTGATTATTAATAATGAAGAGAAGTATATCTTTTCTTAGGATAATATCAATCTTACATTGCACATGTACATCCTTTATGATAAAATGGACATGTTTATGAACTTGATGATTGAAGGTATGTTTGTCCTCTTAAACTCATACCCGGTTGATATTTTGATGAAAATGATATTTATTCTGTTTTTGGTTGATTTAATTGTTCAATATGTACCTCACACACATAAGCATGGAATGATCAACCATCCTCATACAATGCATGGTAGAACTTTTTCACAACTTTCATTATCAGGTTACTTAAGTTATGAGAACTCATTTTCACTGATCCTCATTGGAATTCTTTTACTTTGATCCTTTTCATGATGATCCACATTGGGATTCTTTTTACTTCACTTTGGAAGGTGATCCATGATAGGATTCTTTTGTTCATTCACTTGGAATGTATTGCTTTTGTAGATTCATCCAATTTGGATTTGTTCCTCATTAGAATCTTTTGGATCTATACATCTACACTATGTGCTTGTTTCATCAGGTCTTTGCTCAGCAAAACAAAGATAAAACTTGATGTAGGTGAAAGAGATTCATAAAGCATCATTACCGTTTAGGTTACCACACACACATGCACTCAGATAAGCCAATACATACCTGTACTCTATGATGAGTGTTTCACTATTGAATAAGATTTTAATTCATCACTTCATGTATCTTCTCTTCCAAGTTGAGCCTACCAACATATCTGGTAAGTCATGACAGTCTTGCAATTTTTGAAATTAAGCACAGTGAATGATATAACGACTGTAATTATATCATTTCCCAATCATATTCTATTCTTCATAAAACTGACTTCTTTTTGTGTTTTTCAAGTATTTTTGACTTGTTTTTGATGTTTTGATTGATTTTACTCAAGGTTAATCATGCTAATTGACTGAACTAGGAACTCAAACCTACTAGGTTCAAATGCCTTGGTAAATAAATCAGCTAATTGATTTTCAGTGGGTACTTGAATCAATTTGATTAACCCCTTTTCAACACAGTCTCTCAGAAAGTGATATCTAATTTCAACGTGTTTTGTTTTTGAGTGCTGAACAAGATTATTTATTATGAAAACAACTATTGTGTTGTCAATGTAAATTGGTGTGTGCAAGATGTTATAACCATAATCAAGTATCTGGTTTTGAATCCGAAGTACTTGTGAGCAACATGCTGATGCAATATACTCAACTCCTGCTATTGATACAGACACATTTGTCTGCTTCTTGCAATGCCAAGAGACCAGTCTAGGACCAAGAAATTGACAACCGCCAGAGGTGGACTTTCTATTGAAGTTCCATCCTCCATAATCACTGTCTGTGAAGGCATAGAGATTAAATTCTCCTTCCTTTGGCTACCATAACCTAAGAGCTGGTTTGCCCTTCAAATATCTGAATATCCTGTTGACTGCATTCACATGTGATTCTTTTGGATCAACTTGATATCTGGCACACACACACAAACACTAAACATAATGTCAGGCTTACTGGCTGTTAGATACATAAGTGAAGCGCATCATAGATCGATAGTGAGTCTGGTCCACTGATTGCCTTCTGTATCAGGTCCAATCTTCACTTTAGTATCCATATGATTCTAATAGACTAACAATCAGCAAAGTGGAATTTTTACAACATAGTTTCCACATATTTTGATTGATTGAAGAAGATTCCATCTACTGTCTATTGGACTTGCACCCCTAGAAAGAAAGTGAGTTCCCCCATTGCACACATATGGAATTTTGAACGCATAAGGTCTTCAAACTCTTTGCAGAGTTGCTTGTTTGTTGAGCCAAAAATGATATCGTCCACATAAATCTGGACTAACAATATGTCTTTTCCTCTTCTCCTTCTGAAGAGAGTCTGATCAATCTTTCCTTTTTCGTATCCATGTTCAAGAAGAAAGGATGATAGAGTCTCATGCCACTTTCTTGGAGCTTGGTGAAGACCTACAGAGCTTTGTCAGGCTTGAAACTCTATGAGGCAAATTTGGATCTTCAAAGCCCGGTGGTTGACTCACATAGACCTTCTCAGCAATCTTTCCATACAAGAATGCACACTTCACATCCATTTGATAAATAGTAAATTTCATGGGCGCAGAATATGCTAGAAAAATTTTGATTGCTTCTAATCTGGCAATAGGTGCAAACACTTCGTCATTGTCAATTCCTTCTTCTTGATTGTATCCCTGCGCCACTAACCTTGCTTTGTTTCTGATGACTATCCCTCTGTCACCAGTCTTGTTCCTGTACTGCCATCTGGTACGATAGGGTCTTGTCCTTTGGGAAGATCTACCAGTTTCCAGACTTCTTGCTTCTTGAATTGGAGCAGTTCTTCCTACATTGCTTAAATTCAGCTATTGTCTTGAAGAGCCTCTTTGATGTTCTTGGGTACTATTGACATAGAAAGCATGAGAACAAACACATTTTGCAATACTGTACTTGCTTCTAGTCACCCTCTCATTAATTTCACCAATAATGGTTTCAACTGGATGATTCTTGTGTATTTTGGTAGTTGGAATGGAATCACCATTAATAGTTACATCAAGATTGGAGACATTCAGTTCATTATGGTCAGAGGCATATTCATCTTGTACTGTTGTTGAATTATGAAGATTGTCAAACTCCATTTCAATTCTTGCTTCAGCTTCAACAGCACTATGATTACTTTTATCATTTGATGTTCTTTGTGTTTCAGATGAAGGAGTAGCTTGTTGTTGATTTTCGCTCTCAGTTGATAGATTATTTGAGTTTGAGGGTAACAGGCTTGGACCTTCTTCAGTTGAAACACTCTGGTTTTGTGATGGTTGTCTGATGGGATCAGCTTGGAGAGAAACATCTTCATTCATGTATTTAGTAGATGTAGGAGGAATCAATGGAAAGTCATCTCTTCTTTCTACAGCACTGAAGAAGTGTCACCTGAGTGGTGATTTCCTGCATAAACAAGTAAAATTGATCGAATGATTTTGTAAATGAGTCAATATCAAACAACCAGTCAAGACCATTTGTAGATTTGGGAAATGAATGTTCCTTGAATTGAACATTTGTTGATTCATCAATAATGTTTAATCTAGGATTAAACACTCTGTAAGCCTTTGAAACAGAAGAATAACCTTCAAAGAATCCTTCATCAGACTTAGATGAAAACTTTCCCAGATAGTCTCGTGTGTTTAATATTGAGACAGGACTACCCAATGATTTAAGAAATCCAATGAATGGTTTTCTATGAAAGAGCACTTCATATGGATTCATGTTGCTTTCTTTTACAATTAGAGTTCGATTTTGTACAAAGCACGATGTGTTAACTACCTCTGCCTAAAAGGTGATTGGCAGTTTAGCATCACTAGCATTGTTCTTGCTGCTTCAATCAGTGTTCTATTTCTCCTTTCAGCTACCCTATTTTGTTGAGGAGTTCTAGCTGCACTGAATTGATGAGCAATGCCTTTGGTTGCACAAAAAGAACTCATGTCTTCATTTTTAAATTCAGTTCCATTATCACCTCTAATTGTTTGACCATAAGATCAAGTTGATTTTCAATTGTGTGATAAAGTTTTCAGTTATTTGGGATGCCTCATTTTTATGATGTAAGAAGAACACCCATGTGAATCGTGAAAAATCATCAATGATCACCAAACAATACTGTTTCTTTCCAATACTCATGACATGAGTTGGTCCAAACAGATCCATATGAAGTAGCATTAATAGAGTATTGTTTGTGTTCACCAGCTTAGATTTTGAGAAGATTTGTGTTGTTTTCCTTTGAGGCACGCTGAACAGTGGTCAACAAAGTGAAATTCTTTTTGTGGAAGACCAATGACATGGTTTCCTTTGACCAATCTGTTCATCTTTTTAAAGTTGATGTGACCAAACATCTGTGCCCAGCTGTGACTCATCAAATGATGCTTTTGACAAAAGACATGTTTGTTCTTTAGGTGATGCAAAACATAGGTTTAAAACATAAGTATTATTAGGACACCCATTATTCAGAGATCTAAAATCCAGGTTTTAGAATGTAGCAATGCGTGTCTGTAAAGTGAGTTGAATATTTCTTGTCACAGATCTGAGACACGCTTAGCAGATTGAAGTTCAGCTGTTCACAGTAGTTCACTCTGTCAAAGCTCAACATCTCATTGGTCACAGATCCTTCACCTGTAATTCTACCACCTTGTGAATCTCCACCAAATGCCACTGTAGTTCCTTGTATATGCTTGAAATCATGATGGAGGGAATGATCTCCAGTCATGTGTCGGAGCACGACTGTCCACGTACCATAAGCTATTGGACCTATATGGGTGATCCTGCAAGCATAAAAGAACTAATTAGAATATGGAACCCAAGCCATGATGGTCTGGGTTTCTCGTTCCTATCTATTATGGTGACTTCTTGATACTTTCCTCTAAATTATGATCTATTCAGAGGTGACTGGGAGATTGCTTATAATATCTTACTGGAGTCTTCTCATCAACATCAACAGGAGAGTCAGATGAGAATTAAATCTTTGATCACTATTCTTTTGAAGAAATTTAAATTGTTTTTGATTTTCAAAGATCATTTTGGGTTTTGAAAAGTTAGACTTTTGATTAATGAAATGGTTGCTTCTTTGACTTTTCCATATTTCTTTGTTTTACTCATGTTATTAAGTGATCTAGATGTTCAAGATTGATTGTTGTGCAAATGACTCATGACTTGTGTTTTGCCTGATGAGGTTGTTACGATGGGTTTGTTTTGGAGAATTCTCAATCCTTTCTGATTGAAGTAACATCAAATGTATTGTGATTGTTCATATCACAAACTGAACAATATTTGTTAAAATAACAGTTTTTGGTTGAGTGGTTGTTCATGTCACAGATAGAGCAATATTGATTGTAAAAGCACTTTTTTGTTTTGTGATTGAACATATCACAAATGTCACAATACATTTGTTTGTTGCTTGAATCAGATTTTTATTTGTGTGACTCAGCTAATTTTCTCTTTTGCTGTTGAGCCACTTTCGTTTGCTTAGGGGATGAATCAAATCGTCCTTTTTTGTGGTTTGATTCACAACAATACATTTGTTTCTTTTTCTGGGCTATTTTTGTTTCTTCAACCCATTTCTCACCTATTTCTCAAACTGGTCAACGTATTCCTTGTTGCAAATATCAAACCCAACTCCCTGTCTTAATTTTGAAGACTAAGGGTCTAATAGAGTTTTATGTGTTGAACTCAGTGATCTTTTTTTGTTTCTTTTATAGTGAAACCTTTTCTGATTTGCTTGAATTGTTTTGAGATATAATCTCATTATTAGAACTGCTCTTAGCAATGGGTTTCACTGACTTAACATACTTCTTTTTACCTTTTAAAACTGAAGGTATGAATTTTATAAATGGAAAATCGCCTTTACGAGGTCTTGTGGGTTTGATGACACTCACTGCCTTGTCCGAACAATTTTTGATTTTGATGGGGTGTCCTAAATTGATTTTATCCTTATTTGTTTCAATATAACATGAGGTTTGTTTTGAGGATTGGTTACTTGTTTTACTATAGATTTTGGTTCCATAGTTTTAGTTTGAATTTCCTTATTGAGTGTCACAGATTCAAGCATGACAGTGTAGTTGTCATTGTATGGACGAGGACATGAATTATACCCAATCCCTGGCATGTCCTTTGGATCCTTTTGAGAATCAAGCATCTCTTGCAGCTTGACTGAAGACATTTGAAACTTCTTAAGTTTCACTTCAGTAAGTGTATGTTCAGCCTTAGATTGAGCAAACTTTTCAGTAAGTAGGTCATTCTCAGCTCAAGAGTGTACTTTTCACCATGTAGTTTTTCAATGTCAGAGATGAGAGATTATATTTTGATTTCAAGGTTTTTTATCTCTATTTTCATCATCTCTAACTTCACCTTTTATTCTTTAATTTTATGTGCCAGTTTATGGTTATGCTCTCTATAACCTTGCTATTCAGTAATACATTTTTCACTATAAAGTTTAGATTTTACCTTAGTAGGCTTTGGAGATGGACCATCGTTGATGTGCGCCATAAGTGCATGGTTTTGAAATTGAGGCTTGACTTCCTCTACATACATGCTCCAATGACATACCCCATCTTTCTTTATCACGAGAGCATTAGTAGATGATTGGCGTCTTCCATGAGCTTAGTTTGTTAGTTGAGGTGGATTTTGATATGATGATGTTGTTGTGGATGATGATACTACTGCTGATGATTGTTGGAGGGAAAGCTTGAGTAAGACTGTGAGGATGACTGGCTTTAAAAATTCCTTTGAAAGTTGTTTCTTTTAGGGGCATTGCATTCTCTAGAGAAGTGGCCAACCATGCCACAGTTGAAGCATTTCACTTTGGACTTATCATATCCAAGCTTTGTATTTTCATTAAGGCTAAGCTTTCTGCCTTTTCTAAAAGAATTCTTTGCTCTCATAGCAATCATGGCCATTTGCCATTGTAAATCCATTTCTTCCACATCATCTTGATCCATTTCCTTCAGATCTTCCTTGATTAGATGAGCAGATGTGAGTCTTCCTCCGAAATATGCTTCAACGCTTGCAACAAAGGCATTGTAAGTTGCCTTTTGTTCTTCATATCTTGTGTCTTCAGGTGGTTGTAGGAGCAGCAGAGACTCTGGATGCTTGGGATGATGTTGATGGATGATTAGTTGATGGAGTTGCAATGAACCCTGTGGTATTCAGTTGATCTCTTAATGAGATGAAATCATACTCCTCAATAATGAAGGCATTTTCAACAGAATGAGATTCTGATGGAAATTTATATGCCTCAATCATAATGGGTCCTCCCAAGTTTCTGTTTCTTTCATCTAACTCCAAAGCTTCTATCTCGGCTATCATTATGTCTAGAGTTGTACTCTCAAGATCAAGAGTGTTCTTTAACATTGTTACATTTTGTTTCAAGCTTTCAGGAAGGTTGTGCAGCATTTTTTTGTTTAATTCCTTAACCTTGTAAGTGACTCCCATGATTTCCAAGTCATTTACCAACTGTACAATCTGTGCAGCTGTTTGGATATTGACACCCCATTGGAGTGATGAAATGTTTCGTACTGATTAACAAGCTTGTCCTTGTTAATTTCTGCAACTTCACTGCTTCCCTCACATATGATTTGCACTGCATCCCATACAGCTTTTGCAGTGCATACTTCTCCAATCTTTTTAGCACATCCATCTTGAGTGCTTGAGTTAGGATAGACTAAGCTTTCAGATCGATCTTGATTTTCTTGTAATCTTCATCATCAAGAGTTAGATTTTCAATGGGTATCCTTGCAGTTTTGTAAATAGCAGCTTGATCGGCACATAGAGTGACAGGGATGTGTGGCCCCTTGCAAATTGAGATCCAAAAATCAAGATTACACGTGTAATGTAATTCCTGAACCTGATTTTCCATTGTTTAAACTCAGATTTGTGTTTAAGCATAGGAGGTTTAGGTGTATAGCCAAGTTCTGAGAAACTGTCATAATCCATTTTTAACAGGTGGTTTTAACTTGTTGAATTACTGATTAGATGAATTTTAGGTTCAATTAGTCCAACTTGTCCAAATCGTCCAAATAGATTTCAGATTCACATCTGTTACTGTTATGAGTTCTTGTTGATAATGTTTGCTCTTTCAACTGTTCACAGCTTCAAGAATGAAGTCAGTTGCTATGTTCTTGATTGAAATCGCTTGTACAGTAACTGGTTGATATGAATGTTTTAGTAAGAATGTGTTGACAAGAGTATTTTCTATTGTTTACTAAGTAGAGATGATGGAATACTCTATTAGCAACTCAATCACCAGATCAATCAAGTTCAATTCAGTTGTCAGGAAGATCTAAAAAAGAACCAAGAGCCAAAGCTCTGATACCAATTGACTGGGTTGTGAGATTGATATTCTCACTTAGGATCAAATATAATGATTGAGTTAATGATTGAATGGCGGTATCATACAATCAAGAAACATTCAATGCAGAAGAAATACTCATAAATGCTTTGTATGTATTCATAAAGGTGATTGATTACAATGACTGCTAGGGTTTAGCAAGAAAAGTAATAATGCACCTAGAGAATACAAAATATTCTTATTGTCTAAAATCTGTCACCTAATGTATGAGGTTTTCTATTCTATTTATAGGCAGACAAGATGCCTTTTACAAAATAACTAAATTACCCATGACCTATTGCATCAGAACTAGTCTAAGTCTTGATCTGCATCTCTGCTTGTTCATCCGCATTGGCAAATGCGGATGAGATGACTTGATTAGTATTTCTTCACTTGATCATCCGCATTAGTGTGTTGGTCATCTGCATTGGTTAATGTGGATGAACAAATACTTCTGCGCATTTTTCTGGTCATCCCCATTGGCAAATGCGGACGAACAAAATCTTGTCCGCATTACTTTTTGGTCTTTCGCATTCGTTAATGCGGAAGAACAAATACTTGTCAACATTTGTTATTTTCCTTCCGTGTAGACAAATGCGGATAGCCGTACTTGTTTTTTCTTCTATGTAGGATCTTCATCCGCATTACTTCTTGGACTTGTGGGAATCCAGCAGAGCAACCATAATCTCACCCATTGAATTGGCATGTATAATCCTTTCATGGTCCAACAGCTTCTTTTTGGTTGACTTTCTTTCCTTGACTATCTCAAGTTCAAGTTGTTTGAGATACTCAAACTCAATATAGTCTAAAGATAAGGGAAAAAGTGCTTCTGCCTGAGAGAGGCCTGTGGCACTCAGGTAGTTGATCATCTTGATCCTTTCTTCTTATTTATCTACTTGAGGTTCTTGTTGAACCTCATCCTCATATGCAGGCCTTTCTTGAACTAGGGAGAGAGTAGGCACATGCTTGTACAATCTTTTCTTTCTTCTATCTTCTTGGATTTGTACTAGTAGCTCTGCATCTTCTGCCTCTTTCTTCTCCCTTGACCTTTTCAGGTCAACCTGTTCATTTAGTTCCTCCAAGGGGAGAGAAATAACATTGTCTATGTCATAGTTCCTTGTGTGCCGGTAGTTTATCCTGACTGCCCTTAACTCATCATTCTGAGTATCTGGTCTAGGGGCAGCCCTAATAGCAGACTCCATGAGTCTTGCAAACTCAAAGGAGGAACTTTCTCCCCTCAGCTTCCTTTTCCTCTCACTCTTCTCCTCCTCAATCTCCTCAGAAGACATTTTTCTTTTCCCTTTGTAACTCACAGACATTTGTGACTTAGGGTGGAGAGAGCTTTGGCCTTCATTGCTTGGTGTAGCTTCCAAGCTCTGGCCATAGAGAGGTTTAGAAGCACCTTCACCAGTAGGTGTCTCAAAAAGGGTATTCATCTCTACAGCAATTGTTGCTTTCAATCAAGGTTTCCCCTATGAAACTAATCTAGGGTCTGTCTCAACATCCAGTTGACCGATGATATCGCCTGGTTGCTTTAGTCTTCTTCTAAAGCTGAACTCTACAGTTATCTGGTCATGGATTCTTTGAGGCAACTTGTCAGCTTGTCTTGATTGGCTTGGACTGACAAGTGGCATGTTGACTAAATCCAGACCTTCATAGAAGTTCAAGGTCTGAAAGTTGAAGATCTTCTGTTGCCCTTGAAATCTAATGATGATTTGGGCTCTCCTATTGCTGTCATACCTCCACCCAATGATGTGATTGGAAGATGGTGGAGATGACATAGCCCTTGGTATTCCTTCCTCAAACAGACTCTGTATGAAGGAGTCTATGTTGTCCACATCAATGTGAACTTGAGGAGGTTGCTGAGAATGCATAATTGCAAGTGAGGATGGTGAGTCCTCAGTGTCCATTCTCTCTAAAGAACTCCCAGGTTCTGTGATTGTAATGATTTCTCCCCTTTTTGGCAGCATCACCCACTTACATAGGTGAGCCAGGAGTTAGGTCAATCATATCCACAGGTTCTTGTGTTCCTGGTTGAGCTCTTCTTAAAGGTCTCCCAGCTAGTTTTTCCTTAAGCTATGAAATCTCAAGTTGTTGATTATTGACCCTGTTCTGCAAGGTAGTCACTTGAGATTCAAGGTCACTAACCTTGGAGACTAAATAGGTTCATGTTTGAGATATTTTTTGCACCTTTAGTCTTAAATTCCCCTCATCTTCATCAGAAGAATCATTGGGGAATGAGATGATTGGACTAGATTCCGCACTCACCACCAGCTACAGGTTCTTGGCTGCTGGATTTCCTCTGTTCACTGACAATCTCAGTTGAGATGTCAGTGGGCTGAGTTGCTATGGTTGAGGTCTTAATGATGTAATCACTTTCAAAAGTGAGAGCCTCTTTTATATGGACATCCTGAATAGGTTCAGAAGTGTGCACCATAGTAGTAGGTGACTGAAGTGGGCTAGAAGTAGGAGCCTCAGAAGCACTCATCTCTCTTTGAGAAGGGGAAAAGAAAAGAGAATCAGGGTACTCACTGAAACTAGATCTTCATCAGTGTAAAAGTCAAGGTTAGGGATTGGTTGGCAAAGATCTAAAGGCTGGGGATGGTAACTGTCCCCTAAAGGTTGATCACTTGAGTGTTAAGACTCAGAGTGATGGATTAAGGCAGTTTGGCTTATAAGCTCATCAGGCTGAGCATGAGGAACCACAACACTAATTCTTGATGAGATGCGAGTGGTCTGCTCCTCAGGAGAAGTAGGAGCTCTAGTATCCACTTCTTCCTATATGGGTGAATTTATAGGGGCCTGCACAGAGTGAATAGCCTGAGTAGGGGTTCCTTAGATTTTCTTTTGTAGATGAGGGTGATTTGAGGATGTTGAGGTGGTTGTAAAGTAGAAGGTGTGGGTTCAACACTAGCTGGTGCTGCTAGGTTGTCACCTTGAGCAATGAGCTCTAACATTTTTGGGACCAGGGCTGTTTCTAACCCAGAGAAACCAACAGTGGGCTTTCTCAGTATTTTAAAGATCGCAGGCTTCATCTGTCCCGGTTTAAGAATATTATGTGGTCCCCTTAACTATGAGCCCGATTTACAGTTAAGAATGTACTGGACATATCTAGGGAACATGTAATATTATAAGGAGTCCAAGTTTGCAAGCATATTAGTATAAACCTACTGAGAATACATGAACTTGACCCCCTGAACCATCCCATGGACAATGAAGGAGAGATCCTCAGGAATCTGGTCCCATCCACCACGCTTGTTTGATAAACTGTGGATAACCACATGGAGCTGGAATTTCCATTTGTATGAGACCTTCCCTTTCCTAAAGGTCTTGACCGGGTAGTCTCCATCATAACACATCTGCTCAAAGGAATGATTTACAGTTTCCTTTGGGAAGAACACCTCACCTTCTTCATCATCCACCTGAAGATGCCTGTTGATGAGGGCCGGAGTGATGAAGACTGTTCTCCCCTGCATTATGGCAGACAGTTCCTTCTCCCCGTCCATTATGGCCTCTTGGCAGGTCTTCCAGAATTCTAGCAGTTGATCCTCATAGAGTGGACGATCAATGGTTAGGGAGGTGAAGTAGTTCCTCAGAGCTAAGAAACAAAAAACCTCTGAGAAATGAGGATCTTTCTCAGAGTTTAACAGAGCAACCTAATATGTTCCCTGTGTAACTCCATGGTAAAGTTTGGGCCATTTCTGTGTAGAGGGTTGGCCATTTTGAGAGAGCTTAAGCATGAAGAAAGATGAAAGAAAGTAATTTCAGAGGGAAATTTGGGGTTTTAGGTTTGGAGGAAAGAAGCATATGATAGAAAGAGGGGGAAACCGTTGGGTTTATATGTGAAAATGGATTTCAGATACAGTTTAATGAAAGTGGATAAACATTAAAATCCAAATGCCGGTCCCACCTCTTAAAAAGTAGTTTACTTTTGCTCAAAAAGTAGTTTTCTTGGAAGTCAAAAAACTTCTGAAGGTAAATTATCTTCGGAAATTTTAATGAAAAAGCTTCCGAAGCTAAAATGACTTCGGAAGAATTTCCTAAGGATTCTAAGAATTTTGACTTCGGAAGAAAATTAAGACTTGAGAGTTTTGTTCAAAAGAACAGAACTTCCAAGAGTTAATTTGCTTCGGATGAAAATTGTCCTTGAAAACATATAAGTGCCAAAGGAGCTTTTAAACTTCGGACGATATTTCAGAAATTTCTTCCGAAGGTAAAATACCTGGGCAGTTAGTTGTTTTAAATGCATAAGTTTCTTCCGATGTTAAAAACATAACTTTCGAAGGATCAAAATTACCATAATTCTAAAGAAAATCTTCTCAAAGTTTTATCCAAAAAACAAGAGCTTATGAAAGTGATGAACGAGACAACTTAGGACGCACATATTTTAAGAAATAATAAGAATTAGTTTTAAGAAAAACCTACTCAAAGTTGATCATCCCAATAGCTGATATTAGATATTTAAATCTTTGTTCATCAAAAGACTTTGTAAACAGATCAATGTATTGTTTATCTGTGTGAACTTTGACTAGTTTAATTAATCCTTTTTCATAGTTATCTCTTATTAAATGATACCTGATATTGATGTGTTTGGTCCTTCATTGCTGCACAGGATTCTCTGTGATTGAGATAGCACTATTGTTGTCTATGTGAATGGGAGTCTCCTTGAAGTTTAACCCATAGTCCATCATCTGATTCTAAATCCAAAGCACTTGAGCACAGTAGCTTGCAACAGCAATGTATTCAGCTTCAGCAGTTGATGCAGACACACATGATTGTTTCTTGTGTTGCCATGAGACAACCCTTCCACCAAGAAACTGACATCCCCCAGATGTAGACTTTGCAGTCATGTTGCAACCACCATAGTAATTATTTGTATAAGCATACAAATTGATGTCAGGATTCTTAGGTTACCACAGACCAATTGTTGAAACACCTTTAAGGTATCTTAGAATCCTTTTGACAGTGATAAGATGAGACATCTTAGGGTTGGCTTGATATCTGCATAGATGCAAGTGGAAAACATAGATCATATCCCTATATAAATGTTCATCTACACACTCCCCCTCAAGATCAGGTCCAAGGGAGTGGTTTCGAGCTATGGATGTCTTAGCAATTTTACAATCAGTCATGTTGAACCTCTTGAGTATCTCTTGAACATACTTTGACTGACTCATGAAGATGCCATCTTCAACTTGCTTCACTTGAATTCCCAGAAAGAAATTGAGTTCCCCCATTGCACTCATTTCAAATTTGTCCGTCATCAGCTTCTCAAAGTCTCTGCAGAGATTTGGATTACTTAAACCGAATATGGTGTCATCTACATACACTTGAACTAGCATTATGTCATTTCCCTGTCCTTTGATGAAGAGAGTTCCATCTATAGTACCTCTCATGTATCCATGTTTGCAAAGATACTGAGATAGAGTCTCATACCACTTCATGGGTGCCTGATGCAGCCTATTAAGAGCTTTGTCAAGCTTGCAGACATAATCAGGATGATCAAGATCAACAAAACCAGGTGGTTGTTTGACATACACCTCTTCATCAATCAATCCATACATAAAAGCACACTTTACATCAAGCTTATAGACTTGAAGTTCTTCGATTTAGCAAATGCCAGAAATATCCTAACAGCTTCTAGTCTTGCTACAGGAGCAAAGACATCAGTGTAGGCAATTCCTTCTTCTCGTGTGTATCCTTGAACAACTAGTCTAGCTTTGTTCTTGATGATAAATCCTCTATCATCCTTCTTGTGTGTATCCTTGGCCTCTTGCTCTTCTTCCTATGGGGATGAGCCATTCCTCCTGGAGCCCTTTGCAACAGGCGCTCCCCCTTGGCTTCTAGGCTAGTCAGGGATGTATGAAGGATCAGAAACATCATCAACAACATCCTTGACTCAGTCTGGCGTCCTCCAACCGCCTCTGTCCCCTTTTCAGTGGCTACGACCTTGCTCCCTACTGTCCTCACTAGAGGCTCATCGTCTGACTCATCATCTTCATCAACCAGAAAGTCTAAGTGGATAGTGGGCTGCTCAGACCCACCTGGAGCAGAAAAAGCTATAGTCGAAGTATCGGTGGCCCGTGAAGAACTGGGACCTGCATCTCCCCTACCTTGACCGTCATCATTGTCATCATCGTTGTCGTCTTCATCTGTGGTGGCCATGATGGACTCAGTATCAGAATCACTATCATCGTGATGCCACTTTCTTCGAGCGGGCGCCACATAGTCTTCTGTGGCAAGACGCCCAAATAGTCTCCTCACCAGGGGTGTTACTTGCTTCCCCCGGTACACCTTAATCCTACCCAGAGTCATATCATCCATTACCTCAAGCACCATTGCATCATCTTTCTCCTTGGCAGCATAGGAAGCTTCTCATCAATAATCATTTGCAGAAAATGTGGGTACATGCACAACCCTTCCTTGCCTTTGGCTTCGAGGTTCTCTATCAAGTAAGAGAAGACCATGCATGAAAAACTGAATGGGTGATTTAGTACCAGTGCAACGTATGCATTCTAGATTTGGTCAAACATCTCCTCAAATCCACCACGCCTAGAGGCTATGCACTTGATGATCATATATGCTAGATACTTGAACTGAGGGCACATGTTGCTCTTGTTCAGTACGCCCGCATTAATGTACCAGCGTACTTGATCCTTAGGAAGCATCCCCGAACCATTAGGGGATGTAGCTTAGTTGGGTAGGCTCCGTCCTCACCCAGATCTAAGACCCGCCTTAGATCATCCTCAGTGATCTCAATCTCTTCTCCAAATATGGAGCTCCGTATACGATGTGGCTCAACGGACCGGTCCACCTTGGCACAATCCTAGTATGCCTGCTGAATAGACCTGTATGGAGTGCATGGTGTAGAATACCCTTGTAGATCCTTGATCTACGCAGCAAGGCTATAATCCCTCAGAACTCAGAAGTGTTCCGAGATGTGGCCTCAAGATGAGCACAGATGTTGTGCTTAGTGCTCATAGTCCATCTCTTAGCCATGTTGTTATAACACATGAAACAAAAACATTAGAGTTGTGCATAGGAGATGACAATTGAATCTTAAATGGTTTTAGATCAAACTGGTTCAATAGTGCGATTGAACCATATCACTAAGTTCAGTCATGCAATTGAGCCTGCGGCTGAGTTCAGTCGTGCGATTGAGCTTGTGACTAAACTTAGTCATGTGTTAACCCATGCGGTTGAGTCAGTCATGCAACTGAGTAACCGAATGGTTCAATCGTGCGATTGAATCTTGCGTCTGGCTCAATCGTGCGACTGAAGTTCATCCGGAGTGTCCATTCGCAGAACTCTATGCGACACTCGACCCCGAATCTTGGTCAATTCTTGATGTTAAACGTAGTGTTTAGGCTCATTAGATTCGCAGGAACTCTAAATATCACTTATTATCCTTCATTTTAACGATTATGTCCATTTAAGTGGTCTATTTGAAGAGTTTTTACTGATTTCTTGATTTTAGTCGATTAGGTTAGTTAGGATTTGATTTCACCGATCATTTTGATCGCTTTCAGTCTCACAATACCTGTAGATGAACAACAGATCGGTTAGATACACAATCAGTAAGTAATCAAGGTGTGATGAAATTTTGGCAGGGTGTCTACGTATGAGCAGGTTTTTGAGCAATTTGAAAGGTGGTGAGAAATGCAACCGACACACCGCTCCTTTTATACTGTCTTAATGTTCAGTCGTACGACAAGACCTATACTCATGCTCCAGTCGTGCGATTGAGCTCATATGCATGCTTAAGTTGTGCAACTGGGGTTCAGTCATGCGATTGACTCATACTCCTTGATCCATTCATACGATTGAATCATCCTGATGGTCCAATCTCATGGATGTCCCATACTCATAGTCCATTTGTATGATTGCCCCATACTCATGGTCCAATCTTGCGATTGGCTCATACTTATGATTCAATCGTATGATTGACTCATACTTATGAGCTTGACCTCTTTACACTTTCAACCCTTTAAAATGTTAACATTTGATAAACATTATGACCTTTTAACACCATTTTATCACCTCAGACGTGATCCTTTTAGTTTAAGACTGATTGATCACCTCAGATGTGATCCTTTTAATTTAACACTTAGTGGTCACTTCAGACGTGACCCATTTTAGTAAGTCATTCACAGAGTACATCCAGTTGTATAGTCTGATGATTAATCTTACAAATGACTAGAAAGTAAAACTAACTTAGAAATTAAATGAAAACAAGATATATATTTGTTGTTTTGGGTTTGAGCAGAACAGATTCTAGATTATTAGACCATTTCTGGAATGATTCATTATGGAATCATACATGTATAACAGAAACACTTAGGAACTATTTATTAATATGCACTTGATGCTAGATTCTTGTTGTGTCTGAGAGTCATTAACACTTATAAGAAATCATACTAAAGCTATATGATGCACACAATGGTTTTGACTTTCAAGAATTGCAGTCACGATGGTTGTCAGTATGTTTGTCCCCTTAAATCCATACACAGACATTTGACTTACAATGGTGATGAATTAGGTTTAATTATTTCAACAAGCATTTGTGGATCTCATACTTATATGGTACTCAACATTTCTCAGGAGATTTTTGAGCGGTCTACGGGTATTGGACAAGAAGAAACTATTCTAAGAGCTTTCAACGAGATGCAAGCCTCAGGTCAGTGTTATCGCATAGCAGAGAGGCACAAACAACAATGAATTCTAGAATATTTAGGTTATGCTTATCCTCAGGTCAGTGCCACCGCACAGCAGAGAGGCATCGAACCTATCTTCTTGGTAGAGCATTTATTTTTCTATTGCACACAATGCACCAACAACATTATCATTAGCTTGATTGCTTTTAGTAGTTTTTACATGTGCTTTGCTCATATTTATGGTTATCCACACATATTTGTGGCATTTATTTTGCTCGTCACCGCTTATTAGAAATGCATTGATTGTGTTAACCAGTGATAAGCTGAGAACCCACAGCAAGTTGAACAAGTTAGTTTGAATTTTTAATTCACCAATAAAGTCTACTCATCTATTGTGTTGAATCTACCGACACATCATATAATGAATTAGCAACCTTTAGATCTACTTTCTCTATGTTATCTCAGTAGCCAACTACTTTAACTTTCATTTTTCTTTAGTTGTGCTTAGACTTCTAAGACTTGTATGAATTTCACATTTTGAGCACACTATTTTTGAAGTCCCAACCAATTCATTCCCTATGTACTATCATTTTCCATAGACTTTGAATCAGAATCACAGATTTGATTTCATTTCTATTAGCTAAGCTGCCCTCCCCCGTTGTTTTTTAAATAATTAACTGCTGCACGAATTAAATACTAGACTAAACTATTCTCCCCTTGAAATTCTAAAATCGAAAATCTTTTTGTGTTTTTGGATTTTAATAGACAGGAAAGGAAAATAAAATAAAAGAATAGAAAATAAAATAAATACACTGGTCGGACTACAAACTTTCGTCTTTTGAATCACATCACTTTTCTTTTTCACGCTATTAACCTCTAAAAGATATAAAAACCTAGGTTTGTCAAATGCTTTTGTGTAGAGCTCGGCCCGTTGAAAATCAGTATTAGTTTTAACAACATCGATTAATTGCTTTTCAAAACAGCCATGTATAAAGTGATACTTAATACCGATGTGTTTAGTTTTAGGATGTTGGACCGGATTTTTGGTTAGAGCTATAGCAGCAGAATTATCAACAAAAATAGGAGTGTTAGAAAATTGCAAACCATACTTGCACATTTGTTGTTGAATCCAAATGATTTGTGAGCAGCAACTTGCAGCAGCAACGTATTCAGCTTCACATGTCGACGAAGCAACTGAGGTCTGCTTCTTACACTGCCATGTGACTAACCTTCTGCCTAAGAACTGTCAACCCGCTGATGTTGACTTGTAATTCATTTTGCGACCACCATAATCCGAGTCACTATACGCTATAAGCTCAAAGTCATCCTCATGAGGATACCACAACCCGAGTGTTGGAGTACCCTTCAGATAACGAAAAATCCTTTTTACTCCGATGAGATGGTTTACTTTTGGTTTCCCCTAATATCTGGAGCAAAGAAATGTCGTGTACAAGATATCAAGACGTGAGGCTATGAGATACATGAGAGATCCAATCATTCCTCTATACATGGTTGCATCGACCAGATCACCACTTTCTTCGGGTGCCACGTCATGGTTCGTGGCAAGTGGAGTTCCAGCTGCTGAAGTAGTCTCCATGTCGAATCGACTGAGGATATCACCTACATACTTGGTCTGATGTAGGAAGATTCCCTTTGGTGTCTGATCGACCTGTAATCCAAGGAAAAACTTCATCTACCCCATGGCACTCATCTCAAACTCTGCTTTCATTACAGATTCAAATTCCTTACATAAATCTTCGTTCTTGGAACCAAACATTATGTCATCAACATAAATTTGTACCAGCAGTAAGTCGCCATCTTTTTCTTTGATGAACAATGTACAGTCAATCACTCCTCTGCGAAAACCATGTTTTACCAGATGAGTTGAGAGTTTCTCTTAACAGGCTTTAGGCGCTTGATAGAGCTTGTAGAGAGCCTTTTCCAACTTGTAAACTCTTTCTTGATGATAAGGATTCTCAAATATTTCGGGTTGACTGGTATAGACCGTCTCATGGATTTCACCATGAAGGAATGCACTCTTCACATCTAGTTAATAGACTTTAATCTTCATGTAGGATGCATAAGCTAGAAATATACGTATTGCTTCCATCCTTGCCACTGGTGCAAACAATTCATTATAGTCAATGCCTTCGACTTGTCTAAACCCTTGAACCATAAGTCGAGCCTTGCTTCTGATTAAGACCCCTTGGTCATCTTTCTAGTATTTCAGCACCCATTTAGTGCCACTCATCTTAGCACCTTTTGGTTTGTCCACAAGGGTCCATACTCCTAATTTCTTGAACTATAGGAGTTCTTCTTGCATCGCACTGACTCATGCCTCATCATTTAATGCTTTAGTAACATATTTTGGCTCAAATTGAGACACAAAACATCGATATGCACCATCGTGAAGATATCCCTTTTCAATTACTAAGGCATAATCAGCTAAGTATAGCGGATTTCTGGTCTGTACTCCCGAACGAACATCCCCAATGACATTATCCAAGGGTTGATAAACATTTAGCTGATATCCGGGAGTTTTTGGAACAACCACCTCATTATCCAAATTGTTAAACTCAGGGTCAGGAACTGAAGCTGTTCGATATGAGGTTCCAAAGTGTCAAAGGCATCAGGATTTGATGCTTGTGTACTTTCATTTGTGGGAACCTGTTCCGCCTGGTCCTTATTAGTAGTCTCATCTGCCTCATTATCATATGAAGACTCACTTACTTCAAGCTCTCCCCCTGAAGGGCTAGTACAATCATCTAATGGATCAGTTGATGTCGATTTTGGTGGAGAAGAGTTTAGTACGTTGTTGGGATTCAACAATGGAATAAACTGAAGCTTACTAAATCATAATTACATCCAACTGAAGATCTCATTGTACAAGTTCAGAGACAAAGTTGATTACATCAAAACAAGACAATTCAACATGACAAAGTTACATCAAGATAATTAGAAAGTCAAAATTAGGTCATGTTGTAATATTAGTATAAATAGACCCACTTGTGCATTTATGCATATGTGGCTTTTTGTGTGTGTTTCTCATGGTGTAAATCACCATCAAAGGATAAATCCTCTCCTTTGGGTGGGTTTCATTTCACCAGCCATCTATGATTCTCATTGTAACTTGTTTATCAACATCAATAAAATCATAACATTATTATTATCCATCTCTTTGTTCTATGATTCACACACGTCCACCCATCTTAATTTTGATTTCTAGATCTGAACATGATGAATCCTAAGATCCAAGCTCAATGAATTTGAAATATTGATTTAGCACACATTGTACATCATACTAGCAGTCAGCTCGTCATCAGTATGAAAAGTTCGCAGATGGAAGGATTTAAAGAATGCATCATAGTCAAAGAAGAACGAGCATCCTTTCCCAAGTGGGGGGTGGTGTATCTTTGAACTTCGACATTGAACCACATTTCTACCTGACCTTTTGAGTTGTTGTAAACTCTCTTGTCTGGTATGCTATATCCGAGAAAGATCCCTTCTTCTGCCTTTTCGCTGAACTTCCCATTCTGAGTATTCTTCAACAATGTTCATGGTGCGCCAAACGGTTCTAGATACTCCAAGTTAGGTTTACGTCGCTGGAGTAGTTCATAACATGACCACCAAGACTCGATTGAGCATGTAACAAGCATTCACAACTGCCTCATTCCAGAACTGAATAGGCAGTTTCGAGTCAGCTAGCATTCTTCTGGAAATCTTTATCAAACTTCGATTTTTCCTTTCAGCTAGGTCATTCATCTGTGGAGGGTAGGCAGAAGTGAAATTGATGTACAATTCCTCTTTCTCTACAGTATGCCTCTATCCACTCATTCTTGAATTCAGTTCTGTTGTCTGATTGAATCTACCTAACTTTGAGCTTGTAGAGTGATTCCAATGTAGTTACAAGATGTTTGAATGATTCAAAGGTTTCTGATTTGGCTTTCAGAAACATCACCCAAAAGAATCTTGAGTAATCATCTATCACTACAAAGCAATACAAATCTCTAGCAATGCTCTTTGTGCTGATAGGGCCAAACAGATCTATGTGCAGAAGCACAAGAGGCATATCAATAGAATTAACTTTCTTTGCCTTGTGAGCTTTCTTGGTATGTTTCCCTTTCTTGCATGCTATGCAGAAGTATGGAAGCTGGAAGTTCTTGACATTAACACCATTCACTAGATCATTTTGAATCAAGTGATTCATCTTTCTAGGATTTATGTGTCCCATTCTCCAATGCCACGAGACTGAGTCCCTCTCAGTTGCCTTTGACAAGAAGCATTGAACCGTGCAATCAGTTGTGGAGGCTTTTGATAGATCCAAGACATACAGGTCGTTATATCTTGAAGCTGACATGAGAACCTTATCCTCCTCAATCACATAGTCCTTCTTCAACACGTAGCACTTCTTGTTGTCAAAAGAACTTTGAATCCTTTATCGCAGATCTGGGAGATAGAAAGCAAGTTGTTCTATAGTTGTTGAAGGTAGTTGACCTTGTCAAGCTTGACTTCCTCGTTTCCTACTTCGCCTTGTGTTGTGATGTATCCTCCTTTGTTCCCAGCAAATGAAGCATGTCCCCCTTAAATTTGTTTGACGTTAAGAAGGAGGGACGAATTCATTGTCATGTGCCTGGACGCCCCACTATCAATAATCCAGGTATTAGTGATAGCGCTGTAGCGGACACCCTGCGCAGTCAAAGAAACTATTTAGTTCAGATTTGGGACCCAAGCCTTAATTAGATTGGGTGACCTAGCGAAATCACACATCATAAACTCAACCCATTGTCCTTTAAAGGATGAGGGCATATCTTTCTTCTTATCATTCTCACTATCAGACCCTATACTTGATTTTATTTTCATAAGCCAGTCTTGTGTAAGGCCTGTTTATGGTAAAGAGACGTCTAACTGATGGTTTGAACTTTAGGTTCACTAACACTCTTAGGTGGAGTGTTAGATCTTATTTTAGATAAACTTGGTTTTGGTTTTTCATCATAATGTTCAATTTTCTTTCTTGGCGTCTGAAGGTAAGGACAATTAATAGAGATATGTCCTCGTTTTCCATAACTGTAGCAAGATCTTGCTTCTATAAATTGGAGAGAACTTTTGTGTGATTTTGAGTTTAGTGAAGGTGTGAGGTGTTTCTGGTTTGGTTTTGTCACTACTCTTTTAGATGTTTCATCCTTACTAACAAAATGAATTGTTTTAACATTTTGAACATCTTTAACTTGCACTTTGGTTGGACTTTGAAGATTAATATGTTTGTGGTTAACTGATTTAGTCATTTCAGGTTCTGAAATGGACGTTGGTGAACCTGAACTTACATTAACCCTTTTGAATGCATCATTCAATTTCTCAACTGGCATCTTGCCTTTTGCTTTCAAAGTAGACTCCTATTAGTGTCGGATTTCACAGGCTTACCCATGGAATCAAGATCATTAACTAGAGGAGTAAACACCACATGATCCTTGTCAGGATCAGTGATCACAAGTTTGATGTAATAGAGCGTAACGCAACGGAATAAGAACAAGAATTAGACAAATTGTAGCAAGAATTTGATACTCGTATGCATTAAGAACAAATACGGTTATAACGAGAGAATATATTTCTGTAACAAGGAATGTTTCAATAATATTGAATATTTCTGATCAAATCATTTATTTATTACAATAGGTTGACACTCCTTATATAGAGTGCAATCGCTGCTGTTATCACGGGAAAGTGACAACTGGCAGATCTATTACAAAAATAACTAACTCTTAACAAACTACTGAAATGTTCACAACTACTGAGAACATATCAGAGTGTTAAGTACAAAATAAGAAACTACTGATAAGAAACTACTGAAACTACAACGACCGAAGAACAAGCTCTTCAGTCGTTTTACAAAACTACTGATAAATATAAAACTACTGATGAGCACAACAACTGAAGAAGTATTCTTCAGCTGTTGTGTCAAACTACTGAAAAGATAAAACATAAAACTACTGAAAGGTAAACCGTCACAACTACTGAAGAAGACCTCTTCAGCTGTTGTGACAACGTCTCATACTTTGGTCTTCAGCACTTGTGTCTTCAGACTATGTCTTCAGCACTTGTCTTCAGACTTTGTCTTCAGCACTTGTGTCTTCAGACTTTGTCTTCAGCACTTGTCTTCAGACTTTGTCTTCAGCACTTGTGTCTTCAGACTTTTTCTTCAGCACTTGTCTTCAGACTTTTTCTTGAGCACTTGTCTTCAGACTTTTAATGAAGACATAGCAGGGACTCCCAGGCCAACAAGTCCCTCAGCTTGAAGCTGGTTTTCAATTATGGCCATTATGAACCGAGGATATAATATCCAACGGTTAGCAGTTTGTTTTTGAGCCATATCTTTGAGCTCTAAAAATAGTATTTCAGAAAAATTTAAAGTTTGTTGCTCAAGGATGGAGTACATTACCTGTTGCCACCTTGTGGACATTTGATCCCATAATGAAGTCTTGGAGGCAAGGCGTACATTTACCATATGAAATATGAGACGTTTGGCATCCGGGAAATGTTTCTTCAGTAAGGTAGATGCACTCAGGTTACCCTGGTATCCATGGTGGGCAAATGATTGATCTGTTGTGCCCTTTGGATAACCAGTTGGGAAAGTAGCATCATCCAGATTAAGGGTTTGGCGAAGAGTGTCTGGAGTGATAACCACTTTTTGGCCATGGACAAACGATTGAAGAGACTCTGTGTTGTTCTCCTCAGAGACCAAGGTGACGTTTGTCCAGAATTGGGTAAGGGATTCGGCATATATGGTGGGGTTTACCAGAAACGCCGTTTTGTAGGGTGACTGAACCGTTAAATCAATGGCGTTTTGAAACTTGGTCCAGTATGGCGATTTGGTGAGATGTGCGACACAGTTGTGTCGTGGTTTTAGTTGCAAGGTCGCCATTGATGAAGAGAGGGTAGAGAGTTTTTTTTTTGAACGTTAGGTTTGAGAAGAGAAGATAAAAACTCTGAAGGTGGGATAAGGTATTTAAAGGGTCGGTTTAGAAAACGATTGAAGGTTTTGGTGTGAGTCATCAGTTGTTGAAACTACTGATGAAGTGGTATTAACCGTCAGACATTGAAACAGCTGAAGTCTCTGATTTAGTCATCAGTAGTTATAAAACTACTGAAGACAATTTTGACTTCAGTTGATGAAACAACTGAAGACTTGGTATTAGTCATCAGTAGTTGTGAAACTACTGAGGACAGTAGTTTTGTCAGCAGTTGTTGTAAACAGCTGAAGACTTGGTGTTAGTCTTCAGTAGTTGTAAACTACTGAAGACATGGTTTTGGCTTCAGTTGTTTTGAAACAGCAGTTGTAGAAACAACTGAAGAGGAATTACTCATCAGCTGTTTTCGTCAATTCTTAGCTTTTCAGCTGTTTCATACTGTCCTCAACACTTACTCATCAGACTATGCATCTGCTTTTCAGGTGTTTCATAGGACGGCAGTAGTTATTTGTTTGTACTGATTTTAGTAGTTGTAACTACATCAGTAGTTTAGAACAGATAAAGTACTTCAGTACTTGTGAGGCATTTAGCCTTCAGTAGTTATAAAACTACTGAGGGTGAAAGAACTCATTAGTACTTATATGTGACATGGTTACCAATGATCACCAGTACTTATTACTGAGATCATCAGTAGTTGTCACTTATTCTAGCTGCAGCATACTAAGCCTTAACACCAGGTTGTGGAAAGTTGAACTATCCAAAGGCTTAGTAAAAATGTCTGCAAGCTCATCAGCACTAGGCACAAACATAGGATTAATTAGACCCTTTTCAAAACAATCTCTTATAAAATGATGTCTAATTTCTATATGTTTGGTCCTAGAGTGTTGGACTGGATTTTTGACAATGCAAAGAGCTGAAGCACTATCCATTAATAACGGAGTCTTAGTCTCTGTAATGCCATAGTCCAAAAGTTGATTCTGAAGCCAGAGTACTTGGGATGTACAACTTGCAGCTGCAATGTACTCGGCTTCAGCAGTGGATGTAGCAACAGATGTTTGTTTCTTACTCTGCCAAGAAATCAAACAGTTGCCTAGGAATTGACATCCACCAGAAGTTGATTTCCTGGTTAACTTACACCCTGCATAGTCACTATCAGGGAAAGCAACTAATTTACAAGAGTGCCCAGTGGAATACCATAAACCTAGAGATTGTGTACCTTGCAAATATCTAAAGATCCTCTTGACTGCAATCAGATGAGAGTCTTTAGGTGCAGCATGAAATCTAGCACAAACACATGTAGCAAACATAATATCTGGTCTAGAAGCTGTTAAATACATCAAGGACCCATCATACATCTGTAAAGTGTTTCATCAACCACTTTACCTTTCTGATTTGTATCCAGTGTGTGGTGCTGCACATGGGGGTAGAACAGGGCTTACAGTTTTGTAAATCAAACTTTTCCAAAAGATCTTTTGTGTATTTGGATTGATGAATGAAAATTCCATCAGCTTTTGTTTGATTTGCAAACCCAGAAAGAACTGTAATTCTCCCATGGCACTCATTTCAAACTTCTGTTGCATCAACTTTGTAAAGGCATCACACAACTGAGGATCAGAGGATGCAAAAATAATATCATCTACATAAATTTGAACAAGTAGATTATGCTGCCCAGCTTTCTTAATGAATAAAGTCTTATCAATGGAGCCTCTAGTGAAATCATTTTCCAGAAGAAAGTTTGATAATGTCTCATACCAGGCTCTAGGAGCTTGTTTCAACCCATAAAGAGGCTTATCAAGCTTATACACCCAATTAGGATGTTTATTGTCCTCAAAGCCTGGTGGTTGACATACATAAACCTCTTCTTTAATTTTCCCATACAAAAATGCACTTTTGACATCCATTTGAAAGACTTTGAGTTTTTGATAAGCAGCATAAGCTAAAAACAATCGAATTGCTTCCAGTCTGGCTACAGAGGCAAAGGTTTCATCATAATCAATACCTTCTTCTTGTGCAAACCCCTGAACAACCAGTCTGGCCTTGTTCTTAACAATGAGCCCATTTTCATTAGTTTTGTTCCTAAACACCCATTTAGTGCCTATTGCACACTTACCTGGAGGTAGAGGAACCAGTTCCCACACTTGCTGTTTCTTGAACTGAAGAAGCTCAAGCTGCATGGCATCAACCCATCCATTGTCCTTTAAAGCAATGTGATAATTCTTTGGCTCTTGCTGACTGATGAAGAGAGCATAGAAGCAGAAATTTGACAATTGACTTCTTGTTGATACGCCAGCAGTGATATCACTAATGATTTGAGACATAAGGTGATTCTTCAGATCTTGATACACAATGAGATCTGTGCAAGTGTTTGTAGCAGGTTCAGCAGCAACAGATGGTGATGGTGAATCATTTCCTTGAAACCAATCAGTGGATGGTAATTCAAAGGAAGTTGAATTTGAAGAAATCTCATCAGCATTTGTTGTGGATGGTGCTACTAGAGTTACAGGAACATCAGGTCTAGCTGAATCAGGCAGTTGATCACTAAACCTGAAGAGGTGAGTACTGCTATCATCATCATCATCATCAGCACCAGCAGTACCCCCAGGTGGTGAACTGTTGACAGGAGCAACAGCAGGAGTTTGATAAGGAACATATTGCAGTATGTCCAAATCAAATAGCTCCACAGGGCTTTGTGGAATCTTGTCCTTAGGAGATTCATTAAACTTAACATGTAGAGTCTCTTCAACTATCTTTGTTCTGCAGTTGAACACTCTGTATGCTTTGCAAGTTGATGAATAACCAACAAAGTACCCTGCATCCACCTTAGGATCAAATTTTTGGAGTTGATCCCGTGTGTTGAGAATGAAACAAGGACACCCAAATGCTCTGAAGAATGAAATTAGAGGGGCCAAATGATGAAGAACTTCATATGGAGTCTTCATCAACCTTTGATTTACTAGAACTCTATTCTGTACATAGCAAGCTGTATTGACAGATTCAGCCCAAAAAGTCAATGGCAGTCCAGAGTCAGCCAACATGGACCTTGCAGCTTCAATAAGGGTCCTGTTCTTTCTCTCCACTACTCCATTTTGCTCAGGAGTTCTTGGGATGCTATACTACCTCTTGATTTCCTTTGATAAGTAAAACTCATCAAGTGTGTGGTTTCTAAATTCAGTACCATTATCACTCCTCACACACTTAACTGGTAGGGAATACTGCTTCTCAACGTGTAACACAAAGTTCATATTGGACTGTGCAGCCTCATCCTTTGAATGCAAGAAGAAAGTCCATATAAATCTGGAGTAATCATCCACAATTACCAGACAGTATTTCTTCTTAGCCATACTCATCACTTTCACAGGACCAAAGAGATCCATGTGAAGAAGCTGTAAGCAGGCAGTGGACTTAGGTTCTTCTATGGAGGGAAATGAAGCTTTGTGTTGTTTCCCTTTTAAACAAGCAGTGCAGTTATCTTCACACTTGAACTCTATCATAGGCAGTCCCCTTACTAAATGATGGTTTATCAGCTGATTCATGTTTTTGAGATTAACATGACCCAGCCTTCTATGCCATAGAATAGATTCTTGGGGGAAGCCTTGGAAAATAGGCAAGGATGGCCTTTGAGATCTATTTTCTTGGAAAGATCTAAGGCATACACTCTTCTGTCCTATTGGCCTTTAGGAGAGTGTGTTCATCCAACACCTTATCAATCAAATTTAGAACTTTGGATGACAGAATCCGATAGTTCTGACTGGTGAAAATAGCAACATGGCCTTTGTCACACATTTGACTGACACTCAAGAGGTTGTACTTGAGATTTTCCACATGGTTAACATCATCAAACTTTATTTCCCCATTGGAAACAAAGCCTTTGCGATGATGTAACCCTTTGCATCATTGCCAATGACACAACCCCTTCCTTCCTTGAGATAGTCATTAAGAAGTGATCTGTTCCAGTCATGCATGGATCCTCCACTGTCTACATACCAGATGCCCCTGAGGTATGTTGAAGAACCCTGCAAAATACAAAAATTAGTTAGATTTTGAGACCCAAACCTTTTTGGTCATGGGCCTGTTCTCATCAACAGATGGTAAACTAACATGTTTGTTGGAAACAACAGTCTGAAAGGAAGAAGTGTGTGAAGAAAAGGAATCCTGGCTGGACCCTTTTTCTGTGGTTTCAACATAGGAACACTAATTGTTAACTCTTCCCAATAGATGTTGAACCATCTGTTGATACATGTATGTCCCTAGATCGTGATATGTGATGTAATAGATCTTGTTTGGTATGATTAATGAACTGATATTGATAGTCTGTGGTTATAATGTTTAATAGTTCATTAATGAGTCGTAAATGAATTGATTGGGTTTATGATTACTTGAATGATTACGTATAATATTATATTAATTAAATAAAACATTCAAACTTAACTAATGAAGTTCCCATGCGAATGGCTCATGCGAATGAACCATACACATGAAGAACTTCACACGATTGACTCAGTCGCACGACTGGACCAGGAGACTGGATCAGTCGTACGACTGTAACATAAGATTGGCTCAGTCGCACGACTGAACACTCAGTCGCCCGAATGAACCAACCGCATGGTTCAATCGCACGACTGAACCAAGCTAATGGTTCAGTCGCACGATTGAATAGTGCCAACCTATAAATACAACTCAATTCGTGAAAAACGGGGACATTCGATCAAGTACGATTCAAGTTGAACCCTAGCCGTCCAGAAACCTTTCAAATTGTTCTCCAGGTTCATAGAACACATTAGATCGATTCCTTATCGATTTCTAACGTTAGTTTCAATCCTTGATTGATTCTTCGTGTGTTCTCACTCATTGGATCGCCAATCAAATAGGATTCCGCACTATTTGATCCGGTATACACGTGATCTCTAGGTATTTCAGTCGAATACCAGGTCCTAACAAGTGGTATCAGAGCTATTGGCTCTTGATTACGTGTTGATTCAATCAAGATTGCATAAAAGTTTGTGTTTTTACACTAAAAACGCAATCTTTGGCATCAAAAGTGATCTTGGAAGTTCCCTGCTCATCGACGTTTGGTTTCTACGGACTCAGGCGATTAGAACTTGTGAAATTTCGAATTTTTACGGCTGAAACCCGTCAAACCTAGAAATTTTCGCAAAACAGCAGCTTCAGTCGCACGACTGACTCATTCGTACGACTGGACTCCATTCGCATGCTCATACGCACGATTGGACCTAGTCGCACCTTCATTCGGCCGATTGAACCGTTCGTTCGCATAGCTCATACGCACCAGATTCATTCGCACGACTGAACCAATCGCCCAGTTCATTCGCACGATGAACAATCGCAGAGCTTATACGCACGATTAGCTCATTCGCATCTTCAGTCGCATCAGTGAAAGTTTGTTTGATTAGATTATAAGTTATTCATCATGGAAGATCAGATGTCAGCCTTTACTGCTAGGAAGGACTCAAGGATACAGAATCTGTTGCTGCTTGAGATGAGGTGGGGAATCACAATAAACCACCAAAGCTTTGACTTAGATGAGTTTCCACTGGAAACAACGTTTTGAGATCTACCTTAATGGAGTAGATCCTAATCTGTGGGAAGCCATTGAGATAGGTTATAGTACACCAGTGGGAGCTGATGGAATTAAACTAACATTAAGCGGGATGACAGACGCACAGAAAGTAAAGTACAATGCAGAGAAAAGAGTTATGCATTGATCACTCAGTCTATCCCCAAAGACATATTCCACCAGTATTCCGAGAACAAGCAGTCTAAGAAACTGTGGGATGCGCTAGAGAGAGATATGATGGTAATGCATCATTGAAGGCAATCAAGGAAAAGGAGTAAAGAAGGAATTGATAACTTCTCATCAATTGGTAATGAAAGTTTGGACGAAGTCATAGATAGATTCTACCACTTGATGAGCGAATTGCATACACATGGAGTGGCTACTACCATGGAAGAAAAGGTAAGCAACTTCGCAGACGGGTTGCTGATAAGTGGGCTACATTCGTGTCTAACCTGAGACAGAATGGAATCCTGTAAAGCTGGATATAAATGACTTCATTCTTAAGTTGCGAGAGAAGCACTAAGGATGAAGTATAGAGCTCAGAAGTCTTCGTACACACAAATCCAGCTTTATACAACGCCACGCCTCAAGCTAAGAATCTGGAGCACCCCTCCAGACTGCTTTTGTGTCTAGCTTGTCAGGTCCCTCACATGCTTCTCTTCTGGATTAGACACGTCTGGGTCATCATGTACCCATCATATTGGATCAGAAGCAAACACTACCAAACTGAAGACCGAGAACTTCGGTAATGTGACCGTGGAAGTAGCACGAGAGCATATGGATCTTAGCAGCAGGGTTCATTCATATGATGGACTTGTTGCTGGGAAGATTGGAAAACTGCCATCTGGCAGATGAGGACTACGAGCAGGTGGATGAGATGGAGCTTGAAAGAATGGATATAATGTGGGCCTTAGCAAGTGCTGTTCGGAGGGCGAAGAAGTTTGTGAAAAAGACTGGACAAAATTGGTTGCTACTAAGGACACCACCTTTGGCTTCGACAAGAGTAAAGTGACCTGCTTAACTGTGGTGACAAGGGGCACTTCAAACGAGAATGTGTCAAGCCAAAGAAGACGGGGAATGGGAACCCGTTCTTCATCATTTACTCGCCAGGACAAGCAACCCTCTAATTTACTTCATCGAACAAGGATCCAAAAGCACTAACTGCTCATGATGATGAAGGACAGGATGGAGTTTCAGGTTTGTCTCACCAGGAGAATCTAACATTGCCAGTGTCGAGGATATTGACGATGATTCTGCGAGTGAAGGTGATATAGCAGTTAAAATGCAATGTCACATAGTGAAGAAACAACTGCAGCCGAGGTCAGCTACAAGCAAAGAGGAAGTTTCCACATCAGAGACAGAAAAGCCAGAGTCGACAGAACCAGAATCATCTGATGCGGCACTGATGGCTAACTCTTCTGAACCAACTCAGGTAAGTACCACTGACAAATTTTTAATAACCATGCTTGTTCTGATTGTGACAGTTTAGGAATAGCATCGATGAAAAATTTGCTAGGTATTAGATCATAATGATAACTTAGTAAAGATTTACGTCTGTGCACTGAGGCAAATAGAGTACTAAAACAAAATGAGCATTGTTATAAAGAAAAGATAGACCTATTGACCAAACAAACTTAGGGAAACCGAAGTAGTGGCTTTAACCAAGCAAACGACATTAGGTACTATCTTAACTCCCTAGAAGACACTAAGAAACAAAGGGCAGTTTTAGAAGTCGAAGTTAATTCATTAAAACAGAAAATGCATAGTTGGACTAGTTCTTCACACATAGTTCAACACTTTAGTGAGAGAAAGGAATAACGGGGAGGGATTAGGCTACAAAGTGGTTCCACCACCACTGAGACCTTGATGAACACCAAGTCTAGACCAGTAATATATAACCCCATCAAGGATCATGTGGTGACCACTCCTCTGTTACTGATAGACACCACATGTTCATCTACTGAATCGGTAAGAAACAAAAGGAGGCCACTTCAAGGAAAGGGTAAATTGCTTGTGTTAACCTGGAAAATGAATTTGAAAAGTTAATTTAAGTCAGGGTCAAATAGAGTCAAATCAACCTAAAAGGACTTCAAATGTTACCTTTTCACATGCTACAAGTCAAAAACAGTTAACCAAAAAGTAAAAAGGTTAAATCAGTAAAGTGTTACACCAGAGAAAACATCAAACATCCAAGAGTCAAAAACTAAAGTGATTGATGTTACTAGAGTGTCACGCACTTCTCACAAAGAAAGTCTACTCATAAAGTTGATAGCAGGTCATGCTACAAACTGTGGAGAATGTGGACACATTGCTTCCGACTGTCATTTCTATCAGACACCTAGGAAGAAGAGTGATCTTTGGAATCTAGACCAGGTCTTCTAAGAGAGTTCTCTAACTCCAACCTCCACTAGAAGAGATCAGTGAACCTACAGTCCAACCTGTAAGCCAGACGACTGTTTATCATAAATAGGCACTGCACAAATCGGGATTATGGAAAGAAAAATCCACCCTCGTGTCTGATACTGATAACAAGAAGGAACCTGAGCTACCCTCACCTTCTAAGGGTCAAGGGTGGAGTTTATGATGTGTGATGCCTTGGGAAACCCAAGACAGTCAAAGCTTGGGTTCCTAACCTAAACTGATTCTGTTACTTGTATGTGCAGGGTGTTCGATATAGTGCTGAGACTAACACGGGATTATAGACAGCGGAGCATCCAGGCACATGACAGGAAATAGCGCCCTCTTATCGAACGTCAAACAAATAAAAGGAGGGCATGTTCCTTTGCAGGAACAAAGGAGGCTATATCACAGCTCAGGGAGAAGTGGGAAATCAGAAAGTTAAGTTTGATAAAGTGAACTACGTTCAACAACTTCAGAACAACTTACTTTGTTTCCCAATCTGTGATAAAGGGTTTAAAGTCGTCTTCGATAAACAGAAGTGTTACGTGCTGAAGAAAGAATATATGATCCCAGAGGACAAGTTCTGATGACCGCTTCAAGATATAAAGACTTATATGTCCTTGGATCTGTCAACAGCTGCCACAACAGATCATGAGGTTTAGTGTTTCCTATCTAAAGCTACTGAGAGGGACTCCATCTCCTGGCTCGGCGAATGGGACACATAGTCAAAGGAAGATGAATCATTTGATTCAGAAGGATTAGTTAGAGGAGTGAATGTCAAGAACTCCAACTTCCGACTTTGCATAGCTTGCAAGGAAAGGCAAACAGACAAAAGAAGTCTCATAAGGAAAAGAAAGTTCATTCAATAGAACTCCTCTTGAGCTTCTTCACATGGATCTGTTCGGTCCAGTTAGTACAAGGAGCATTGCAGGCGACGCGTACTGTTATGTGGTCACTGATGACTACTCAAGGTCACTTGGGTCAGGTTTGAAATCAAATCAAAAATTTGGAGACATTCAAGGAATTAGTAACCACACTGGAATCACTCTACAAGCTCAAAGTTTGACAAATACGCTCAAACAACGGGACAGAATTCAAGAATCAAGGGATGGAGGCATACTGCAAGGAAAAGGGAATTGTGCATCAATCACTTCTGCTACACACTCAGATGAATGGCGTTGCTGAGAGAAAGAACAGGAGTTGATAGAACAGTCCCGGACTATGCTGGCAGACTCGAACTGCCTATCCAATTCTAGAACGAGGCAGTGGCAAATGCGTGCCATACACTGAACCGAGTCCTAATAGTCAAGTGCCATGGAAAGACATGTTATGAGCACTTCAAAGACGCAAACCAAATTTGGAGTATCTTGAAACTTTTGGCGCACCGTGTACACTTCTAAAGAAGACACAAGAAGGAAAATTCAGCGAGAAGGCAGTTGAAGGAATTTTTCTAGGATACAACATACGAACAAGCGAGTTTACAATAACTCAACGGGTCTTGTAGAAGTGTGTTTAATGTCGACGTTTCAGAGATATACCACACCACCTACAGGCAAAGGACCTGCATACTTCTTCGATTATGATGGATTCTTCAAATCCTTCAACATCCCTCTCTCTCCCTCGGATGATGAGTTAGTACTAGGATGATGTATGATATACTAAACACTCCATCCAGCACACAGGGAGAGTCATCTACTCAGTCAAAAGGGTAGTCGATGAAAGTGACTCCTCCTCTGAAGATGAAACTGAAGCAAATGACCAGAAGGTCAGGAGGAACAGGTTCAGTTCCTGAAAGTCACAAGCATCCACAAGTGATGTACCCTCGACTTCGGAACCTCAAACTCTAACCTCCTCAGATGCAGACCAAAATGTTCACAATCTTGGTTCGAGGTGACTGTGCCGACTACTCCAGGATCACGATAAACGTCTATCATCCCTTGACAATGTTATTGGAGATGTCCGATCAGGAGTACAAACCGAAATCAGCTATACTCAGCTGATACGCCTCAGTTATGGAGAAGGGTTACATTCATGATGGTGCTTATCGCTGTTTTGTTCACAGGTTGAGCCAAAATATGTCAGTGAAGCACTAATGATGAGGCGTGGGTGAGTGCCATGCAGAAGAACTTTGCAGTTTAAGAAGTTAGGTGTATGGACTCTGGTGGATAGACCTAAAGGTGCTAAAGTCATTGGCACCAAATGGGTACTAAAATGTAAGAAGGATGACCAAGGAGTCATTATAAGGAACAAGCTCGACTGGTGGTTCAAGGTTTTCGCCAAGTCGAGGGGATGATATATGAGGTGTTTGCACCGTGGCAAGGATGGAAGCTATTCGTATCTCCTTGCCTATGCCTCGTACATGAAGATTAAAGTCTACAATTAGATGTGAAGAGTGATTCCTTCATGGAGAAATCAGGGAAACAGTCTATGAAGTCAACCAGAGGGTTGAAGACCCTAATCGGGGAGAGTTTACAAGCTCAACAAAGCTTTATATGGGCTTCATCAAGCTCCTCGAGCTTGGTATGAGAAACTCTCGATCATCTTGTGAAACACGGCTTCGAGGGGAGTCATGACTGTACACTGTTTATTAAAGAAAGGATGGTGACCTACTGCTGGTACAGATATATGTTGATGACATAATCTTCGGGTTCAAAGAACGAAGAGTTATGCAAAGAGTTTGGAAGCAGGATGAAGAAAGAGTTTTGAGATGAGTGCGATGGGGAGATGAAGTTCTTCTCGGGTTAAAGTGGATCAAAATCTAATGGGATCTTCTACATCAGACCAAGTATGTAGGAGACATTCTCAGTCGCTTTGACATGGAGAATGCTTTGCTACTGGGACTCCACTTGCTACGAATCATGAATAGCACTGATGAGAATGGAGATTGTAGATGCCACTATGTACTGGAATGATGGATCTTCATGTATCTCACTGCCTCAAGACCTGATATCATGTATGCTACATGTTTATGTTCTAGATATCAGGCTAAACCTAAGGTCAATCATCTGATCGGGGTCAAAGGATCTTTCGCTATCTAAAGGGTACACCCACACTGGGGTTGTGGTATCCTCATGATGACGATTTTGAGCTCACAGCGTATAGTGACTCGGACTATGGAGGCTGCAAATGAACTACAAGTCTACATCAGCAGGGTGTCAATTCTTTGGGAGAAGATTAGTTACATGGCAGTGTAAGAAGCAGACATCGGTTGCATTGTCAACTGTGAAGCCAAATATGTTGCTGCTACAAGTTGCTGTTCCCAAATGATTTGGATTCAACAGCAAATGCGGGATTACGGTTTGAAATTCTCGTCTACTCCTATTTTTGTTGATAACTCTGCTGCAATTGCAGTAACCAAAAACCTGGTTCAACATCCTAAGACCAAACCACATCGGTATTAAATACCACTTCATAAGAGACTGTTTTGAAAAGACCTTAATAGATGTGGTTAAAATTAATACTGACTTCAACGTGCTGACCTCTATACAAAAGCTTTGATAAACCACGTTTTCAATACTTGCTTGAGGTCAACGGCGTTAAAAAGAAAAGTGAGGTAATTCCTGATGAGAATAATGTGTAGTCCGATGTAGTTTTGTTAAAGTTTATTTTATTTTTTGTATCTGTTTTTTTCTTTTCTTTTGTTTGTTATATTTAAATTCATGTTATCTTGCTGTTTATTAAAATCCAAAAATAATTAAATCCGAAATGATTTTAGTATTTTAGGGGGAGACTATGTCAGCAAGTTAATATTAAAAAAAAAAGGAGAAGGGGTAACTAGCTGAAATAAGGTAGAGTGTGTCTGTGATACTGATTCAATACCTTTGGAATATGATAGTACACAGGAACAAATCAAGAGGGATTTTAAAAGTTAAGGTTTGAAAAGATGCAAAAGTTCAAAGTATAAGTCTGTGTAGTCTAAGCAATATAAAAAGGGAAAATGATAGAAAACTGGCAACTCCTAAGGTGACACAGAGAAAGTAGACTTAGAGGCTGCTAGACCACAAATGATATGTTGGTAGATTCAACACAATAGACAATAGACCTGATTGGTGATCTCAAGATCAAACTAAGTTGTTCAACTGACTGTGGGTTTCCATCTTATCACTGGTTAACACAATCAAATATATTCCAATAAGGGGTAATGAGCATTTAAATGCCACAAAAGTGTGTGGATGACCACAATTAGAGCAAAGCAAGAAAAAATGAAAGACAAATGCAATAAAGCTAATGACTCATGTTGTTGGTGCATATTGTGTCAAATAAAATAAGCTGCTCTAACAAGGAGATAGGTTGTGTGCCTCTCTGCTGTGCGATGGCACTGACCTGAGGATAAGCATAACCTAGATATTCTAGAATTCATTGTTGCTTGCCGCCTCTCTGCTGTGCGATGGCACTGACCTGAGGACAGGCTTCTCTTTGAAAGCTCTAAGAATAGTCTCTTCTTGTAATAATACCCGTAGACCGCTCAAAACCTCTGAGGAATGTTGATTACCATATAAGTGTGGGATCCACAAATGTTAGCTGAATAATTAACCTAAATCAGTCACCAGTCTGCGTCAAAAGTCTGTGTATGGATTTAAGTGGACAAACATACTGACAATCTTAGTGGCTACATTCTCAAGAGTTCAAATCAATGTGAAAATCTAAGAGTTTCAGTATGATTCCTTAAGTTGCGAACGACTCTGGATGAACACCGAGAATTTAAGCATCAAAAAGTTTTAATAACAAGTCCCAAAATGATTTGATACTCCTGTATGATTCCAAAATTGAGTTGGTCCAGATATGATCAATCTAAGTTAAAGCTGTCTACTCCTAATCCAATCCCTTAGATTTCATCTTAGGGTTTTATCTCTCACAAAAAGTCCAAACATAAACTATAGTTGTGTAGTTATTTAAGTTCTTATTTTTATCTTTCAATTTGTGTGTATGTCGGACTACATCAGGGAAATCAGAAGGGAATTAACTTACCCAAAAAGGGTCATGTCTGAGATGGCCACATGGTTTTAAAATTTAAAAGGTCACGTCTGAAGTGACTGAATTGGTTAAGAGCTTACAATGTTATTATCAAAAGTGAAAAGGGTCTGAATAGTAAATGTTAAAAATGACTGTAAACTCACAAAGTGTGACCCATTCGCACTAGTGGATCATGGTTATCGACCAACTATGCGAATGGCTTCCAATCGGCCGAATGGACATGAATTGATCCATTCGACCGAATGGAAGGGGGAGAATGAAACAGTAGACCGACTGAGGATCAGTCGGTCAACTAAAGGGGCGAATGAAGGAGACCGAATGAGTTAGTCGACCGACTGAGACTCAGTCGGCCGACTGAATGCGATTGACTAGGCCAATCGTACGACTGAACCTCAGTCGCCCGATTGAATTGAGCGAATGAGGCCAGTCGACCGAATGAACCTAGGTTCAGTATTTAAGGGACTGAGTCGATCGCATCTCACTCATCACTCCCAATAGCACCCCAAATCGCACTCTGTACCGTTACCCTGTCAAACTTGCCACCGATTCTGATATACATTGCGGTTAAGATTCTTACATTCCAGTGACGTTTTACAGGTACACTACTCCTTAAATCCTACCAAAATCAGTACCTCACCGAACTACAATAGCGACATTGGATTGAATCAAGAACCGAACTGTGAATTGACCTAATCACCTATGTAAATGAAGCAAAATGTTAAAATTGAGTTTAATAGGTTATTAGTGACAAGTAGACGAGGCTAATGGACCATTACACACTGTTAAAAGACTTAGATTGGTCAAGATTCAACCCGCAGGCGATCGAACAGTGGGGCAAGCGACTGGTCGTTCGAATGAACTCCAATCGCACGATTGAACCTTGCGATTGGATCATTCGATCGACTGAACCACCCGAATGAGTCCAGTCGGCAGATTGAACTCAATCGCATGTCTCAGTCGGCAGATTGAACTCAATCGCATGTCTCAATCAGCCGATTGAACTCAATCGCATGTCTCAAACAGCCGATTGAACTCAATCGCATGACTCAAACAGGCGACTGACTTCAGTCGCATGATTCATTCGCACGAATGAATCAAAATGACTTTCAACTTAGAACAGAAGTTTTCATGTCTTATGTACTAATGGTTCTATGTCTTGTGTGTTACAGATAAATGGTAGAAAAGTGGACCATAAATCCAAAGCACAACATCTGTGCCCATTTGGATCACACCACCAGGAACGGGGGTGAGTTCACTGACATTATAGCATTTCTGAGACGGTCCCGGATCTATAAGGCGATCTCCACTCCTTGCACGCCTTGTAGATCACTCCATCAGGCATTCTGGGAAAATGCCTCGGTGGACCGCTCTCGTGAGCCTTACTGTATCAGGAGCTCCATACTGGGCCATGATATTGAGATTTCTGCTGCCGACATTCAGAGGGTCCTAGAGTTCGGGGAGGACGCTGATCATCCTACAAAACTACATCCATTGACAGTAAGAGGATGCTTCCTAAGGATAAAGTACGCTGGGGATATCAACTCAGGTGTGCTCAACAAGAGCAACCTGAGCCCCCAGTACAAGTACTTAGCACACGTGATCCTCAAGTGTGTAGCATCGAGGAGGGGTGGGTTTGACGACCTCTCAGACCAGATTCAAAATGCCTACGTGGCACTAGTTCTGAACCACCCCTTCAGTTTTTCCAGCATGATATTCTCCTACTTGGTGGAGAATTTGGAGGTAAGGGAAAAGAGGGGTTCTGTATGTACCCCAGATTCTTACAGCTCGTCTTCAACGAGAAGCTGCCACAGTTGCCCAAAGAGAGACATGACGCAGTGGCCTTAGAGATAATGGATGATACTACTCTGGGTAGGATGAGAGTTTACAGGGGAAAGCAGATTAAGCCCCAAGTGAAAAGAATGATTGGCCACTTAGCAGATGAAAGCTATGTGGCACCGGGGAGACGCCAATAGCGTCACGAGGACAGTGACTCCGACGTGGAGCCAATTGTCCTCCCTACTGATGATTCAGAGGAGGATGACAGTGGGGATGATGCTGTTCCATCCAGAGGCACTGTGTCTGACTCTGTTCCCTTGGTGTCTGTCTCACCTGCTGAGGTAACTGAGTCAGCAGGATTTCATCAAGATTTTGTTCTGAACGAGGAGGATGAGGATCAATCTGATGAGGAACCATTGACCCGGATTGTGGGAAGGAATGTGGTTCCCACAGAACACGGGTTGAGGGTTGTTGGTGAACAACTGAGAGGCTCCGGAGATACAGAAACTGATCCAACATATGCTCCGGGGTCCTCAGGCGGGATTGAAGGGGGAGCATCCACCTCGAAGGGAACGAGGAGAAAACGGATGGCTCAACCCCATGGCCAGAAAAAGAAAAAGCGTAAGGTAACCTTCATCACCACCACATCCCCCATACCTTCCACCATTACCACCTCTGCAGACACACCTTCCACCACCATACCTCTCCCCACAGCAACCACAGACACCACCATACCGACCACCACAAGCCAGACCCCTGCCACCACTACATCATTCACCCCACACTCACCACCACTATCATCCAGACCTGACCCGATATTCACCACCTCCACCACCACCACTAGCCACCAAACCGAGCCCTCAGCCTACCCCTCACACACCTATAGATCTCCTCTACCTCCAATCGGGGTAGAGGAACAGCTGTCAGCCTTAAATAGAATGGTGTTACGATTGCTTGCGGCTGATGAGGAAAATACCTCTCAGATCCGCCAGCTCACCGACCTGACTGCTGCACAATCGAATAAAACAGCAGAGCAGGATTGAGTAATTGCGGAGCAGGCCTAGCAATTGGCTGCTCAGAACACTCAGTTGGACCAACTCCGAGCGCAAAGTGTCACAGCAGGTAAGCAGATAGAGGAGTTGGAAAAGGCTAAGAGGACCATTCTGCTAAAATTGAAAGGATCAAAGGCGGAACCTCTAAAGATAAAGGATGGAGACAGAGATAATGAAGATGATGATGATGATGATGATGATGATGACAGTGACTCTGATGAAGAGAAGACCGAAGAGCGGTGCGCAGATGAAGACACTGAAGAAGGAGAAGCAGCTGAATCGGTCTTAGCTCCAGGCCAAGAGCAGAGAACAAAGAACAGACAGGATCAGTCAGCTTCTGCTTCTGCACCTTCACAAGAAGAGTCCAGCATTCAGGATAAAAGTAAATAGTGGATGTTTATGTATTTATTTACTTTTGTATTCTGTATTGAAAAACCATGTACTAAATGTTTATATTAAGTTAATGCATTTTGTTTGATATATTACTAATGATTTGAGTGTGAAATGTGTAAATCAAACAGATCCAAAGTACCACAGAGATGAGTTTGATATTGCTCCCCTTCAACAGATCAAGTCTCAACTCACAATGATTCTTGATCTGCAAGGGATTGTCAGAAGGTCAGTGAGTTTACCCCTGAAGAAGGTGAAATAATTCACGACCTATCTAACGAGCAACTGGCAGAGATGTTCAGACTCAATCCTGATGACATTGTCAAGGATGCTCCAACAGTTGATTCAACCAGTGACGACGAACTACACGACGTTGATGAAGTTGAGGTTGAAGATATTGCTTCTGAAGAGTACCCTCAGTACGCTGACAACGAGGGTAATGTGGTCCCCAATCTGGGTGAGTCCCTAGTCAGTGATATGTTTGAGGTACTAGACAAGATGGAGCAGGAAGCAGGAAAGACCGAAGGAACAGCCCAAGTCTCAAACGATGACGTATACATTCGAAAGGCTGAGTGGGCTGAATGTTTTAAAGAACTCAGAGCCCAACGTGATGCACTGAAGAGGGATGCCTACACCAAGTTCTACAGCGTCAAGAAACATCTTACGGTGTCAGGCCGGATTATAGCATGGGCATATTTTGATGATCTTAACGTGTATGCCGTTAAGAGGGAAAAGGGCATAGAGTACTTTAGATTTCCACATGATCTAAAGACTCTACCAGGATTTGAGCTCAACCAGCTGGCCAAATTGAAGCTGTCTACATACCAGATGCCCCTGAGGTATGTTGAAGAACCCTGCAAAATACAACAAATTAGTTAGATTTTGAGACCCAAACCTTTTTGGTCATGGGCCTGTTCTCATCAACAGATGGTAAACTAACATGTTTGTTGGAAACAACAGCCTGAAAGGAAGAAGCTGGTGAATAAAAGGAATCCTTTGGCTTGGACCCCTTTTTCTGTGGTTTCAACATAGGAACATCTAATTGGTTAACTCTTCCCAATAGATGTTGAACCATCTGTTGATACATGTATGTCCCTAGATCGTGATATGTGATGTAATAGATCTTGTTTGGTATGATTAATGAACTGATATTGATAGTCTGTTGGTTATAATGTTTAATAGTTCATTAATGAGTCGTAAATGAATGATTGGGTTTATGATTACTTGAATGATTACATATAATATTATATTAATTAACTAAAACATTCAAACTTAACTTAATGAAGTTCCCATGCGAATGGCTCATGCGAATGAACCATACACATGAAGAACTTCACACGATTGACTCAGTCGCACGACTGGACCAGGAGACTGGATCAGTCGTACGACTGTAACATAAGATTGGCTCAGTCGCACGACTGAACACTCAGTCGCCGAATGAACCAACCGCATGGTTCAATCGCATGACTGAACCAAGCTAATGGTTCAGTCGCATGATCGAATAGTGCCAACCTATAAATACAACTCAATTCGTGAAAAACGGGGACATTCGATCAAGTACGATTCAAGTCGAACCCTAGCCGTCCAGAAACCTTTCAAATTGTTCTCCAAGTTCATAGAACACATTAGATCGATTCCTTATCGATTTCTAACGTTAGTTTCAATCCTTGATTGATTCTTCGTGTGTTCTCACTGATTGGATCGCCAATCAAATAGGATTCCGCACTATTTGATCCGGTATACACGTGATCTCTAGGTATTTCAGTCGAATACCAGGTCCTAACACCATCATAACCATCTGTGTCTGATTTTTGGATAAGGCTTTCAGCTCTTCAGACACATTGGCATTGGAGTTCGATAAGTTCCTATGTTGCACCTTCTTCTTTTGAGCAATCTCAGCTGTTACCTGTTTAACCCCTCCCTTTTTGGATTTCTGTTTGGACTTGAGGGTTACAGGATTTGATGTTGCTGGTACAAATGTGGCTCCAAACTCAGTTTTCATTTTAACCATTTTCTCTTGAATTTCTTCTTTATGTTTGAGTTTGGATCCCCTTTTGTACCAACAATCATCTGTAAGATGATTGAACAAACCACATACTTCACATGGTTTCTTCTTCATCTTATGATGATCATAAACTAAAGAGGATGAAACTACTTAAGACTTGCTATTCAGTACTTTGGAAGCATTATTTGCTTTCTTGAATTCCTCTTTAGTAGTCTTGCTTCTGAAGGTAAGGACAATTAATAGAGATATGTCCTCGTTTTCCAAAACTGTAGCAAGATCTTGCTTCTATAAATTGGAGAGAACTTTTGTGTGATTTTGAGTTTAGTGAAGCTGTGAGGTGTTTCTGGTTTGGTTTTGTCACTACTCTTTTAGATGTTTCATCCTTACTAACAAAATGAATTGTTTTAACATTTTGAACATCTTTAACTTGCACTTTGGTTGGACTTTGAAGATTAATATGTTTGTGGTTAACTGATTTAGTCATTTCAGGTTCTGAAATGGACGTTGGTGAACCTGAACTTACATTAACCCTTTTGAATGCATCATTCAATTTCTCAACTGGCATCTTGCCTTTTGCTTTCAAAGTAGACTCCTATTTAGTGTCGGATTTCACAGGCTTACCCATGGAATCAAGATCATTAACTAGAGGAGTAAACACCACATGATCCTTGTCAGGATCAGTGATCACAAGTTTGATGTAATAGAGCGTAACGCAACGGAATAAGAACAAGAATTAGACAAATTGTAGCAAGAATTTGATACTCGTATGCATTAAGAACAAATACGGTTATAACGAGAGAATATATTTCTGTAACAAGGAATGTTTCAATAATATTGAATATTTCTGATCAAATCATTTATTATTACAATAGGTTGACACTCCTTATATAGAGTGCAATCGCTGCTGTTATCACGGGAAAGTGACAACTGGCAGATCTATTACAAAATACTAACTCTTAACAAACTACTGAAATGTTCACAACTACTGAGAACATATCAGAGTGTTAAGTACAAAATAAGAAACTACTGATAAGAAACTACTGAAACTACAACGACCGAAGAACAAGCTCTTCAGTCGTTTTACAAAACTACTGATAATATAAAACTACTGATGAGCACAACAACTGAAGAAGTATTCTTCAGCTGTTGTGTCAAACTACTGAAAAGATAAAACATAAAACTACTGAAAGGTAAACCGTCACAACTACTGAAGAAGACCTCTTCAGCTGTTGTGACAACGTCTCATACTTTGGTCTTCAGCACTTGTGTCTTCAGACTATGTCTTCAGCACTTGTCTTCAGACTTTGTCTTCAGCACTTGTGTCTTCAGACTTTGTCTTCAGCACTTGTCTTCAGACTTTGTCTTCAGCACTTGTGTCTTCAGACTTTTTCTTCAGCACTTGTCTTCAGACTTTGTAATCAGCTGTTGTCTTCAGCTATTGTGGTCTTCAGTAGTTGTTGTGACGTCTGTGGGACTTAAAGGTTTTTTGATCCGGCTCATTGGTTCTTTTGGTCCAACAATCCTTTATTGGGTTGTTATTAATAGGTCTACATTTTGTATTCAAAAGGATCTCATGTGGTGGTGGCACTACTTTGTATCCCAAACCTTCCCCATTGTTTCGTTCTTTCACTAAGTTCTGTTGTTAGGATCGTGTACTGAATGGATACTAACAAATTTACGAGTATATCGAATTAAATAGTGTGGAATCCTATTTGACTAGCAATCCAATTAGTGAGAACGAAAGTAGAATCAATTAAAGATTGAATCTAAACGTTAAGAACGATTAGCAATCGAGCTACTGCGATCTATGAAGTTGGAATAGGTTACTAGAGGTCTCTGGATGGCTAGGGTATATCTGGGTATCAAAATATTCAAAGTATCACATTTTTCCACAATTTAAGTGGTATTCATAGGTTAAGGTTTCTCAATCGTGCGACTGGACTATTTGCATGTTTTAGTCATGCGATTGAGTCATGCAGTTGATCCATTCGCACGACTGAGTGTTCAGTCATGCGACTGAGTCAATCTCATGTTTCAATCATGCAACTGATCCAGTCTCCTAGTTCATTAGCATGAAGTTGTTCATGTGTATGGTCCATTAGTGTTAGGATCAATGATCTATGTTTGATTGATTAGAGAGTATAGCAGCGGAATTCTAACAATGAATTAGCCAATTCACAAGAACGAAAAGATATTCAATGAAGAACAAAAATGGTTATAGATAGAGAGAATTCTGCAAATATATTTCATTCAATATTCGCTTTCGTGGTAACGGAATGTCACACTTACAATTAGGTCGACACCTCTTATATAAGAGATGTGACGTCTGCTGATGTCACTTGATAGTGACATCTAACAGAATTATTCCAACTGAAACACAACTACTGAAGATGTCAAAACAGCTGACATCTTCTTACAAAAATACTAAGTGTTATCAGTTACTACAACTACTGAAAAACATAAAACTACTGATACTGCAACGACTGAAGAAAAAGCTCTTCAGTCGTTTTACAAAACTACTGAAAGTAAAAACATAAAACTACTGATATTACAACTACTGAAGAAGTACTCTTTAGCTGTTGTGACAAACTACTGAAACTTCAGTACTTGGTCTTCAGACTTGAACTTCAGACGTTTCATCAGCTGATGACTTCAGTAGATATCATCAGCTGATGTCTTCAGTCTTTGTCTTCAGACTTTGTACACCAGTTGTTGATCTTCAGCACTTGTAGACTCTTCAGCTGTTGTACTTCAGTACTTGGTCTTCAGCTTCAGCACTTGTGTTCTTCCGCTGTTCAGCTTCAGCACCTGTGTTCTTCAGCTGTTCAGATTCAGCACTTGTGTTCTTCAGCTGTTGAGCTTCAGCACTTTAGTCTTCAGCTATTGAAGTCTTCAGTACTTGATCTTCAGCTGTTGAAGTCTTCAGCACTTGTCAAACTACTGATGAAGCCTTCAGCAGTTGTTGTGATATCATGTGGGACATAGAGGTTTTCTGTTCTTGGCTCATTGGTTCTTTTGGTCCAACAAACTCCCCCTGAACCAATGCAGCCAAAACCTCTAATTGATTTATTTTCCCACTTATTGTTGGCAGAATGGTTGGTCTTTTTCCTTCTTGATCAGTTGAGAAGATGACCCATATAAGCACTGGCCTGGGAAGAAATCTCAGAGATCTGTTTGGCAAGGTATGAATGGGAACTCTGTTTTGGGGAACTGGACACAGAGTTGTTATCCCATTCATGAGATCTACTTCCCCATAATGAGTCTGTATGACTCTCGAACATAGGCCTCAAGGAGAACAACCTGTTCCTCCTTGGAGAGTTCTTCTACTCCTCCTTCAAAGAAGAACTCTGGACCATAGTACTCAGATAAGTACTTTACAGTCCTGCCATTTTTCAAGTCCACAGTAGTTACCTCCCTATAGAAAAATTCATCAGGATGAGTGCCCTCAAGGAGTAACTGGAGCTCATTCTTCTTAATGTCTTCAAGCTTCTTATATAATAACCCCTTTTTGATCATCTTGTTTTCCACTAAAGCTTGAGGGGTCATTTTTGATTGATGAGCCTTCTTGAATTCATCGATTATTTCCCATGGTGAGACTACAATGGCCAACATGATTGTAGAGTCTATTGTTTTTCTAACCTGGCCATTGTATCTATGAGGAATGGATCTTTTGTGGATTCTAGAACTCACCTTGGGGTCTGGCCATACTCTCACTCTCTCCTTCTCATACTGAAATGTGTGTCTGAGAGTGTACAGCCTCTGAGCATGCCCTTTCATGGCTTGTATAGATGATGACTGAGGAAATTCCTTGTCAACCATCTTCAGTAGTTGCTCATCGTGCTGCTTCTGTTGTTCTTCATCTTTTATTTTGACTCTAACCGTTTCCCTTTGAGAGTCAGGTGTGATCATGGGTTGACTCCTGGGTTCTGGTAGCCTTAGAACAGCAGAGAGTGGCAGACTATCATCTTCATCCTCTTCTTCTTCATCTTCTTCTATCCTTAGCACCCTTCTCCTCCTTCTAGGTGCATCACTGGATGATGGTTGGGTTGGTTTTTGTGGTAAAGGAATTGGTTTTGAAGGTTGAGGATGTTTGGATTTGGGTTTTGAGATTGGTTTGGAGATTTAAGGGGTAGGCTGTTTTTGAGTCGGTGATTGGGAAGGTTGTTCAAGCATTTTGGTTGTGAGTTTGGCTTTTGTGAGTCTTGCCATTTCAAACCTTTTTCCACCCCAGCCTCATTAAGTGCTTCAATGATTATCCCCTTATGAAATTGCTCAGACAAACAGATTCTGGTGGCTATAGCCAGAATGCTGTCTCTGGTCCATGAACGAATCTCCATCAGTGATCTTCCTAAGTATTTGGTAATGAATCGAATCATGATCTCCAATCTCTCTTTCTCCAGCACATCATACCCAGCCCATCTGTTTTGAATTTCCTCTACTTCCAACCTCCTGATCTCACTGTCTAATGTGGCTGTATCAAAGCCTTGCTTGAAGAGTTGCTCAATGATTTTGTCCATGGATCAGCTGTGTGTGTCATCTGCATCTTTTATCAGCTCTTCCAAGGATTTTTCTTCAGCATTCGTTTGATCACCAGCACTTTTCTTTCTTTTGTAAGTGATCAGTTGTTGTTCCTTTTCTTTTTCCAACTCCTAGGTTTTCTCTTGTGCCTTCTCATCCTCAGTTCTTTTTCTTTTCTTTTCTTTCACTGCAGTACTCTCCCCCTTTTTGGATGCATTGGTGGCAGGGGTTTGTACCGTAGAAAGTTTCTTTTGCACAGCATCATCAATGAGTGGTTGTAGACTTGAGGAGATCCTCTCATCAATGGCTTTATAAACAATGTCATTGATGATGGGAGTGATGAGAGGTAGGGATTTTGGAATACAGCAACCATCTGCTCTGGGGGAATCTGTCCCGGAGAGATAGTGCCAAAAGCAGAAGCTGGAAGCTCAGTGAAGTAAGAGGGTAAAGTGTTTGGGGAACCTTCAAATGAAGGTGCCATCTGTGGGTTGGTGGGGGCAGATGGACTTACATCCTGAGACTTCTTAGCAAGAAGTTCTTGTAGTCTGCTTACCTCAGCCTCCAGGATGGTGTTGTGGGCTTGAACGTCATAGAAAAAGCCCAGGTCATCATCAGCAGATGCTGAATCACCTGACCTCCTGCTTGTAGCAGGATGTACATGCACTGGGTGTAGACCAGTTTTAGCATGTGCCCCTTTTTCTTGGAACTTGGGACTTCCAGCCTCAGGACTATGTCCTTCATCAGCTGTTGCCTCTAGTGAGGTCTTAGCTATGTTACCAGCCTCATTCTGATCATGTGCTGATTCAGAAGAGGTGGCAGCCTCACTAGATATTCTAATCTCCCTATCTACACCAGGATATAGAATTTGTAAACCCCGGTGCTGTGGGTTGTCAGAAACATGGTGATCCTCTTCCTCAATGTCTGTGGTTCTCCCCTTTGTTGGTGGTTGTTGGGGAGGAGGAGAGGCATGCAACTGAGTCAGCACGTTTGCAATAATTATGGTTGGACTTTGGGGGGCGGTTGCATGGGGAGATGGGGTAGAAGCAGTGTGCACCTGGGGAGGATGGTGCTCTTCAATGGCAATCTCCTCAAGTGAGGAAGATCCCAGATGTGTGGGTACCCCTTGTGTGGTGGCTGCAGGCTCCTTTTGAGAGAAATCCTTAGCGGCTATGGCTGGTAGAGTCCCTGATACTGCTGGGGGGTTTAAGCCAGCAAGTATATCCTGCGTTGGTGGTACAGGAGCATCTTCAGGGGACTCATCTCCCTGAATAGCTGTTTTGGGGTGTTTTGGTTTTGGTTTAGTGGGGACTTTGGTTCTGATGGAGGAAGCTGTGGGTTCCCTGTGCTTGGGCTTTGGCATTCGTGCAGCTTCTTTGAGTGTAAGGTCTGAGTTGTGCCTGGAGTATACCTCAGCCAAAACAGCTGGTGCAGGGACTCCAAGGCCAACAAGGCCATCAGATTTTAATTCATCCAAAATAATGGCCATCAGAAACCTGGGATATAATGGCCATCGGTTTGCCACAGGTTTCTGAGCCAAGTTCTTTATTTCTAGAAACACGATTTCAGAAAAATTTAGTGGTTGGTGTTCTAGAATAGAATACAATACCTGTTGCCATTGGGATGACATTTGTTCCAAGAAGATGTCTTGGAGGCTAAGCAGACATTTACCATGTGAAAAATACTTTCTCAGCGTCATGGAAATGTTTCTTTAGAACGGTTGTAGCCCGAAGATCACCTTCATACCCATGATTGATAAATGACATATCTGTTATGCCCTTTGGGTATGCAGTCACAGCGGTGGAGTCGTGTAAGTGTAATGCCTGACGAATGATGTCGGCTGTAACGACCACTGGTTTCTGGTTGACAAGGGACCGAACAGAGATCTGACCGGTAGACTCATCAGTATGAACAAAAGCATTTGACCATAATTGACTGAGGGATTCAGGGTAGATGGTCGGATTTAAGAGAAAAGCTGTGCGATATGGGGAATCCACCATTAAGTCAATGGCATTATCATATTTGTTCCAGAAAGCCGACTTAGTAAGGTAAGCAACGCAGTTATGTCGTGGTTTCAGACTCATGGTCGCCATGTTTGAGAGAGAGAAGTTTAGAAAATAACGGCTAATGAAACATTAGAGAAGAGGACAGGTATTATAGGGTAGGGGTGAGAAAATGACTGAAGGTTTGGTGTGAGTCATCAGTAGTTTTAAACCGACTGTTGACATGGTATTACCCTATCAGACGTTGAAACAGCTGAAGTCGTGGTTTTAGGCATCAACAGTTAGAAAATTATTGAAGACCATGGTTCTGACTTCAGATGATGAAACAACTGAGGACTTGGTGTTTGTCATCAGTAGTTGTGAAACTACTGAAGACAGTGGTTTTGTCATCAGTTGTTGTAAACAGCTGAAGACTTGGTGTTAGTCATCAGTAGTTATAAAACTACTGAAGACATGGTTTTGTTTCAGTTGTTTAGAATGAAACAGCAGTTGTAGAAACAACTGAAGAGAAAGTTCTCTTCAGTAGTTTTCGTCAATTCATAGCCTTTCAGCTGTTTCATACTGTCCTCAACACTTACTCATCAGACTTTGCATCTGCTTTTCAGGTGTTTCATAGGACGTCAGTACTTATTTGTTTGTACTGATTTCAGTAGTTGTAACTACATCAGTAGTTGTAACTACATCAGTACTTAAGAACAGATAAAGTACTTCAGTACTTGTGAGGCATTTAGCCATCAGTAGTTATAAAACTACTGAAGGTGAAAGGACTCATCAGTACTTATATGTGACATGGTTACCAATGATCACCAGTACTTTTAACTGAAATCATCAGTAATTGTCACTTATTCTAGCTGCAGCATACCAAGCCTTAACACAAGGTTTTGGAAAGTTGAACTATCCAAAGGCTTAGTAAAAATATCTGCAAGCTCATCAGCACTAGGCACAAACTTAGGATCAATCAGACCTTTTTCAAAACAATCCCGAATAAAGTGATGTCTAATCTCTATATGTTTGGTCCTAGAGTGCTGGACTGGATTTTTGACAATACACAGAGCTGAAGCACTATCCATTAATAATGGAGTCTTAGTCTCTGTAATGCCATAATCCAGAAGTTGGTTCTGAAGCCAGAGTACCTGAGAAGTGCAACTTGCAGCAGCAATGTACTCGGCCTCAGCAGTTGATATAGCAACAGATGTTTGTTTCTTACTCTGCCAAGAAATCAAACAGTTGCCTAGGAATTGAAAACCACCAGAAATTGACTTTCTAGTTAACTTGCACCCTGCATAGTCACTATCTGAAAAAGCAACTAATTTGCAAGAGTGTCCAGTGGAATACCATAAACCCAGAGATTGTGTACCTTGCATATATCTAAAGATTCTCTTGACTGCAATCAAATGAGACTCTTTAGGAGCAGCCTGAAATCTAGCACAAACACATGTAGCAAACATAATATCTGGTCTAGAAGCTGTTAAATACATCAAGGACCCAATCATACATCTGTAAAGTGTTTCATCAACAGCTTTACCTTTCTGATCAGCATCCAGTTGTGTGGTGTTGCACATGGGAGTAGAACAGGGCTTACAGGTTTGTAAATCAAACTTATTCGAAAGATCTTTTGTATATTTTGACTGATGAATAAAGGTTCCATCAGTCTTTTGTTTAATTTGAAAGCCTAGAAAGAACTGTAATTCTCCCATTGCACTCATTTCAAACCTCTTTTTCATTAATGTTGTAAAATCATCACACAACTGGGGATCAGAGGATGCAAAAATGATATCATCAACATAAATCTACACAAGTAGCTTATGCTGATCCACCTCTTAATAAACAAAGTTTTATCAATGGAGCCTCTAGTGAAATTATTCTTAAGAAGAAAAGTGGAAAGTGTCTCATACCAGGCTCTAGGAGCTTGTTTCAACCCATAAAGAGCCTTATCAAGTTTATACACCCATTCAGGATGTTTATTATCCTCAAAACCTGGTGGTTGACACACATAAACTTCTTCTTTATTTTACCATATAAAAATGCACTTTTGACATCCATTTGAAAAACTTTAAGATTGTGGAATGCAGCATAGGCTAAAAACAATCTGATTGCCTCTAGTCTGGCTACAGGGGCAAAGGTTTCATCATAGTCAATTCCTTCTTCTTGTGAGAACCCCTGTACAACCAGTCTAGCCTTGTTCTTAACAATAAGCCCATTTTCATCAGTTTTATTCCTAAACACCCATTTAGTGCCTATTGCACACTTACCTGGGGGAAGAGGAACCAGTTCCCACACTTGCTGTTTCTTGAACTAAAGTAGCTCAAGCTGCATGGCTTCAACCCATCCATTGTCTCTCAAAGCAACATGGTAGTTCTTTGGCTCTAGCTGACTGATGAAGAGAGCATAGAAGCAGAAGTTAGACAATTGACTTCTTGTTGAAACACCAGCATTGATATCACCAATAATCTGAGACATTGGGTGATTCTTCAGTTCTTGATAAACAATGAGATCTGTGCAAGTGTTTGTAGGACCTTCAGCAGCAGCAGACTCTTGAAACCAAGAATTAGATGGTAACTCAAAAGATGTAGAGGAATCAGAGATCTCATCAGCATTTGTTGTGGATGGAACTGCTGAAGCTACAGGAACATCAAATTTAGCAGACACAGGCAGTTGGTCACTAAACTTGAATAGGTGAGTATTGATATTATCATCATCATCATCAATACCACCAGGTGGAAGACATGCTACAGAAGATGATTTATCCACATGATCTGCAACAGCTGGAGGTTGATAAGGAACATATTGTAGTATGTCCAAATCAATCAACTCCACAGGTTTTGTGGAATCTTGTCCATAGGAGATTCATTAAACTTCACATGCAAAGTCTCTTCAACTATCTTTGTTCTGCAGTTGAAGACTCTGTATGCCTTGCAAGTAGATGAATAACCAACAAAATACCCTGCATCCACCTTAGGATCAAATTTATGGAGCTGATCCTTTGTGTTGAGAATAAAACAGGGACACCCAAATGCTTTGAAAAATGAAAATAGAGGAGCCAAGTGATGGAGAACTTCATATGGAGTCTTCATCAACCTCTGATTTACTAAGACTCTATTCTGCACATAGCAAGCTGTGTTAACAGCTTCAGCCCAAAAGGTCAGTGGCAAACCAGAGTCAGCCAGCATGGACCTTGCAACTTCAATTAGGGTCCTGTTCTTTCTCTCCACTACTCCATTTTGTTCCGGAGTCCTTGGAATGCTGAACTGCCTTTTGATTCCCTTTGAAAGATAGAAGTCATCAAGTGTATGGTTTCTAAATTCAGTTCCATTGTCACTCCTATACACTTGACTGGAAGGGAATACTGCTTCTCAACATACAACACAAAGTGAATAATCTTCTGAGCAACCTCATCCTTTGAATGTAGAAAGAAAGTCCATACAAATCTGGAGTAATCATCCACAATTACCAGACAGTATTTCTTCTTTGCCATGCTCATTACTCTCACAGGACCAAATAGATCCATATGCAGTAATTGCAAGCAGGCAGTGGACTTAGGCTCTTCAATAGGAGGGAATGAGACTTTGTGCTATTTTCCTTTTAAACAAGCAGTGCAGGTTTCATCACAGTGGAACTCCTTTATTGGTAAGCCTCTAACTAAACTATTGTGGATTAGCTGATTCATGTTTTTGAAATTAACATGACCCAGCCTTCTGTGCCACAGTGTAGATTCTTGAGAAGAGGCTTTGGAAAATAGGCAAGGATTGCCTCTTAGATCTATTTTCTTGGAAAGATCTAAGGCATACACTCTTCCTGTCCTGTTGGCTCTCAGGAGAGTGTGATCATCCAACACCTTATCAATCAAATTCAGAACTTTGGATGACAGAATCCTACAGTTCTGACTGGTGAAAAGAGCAACATGGCCTTTATCACACATTTGACTGACACTCAAGAGATTGTACTTGAGATTTTCCACATGATTAAAATCATCAAACTTTATTTCTCCATTGGAGACAAAGCCATTGCCAATGATGTAACCCCTAGCATCATTGCAAAAGAAACAAACCCCTTCTTTCCTTGAGAGTAGTCATGAAGAAGAGAGCTGTTCCCAGTCATGTGCATAGATCCCCCACTGTCTACATACCAGATGCTACTTGGCATGTTGAAGAACCCTGCAATAATAAAAAATCAGTTAGTTTTGGAGACCCAAACCTTTTTGGTTTTGGGCCTGGTCTCATCAACAGATGGTAAACTAACAGGTTTATAGGAAACAACAGCCTCAGAGGAAGAAGATGGTGAAGAAGAGGAATCCTTTGGCTTGGACCTCCTTTTCTGTGGTTTCAACATAGGAGCATCTAATTGGTTAACTCTTCCCAATAGATGTTGAACCATCATAACCAGCTGTGTCTGATTTTGTGATAAAGCTTTCAGCTCATCAGACACATTGCCAGTGGAGTTTGATAAGTTCCTATATTGCACCTTCTTTTCTGAGCAATCTCAGTTGTTACCTGTTTAACCCCTTCCTTTTTGGATTTCTTTGTGGACTAAGGGTTACAAGATTTGATGTTGCTGATACAAATGTGGTCTCAAACTCAGTTTTCATTTTTACCATTTTTTCTTTAATTTCCTCTTTATGTTTGAGTTTGGAACCTCTTTTGTACCAGCAATCATCTGTAAGATGATTGAACAAACCACATACTTCACATGGTTTCTTCTTCATCTTATGTTGATCATCAACTAAAGAGGATGAAACAACTGAAGACTTGTTCTTCAGTGCTTTGGAAGCATTGTTTGCTTTCTTGACTTCTCTTTAGTAGTCTTCAAACTCTTTCTACTGACAGTTTCTTCTTTTCAGTACTGGCAGTAGTTGGAGTTTGAACTTCAGGTGTTAAATCTTGCTCTCTTGTCCTTTCAGGACTTTCAGAATTAACTCCTGAGTTGATCAACTCATTGGTCATGTGAGTGTCAGCAGTGGAACCATCAACATCAGCTGATAGGTTCTGAGAGGGCTTGGTGCTGACTTCTACTTCTGATGTGTTGAATCAGAAAGTAGATCACATGAGGAAATGGATTGGTTATTACTCTCACCATCAGATTCTACCTCTGCTCTGGGAGTAAAATCTGTAGGTGGAGCAGTGTGATTGTAACCAATGCCAAACTTCACATTGGAAGCAGATTGCTTACTAAGAAGCATTTCAAAACCTTTGCATGATTGTACCCATCGATCACACTCTACCTGGGTGACTGCAAGGGTTTCCTTGAGATCTTTATACTTCTCTAGAAGTATCTCTTCCCTAGCCTTATCATCAGTTATTTGGCATTTAAGTTTGTAAATCTCATCATTCTTATCATTAAGCACAGACTCAAATTCAGCTTTGCTTTTCGAAATTATTTGTTCTAGCTCAATGTTCTATTGATTAAAGCTACATTTGCTTCTCTAATAGATGCAAATACTGCTATACATGTTTCAGAACACAATTTGGCTTTTGCCTCAGAGGATACCTGTGATACCTTTGGTGTAGAGGCATTAGTGGATGAAGTATCAGCAGAATCCAAAGCCATAAGAGCTAGATTTCCAAAGGGACTTTCACCACCATGTTGACCAGCACCTAAGAACAGTTGTTCATGACCAGACAAGTCATCTGGTAAACTGCTCCAGTCAACAACTCCTGGGGTGAAGAAGCTGTGTTGTTGAGGTTGAGTTTGTTAATGAGATTGGGAAGGTTGTGGTTCAGGCAATGCTTGTGGTTGTTGTGCAATTGGAGTTTGAACAGGATTTGGTTGAGGCATATATAGCAGGGATAAGGATATGACATTTGACCCTGGGGACAAAGTATGCAGAGACCTAGGATGTGAATGATGACCAGAACCAGCAGTATGTTGCCCTCTGTTTTGTGGACTAGTAGTAGGAAAAGTCACAAAGGGTGCAGAAGAGTTAGATCCAGTTGATCTACACTCTCTTGCAAAGTGTCCCAGCCTTTGGCATTTGTGACACCTCAACTTACTCTTGTCAAAACCAACTTTGGTTTTGCCAGAGTGTCCAGGAAATTTCCTGCCACTTCTCTTATAGAACTTCTGAGATCTGATATTAATCAATGCCATTTGGCTCAGAATATCCATCTCTTCTAGATCATCATTAGCTATTCCTTTCAAATCATCCATGATGAAGCATAGATTGTCACTACTACTGCCAGAATGACTCTCAATACCAACAAATGCATGATCAGAACTATTTGAAGAGAAATCAATATGCTCATCATAATTGCTTTCAGATGCAGCATATTCTGACTCATGACCAACCAAGGCAGTATTCCCTGGTACAAAGTCATCAGTGAGCTTTCCTGATGAGGACAGTTTCCTCTTTTGCTCTATCTCTCTTTCGAATGTAAGCAGTTTCCCATGAAGTTGGGTGAGAGATAGGCTATCCAGATTTGCACTGGAGCGTAGGACAATAGTGTATGTGTCCCATCTCTCAGGCAGTGATCTGAGGAACCTGTTATTCATCTGGCTATTGGTGTATTCCTATTTCACCATTTTCAGCTCAGAGATCAAGCAGGAAAAACGCTCAAACTATTGAGTCAGTGTCTCACCCTTTCTATAAGAGAATGTCTCATATTGTTGGGCAAGGAATTCTCTGTTGTTTGCTAAGACCTCATCTGTGCCACCGAATTGTTCCTTCAGGGCATTCCAGAGATCATGAGCAGTTTCATGATGCATAAGCCCTGAATAGATTTCATTAGGCAGTGCCATGGCCAGAATTCCATGGGCTTTAGCATCAATTTCAAACAGTTTCCGATCTTCATCAGAGTATTGTTCCTTCTTCTTCGGAACCATTTGATTGGTTTCCGGATTGTTCACCATAGGCTTATGTGGTCCATGTACCACAGATGTCCAACAACCTGAACTGTTAACAGACAGGTGATGAAGCATTCTTCGCTGCCATATGTTATACTCGGTCCTAACCAGCATCGGGGGCTTGGTTGAGGAACCGGTATTGTGAGGATCATTAGAAGGAGTAGTCATCTCAGATTCAATCAAATTCAATTAAGCTATAACAGATTTAGAACAAAACACAACAACCAATTGAACCAAGAGAGATCTCAGAATAAATGAACGAAAGCGTCAGAAATTCAATAATCTATAACCAGTTCTTGCAAATATGCTAATTCAATCAAACATAGATATCGATTAGCAGTTTCAATGATCAATTGTTAGATCGATCAATGATTAACCTGCTCTGATACCCTTGTTAGGATCAGTGATCTACGTTTGATTGATTAGAGAGTATAGCAGTGGAATTCTAACAATGAATTAGCCAATTCACAAGAACGAAAAGATATTCAATGAAGAACAAAAACGGTTATAGATAGAGAGAATTTTGCAAATATATTTCATTCAATATTCGCTTTCGTGGTAACGGAATGTCACACTTACAATTAGGTCGACACCTCTTATATAAGAGATGTGACGTCTGCTGATGTCACTTGATAGTGACATCTAACAGAATTATTCCAACTGAAACACAACTACTGAAGATGTCAAAACAGCTGACATCTTCTTACAAAAATACTAAGTGTTATCAGTTACTACAACTACTGAAAAACATAAAACTACTGATACTACAACGACTGAAGAACAAGCTCTTCAGTCGTTTTACAAAACTACTGAAAGTAAAAACATAAAACTACTGATATCACAACTACTGAAGAAGTACTCTTCAGCTGTTGTGACAAACTACTGAAACTTCAGTACTTGGTCTTCAGACTTGAACTTCAGACGTTTCATCAGCTGATGACTTCAGTAGATATCATCAGCTGATGTCTTCAGTCTTTGTCTTCTGACTTTGTACACCAGTTGTTGATCTTCAACACTTGTAGACTCTTCAGCTGTTGTACTTCAGTACTTGGTCTTCAGCTTCAGCACTTGTGTTCTTCAGCTATTCAGCTTCAGCACTTGTGTTCTTCAGCTGTTCAGCTTCAGCACTTGTGTTCTTCAGCTATTGAGCTTCAGCACTTTAGTCTTCAGCTATTGAAGTCTTCAGTACTTGATCTTTAGCTGTTGAAGTCTTTAGCACTTGTCGAACTGCTGATGAAGCCTTGAGCAGTTGTTGTGATATCATGTGGGACTTAGAGGTTTTCTGATCTTGGCTCATTGGTTCTTTTGGTCCAACAATTAGCATGGGCCAATCGCATGAGAACTTCACATGATTAAGTTTGAATATGTTTGATAGTCATTAATTGATTTAGATATTATTCAAACAACCATAACCTATATAGTTAAGTCAATAAGCTTTATTACATACCAACCAATGAAATATTCAACATTATATAAGCACAACCACATATTGTATTTCATTAGGTACCCATACAATTACATATGTGTAAGACAATACGAACATATTACCTTAAGTTTAGAAACTAGGGACACATGTATCTACAAACTCCCCTTTGGACCTAGTTTCGTCTAATGTCTTACATCCTTCATGAGTTCCTCAAACTTCTTGTACTTCTCTTCTCTAGTGACTCCGGCATGTATCTCAAAAGCAAAACAGAGTCTATAATGTTTGAAATTGTAGAGCTTGTATAATATCTTGAGAGTCATAGAATAATGGCCACTTGTATAATGTATAAACATCATCTGCAAACAAGTTTGTAAGCCACATTGGGTCAAACACCCTAATGGTTTCAATTACACCATTCTTATTCAAAACTATGACTGCCTCTCCTGTCCTCCAATCATAGTACCACCATTTGAAGTGTGGAGTGAAGTCCTGTGGCATTTCCCATAGAGGGATCTTAGACATTGTGCGCGGAGGACTCCACTTCTGCACTATTTTAGGTTTTCCAAAAATGGCGTCAACCTCAGACCGTCTTATATACCTCGTTGGCTGTTGAGGTTTGAAGTTGACCCATCTGGTGTGGTACTCTCTTTCTAGAGCAGTCTCAAACCAGCTGACATTTTCCGTGGGTCAGCATATAGCAATTTTAACTTTGCTAACTAGTTTAGCTCAATACAAGGAAGAGTCTTCAGGTCATGTGGGAACCTGAAGTACTCAATCCCTTTCTCATGTTTAACTACATAAACATTGAAATCTTCAAAATACGCCCGTGATATGATTACCCGACACCTTTTGATGTTTCTTCACTTTGTACAGCTTGGTGTAGACAATTGACGTTGAAGCACTGCGTTGGGCTCGTATTTCTGATATTGACTGTTAGGACTCTAGAAAGATTAACATGTTGTCTTTCTGATATTGACTGTTAGGACTCTAGAAAGATTAACATGTTGTCTTTATGTGTCGATATTTGTAATAGTATTGGGACTATTTTTGTAATTGTTAGGTCCTTTGTGTTTCATTATAAATAACTTAGACGGTTAGTTAGTAGGAGAGTTTTTTTGAAGATAGTGAACGAACTACTGCTCATTACTTGTAATTGTCTTTGCTTGATATTAATGAAACTGTGAATTTGTTAATATCTTGTTTGAATTCGATTACTTTGTATGTGTTTTCTTTGAATTGTGTTTAGATATTATCACAGATTAGCTCATTTGATCCTATCAATTGGTATCAGAGCTGTTGGTAGCTGTTAATTGACTAATTTTAAAGTTTATCGAACTTTGAAACTCAAAAAGCTTATCTGTGATTGATAGACAATTCAAATGAAAACTTGTGGATTTCAGATGTGTTCATCATCAAATATATGATTTGAACCACAATTAGTAGTTGAATTCATCAAATTTGAGTTAATTTGGTGAATTTGTGTTCGTAAAGTTCATTGTTTTTTCGAACTGAAAATTGCAAATTAATTGATTTATTGTTGATATCAATAGAAGTTGATTTTAGAAGAATGATTATCGGCATAAAACTCATCTAATTGAAAAGTTTCAATCAATTTCATCAACTTTTGAAGATTTTCAGAAGATTCGAGTCTGTTATATTCATATGAACATGATGAATGTGACGCATTAGGGTTGAAGTTTGTTAAAAAATTGTCCAAGTGTTAGGCGTTTGACTACTGTTTAGTCGCACCAACACTGTGTAGACGTTTTCAGTACGTTTGACTACTGTTCGAGAGAGTCCAAACGTATCATTGTTGAGAAGTATTTGAACTGTTTAGACGTTTGATAACTGTGTAGGGTGTGGGCGCATCACATCTGTTCAGACGTTTTACAACTGTTCAGACGTTTTACAACTATTCAAACGTTTTACAACTGTTCAGACGTATCAATTTTAGGCGTTATGGAAAAATTTTCTAAGGCATTCCCTTAGACAACTCTCAACTTAGACGCATCAACTGTTGAGGCGTTTGAATACTGTTCAGACGTTTCAACCTCAATACTTAGAATTTTTTTAAAAAAGAAAATTCTTTGAAATCTTTTTCAATTTTTTTAATTCAAAATATAAGAAAACAACAAAAATATAAGAATGGTGAAATCAGAAGATTCTGGAAATAGAGTTCCAAAACTTAAAAACAGAGCTGATTTTAAACATTGGTCACTTAGGTTGAAACATCACTTAAATTCCATTGATACTGATCTTTGGAAATCCATAGAAAAAGGACCATTCATTCCAATAATCACTGATGGACCTGACAGAGGATTGGTATACACTAAAGACTCTCAGGAACTCTATCCTGAAGATGGTCTTCAAGGAGATGACTTGAGAAGGGTAAAAAATGATGTCAGAGCATACTCCTTAATGTGTAAAGGACTACCTCAGGGAGTTCTTGCAAGGCTTGATGGATATCAAACTGGATATACCATGTATAAAGCCTTAAAGACTATATGTGAAGGAGGAAAGGAGATTCAAAATCTTAAGAAACAAAAGTTGAAAAGGCAATTGGAACTGTTTCAACATATATCTGGAGAAACTATAAACCAGATGATGAATAGATTTGTTCAACTTACTACTGAGATGTCAACAGCTGGTATTAAGCCTGATCTTGAAGATCTAAGTCTTAGACTACTCAATGCTTTACCATCATCATGGAAACAAACAGTAACCTTACTAAAGCATAATGAGAAGTTCCCTATGGATTTAGATCTACTTATTGCCAAGATTAAGTCTGTAGAAATTAATGAAAGCTCATGGAACAATGATAGAGCAGCATCAATGTCTCAGTATCAGTTTGTTGCTTTTCCAACAAACACAGTTGAAAATGCTTTCTAGGCAAAAAGTGAGAAAGTTAAAGAAGAAGAAGGAGATTTATTTGTCGGAGCAGGATTTTTCACTGACTCATCATTTACTAGTGCCCCTGCTTACACAACACAATCTCATTCTCAATCTCCTCCTAAATCTTAGTCTCAAACATCAAATGTTCAATCAGAGACTTTATCATCTAACTCTGCTAAATCTAGCAAAGTTAAAGATGTGATAAACATCCTATTAGAGGATGAAGAATCATAAAACTGCATTTACTGCATTTATGGCTAGTTTTCAAGCATATCAAGGTAGCCATTTAACTCAATTAGATCTTGTTTTGCAGGATTTATTTGAAATGGATCCTGAAGATGTGGAAGAAATGGACTTAAATTGGCAAATGGTAATGATTGCTTACAGGACACAAAAACACTCATATGTCAACAGGAAGTACAAGCCAAGTGCTAACAAGACTGTTGGATTTGACAAGTCAAAATCTAGGTGTTTTAACTGTAATAGCTATAGCCATTTCTCAAGAGAATGCAAAGCTCCAAGAAATAATGGAGGAAGTGCTCAATCAAGCAATCAAAGGTTTCAACAAGCTCAGAAGACTTATCAAAGTCTTCCTATGCCTGAGCTTAAAGATGAAGCAAAATCATCTGATGAAACCAAGAAAGCTCTTGTAGTCAACATTAATGATGGTTATGATTGGAGTGCATATGCTGAACAATTAGTAATGATTTAACATCTAGTTTATCTCTTATTGCAGAAATTCAGGAAGAAGATTGGTCAGAAAACAATGATCTAGAGGTGGAAGGTGAAAATGATGAAGATGACTATGATTGGAGTGACAAATCAGATCCTAAGGAGGATAATGATGAAGTAGCTCTAATGGCACAGTCTGATCAACCAAAGGTTGACACTTCATCTTTAAAATCTGAAACCTCATCTCCAAAATTTCCTGAAATACCATCTGAAGTGAGAGAAAAGCTATGCACAAAATCATGCTTTGAACATGTTGAATACTACAGAACATACTCATATAAAATTTGTGAGAAACTCAAACAAAAAGAATCAATGCATAACAAATTGAAAGCTGATCATAAAACAACAGACCAAAAGATTATCTTTTCAAACTTCATGGAACAAAACTCTAAAGGAATTAGAAAACGTTTCTAAACAATTGGAAGAGATGACTAAAAAACTTGAACAGGAGAAGATAGCACATGCTGCTACTCAAATAGATCTTGCTAAAGTTAAGAGTTCAAAAATGATTGTAGAAAAACTAGTAAGTGAGAGGAAAGATAAACAGAAAGCAGGATTAGGCTTCACTCATGAACCTATGCCTGAATCTATCACAAACACTTTACCAGAGAACTTCAATACACATGATCATTCTCCTGAAAACAAAGCTCAACTTAAAGCTTTTCAGTTCAAAAACAAGAATTATGAAGAAGAAAAAGAAAATATAAAAGTGTTTGTTGAAAATGATCAAGAAAAGATTAAAAATGGTCATCCTATCAAAATAAAATCATATGAACCTAAAAAAACAAAACAAAACACTTCTGATCAAATTTATTCTATTTTAAAAGAAGTGAACAAAGACAAACAACATGTAGGAACATCAAAAGATTCAAACACAACTAATCTTAAACAATTTCAATCTAAAAAGGAATCTTCTTTTGATGATGTTCAATCTGAAAGTAAACCAAGTTTTTCTAAATCAAAGAACCAAAGGAGTAGAAAGAAAGCTTCATCAATCAAATCTGAACAAAACAAGAGTTCAGAAAAGTTGATCAAAGCAACAAATCAACCAACAAAACTCAAACCAATAAAAATTGTGTCAGCAAGTTTGTTAAATATGAATTCTCCTCAAAACAACAAAGTGAATTCTATGAAAAAATATCACTCTGATCTGAAATCAAGTTTAGATTCTAAGACTTCCACTGTAGCAAAAAGATTTGTTCATAAGAAATTCGAGAAGGAAGATCATGTTAAACAGATGAAAAACAATATGACACAACATCAAAATGTGAAACATGAAAACAACAGTTTAACTTTTTGACACCAAAATATAAAAATGAATCGAACAAAGTGTCAATGTCAAAAGTTAACAAACAGTTGTTAAAACTCCATAAAAGTACTATGAAATATGTGATATGAAAGTTCATAATACTGCTGAGTGCTATTTCAACAAGCACTGTCACATATGTGACATGAGAAATCATTCTACAGCCGATTGTTATTTTAACAAATACTGTACTTATTGTGATGAGAAGACTCATAATACTGCAAATTGTTACTTTAGAATGAGATCACCTAAAAGAGAATTTGCAAACTCAAACTTGAGCAAAGGTTATGTTAATCCTCAATTTATGAGAAATCAAACTGATAAATTTCAAATATTAACTAATCAACATTCTTTAGGTTTGAGATCTTTCCAAAAGAAAATTTATGTGAGATCTAAAAATGTGCAAGAACAATTCATACCAAGATCTGTAAAAATGACTAATAAAATGCTAGTCATCAATTTGTGTCAAAAATTGATAAATCAAAAGGTATGAATGCTTTCAAAAAAAACTCAAACAATTTCCAAAACAAGATTGGTAAATTCATCGAGAATAAACCTGATTTGAACAATCTTCATTACAAAAAATTTACCATTGTTGATAAATTTGGAAAACCCAAGACCATCTCGGCTTGGGTGGATATATCAACTTAATTTTCTTGTTATGCAGGTACGTCCAAGAAGACCACTCAATACATGGTATGTGGATAGTGGGTGTAGCCGGCATATGACAGGCAATCCTGCCTTGTTACAAGACTTTAAGTTAAAAGATGGAACTCATGTCGCCTTTGGTGGTGATGCTGGTGGAAAAATAACTGGAGAAGGAACAATATCAAATGGGATAATAAGCTTTGATAAAGTCAACTTTTGCTCACAGTTGAACTTTAATCTTTTATGTGTATCCCAAATGTGTGATAAATCATATTCTGTTCTTTTTGATGATTCATTCTGTTATGTTTCGAAGCCAGGTTTTCAGATAAGCAAAGAGTGGGTAATTGTAAGCAAAGAGTGGGTAATTGTAAGCAAAGAGTGTCTCATGTTGATCCTTCAACTGAAACAACTTGCCTAATTGCTAAAGCATCAAATGATGAAAGCCATCTTTGGCATAGACGTCTCGAACATTCAAATTTCAAGAATATGAACAAGCTTGTATCAGGAAATCATGTTATTGGACTTCCATCTAAGAAGTTTGCAACAACTGATCACTGCTCAGCATGTTTAAAGGGAAAACAACACATAGCGTCTTATAAGACCAAACTCATAAACTCAACTTCCAAACCTATTCAGTTGTTACGTATGGATCTTTTTGGACCAAAAATGTCAAGAGTATTAGACGAAAATCATATTGTTTAGTTATCATTGATGAGTCATACAAGATTTTCATGGGTTTTCTTTTTATATGCTAAATCTGAAACGGCTGAATTACTAAAAGAATTTATCATTAAAGTTGAAAATCAATTAGAAAATAAAGTGAACATAATAAGAAGTGATAATGGAACGGAATTCAAAAATGCTAACATTGAAATGTTTTGTGCTCAGAAAGGGATAGCTCATCAGTTCAGTGCTCCCATAACTCCTCAACAAAATGGAGTTGTTGAAAGGAAGAACAGAACATTGATTGAAAGCTGCTCGTTCTATGTTAGTTGATGCAAAGATTCCTATAACTTTTTGGGATGAAGCTATATCAACTGCATGTTTTGTTCAGAATAGAACCTTAATTGTGAAAGTTAAAATGAAAACTTCTTATGAGTTAATGTTTGGCAAGAAACCGAACATAAATTTTCTAAAATCATTGGTTGTCCTGTTATGATTCTTAATTCAAAAGATCAGTTAGGAAAAATTTATGCAAAATCTGATAATGGATTTTTCATTGGATATTCATCTGTTTCAAAGGCCTATCGAGTGTACAACTCTAGGACAAATATAATTCTTGAAATATTCAACGTTAAATATTTGGAAAACTCTTTTCCATCTATTGCAAATGGTCCTGCATGGTTATTTGATTTAGATTCATTATCAAACTCTTTTCAATCTAACTTGTTTAATTAATCAAATTGTTTTGATTCTACAGGTAAAAAGAACTCTAGAGGAGATCTTGGATCTTTCAGTGAGGACTCAGATTCTGATGACCCAGATGATTCTAGCTCAGACTACCCATTTTTATCATTTGTCAAGGATTCATCAATACGATTAAATGACAATGATCATGCTAATTCAGCTTCAAATCATTCAGTCTCAATTGATCAGGAAGGATCACAACCTTTTCCTAATGATGGTAATAATTTCGTGCAACCTGAGTCTGGAACATCATCCATCTCTGGTGATGTAGTTGATACTGGTAACTTTGATTACTTTATTAACTCACCAACTCAAGTTCCAAAATTTAATCCAAATTCTTCTAACTTGTCATATAAGCTCTCCAACTTAAACCAAACAAATCTGGATGTTAATATTCAATGTGATGAGATTCCAACATCTCGTACTCACAAGAATCATCCAATTTCTCAGATTATTGGTCCATTGAATGAGAGAACAACAAGGAGTAAATCAGAACAAGCAAACTTATGCTTATACTCTTGTTTTCTGTCTTAGATTGTTCCTAAAAATGTTACTGAAGCATTAAAGGACAATGGTTGGATAGAAGCTATGCAAGAAGAGTTACTTCAATTTCGCAAACAAGAAGTGTGGAATTTAGTGGATTTACCTGAAGGAGAAAATGCTATAGGCACGAAATGGTTGTTTAGAAATAAGACTGATGATCGTGGTATAGTAATAAAGAACAAAGCAAGACTTGTTGCACAAGGATACACACAGGAAGAAGGATAGATTATGATGAGGTGTTTGCACCAGTTGCAAGACTTGAATCCATTCGAGTTTTTCCTGGCTTATGCTTCATTCATGAAATTTAAGGTGTATCAAATGGATGTAAAGGGTACATTTTATATGGTCCTATCACTAATGATGTGTTTGTGAAGCAACCTCCGGGCTTTGAGGATGCAGAATTTCCACATCGAGTGTATAAGCTGAGTAAAGCTTTGTATGGACTTCCTTAAGCCCCTAGAATTTGGTATGAGACAATATCACAACACTTAATCCAACATGGATACACAAGAGGGAAAATTGATCCAACTTTATTCATAAAGAAGGATAATGATGATCTCTTATGTGTACAAGTGTATGTTGATGATATCATATTTGGTTCTACAAGTTCAAAGTTATGCAATGAATTTGAAGAAATCATGAAATCTCGATTCCAAATGAGTTCTATGGGAGAGATTAATTTCTTTCTTGGACTTCAAGTCAAGCAAACTGACGATGGAATTTTCATCAATCAAGAGAAGTTTGTTGACAAACTCTTGAAGAAATTTAAGTTGTAAGACTGTCAGTCCATACGAACTCCAGCAGATGTTAACACCAAGATTGAACCTGATCCAAAAGGAAAATCTATTGACCAAACATTATACAGATCAATGATTGGTTCTTTGATGTATCTTACTGCATCTAGACCAGACATTATGTATGTTTTTTGTGTTTGTGCCAGGTATCAATCAGACCCGAATGAATCACATTTAATTGCTATCAAAAGAATATTCAGGTATCTCAAAGGTAAACCAGCTTTAGGGCTTTGGTATCCTTACGAGGGTAACTTTGAATTACATGGATATACAAATAGTGATTATGGTGGTTGTTGTCAAGATAGAAAATCTACTTCGGGTGGATGTTAATTTCTCGGTCTCAAATTAGTCTCATGGCAATGTAAGAAACAAACAAATGTCTCTGTTTCAATTGCAGAAGCTGAGTACATTGCTGCATCAGTAGGATGTTCTCAAATCCTCTGGTTGCAAAATTAACTACTGGACTATGGGTTCAATTTTCTTAAAACACCTATTTACATTGATAACACTGCAGCTATGTTCATTACAGCTAATCTTGTTCAACATTCAAAAACAAAACATATCAAAATTCGATATCATTTTCTCAGAGATAACTCTAAAAAGGATTGATCATTTTGATTCAAATTGCAACAAAAAAACAGTTGGCAGATCTATTTACTAAAGCCTTCCTTCCAGGATGGCTTGAGTACTTAGTAGAATCAATTGGTCTTATTAATCATATGTGAACTCCCCATATCAACAGACTATCATAAGTGATACTCTCAATGTTAATTGCCTATTATTTTTTTTGTATGTATGTGTTTTCTTTTTTTTAGAAAAACTAAATAAAAAAGCATATATAACAAAATTATAAAAATAGAGCCTTTTTCTATTTGTTAGTTCTTTGTTTTGTTTTTAAAAGAATTTGGTGTTGTAATATGTGAGAAATTATAGTACATTAGTGAGATCAGTTGCATATTTCACTCATTAATAAAGTCTGACATGATCAGATATGATGCGTAGACACTATCATGCTATTATATTGAAACAGTAAATTCTTGTGATTACACTAAATATGTATTCATCTGAGTACTTTTGAGATGTTTTGAATTATCAGATTGACTGTTTGTTGAGTAACAACATTCACACCTGATGGTGATGTAATTAATCATGAGATCTGTTACAAGCATCATTTCACTTCTTTGTTATGAGTCATCATAGACCTGAAGTGCTGAGATATCCTTTGTTGTAAGTCATTACAGATCTGGATATTCTCTTTGATGCAAAAGATGCCAATGTGCACAATCTATTCAAATGGATAGTTAGAGATGATCAAATGGTTATCCATGATTATTCTCTATTCATTTAAGTAACATGAGATCTGATTACACATATGTTTCAGGTAATAAGTTGAGTATATGTTCTTGCTTGCATGTCTTGATGATAGTTGAGCTCTCTGAATATAACCTAATCAATCCAAGAATTGAAAAAGTAAGTGAGCTGATACTATGTCAAAAACACTCATTGTCTGTCCTTAGATCTTGTATCTCCTTTGCTGTGATGTCACTGACCTGGAACACACTTGATCAGGATATATTCACTGTCTATGATTATCCACAAAGTTTTCTTTTAATGTGTTGATCTTCATTGATATGATCTCACTGCAGACATTAATTCTTATGGATATTAGATTTTGATTCTGATTTTATTTTGATTTTATGCATGGTTTATGTGTGTGAAGGCAATGTCACAATGAGTTGTGTGATCTTATTATGCTACCTTACGAAACTTATAAGTTGTTTCAACTTAAAAGTTTAGAGGGAGTAATAATAAAGCTATACTATAATGAAAGAGTTTTTTCTCAGAAAATCAAAATCAAAGAAAGTTGAATTGAAAGGATGATGCTATATATTCAAAGTTTATGTGATTGTCATCATGAAACTTTTGAAAATGACAATATGAACCTATATAAAATTGCTAGTGGAAATGCTTCTCTCAAAGTTGAGAAATAGAGATTTGATTATGTTTTGAGACTAAAATGAAGGGAAAGAAAAGAAGAAAATTTTCAAAGTTAAACATGAAGTGAAAAAATTTTGAATTTGTTGAAAACTTATTTTAGTGTGGAAAAAGTAAAAAGTTCAAATTTGAGGGACTAAAATGAAAATTTTGGATAATTCAAATTTATGCTTAAATTGTTTAAATATTAGTATGAAATATTACTAATATATTTAAACAGTATGCTGGTGAAAAAAAGTGAAAAACACCAAGTGTCTCATGAAAGTCAACTCAGTCCACTCATGCGCCTAAATAGCCTTCATACGTCTAAATAGGAGCATGGTGTAATTTCAGAAATTTATACAAGTGTTTGGGCGTTTTTCATATTCCCATGCGCCTAAATAGTTGCAATAAGCATAAAGTTCAACCAAGTGTTTGGGCGTTTTATAATCCCATACGCCTAAACAGTGAAATGAGTTTGATTTTATACAAGTGTTAGGCATTTTGAATGTCATGCGTCTACACAGTGGGTGGTTGAAACAATGTTAGACGTTTCAGGAACTTCAGAAGACTGAACAGTGCTAAAGCGCCTAAACAGTACTCATGCGTCTGTACAGTGCTCATGCGACTGAACAGTTCTCATGCGTCTAAGTCCATACGACCAAACAGTGTTCATGCGTCTCATTAATTTGTGAATTTTAGGGTTTCATATGCACAAACAGTGCTAATGCGTCTAAAATTTCACAATATATAAATAGAACACTTACACTTGTTTCTCATTTACACTCAAAATTTCCTCTGGAAAACAAAGTCTCTGAACTATCGACACTCGGTTTTATTCAATCAAGCAAATAAACAGTGTTTAAGACAAATTGTTGCTGAATGTTTGATAGTATTTGAGTTAGTAAACGTAAGTTTGTGATTCAAATCAGTGAATTTTGAGTAAATCTGATGATTCTCATAGACGTTCGTCTGCTATTTGGGCGTTAGAACCCTATGATAGTCAAAGTTAAACAAATAAAATTTTAACAACATATAAAATTGATCATAGATTGTTGATGTATATCAAATTCCGAGTGTTTGATATATTGATTGTGTATTAACATAAGAACGATGTTGAAAAGAAAACCTCGGTCAAATTTCTTCGAAGGAAGAAGAAGATGATGAACAGACATGAAAATTTTTTATAAAAAAAAATTAAAAATAAAAACAAAAATAATATTTTTAATAAAAAATAGAAAAACTCAGAAATCAGAATGAATAAATGTTGACTTTAAAATAAATAATTCAAGTATGCCATAAAATTAAAGTCACAAGTAAAACAAAATATAAAGCACAATTCAAAGTTGAATTTAATTTCAAAACATAAATTCTTCAATCTTTCAATGTTCTAATATTTTTGTTTTATTTTGCAGATGGCATCGTTAAAGTTAGAACCAAAACATAATGTTGCTGCATTTCTAGATGAAGAAAATAGAGAAGCAGCAAGTTATGAAGAAATGATAAGATTTTTATTGAGAACTAAGTATGTCTATGCAATGTGTGCACAACCAATGATTAATAAAAGTTTGATCAAGAAATTCTGGAGATCGGCTGAAGTTGAAAGAAATGAAGAAGGAAACAAAGTTGTAAGAGCATTCATTACATCTGACAGAATGCTTGAAGTCTCTGAACAAGCAATCAGAACTGCTCTTAAACTTGGAGAAAATGATCCTGAAGACTTATCTGAGTATACATTCAATGAATGTTGAGAAGTGTTCATGCAAATGGGTCATCCAGATCATTTCCCAAAGAAACAATTTTTTCCGAGCAAGAGTGTACAAGCATTGGAAATTATTATGTTATATATTTCAACAATGCATGTCTAAACGTAGTGCTGGTTGGGACTCATTCCCTATAGACATTGCATCTCCAATTATTGCCTTACCCACAAATAGAAGATTTAACATGGCTAAATGGATATTGAATGGTTTCATTTTCAATCTTGAACGAGGAAGGAGACATAAATACTTAATGTATCCTAGATTTCTTTAATTGCTTAAAAAATGAAGAAAATTCAGATCTTTATGTTGAAGGAGTTGAAGGTGAAAAATTACAATTGGAGCATATGTCTGAATCTATAAGGAATGTATCTAATGATGAAGTTGATATAAATCAACAACACTTCCATTTATCAGAAGATGAACCAATAGATCCTAATGATCTCATTGAGGATGTTGTTGAAGTTATGATTGATGATGATATTGAAGATAATGATGATGAAGATTCAGAAAGCTCGTCAACAGATGAAGATAATGATGATAATGATGGTGCAGTTAAGGCACATCAAAAATCAATTGAAGAAATGAATGAAGATAAACATGTGAGTGAAGTTCAAAACATAGCTGAAGAAACTGTTTCTAATAATAGCCTTGATAATACTGTTAATGAAGTTCAAGAAGATGAACCTGATGTTAGAGTACATGAAGAAGGTTCACAAAATCAAACATTTGATTTTGATTTTATGCATGACATGTTATATGAACCAGTATTTCAAGCCGAGCAAAATGAAGAATTTGAAGAAATTGTTGTAAGTACAACTCAAAATATTTCTATGCAAACAGAAGAAATGGTGGATGTTGATGAGGTAGAAAAGTTGAAAGAAAAGAACGTAGTTAAAGAAAAGAAAATTGAAGAATTAAAGGATGAAAATGAAAAACTGAAAGAGATGAATATATCTCTTGAATAAGATATTAAAAGGCTAGAAGGTGAAAATGCAAAGTTAAAAGAAATAAATTTTGAGAAAGATGAAAAAATTGTGATGTATGCAAAAGATAAAGAAGATGTGATAAAGAATTTTGAAGTTATGATAAAAGATTATGATATTCTTGAACAAAAATTCAAGAAACTGACAGAGGAAAATGAAAAACTGAAAGAAGAGTTGCTAAAGTCAAAGAAGTACAAAAGCCCATATCACCTGAACAAATGATTAGTGTTGAAATGAATGTTGTTGCCTTAATGTCATTGTTCCTAATCTACAAGTAGTTAATTCATCTAAGCGGACGAAGATGATATTATTAATGTCATTGTTCCTAATCTACAAGTAGTTGATCTTGACTGCCCTCAACTCCTCTACCTAAGTGTTTGGCCTGGGGCAGACCTGATAGCAGCTTCCATGATTCTTGTAGACCCAGTAAAGAAACTTTCTCCCCTTAGCTTTCTTTTCCTCTCTCTCTCTCCTCCTCCTTAATCTCTTCAAAAGTCATTTTTCTTTTCCTTTTGTCACTCACAAACCTTTGTGACGTAGGGTGGAGAGAGCTTTGGCCTTGATTGCTAGGTGTAGCTTCCAAGCTCCGGCCAGAGAGAGGTTGAGATGCACCTTCATCAGCATGTGTATCATCAAGGGAATGAATCTCTATAGCAGTTAATGGTGAGACAATGCTCTCAGGTTCTACCACTAGCCCTTCAGTCAAGGTTTCCTTTACAAAACTAATCTTAGGGTCTGCCTCAACATCCAGTTGACCAATGATGTTCCTGATTGCCTTAGTCTCCTTCTAAAACTGAACTCTACAGTGATCCTATCTTGAATCCTTTGCGCTAGCATGTTAGCTTGTCTAGATTGGCTATGGTTGACAAGTGGCATGCTGACAAAGTCAATACCTTCATAGAAGTTCAAAGTCTGAAAGTTGAAGACTTCTTGCTTCCCTTGAACTCTTTGAATGATAAGGGCTCTTCTATTTTCATCATACATCCACCTTGTAATGTGATTTGAAGTTGGTGTAGATGACATTGCCCTTGGTATTCCTTCCTCAAAAAGACATTGAAAGAAAGAGTCTATAAAGTCCACATCAATGTGAACTTGAGGAAGTTGCTGAGTATGGATAGTTGCAAGTGAAGATGGTGAGTCTTCAATGTCCATGTTGTGTGAAGAACTCCTAGGTTCTGTGTCTATGATGACTTTCTCCCACTTTTTGGTTGAGCTCTTCTTAAAGGTCTCCCAGCTAGTTGTTCCTTAAGATAAGATATCTAAAGTTGCTGATCATTGACCCTGTTTTGTAGGGTAGTCACCTAAGATTTAAGATAAATAACCTTGGAGACTAGATATGTGCATATTTGTGTCAGTTTTTGCACCTTTAGCCTCAGATTCCCCTCCTCTTCCTCAGAAGAATCATTAGGGGATGAGAGAATTGGACTAAAATCTTCTCTCTCACCACCAGCATGGAGTTCTTGGCTGCTAGATTTCCTCTACTCAAATATAGCTTCAGTTGAAGTGTTAATGAGCTAAGTTGCCATAGTTAAGGTCTGAATGATGTAATCACTTGCTGATGTGAGAGCCTCTTCCATAAGGATCTTTTGAACAAGTTTAGAAGGATCCACCTCAGTGATAGGTGACTGATATGGGCTAGACTCAGGTGAATCAGAAGCACTCATCTCTTTTTGAGTAGGGGAGGATAGAGAGACTCATGATACTCACTAAAACCTAAGTCCTTATCAATATAGAAGTCAAGGTTAGGAATGGGTTGGTTTAAGTGTAAAGGCTGGGGATGGTAGCTGTCCCCTGAAGGTTGTTCACTGAGTGTTGAAACTCAAAGTGAAGGCTTAAGGTAGTTGGGCTAGTGAGCTCATCAGGCTGAGCATGAGGAAACTCAGCATTGATTTTTGAAATAATTTGTAGTGGTTTGCTCCTCAGGAGAAGTGGGAGCTCCAGTATTCACTTCCTCCTGTATGGGTGAATATATAAGGGCCTACACAGACTCAATAGCTTGAGCAGGGGTTCTTTTGGATTTTTTTTATAGGTGAGGGTGATTTGTGGTTGTTTTGGTGATGTAGAAGGTGTGGGTTCAACACTAGCTTCTGTTGCTAGGTTGTCACCTTGAGCAATGAGCTCTAACATTTTTGGGTGAAGGGTTGTTTTTACCCTTGAGAGGTCAATTTTTGGCTTCTTCAAAATTTTAAAGATATTGGGCTTCATATGTCCCAATTTAAGAATATTACTTGTTTCCCTTAACTATGAGCCCAGTTCAAAGTTGAGAATGTATTGAACATATCTAGGAAACATGTAATACTCTAAGGAGTCCAAGTTAGTAAGCAGATTTGTATAAACAAATTGAGAGTACCTAAACTTGAGGATAGATCTTTAGGAATCTGGTCCCAAGCCCCATGCTTGTTAGATAAGTTGTGGATAACCACATGTAGTAAGTAATCCACTAGGATGAGACCTTCCCTTTCCTAAAAGTCTTTACAGAGAAATCCCCTTCATAGCCCATCTGCTAGAAGGACTAGTTAACATCTTCTTTTGGAAAGGACAACTCACCTTCCTCATCATCCAGCTCTAGATGAGCATTAACGATGGCTGGAGTGATGAGGATTGTCCTCCCACGCACTGTAGCAGACAATGCCTTCTCCCAATCTAGAACAACCTCTTAATAGGTTTTCTAGAAATCAAGCAAATGATCCTCATAAAGAACATGATCAATGGTAAGGGAGGTGAAGTACTTAGATAGAGCTAAGAATTTGAAAACCTCTAAAAAGTGTGGATCTTTTTCAGAGTTTAACAGAGCAACCTGGTTGTGTTGCCTGTGTAACTGCATGGAGAAATCTGGGTTATTTGTTCGGTAAAGTTTGGCTGTTTTAGAAAGCTTAAAGGCGAAGGAAAGATGAACAAAGGTGGTTTCAGAGTGAAATTAGGGAATTTAGGTTTGGAGGAAATATGAAGATGATGGAAAGAGGGGGAACCATTGGGTTTATATGTGAAAAGGATTTGAGACAAAATTAATGAAAGGGGATATACTTTGAAATCCGTATGTCAGTCCCACCTCTAAAATAGTAGTTTGCTTTTATGCTCAAAAGTAGTTTTTTTGGAAGTCAAAAAGCTTCTGAAGGTAAATTGTCTTTGGAAGTTTTAATGAAAAAGCTTCCGAAGCCAAAATGACTTCGGAAGAATTTCCTAAGAGTTTTGAAAATTTTGCTTCTAAAGAGAATTAAGACTTGGACATTTTGTTCAACAGATTAAAGCTTTCGATAGTTAATTTGCTTCGGAAGGAAATTGTCCTTGAAAAGATATAAGTGTATAAGAGAGATTTTAAACTTCGGAAGATATTTCAGAAATTTCTTCCGAAGGAAAACTACTTAGGCAGTTATTTATTTTGAAGGCATAATTTTTCTTCCGAAGATAAAAACTTATCTTACAAAGGATCAAGATTTATAAAAAATCTAAGGAAAGTTTTCAAAAGTTTTTATCCAGAGAAAGCAAGAGCTTATGAAGGTATGAACGAGAGAACTTAGACACACAGATATTAAGAAATAATATGAATTAGTTTTAAGAAAAAGCTACTCAAAGTTAATCATCCCAATAGCTGATATAAGATAATTAAATCTATGTTCATCAAAGGCTTTGGTAAACAGATCAGCGTGTTTTTCACTTGTGTTAACTTTAACTAGTTTAATTAATCCCTTTTCAAAGTTATCTCTAATTAAATGATACCTGATACTGATGTGTTTTGTCCTTGAGTATTGCACAGGATTCTTTATGATAGAGATAACACTATTGTTGTGTATGTGAATGGGAGTCTCCTTGAAGTTTAATACATAGTCAAGCATCTGATTCTGAATCCAAAGCACTTGAGCACAGCAGCTTGCAGTAGTAATGTATTCAGCTTCAGTAGTTGATACAGAGACACAGGATTGTTTCTTGCATTACCATGAGACAACCCTTCCACCAAGAAACTGGCATCCCCCAGATGTAGACTTTACAATCATATTGCAACCACCATAATCACTATGTGTATAAGCATATAGACTGAAGTCAGAATTCTTAGTATAGAAAGGCCAAGTGTTGAAGCAGCTTTGAGGTATCTTAGAATCCTTTTGACAGTGATGAGGTGAGACATCTTGGGGTTAGCTTAATATCTTGCACAAATACATGTGGCAAACATGATATCAGGCCTGCTATCTGTGAGATACATAAAAGACCCAATCATAGCCCTGTAAAGGTGTTCATCCACACACTCCCCCTCAAGATTAGGTCTAAGGGGGTGGTTTCTTGCTATGAGTGTCTTAGCAATCTTACAATCAGTCATGTTGAATCTTTTGAGTATGTCTTGAACATATTTTGACTGATTAATGAAGATGCCATCTTCAACTTGCCTCACTTGAATTCCTAGAAAGAAATTGAGTTCCCCCATGGCACTCATTTCAAATCTATCCTTCATAAGCTTCTTAAAGTCTTTATAGAGCCTTGGATTAGTTTAACCAAAGATGATGTCATCTACATATAGTTAAACTACCATGAACTCATTTCTATATCCTTTGATGAAGAGAGTTCCATCTATAGTACCCCTTCTGTATCCATGCTTGCAAAGATATTGAGATAGAGTCTCGTACCACTTCCTTGGTGCTTGGTGCAACCCATAAAGAGATTTATCAAGCTTGCAGACATAATCAGGATGATCAGGATCTGCAAAACCAGGTAGTTATTTGACATAAACATCTTTATCAATCACCCCATACAGAAAATCACATTTGACATCAAGTTGATAGACCTTGGAGTTCTTGGATGCTACAAATGCCAAGAATATCCTAATAGCTTCTAGTCTTGCTACAGGAGCAAAGACATCAGTGTACTCAATTCCTTCTTCGTGTGTGTATCTTTGAACAACTAGTCTAGCTTTGTTTTTGATGACAATGCCTCTATCATCTTTCTTATGCCCAAACACCCATTTGGTACTTATAGTAGTCTTCCCATGAGGAAGAGGACATAGGTTTCAAACATTTTTCCTTTTGAATTAAAGTAGCTCCTCTTGCATAGCTTCAACCCAACTTCTATCCTTTAGAACCTTATCAATTTTCGTTGGCTCTATCTAGGATAAGAAACAAGAGTGAAGATAAACATTTGCTTCATGGGTTTGTCCTCTTGTTCTTACCTTAGTGTCAACATCTCCAATGATGTTTTTGGTAGGTGAGACTTGTGGATCCTTAGTTTATGGATCACAGCAAGTTGTTGAGAGAGATCTAAACTAGAAAAATTTAGATCTAGCATTCATTCTTCTCCCATCATATCAACACACTTGTCAAGAGAAACTTGATCCAATGAGTGTGTGACATCATTAATGTTTTCATCTATGGAGTGGTTATTAGCAACAAGAAATTCTTGATCACTATCACCACCCCTATTGTCCTTTGCATTTGAAGTTTTTTTATCTGGTTGTTGAGCCTCTGAGTTGGATTTTAATGGCATCTCAGATGTATCAGCTGAATTTGTCATTGTTGTGCTGATAAAGATTTCATTTGCAGAAGTAGTTACAACTGGAGCTGAAGATATATAACTTGAAGGTCTTCTACGCTCAAATCTTGGATTAGGATCACCTAGAGATAAGATATCTGTAGATTGAAACATTCTCATAAGAGTTGGTAAAACAGTTGGTCACTAAATCAAGATCAAATAGCCAATCAGGACGAGAACCAGCCACATTGGGTGTGTGTTCATTGAAAGTCACATTGCTTGACTCCTCAACAGTTTTAGTTCTGAGATTGTATACTCTATAAGCCTTAGCTTCAGAAGAGTATCCAACGAAGTGTCCATGATCTGATTTCTCAATAAATTTGGCAATTCAGATATTTAGTATTCAAGATAGTGCAAGGACATCCAAATGACCTGAGAAAACCAATGAAAGGTTTCCTCTTGTGCCAAAGTTAATAAGGAGTCTTGCCATGAGTCTTAACCACTAAATCTCTATTTTTGCACATAGCAGATAGTGTTAACTACCTCTGCCCAGAAGGTGATGGGAAGCTTAGAGTCAGACAACATGGTTCTTGCAACTTCAATCAGTGTCATGTTTCTCCTCTCAGCAACACCGTTTTGCTGAGGAGTCCTGGGAGCACTGTATTGCCTTGTAATACCCTTTTCATCACAAAATGTATCAAGGATTTGGTTCTTAAATTTAGTTCCTTGATCACATCTTATGGTTTTGACTTTGTGATCACATTGATTCTCAATCTTTAAAATGAATTCTTCAGAATCTCAAGAGTTTCATCCTTAGTTTTAAGGAAAAAGACCCAAGTGAATATTGTAAATACATCTATGATCACCAAACAATAAAAGGTCCTTCCTAAACTTCTTACACTGGTGGGGCCAAAGAGATCCATATGTAACAAATGTAGGGGTGTGGTGATGGAGTTTCTTTCCTTAGGCTTGTGAGATATTTTGTGTTTCTTCCCTTTTAGGCATGCAACATAGTGATCATCACTTGTAACTCTTGCTTTGGTATTCTAGTTACCAAATCATTCTTAATCAATTTATTCATGTTCTTAAAGTTTACATGGCACATTCTTTTATGCCAGAGGAAGGACTCATCACTATTAGCTTTAGATAGAAAGCATTAAACTTCTCCTGAGGGAGATGTTTCTTGCAAGTCCATCTTGTACATGTTCCCTTTCTTGGGGGCTCTGAGCAGGATATGCTCATGAGGAACAATCACCCCGGGCTTGATAACAATGCACTCATGCTTAGTAAAAACCATGTTATGACTCTAATCACAAAATTGGGATACACTCAAAAGATTGTACCCAGACTCCTGGACAAAGTTTACCTTCTTAATGCTGAGCTTACCATTTTTGACCTTGCCCCTTCCAGAAATATAGCCACCTTCATCTCCTCCAAAAGCAACTGGCCCTCCATCAATTCTTCCAAAATTTTGGAGTAGTGAACCGTTGCCTGTCATGTGCCTAGAACAGCCACTATCAATGATCCAAACATTTTTGTTTGTCTTGAGTTGTTCCTGCATAAAGAAAATGATTAGTTACATTTGGAAACTCAAGCCTTATTGGTCTTAGGCTAATCAAAAGAAGTAGAAGGTAATGAAACAGTAATAGATCCTATAGTTGTGCTTTGAGGATCTTTTGTTGTTCGAAGAGTTGGTGCAATGGAGTTGAAGAATGTGGAATGAAATTCGGAACTTGAGTTGGATAATTGACAAAGTAATCAAACTTGTCATTTACATCTATATCTCCAGATACAGATGAAGTTCCAGACTCAAGATGGTGAATTTTGCTCCATCATTAGAAATAGGTTTAGAAACATCAAAATCTTCAGGAACTTGTTGATGTTCAAGATTTTATTGCTCAAGATTCTGTAGAGAATAGAGGATCTTTTGCAAAAGAGAAAAATGAATAATCTGGACTTCTATAATCCATATCATCAAAATCAGAATCCTCACTGAAGGTTCCAAGATATCCTGCTTATTTTCTATTGACACATGAAGATTGAAACAGATTAGAATTAAGTGAGTTTGTTAATGAATCTAAATCAAATAACCACTTTGGATCATTTGCAACTGATGGAAAAGAGTTTTCAAGGAATTTAACATTGAACGAACCAATGATAACATTCGTCTTAGAGTTATAAACTCTATACGCACTAGAAGAAAATGAAGCTATTGCAACCCTAATAAAATGTTGCATTAAGCCTTAAAATGTTGCAATAGGCCTAATGCAACCTTTTTATCGGGGGCTGCATTAGAAGCAGTTGCATTAGATCTAATGCAACTTTTTCACGACCTATTGCAACTATTTATCAAAAAGTTGCATTTACTATTCTAGTGTAATTTTTTTTGAATGTAACCTTTTTATATTGAAATGTAACTTTTTTAACATTGAAATGTAACTTTTCTAATACACAAATGTAACCTTTTTAATACTCAAATAAAACTTTTATTATTTTTAGTGGCAAAAATGCAACCTTTTCTACACTAAAATTGCAACCTTTTTACTTTGATGTAACTATTATTATAGTTTAGTTATAAGAATGCAAAATTTTCTAGACTTAATGCAATCATTATTATATTTCTAATGGAAAATATGCAACTCTTTTCACAACAACTACAACATTTATACACTCAATTGAGAATAAATTCAATTTTAATTAATTAATCACAACTACCATAAAACAATAATAAAGTAAATATCTTTGATCATCAAATGGGATAATTTAACATGTTTATCCAAACTCGAATATTAATATAATTACACAAGGTGTCAATGATAATAATAATAATAATAGTAATAAAAACATTCTACTCATCTCATTCTATAAACGGTTGTTGTTTCACAATCTTTTGAATCATAGCTTCCAAGTTTTCTTGTTGGTTGTTAATATTTTTCTACATAGCTTCGAGCTCGGCCTTTTTACTTTCATGATCATCTTCAATTTCTTTACGCATTTCTAGCAAATGGTTTTTCTCAACTTCAATGTTTGATTTGAGTGATTCCATCAACCCTCCGGAATCATGTTTGATGAGCAAGCACCGTCTAACTTTTTTATCAAATTATTTGTAATGCCTCTACCAAAAGCCGACAATATCAAAAGTTCTCTTTGTTCAATACAACCAAAAAGGATCCACCATATATGTTCCTACAATAAAATTATTCAAAGAAATATTAAGAAAATATTAATCAACTTGGGCGATTGCTTACAAATACATTATTCATTAGCATATTATCATCATAAATTATCATCATAAATAAGTTCAAAAACCATCGAAAATGATGTGACAGCATGACAAAATACGTTCGAGTCCAAACATGTAATGACTTTTAGCACATCCATGTTTCCATATACTCTCAATTTGAAAAGTAATAAACTATTAAAGTAACTCGTTTAACCCAAATTCATTTTATAAAGTGATATAAAAAACAATTATCAACCATAAAAAGTAACAAAATCTTTTCAAAATTTAACCTTAAAAAAATGCTAACGTGACCAATTACCGATTCTAATTACTAACATGTGTCACAACCAACAAGATACTTAATGATTAATTAAAGGAAAAAAATAGAACGACCTTATCATTTTACATGTTGTGTCATCATATCTATCAACATATACACATCCTTCCATTCTTTCACGTGTATGTTCAAACATTTGGGTTAAAGGAGGTAGTTCTTCGTCTGGATCATCATTTTTCTGTATTCATAATAACATAAACATCAACAAATCAGAGTAAATCTAAAACATATTACCATCTCTATCAAAACTTTTTAGCCCGGCTACATACATACTTTTTTGAGATATGTGTTATTCCTTAGGTTGTAAACAACTTGCTATATACAACTTAGTTAATAGACAACTTTAAATAGCACATACTATTAGTGAAGAAAGCATCAAGAAAATACCACCACGTCTTTAATGTCACTAACTTTAAAGTTTTTTATACACTTTCATTAAAAGTTTTTTCATCGGATCCGTATGCTGCCATGAACAGAACTGAGTATGAATCAAAATATCATTACCTGAAATAATCAAGAGAAATAGTAGGAGAAATATCATTACGTGAGTATGAATCAAAATAGTAGGAGAAATATCATTAACTGAGTAGGAGAAATAGTAGGAGAAATATCATTAACTGAGTATGAATTAAAATATCATTACCTGAACCAAAACATTTCCCTTTCTAATGAACATAAACTGATGCATATTCTCAGAACAATCAATGATTATTTGGGATTGTTAATTACTATCACTTTGCAATTTCTTTATATAACATTATATTGCTTTTCTATGGTAATGCTAATTCTTTCTTAAAAATTCAGGAGAAAGATAAGAAAGTTATCCATACATAAAATCTTTGGTTTGAAATTTTAAAATCATAGATTGAAACATGGACCCTTACATGCTCTCAAAGGTATTTTGTTACTCTAGTTTAAACTTTGTAGTTATGTCATTTATAACTTCTTTATATAAATAAAATCATGTTATTCGTACCCTGCAGAACACAAGTAACAGAAAAACAACCAACATAATCTTGATACTAAGTCTTCAAATCCTTGTAACGAGGTTATTAAGTATACATGTGTGACGAAAACTGTTGTATGTAACCTTGCATCACTAATTATCTGGGAATCTAAAACAATATGTTACCAAACTAAACCTATAATTTCATAAAGAACTCGTTTGACAAAAGAAACTGTAGTGTTGATCAAACACAATACACATAATTGGGTTTATTTACCTATGAGTGTATGAACCTGGTAGTAACTTTACAAAAAGTTTAGAAATTGATAATTAAATATCATGTCGATCAAGCGAAGTGGAGGTACAAGCCGTACATGAAGTCAATCTATAAAATAATCATAATAAAACATCTATTTATGATTATTGATTACCAGTTGAAAATAATTCAAAAGGCCCGATGATTCTGATAGAATTCTGGTGCTTTATTGCCTATATTACGGAGTCGATACGTGTAGATACCGCAAAGCCAATCTATGAATATACTTCAAATTCAGAAACAATACTACGAAGGTGATGTTGAATATGATTACCTGATGTTTGATTATGTGTGAAGTGGATGATGATGAAGGCAGAAGACCCAATGGTGAAGGCAAAGAGTTCCACTTGATCATGAATTAGTTGTTCCATTGGTATTCAATTGATCATATTATTAACCTAAATCAAAAAGGGATACGTGAATACTGGATTTAGAGGAAACTGAAATTCCGAAGGGAACTTCTGAATATTTTAAAATTTTTAGTAGAAATAGGAGGGAACACATATTTGAAGAAAAATTACATAATTTTAAGTATATATTCATAAATTATATAAAAAATTATTTTATGACAAAATTTTATTTAAACATCAAATATTAATAGAAGCAGTAATATTTACAAAACAAAACTTCCAATGTTACTTTTTTGTATTTGTTGAATTTCTCAATCAAACATTTTTTTCTTGTGAAATCAAAGTACTTACGTCATGATCATAGGAACTCTATGTTGGTTAGATGCATATGATATCTATGTAGGTTTGGATATATACAACCTATTAATTTAAGAGTTGTACTTAACTTTTAAGAATACAATATTTAACATTTTTACAATGCAAACTTTTATAATAAGAGTTGCATATATGTTTTCACAATGCAACTTTTATAACAAAAGTTGCAAATTCAGTACAATTTGCAATTTTTTAATTAAAAAGGTTGTAAATTCAATATTTTTTGCAACTTTTTTATTAAAAGTTGCATTTGATATTCTAGTTCAACTTTTTTATTCAATGAAGTTACATTAGAATCAAATGCAACTTATTCAAAAAAAAGTTACTAATAAAAAGTTGCATTAGCCTTATATTCTAGTAGTGACGCTTTCGAAGCGGACAAATATCCAAGAAAAAATCCATGATCAAACTTTGAATCAAATTTGCCTAAATGATCATTTGAATTTAAAATCAAAACAGGACATCCAAAAGATTTAAAAAATCAATATTGGGTTTTCTACCAAACATTAACTCATAAAGAGTTTTTTATTTGTCCTTAACCAATAGAGTATGATTTTGAATAAAACAGACAGTTGATATTGCTTCATCCCAGAATGTGATAGGAATCATTGCATAAACTAACATTGCATGAGCTGCTTCAAATAATGTTATGTTCTTCCTTTCTGCAACTCCGTATTGTTGTGGAGTTTGAAGAGCACTGAAATGATAAGCTATTACTTTTTCTGCACAAAAACTATCAATATTAGCATTTTTAAATTTGGTTCCATTATCATTTCTAGTTATTTTAACTTTTTGATCTAATTGATTTTCTACTTTAATGATAAACTCTTTTAAAAGTTTAGCTGTTTCAGATTTTGCATGAAGAAAGAAAACCCAAAAAAATCCTGTATAATCATCAATGATGACTAAACAATACGATTTTTTCCCAATACTCTGTATGTTTACACGACCAAATAGATCCATGTGTAACATTTCTAAAGGTTTTAAGTTTGAGTTTATTTGTTTGGTCTTATAAGACGCTCTATGTTGTTTTCTCTTCAAACATGCTTTGTAGAGGTTTGATGTTGCGAACTTCTTTGAAGGAATTCCAATAACATGATTTCCTGCTGCAAGTTTGTTTATGTTCTGGAAGTTTGAATGACCGAGACGTCTATGCCAAAGATGGCTTTCATCGTTAGATGCACGAACAATGAGACACGTTGTTTCTGTAGACGGATCAATTTGAGACATGTCTAGTTTGTAGACATCTCTATTACGAACAGCTTTGACAACAACCCACTCTTTACTCATTTGAAATCCTGGCTTTAAGATATAACAAAAAGAATCATCAAATAAAGTAGAGTGCGATTTATTGTGTATTTGTAAAACACTCAAAAGATTGAAATTTAATTGTGAACATACGTTTACTTTATAAAAAATATCCAAATCTAAAAGAGTACCTTTCTTAATTTCATTTGTATGCAACATCTTTCATTTTCTGCACTATGGTCGTTGATTGACTTAATAAATGCACCAAGTCAGCAACCATAAACAACTCAATTATGTGTTTATTAACTTCATCTGCATCCAACATCTTCCAAATGTAAAACAGTAGCTTTTTTAACTTCATTTGGCTAGACCCTTCTACTTAACTCTCAGAGATGGACAAAAAATTATGGAACATAAGGATGATATGTTTGATGCTAAAATCATTAAATTTGATATTAAAACCATTAAACGACAACCTTTTTTACCAGTAGCCAACGATCAATGAGTTGAAAAATTAATCAACAATCTAATAAATTCAGTGAGTTGGAAAAGATATTGACCATTGGTTGGATCTAAGAGCTTGTCCTGCATCGTGATTTGAAAATACACAAAATCATTAAATTTCAAATCATATAACAAAAATCGTAATCTTTGATTCACAGAAGATTCACCCAAACATCAAAAATAGTTAAATAAAAGATGAAGCAAAGATGTTTTCTTGCCATCATTAATTTGCCCATTCGCAAAATCCAAATATTTTAGCACTACATAGCCAAAAATCACGATTAAAAAGATCTTTTATTAAAGACTTAGATCAATCTTACCTGCTTAGTACAAAATATGTGGTTGTAGCTTTAAATCCATAAACTGCAAACAAAATAGAAAGCCCCTTCGGACTAGAAACATGTTTTAGTTTGGCAATATTATAAAAAAATTGATGGTGATGGTGGTACATTATCAAGAACGCACCTAAAACTCCCATAGATTCATCATATTTAAATGTCACCAAAAAATATGCTTCTCTGGTAGCCATGGTCATCTTCTTCATCGTCCAATCTTTAATAAACTTTGTTTTTCAAGCTTTCCATTTGACCTAGTTATCATTTAAGGGTTTATGAATTTGTTGATTCAGGGCTCACCCACCCTAGATGGAAAACCCTAAAATCAGAACACTCGAAAAGTTAGTGATGATTGTTGGGTCGTATGTCGCGGTCTCGATGGTACGCCAATATGAAGGTCAAGGTCTAGCGGAGGAGGGTGGTCGCCACTCTCTTTTCCCGCTTTCCCAACTCTCCATTCTCTCTCTCCGACATAATATCCCTCTGGCCTCTTCTCATGGTGTATTTCAGATTCAATAAGGTGAGCGGGAATTCAAAATTTTCAAGGCTCTTCAAAATCTATATGCTTTAAGAGTTGCACAATATGCTTATGAACTTATACATCTCTTAATTTTAAGAGTTTTTAAGGAAAAGACTCTTTTGTTCTTCCTGTATGCATATTAATATAGTATATATATATATATATATATATCTATATATATATATATATATTATATATATATAATTGAAAACCATAATATAATTGAAAACCAAGAAAACTTAATCTTAACCATTAAACAATTTGATCAAGGGTCATAAATTAGCATGGTATTTTTGTAAATTTTTCTTAACCAAATTTGACATAATTAAGAGAAGAAGGGCATAATAGGAAAACCATATGTGTATTTGTACCTTCCATAATTTAAAGATCGTCAAATCTTCTAAAAAAATCCGCCTCTCCTAAGTCTCAAATCTCTTTTCAAATTTCAAAATTGTTTAATATATCATAGAATGTGAAAAGGTAACAAACACTATTTCAAATAACAATGTCGACACACTGGTCAGGTTGTGTTAAAAGAAGGTACACATATGTAAGCATATAAAGTGTGATTTTTTTGGCGGTATTGGTTAAAATGGAATAAGGTTTGGTACATATACGTATGGTTCGTATATGTAAGCAACGAAATAATTATTATGATTAACATGCTTTATGTTCATCTAGTGAAGTGAATATGCATGTGTATGTTTGAACTTATATCATATAACATATGTTAGATTTAGGACTTATAGGTCTAGATCAATTTGTATAGGCTTAAAACTTTAATCAATTCTTGTAATAAATATTTGTAACTGTCATTATTATGCATGCATTAATTGTATATGCTAACCCATATATGTGTGTTGTGGATAATTCCATGTACAAACATTAGTCTTGGTCAATTTATGAAATTGACCAAGTGTAAGAAACATCTACGGATGAACATCTTGTTCTTCCATAGATATGTTTCTTACAAGTAACATTACATCCAAAGATCTTCTGTGGATGAACAACCAGAACTGAAGAACAAGTTTGCTTCGAAAGTACAAGTGTTCTACGGAAGAACAAGATTTCTACGGAAGAACAAGATTCCTACGGAAGAACAAGACTTCTACGGAAGAATAAATTCCTACGGAAGGCACTATTTCTGCGGAGTCCAAACACTTGTATAATGCAAGTGTTACAAGTCAGCAAGGCAGTTATGCGAATCCCAAGAAATCCGATGATTCCTTATCTGACACAAATCAAATCCCAAGAGATCGGGTGTTTCCCATAACAGAAACATCACTGTCTATATATATATGAATCCTAGGTTTCGATTCAAATACAGTTGTTTTAGACGATTAATTGAACAGCATCAGCAATAGCAATACGACAATCACTGTCTCTTATCAAACCCTAACAGCCGTCATATCATAACAAACTTTGATATCATTCATTCATTATTTTGTAATCATTAACATGTTTTAATGAAATACATATTATTCATTAATTGTGTTTATGTTAGTGTGTTCTTGAATATTTATTGATAATTAAAGTTATTAAAAACAATTAAACCAAATTAACGTTGATTCCACAAACGTTGACTTGTCATCAACCGACACTGATAATTCCTGTTGCGATCCTTGGATTCACAGGTGGTATCAGAGCCAAGTGCTCATGATTTAGATCAATTGATCTATTAGTGTCAGTTGTGTTTAATTGCTTTGAATCCTGTAGATTTGTCAGTTTTTGTTTTATTAGATCTACTGTTTTTAAAAGAATTCTTGTGTGAAACTTGTTTGTCGTTCTACTGCATTCAAGTAGATTAACTTGTATCTATATTCAAATCAATTGAATAGCAGATTTAGTTGATCATTCCATCAGTTTACATCATGAGCAACTTCAGTGGATCATCTTACCAACCACCAAAATTGGAAACAAAAGCAGACTTCAAGTCATGGAAAATCAAGTTTAGGAATCATGTAAACTATGATTCTAACTTATGGGTGTCCATCACTGAAGGTCCTCATATTCCACCCACCCTTGGACTGGATTATAACAACAAAAATCAACTAATCAGTACCAAAGATCTATCACCTGATGATGTCAAAAAGGTCAAAGTTGATGTCAAAGCATACAGTTTGCTTAGTATGGCTTTACCTGAAGAGATATTGATCAGGTGTGAGAACTACAAAACAGCAAACTCCTTGTGGAAGATACTTCATACTCTCTGCAAAGGGAGTGATGAGATCAGAAGCATAAGGAAAGACACCCTCAGGTCACAATATGAAATATTTCATCATATTGAGGGTGAATCAATTCCTTAACAGCTTCATAGATTCATGTAGTTGGTAACTAAAATGAATATTTTGGAGTTGAAATATACCAATGAGGAATTAAACAAGAAAATTCTCCACACTTTGCCATAAAGTTGGAAGCAAACAGTATCCATGTTCAAGAACACAATAGATCTGAAGTCAACGGGTCTAGGTACGCTGGTTGCAAAAGTGGAAGCTCTTGAAATGGATGAAAAATCAAGAAACAAGAAGAACTCATGTCTCACTCTATCACTTCAAAGAAACAAATAATGTTGGAAGTGCATTATTTCAAACAATGAAAGTGATAACTCTTGTGCTTGGAGTGATAATGAGAAGGAAGTTAGCTTTTATGCTTCTAAACCTTCAAAGAAATCATCTCAAGATAAAAATAAAAGAATGCAGAACGAACTGCTGAGGGAAAATATACAACTGCAGCAACAACTAAATCTTCACATTCAAACAATCAGTCAGAACCAATCACTGTGATATTGGATTCTAAAGAACAAAAGCGGCCTTTGCAGCTTTTAGTTCTAGTTTTCAAGCATATCTGGGAAGCTCTCTAACTTCAGCAAATATCTGCCAACAAGACTTAGAAGAACTACATCCTGATGTAGTGGAAGAAATGGACCTACAATGACTGTGACATCTCTTAATTTTGTTAACTTAGAAGTTAACTTTGTTAAATCTTAAAAGGGCCTTTTATGCCATTTTGAAACTTTGGGGTTTGTTATACTTAATATTTAATTTGGTGATTAACAAATAATATAATAATAATAACATTATAAGTGTTATAATGTTTATTATTATAAAATCTAAGGTGTTAATAAGCTTAAATAAAATAATAACTATATTATTATTATAATAATGACACTGATAATAATAATATTAATGATAATAATATTAATAACAATAATAATCATAATAATAAGATTAATAATAATTATCATATTAAAGTAATCTTGTAAAAAAAATAGAAACAATATAAGTGTTATTATTTAAAACATGTATTTAACTAGCTTTAGCATAAAATAATAACATTTTAAAACTTCAGGGTCTAAAGTGTAAATTGGCTAAAACTAAAAACAAAACTTTATGTTCTTGTTGTTAATTGTTGAAACCATAGGGACTATTTGTGTAAATTATCAAACCCAACCCCCCACCCCTTTCTCTCTCCCCGTATTTCCGGCCGCCGGCCGGCCAAGTCCGGCGCGGCGCCGGCAACCCCCAAATCTACCCGAAATCGTTAAATTTTGGAACCCAAACGATCCCAACCGGTTCAAGAACGTGATTCGAATTCAATGACGATTTTTAATTGAGTTAATTAGCGGTTATGGATCCTAAACAAGTCGAATAACCGCCAACTTAAATCATTGAGCCGTTCAAACAGTTAAGGCTAATAACAATCCAATTAATCGAACCAAAATGATCGTTTATCTATCTCTAAATGATTATCACATCCAATTTCACCTAATAAACACATTTTCTTTGCAATTGATCACCACCTTCATCGTGACCTGCAACTTAATGGTGATCCATGTTCAAAGTTCTATTCCACAGAATTAACAGAGGGCTTTTGCTAAAAATCGATCCTACGATCTATCTGCAAAGTTAATTTGATTAACATCAACGTTTTCGACTTGAGTCAACACCCAAATAGTCGCGACCGTCTCTTCTCATTGCAACATTGATTCGAGCATCTTTCTGGTAAATACACACACCCATTATGCTCGGTTTTAATCAAGGATCAAAAGCCCTATGTTTAATTTGTGAATAAACATTGTTTGATGCTTCAATTTGATCTACTTTGTTCTAGGGTTCTTCGGTTTTGGGGAAAGTTTTTAAGTGTGTTTAAATGATTATGGAACCAACATAAACCGCGGCTTAGAGCCTTGGTTCATTGGTTCCCCATCCACATGCTAACCTTGAGGTCCCGGGTTCGAACCCGGGCACCCTCAAACATTTTTTTGGGCCTTTTTAGCCCTCAAATTAATTGTAGAAAATTTTTAAAAAATATAAAAATAGTTTTTGCAAACCTTAAAATTTTCCATGAACACAAAATAATATTCTGGATTTTTATAGTAATTTAAAAAAATTAAATAATTTGTTTTAAAAACATTTGATCAAACATTATTTTTGGTTAAATCCTATTAAAGTGGGTCTCAACTAATAAATTAGTTTCGGTTCAAACGTTATTCCTTTAAAATCATGGTTAGCTTAAAATGTTTATTTAAATTTAAACCTCGATTACAAATGTTTTCTGTTAAAAATAATTAAATAATTATTTATATGCTTATGGACTTGATACAATAATTTTAAAAATCATTTAAAATAATAATGGACATAATATTATCTTTATTAATCTCTAAAATTTGGGAAATTATATACTATTCTTAGAAAATTATTAAGATTTAATTACATCATTTTTTTTATCTAATTTCATTTCTAAAATACTTAATCATATAAACCTATATAATTCCTTCTAATGGAATCAAAATGTAAATAACTACATTATAAACTTATTGCTTAGCAAAAACCTTAAAAATATTAACACCCTAATTCTTGTGAACGTTAATCGTATTGTTAACCTTAATCTTTATCTTGTAAATTATATATTTAGGTGCTTGTAATGGATACTTGGATTTATCTTTTGGATCTTATGTTAATCTTTTATATCCTCTTGTGATGCCTATATCCATGTGAGTTGTCCTTGCCCCTTTTTACTTTATTCCACACTATTTTGGGGTGAAACATGATACTTATACATCGTACACTTGTAAACGTTTGAGACTTGTAAGCACATGCAATTCATCTTGTTATTTTGTCATGGTTATTTGTGTGTTGTAAGTGTTTATATGAGATACATAGTTTGTTTACAATCATTAACTATTGCTAGCCTGGCGACGTCTTAGATCTTTGGGCCCGACAAGCCTATTTGGTGCTAAAGTCGATGTATTGCCGACTCCTAGGAGCCGTATGCTTGTGCACTAGGGAACCAAATACACTTAGCCAATCTGTTATACTTGTAATCAAGTCGAAGTTTGGTTGTAACGATATGTGTTCTATAACCTTACTAGCTTATAACCTATGACATGAATTGCTACTTGTAACCTTTTCATATTATGTATGAAAACCTTGGAAACTCACCGACTATTTATAGTTGACCTTTTATTTTTATCATGTTTCAGGAAAACCCCCAAGTTTGAAAGGGTGAACTTATGTTGTTGGCATATTCTAGGACTTGGACCTAGTTAATAAACAAAATGATTATGTTTGTTATTTCATGTTGAAACTTATTTCATTATTGAGACTTATGCTTGTAATGAAATTTTGAAACTTATGACTAATATATTGGATTTAATAATAGCGTTATGTGGCTGTGAACAATCGTAACTCTCACATCTCGACATTTCCGCCGTCAAGGTTGGGGTGTGACAGATTGGTATCAGAGCCCATAACTATAGGGATTTAGGTTATTAGAAATGGTGACCTAGACTATAGTTGCATGAACCTCATAGAAAGATCATTATACTTTTGTGCTTACTTATTGTTTACATGCTACATAATGCTATGCTTTTTGTGCAACTTGATGCCTTAGCATAGGATTGCCTTATGTATGCTTAAACTTAGTTATTTGTCTCCCTAAACTTAACTTTGACTCTTTGACCCTCCCCGACAAATGAACTTCCTAAACTTATTCTCAACGACATGTGAAAACTACACTTATCATCGTGGGTTCAATTCCTTAGACTCTATATCTAATCTATGAAAATCTCATCAAGGTTTTGATTTCATAAACCAAAGAAATTGTGTGACACATAGACACCTGTGTTCTGGATTTCCTGGCAAAAGGCCTTCGGGCTAAGGCAAGCATATCGTATAAATCTCATTGTGAGACCAGTTATGCTTACCTGGGGATTTCTGGGATGAGTGATAAACTATGGTCAACATGCATAAGTCTCTATGGAAAATGGGTCAATTTACCTTGACGTGTCAACGATTCCAAATTGTAATGCGTTACCAAATGGAACCATCCTCTTTGTGTCTTAAAAATCCTTGATTCTTTGATCTGGTTTACCACCAAAGTTTTAATATCTTCTCGTTCTTATCATACATAATGTTCCTGTTAATATTGGACCCATCCTACATTTCAACTCTTACGTTTAAACACTGTTACACGTTGAGCGTTTCATGTATCTATTTCTATACCTTGACCAACGTGTGCATGACTCTTAATATATCCAATGATATTGGGAATCTAAAATGAATGGTCTTCAAAAATTTAAATCATTACTTATGGTTTTCAAGTCTTCTTAAGGATGTGTCCCATAACTAAGAACATGAAATGTTGTAGGTGGAATTCCTATATCTCGGGATACTTTGTCTAGGCAAAGTGTAAATGGTGATTTGACTCGATCACTGAATCCATTTACTTGACTCGAAACCCTTGAGATGAGTGATCACTTATAAGTACGCGTGTCTTCAATAAGGCTATGGTTGATCTCATATCCTGAGAAGCCCATGTATTTCCTTTCGATTGTGAATCGAAGGTTCACATCTCATTATGGTGTTGAATAATTCCTGCCCTTGATTTCGTCTTCCCGATTGAGACCATCCAAGATCTGAACACCACAACAAATTCTGTTATCTCAAACTTTGATCCTAAGCTCGTAAGCATGATTTTCTCTTTTGTTACAGTGATGTAACTTGAAATTTCCTGAATTTCTAATTGATATTCTTTTTCTTTTCGCTGATATGTCAAACTTCATACCGTTTGCACCATGGAGATGCAAGACTTTGTAAGTCAACCTATAACTAAGAACATTTGTATCTCATAAATGATTCTAACTCATCAAAAGAGGGGTGATTCCCTTACGTTGTTGATTCTCTATTCGTTTCGATAAATGGTTTCCAATCATGTGTTTTATGAAATTTCATCCTCTGGATTGGGGTGATTACCTTATCTTGAGGATTGACTTAAATTATTTTCTTTGGAATGAGATTTCACAAATGACATGATGTGACACCCTACACATATCCCACATCGGCCGTGGACAGGAGAGATTCCTGGTTCATAAGAAATGTCTGGCCTCTAACATTAACAACGCGTTTTGGGCGTATTGGCTGTGGATGAGAGGAGAACTCCACAGTTAAGCGTGCTCAGGTGGGAGCAATCTAGTGATGGGTGACCTCCCTGGGAAGTTTTCACCCGGGCAACCAAAAGCAAATCCGTGAGCTCCTCGTGAGCAAAGCGGACAATATTGTTTATGCGAAGGGCCGGGTGTTACAGAATGGTATCAGAGCCACTCCTGTGTCGTTCGGGGTGTGGGACATACCTCACCAAGGATGGTGACTTCTCGGGCTCATCGAGGACGATGAGTCCAAACAGGGGGTGCTTGTGACACCCTACACATATCCCACATCGGCGTGGACTGGAGAGATTCCTGGTTCATAAGAAATGTCTGGCCTCTAACATCAACAACGCGTTTTGGCGTATTGGCTGTGGATGAGAGGAGAACTCCACAGTTAAGCGTGCTCAGGTGGGAGCAATCTAGGGATGGGTGACCTCCCTGGGAAGTTTTCACCGGGCAACCAAAAGCAAATCCGTGAGCTCCTCGTGAGCAAAGCGGACAATATTGTTGATGCGAAGGGCCGGGTGTTACACATGATCTCACCAAAATAGGATTGAAACCCGTACTTTGGTGACAAATGTCAATTTTCGATTGTTTTCTTGCTATTATGAAATTCAATCATCAAGATAGGCGTGAGTTCCATACCTTGATGATAATATCATCTTTATGAATTGTATTTGTTCAAATGAGACGACTTCATCAAAGTAGGAGTGAATTCTGGATTTTGATGAAGAAGTTCATCTTGTTATATTTTGTTTTTGTAAAACTTCACCGTTAAGATAGGAGTGATGCCCCTTACCTTAATGGTGAGTTACCTCGTTTTATTTCTGTGGATCCTCAACAATGAGTTGGGATCGAGCTTTTTGATTGGTAAGTTAGAGGTCATACCTTGAGAAGACATCATCAAGTTAGGAGTGAAAACCACACCTTGATGACCATTCTCATTTCTTGATCTTCAACTTACCAAGTTTGTAATCAAGTGACGAGAAACATGTACTAACTTGTAGGGTGAAACAATGTTAGTGTTTCGACCTATCAAGCCAAAGCATGATCTCTGAACTTGAAAGGGGACCCGATCGCTCTAGGTTGATTTTGATTCCAAGCTTGGAGCATTTAAATTCTTAAAATGATTTCTTCCCTTTATCCTTATGTTCTGAGTTGATCTAGCTATATCGAACCATTTATTCCCTATTATCAACTTTCATTTTGAGATATCATCAACACATGCTGGTGTGATGGTAGTCTTCTTAAACAATCTTTCTACTAAATAAAGACATTATCAACTTGTGGTTATGTCTTTCTAGTCATATGAATGTTCTCGACTATACTTATGGGTTTGATGAATTACGTATGCAATCTATATTTGGAAAATTGTTACCTTGCAAAACATGGTTACAAATGCATGTCTTATTGTTCGCGTTACTTCTTGAATCACTTTTGAACCCTTAACCTTGGAAATCTTTAAAACTCTATCTTGGTTTCGACTAACGAGACTCGTTATTACCTACATTGTGATGCGGATATAACGGTTCATAAAATTTCGTAATTTGTAGTCATGGGTTTGGCATAAAGGAAAAGACGTAATTTGGTATGTATCCGATTGTCTTACCTTCACATATGACAAAACCTAACATTAGTGATCCTATGGATCTCCTGTTTAACTTTTCATTCATTAAGGGCCTCTTACCTTAGCTGTCATGATGACAATTGGTGCATTATAGACCGATTGACTAGAATTCAATTTGATTTATGTGGGATAACAGGTCGAGAAATTGACTTGTAGCGGTTTCAAATAGTCGTATACCGTGGTATGTCGGTAAATATCGATCGTTAAATTTTAATGATCGATTCATTTTCCTGCAATTAGCAATGTTTCTAGTTATCGTTGTGAACTCATTCCAAAATCTTCGCATATCGTATTATTTTTAGACTGACGGTTTGGTCAAAGGAGCAATATATATTCACAAGATATATGTTAAGATCGTTTCGGTGACGTTTGGAAGTCTTAAATTCCGACGGTTAACCTTTCTTACAATTGTGGTCTTTTATTGATTTCAATACATCGCTTTACTACGAGATTATATTCTAGAAGTTGTGGTTTATAAGTCTAACATACCACGGTAACTCGTCATCGTCTTTCAACATTTCATATGCCAAATTTCAAAGCGTCTCATATTTCACTGGAAGAATTCAAATTGGCATGCATTATATCAAAAGACTTGTAAGATTCCATGAAATGGAACATCTCATCTGTAATCAAACGTCTATCACTGGCCATTGTACAATTACCTTTCATTATAATTCCTTTGTTCATCTAAGTTCATTTTTAATTTCGGGACGAAATTCTTTTAAGTTGGGGAGACTGTGACATCTCTTAATTTTGTTAACTTAGAAGTTAACTTTGTTAAATCTTAAAAGGGCCTTTTATGCCATTTTGAAACTTTGGGGTTTGTTATACTTAATATTTAATTTGGTGATTAACAAATTAATATAATAATAATAACATTATAAGTGTTATAATGTTTATTATTATAAAATCTAAGGTGTTAATAAGCTTAAATAAAATAATAACTATATTATATTATAATAATGACACTGATAATAATAATATTAATGATAATAATATTAATAACAATAATAATCATAATAATAAGATTAAAAATAATTATCATATTAAAGTAATCTTGTAAAAAAAATAGAAACAATATAAGTGTTATTATTTAAAACATGTATTTAACTAGCTTTAGCATAAAATAATAACATTTTAAAACTTCAGGGTCTAAAGTGTAAATTGGCTAAAACTAAAAACAAAACTTTATGTTCTTGTTGTTAATTGTTGAAACCATAGGGACTATTTGTGTAAATTATCAAACCCAACCCCACCCCTTTCTCTCTCCCCGTATTTCCGGCCGCCGGCCGGCCAAGTCCGGCGCGGCGCCGGCAACCCCCAAATCTACCCGAAATCGTTAAATTTTGGAACCCAAACGATCCCAACCGGTTCAAGAACGTGATTCGAATTCAATGACGATTTTTAATTGAGTTAATTAGCGGTTATGGATCCTAAACAAGTCGAATAACCGTCAACTTTAAATCATTGAGCCGTTCAAACAGTTAAGGCTAATAACAATCCAATTAATCGAACCAAAACGATCGTTTATCTATCTCTAAATGATTATCACATCCAATTTCACCTAATAAACACATTTTCTTTGCAATTGATCACCACCTTCATCGTGACCTGCAACTTAATGGTGATCCATGTTCAAAGTTCTATTACACAGAATTAACAGAGGGCTTTTGCTAAAAATCGATCCTACGATCTATCTGCAAAGTTAATTTGATTAACATCAACGTTTTCGACTTGAATCAACACCCAAATAGTCCCGACCGTCTCTTCTCATTGCAACATTGATTCGAGCATCTTTCTGGTAAATACACACACCCATTATGCTCGGTTTTAATCAAGGATCAAAAGCCCTATGTTTAATTTGTGAATAAACATTGTTTGATGCTTCAATTTGATCTACTTTGTTCTAGGGTTCTTCGGGTTTTGGGGAAAGTTTTTAAGTGTGTTTAAATGATTATGGAACCAACATAAACCGCGGCTTAGAGCCTTGGTTCATTGGTTCCCCATCCACATGCTAACCTTGAGGTCCCGGGTTCGAACCCGGGCACCCTCAAACATTTTTTTGGGCCTTTTTAGCCCTCAAATTAATTGTAGAAAATTTTTAAAAAATATAAAAATAGTTTTTGCAAACCTTAAAAATTTCCATGAACACCAAATAATATTCTGGATTTTTATAGTAATTGAAAAAATTAAATAATTTGTTTTAAAAACATTTTATCAAACATTATTTTTGGTTAAATCCTATTAAAAGTGGGTCTCAACTAATAAATTAGTTTTGGTTCAAACGTTATTCCTTTAAAATCATGGTTAGCTTAAAATGTTTATTTAAATTTAAACCTCGATTACAAATGTTTTCTGTTAAAAATAATTAAATAATTATTTATATGCTTATGGACTTGATACAATAATTTTAAAAATCATTTAAAATAATAATGGACATAATATTATCTTTATTAATCTCTAAAATTTGGGAAATTATATACTATTCTTAGAAAATTATTAAGATTTAATTACATCATTTTTTTTATCTAATTTCATTTCTAAAATACTTAATCATATAAACCTATATAATTCCTTCTAATGGAATCAAAATGTAAATAACTACATTATAAACTTATTGCTTAGCAAAAACCTTAAAAATATTAACACCCTAATTCTTGTGAACGTTAATCGTATTGTTAACCTTAATCTTTATCTTGTAAATTATATATTTAGGTGCTTGTAATGGATACTTTGGATTTATCTTTTGGATCTTATGTTAATCTTTTATATCCTCTTGTGATGCCTATATCCATGTGAGTTGTCCTTGCCCCTTTTTACTTTATTCCACACTATTTTGGGGTGAAACATGATACTTATACATCGTACACTTGTAAACGTTTGAGACTTGTAAGCACATGCAATTCATCTTGTTATTTTGTCATGGTTATTTGTGTGTTGTAAGTGTTTATATGAGATACATAGTTTGTTTACAATCATTAACTATTGCTAGCCTGGCGACGTCTTAGATCTTTGGGCCCGACAAGCCTATTTGGTGCTAAAGTCGATGTATTGCCGACTCCTAGGAGCCGTATGCTTGTGCACTAGGGAACCAAATACACTTAGCCAATCTGTTATACTTGTAATCAAGTCGAAGTTTGGTTGTAACGATATGTGTTCTATAACCTTACTAGCTTATAACCTATGACATGAATTGCTACTTGTAACCTTTTCATATTATGTATGAAAACCTTGGAAACTCACCGACTATTTATAGTTGACCTTTTATTTTTATCATGTTTCAGGAAAACCCCCAAGTTTGAAAGGGTGAACTTATGTTGTTGGCATATTCTAGGACTTGGACCTAGTTAATAAACAAAATGATTATGTTTGTTATTTCATGTTGAAACTTATTTCATTATTGAGACTTATGCTTGTAATGAAATTTTGAAATTTATGAATAATATATTTGGATTTAATAATAGCGTTATGTGGCTGTGAACAATCGTAACTCTCACATCTCGACATTTCCGCCGTCAAGGTTGGGGTGTGACAATGACAGATGGCAATGATTGCTTATAGAGCAAAGAAATATCTCAGAAGAAACAAGAACTTGGCAGCAGCCAGTAAAACATCAAAGATTGGTGTTGACAAATCAAAGTTAAGATGCTTCAAGTGCAATCTCTATGGACATTTCTCCGGAGAATGCAATGAACAGTCATATACAGAGATAAGAGAACATCAGCAGCATCAGCAACATCAGACTGAACCCCATCAACAATCAAACTCTTAAAGATCTCTGCACAGACAATCTCAATTGAACAATACATCCCCACCAGCCACCAATGAATCAGCTTCAAAAGAGTCAGGGCTGATCATATTTCAAGATGGAACGTGTGACTGGAGTATGTATGAAAAAGAAGTCTTGGAAGAGAATCAAGCATTGATGGCTCATATGGAACACAAAGTTCCTCCAATGGCCAGAGAGGTAAAAGAAAGGTTGTGTTCATCAACATGTGTTGAGGAAGTTGAATGTTATAGAGTCCATGCTCAACAGTTGGCTAACAAAGTAAAAGAAACTATGATTTTGAATGAATCCCATGTTAGAGAACATAAATTGAATCAATCAAAATTAACTCTTTACAAAAGGATTTAGAAAATTTTGTTTCTGAAAACTATAGCCTAAAAGCCCAAGTTAAGCATCTGACCACTTCCTTAACAAAATCCATGGCTGATCATGCTTCAACTGAAGTGAAACTTCAGAAGTTTCAATTATCATCTCAGCAATATGAGAAATTACTAAATTTTCATATTGAACCAAAGAAAAGGTCTAGGTTGGGTTATAATGCTGTTGCACCACCTGTGAATGATAATTACACATCTTTACCTACAACAATGACCAACACCCTATCAAATCATTTTATGCCTAACACCAAGTTTGAAACAGAATCAACTCAAATCAACATTAACAATGAAGCTGAGGTGAGTGAAACTGAATCCTCTGAATCAGAATCTTTATATCAAAATGATTCAGAATTTGATTATGAAAATTATGATGACTTGGATGATTCTGATGAACCTGATGTTGATCAAATGACCATTGGTAAGAATGGTCATATTAAAACTGGTATTCCAAGAATGCATGAAGAATCAAAGCTGCAATATCCTCCAAAGCAGAGAAACATGCTGAAGACTATCTGCAAGAGGATTGCTGAACTCAATGAAGGACTTCAAGAACTGAATCTTCAAAAAGAAGTTGATAGCTGCGGATCAACTGAAGATGTACTTTTATCCCATGCAGATAAAGGTAAGAAGAACAAGTATCAAGTAAACAAAAGAAAATTTCTTCAGTAGAAGATCTGCGGAAAGCAAAGTCTGCTGAATCCGTAGAACTTCTGCGGAAGAAGAAAGCCAAATCTATGGATGAGGTACCAAAAAGATTAGTTGTTAACAAACAAAAGATGTTGAATCTGAAGCAACAAAAGTCATCAAAGGACAAGAAAGATTCAATTGCTGATATTTCAAGGAACAACAAGAACAAATCAAGCTCTTCAAAGGAGGAAACAAAAGCTCCCAAACTGAATAAGAAAAAGAAAAAAGATGAGCATGAAGAGGAATCTGAAGAAATGTATTGCAAGTGGTGTGATATGACAAATCACAATACAGAAGACTGCTACTTCAGCAGTTACTGTTCCATATGCAATATTAACAATCATATGACTTCAGAGTGTTACTTCAACAAATTCTATGCTATTTGCAACAAAATAATCATTCAACTGCGGAATGCTATTTTAACAAAAGGAACAGAAGCAAAAGCACAAAGAAGTCAAAAACTTATTTGACAGAATCAGACTCTCAATCTGCTAAAAGTCAAGATGATTCAAAGAAAAAGAAGGTAAATCAAAAGCAAAAGTCAAAACCAAAGCAGAAATCTTCTGAAGATGCTAAATCTGTGAAGAAAACAACATCAAGCCAATCCAAAAACCTCACAAAAAGGTGGACTTGGTTGAGAAGAAGTCAATCATCAGTGATAATTTCTTTGATCATTTTGAAAAGGGATCACATGTGTCTCAATCAAAAGCAAAAGATGATGAAACCTTCAAAAGTATAGGTTCATCTTCTAAATCAAAATATCAACCAAAGAAAGATAAGGTGAAGGAAGAATCAATTAAGAAAGAAGACTCCAAAGCTTATGCATCAGCTTCAACAGAATCATCCTCACCACTATCAAATCAAAATGAATCAATTAGATATGAAATTGATACTGAAACTTCAGGATTAAGTCATGAAGGAGTAAAAATTTTGGACACTGTTGACAAACCCAAGATTATTCAGACTTGGGTTGTCACATCTAACTGATTAATTTCTGAATGCAGGAACAATATTGGAGAGCTGAGAACAAGTGGTATGTTGACAGTGGTTGTTCCAGGCATATGATAGGAAACTGTTCACTTCACCATGATTTCAAATATAAAAATGCTTCTTATGTGGCATTTGGTGGGGATAAAATGAGAGGTAAAATTGTTGGTGAAGGGATGATAACAAATGGTGTACTCAAGTTTGAGAAAGTAAATTACTATGAAAATTTACAGTATAATCTACTTAGTGGTGTCTCAAATTTGTGATCAAAATTATATCACAATGTTTGATAATACTAAGTGTTACATTCTTAAGCCAGGATTTATTGTTCCAGAAGAAGGGATCCTCCTCAAAACATCAAGAAAAGGAAACACTTATGATTTGGATATGAACAACACTTCTCTCACAAAACACGAAAGTTGCCTTATATCTAAACTATCAGAAGATTTGTCTCAATTATGGCATAGAAGGCTTGTCCATTCTATCATGAAGAACATGAATAAATTGGTGAAAAATGACCTGGTCATTGGATTGCCAAACAAAGAGTTTCATTTCTCAACTCATTTTTCTTCTTGTTACAAAGGAAAACAACATAGAGTGTCACATAAATCCAAAATTATCAATACTAATACTACACCACTCAAATTGCTTCACATGGATGTGTTTGGTCCTACCAATGTGATGAGCATTGGAAAAAGGCAATATTGTTTGGTGATAGTTGATGATTTCACAAGACTCATATGGGTCTTTTTCTTAAAACAAAAGAGTGAAACATCAGAAACATTAATGGAATTTGTGATCAAGATTGAGAATCAACTTGATACAAAAGTTAAAATTTTTAGGAGTGACAATGGTACTGAATTTGTGAATTTTGAACTAGATTCCTTTTGCAAGAACAAAGGTATTGCAAGGCAATTTAGTGCACCAAGAACTCTACAACAAAATGGGGTTGTTGAAAGAAGAAATAGAACTCTCATTGAAGCAGCCAGAACAATGCTAGCTGATTCACAATTGCCCATCATTTTTTGGGCTAAGGCTGTGAATATTGTATGCAATGTTCAAAACAGAACATTAATTGTCAAAGAACATAGCAAAACTCCTTATGAGCTCTTATGTAAAAGAAGACAATACATAGGATATCTTAAAGTCTTTGGATGTCATGTAACTGTATTGAACATAAAAGAGTCATTAGGAAAATTTTCAGAAAAAGCATATGATTGTTTCTTTGTTGGATACTCTTCAACATCTAAATCATATAGGGTTTATGTTCCATAACATAACATTATGGAAGAGACCCCTAATGTATCTTTTGATGAAACTGTATTTACAAAGTCAGTTAAAGATTCATCATGGTTGTTTGACATAGATGCTTTATCTAAATCATTTAACTATGATCATTTGAATAATACAGGATCTGATGCAGTATCTTATCCATTTGTTCCATCTCATATGACTGAAGTAACCTTATCTGCTGATCCTTCAAGGATACCCCCATCCTCAGGTGAAAACACACCAGTAGCAGCAGATACTATATCTGGAAATGAACATGGTACATCCGGAGATGTGAATGATGTCCCTTCAACAGAACCAGGCTCTCAAGTGAATACAACAAACATTGGAAAAGATTCATGTCCTCACTTATCATCCGGGGAAGTTCCTACAGACGAGCAACATGCTTCCGAGGAAGTTCCTACGGACGAGCAAAATGCTTCTGGAGAAGTTCCTACGGATGAGCAAAATGCGTCCGGAGAAGTTCCTACGGAAGAAAAAATGTATCCGGAGCAGTTCCTACAGAATAACAAAGCAAGACTGGAGATGCTCCTACAGCCCATATAGAAGACTCTCATGATCATTCAACTCATGTTCAACATTTTGACTATTTCTTAAACTCTCAACCCGAGTTGGATCAGTGTAAGGCAATGGAAATGACTAATCTAGGATCATCTATACCAGTTGAATCAACACCTTCAATGAGAATCCATAAGACTCATCCAATCAACAACATCATTGGAAATCCAGCAAAGAGAACTACAAGGAGCCAAAGTGGTACTGCCAACCTTTGTCTTTTCAGTTGTTTTCTCTCTCAAGTGGTCCCTCCAAACATCACTACTGCTTTAAAAGACAACAATTGGATTGAAGCTATGCAAGAAGAGCTTCAACAATTCAGAAAGAAAAAGGTGTGGTCTCTAATTGATCTGCCTAAAGGTCAACATCCTATTGGAACTAGATGGCTATACAAAAACAAACTAGACGACAAAGGGATTATTGTAAGAAACAAACCAAGGTTGATTGCACAAGGATACACTCAAGAAGAAGGAATAGACTATAATGAAGTGTTTGCACCAGTTGCAAGAATTGAGGCAATAAGAGTGTTTCTGGCTTATGCATCATATAAGAAGTTCACTGTGTATTAGATGGATGTCAAGTGTGCATTCTTATATGGGAAGATTGATGAGGAGGTCTATGTGTCACAACCCCCTGGTTTTGAAGATCCTCATTATCCCCATAGGGTATACAAACTAGATAAAGCCTTGTATGGTCTTCATTAAGCACCAAGAAAATAGTATGAAACACTATCATCTTTCTTGCTCAAGCATGGCTACAAAAGAGGAACTATTGACCAGACACTCTTTCTCAAACAAGAACATCAAGATCTCTTAGTAGTTCAAATATATGTTGATGATGTTATATTTGGTTCAACTAATAAGAGACTGTGTGTAGATTTTAAAGAGCTGATGAAATCTGAATTTCAGATGAGTTCAATGGGTGAATTAACCTTCTCTCTTGGCCTTCAAGTTCATCAAAAATCCAATGGGATCTTCATCAATCAAGAAAAATACATACATCAAATTCTAAAGAAATACAATCTTGCCCAAGTATCCTCATGCAAAACACCAGCATCAACAATTGATAAGATTATTCCTGATCCTTCTAGAAAATCTATTGATAAAAAATTATATAGATCAATGATAGGTTCACTTATGTATTTAACTGCTAGTAGACCTGATATTATGTTTGCTGTGTGTGTATGTGCTAGGTACCAATCTCATCCCAAGGAGTCTCATCTCAATGCTGTAAAAAGAATTTTCAGATACCTCAAAGGAAAACCAGGACTTCGTCTTTGGTATCCAAAGGATGGAGACTTTACACTCTACTCATACTCAGACAGTGACTATGGTGGATGTAACAGTAACAGAAAATCAACAACCGGTGGATGTCAATTCATTGGACCAAGGCTAGTGTCATGGCAGTGCAAGAAACAAACCAGTGTTTCTGTATCCATAGCTGAGGCTGAGTACATAGCTGCTTCAGCTGGTTACTCTCAAGTTCTTTGGTTGCAAAACCAATTGCTTGACTATGGTTACAACTTCCTTCTAACTTTAATTATATAGACAATTCTGCTGCTATGTTTATAACTGCTAATCCTGTGCAACATAGTAAAACAAAACATATTGAGATAAGATATCATTTTCTGAGAGATTGCTCAGAAAAGGGTTTGATTAAGTTAGTCAAAGTGGATACAACAAATCAGCTTGCTGATTTATTCACTAAAGCCTTTGACTCAGTCAGATTTAACTTTCTGGTTGAATCTCTAGGCATGATTAACTTAGATTAGTCAATTAAACAAACAAAATATTATGTGTCATAATACTTAAGCATGACATATGCTTGGGAAATGATAGTACACTATAGCTTTGCTTATTCCTGAATTCATAAATAAGAATAAATCTCAGCAAGTTTCTTGATATGTGAGTAGATTCATCTTGAGTGGAAACTAAAATGAGTGCATGCCAAACACAATGCTAAAATGATTGTTTGTGGGAAACTTCATTTTGAGAATACAAGGTGAGTCTTTTTCTGATGTGACCAAATCACTCATCTAAACACACTATGTACAAACACTTTATAAGCTATCTTTGCAAATCATACTCCCTCTATTTTGTGTAAACAAAGACCTGGTGTATGATCACCATACTGAAATTCAGTTACAAACGGTGAACAGATCATGATCCTCCTCATCCCTCTGTTTTGTGTAAACAAAGACCTGGGTTAAAGGCACGTCTGTTTTACGTGAGTAAAGACCTGGTGACCTGATGATGATCATATCTAAGCTCTCAAAAGAATCCTATGTGATCAATTGTATATTAGCTTCAGCTTTTACATCATTGCATTAATGAGATGTCAAATGCATCTCAAGATAGATCTTATAACTTCAAGTACATAGTTCTTAAGTGTGAAAAAGTGATGATTTGACTTGCAAAGGGAGGACAAAATCTTTGTAAATTGAATGTGAAGCCCATAACAGTTATTTGTAAATCAACATGAAAACATGATAATCAGCATGCCTAGTTGATAGATGAGCTCTTGTATGGATTTAAGTGGACAATATACTTGCAATTAGAACTTTGTTCCGGTATCAATTCAACAAAATAACTCATCAGGAAGAGGCTTAGTATTTCACCATTAAATCTAGTATGATCCCATCATGTGTATATATGTCTCATCATCATCATACAGTTAAAAATCATGTTATTCCTCTTAAAGAAATTTATGATAAATGCTTAATTTCACCATTAATCACAAATTTAGGGGGAGTAGAATACATGAAGTTTAAGTTTTTAATCAACAACATTGTCTATCTCATCATCAATATGAAGGAATTGGAATCTGAGCATCATCTTAGCTACTGGATACATGAGAATTGTATTAAAATCTTTTTGAACTTTCTTGTGCTAAGTTACCATGTATACAAAGCCTACAAGGTCCTAAAGCAATAAATGGTTCTAACCAATGGACTTGGACCATACATTCAATAATATTTCTCTGCATTGTGCATCAGCAGAAGCTACAATGCTATCTTAAGCATCAGCAAAAGCTACAGTGCTATATTAAGCATCAGCAGAAGCTACAATGTGAAAAACTTAAATGTTTATCCGTAGATTGGTAAACTACGGATGAACAAAGATCAACCAGTGTAATTTAATTTTATAGTTTGGTAATCTGTGAAAATGTAAGTTACACTACATCAACAGATGGTGTTGATCCATAGATGTTTTACGGAAGAATACGTTGTGGGTTGACGTGCTGTCGTGCTACACGCAAATTTAATCCAAATCACAACTATAATATAGTGGTAAATTTGGGTATCGAACACAGGGAGTTTGTGGAAAATGTGTTATTTCGTAGTTATGAAATTAAACTAAATTATACTACTATGCAGAAAAATAAATCTCAATGAATTGGTTGGTTTGATTTTAAGCTTTGATTACTAACTAATTTGCAATAAAAATATGAATGAAAACAGTATATGAAGCGAGTAACCACCTTAGAATTCAGGTTAATATCCACACTTATGTTTATGTTAACTAGGAAGAATCACATAGACATGATTCATGTTTAATTGACTAATTGTGATGAAAGGTCACTAAGTACTCAGATTATGCAATGTGAGGTTGTGATCCGATAATCAATTGATATATGTTCAACCCTAATCTTCTATGATATCTTAATAGCCTATGGCACCAAGAATGTATAGCTTAGATTAACATCAAACAAACATCAATAGCTACAATCAACAATCAAACACCATAATATCTCAAATCAAACATTCAAGTATTAGCCTAGAAATAAAACATTACCAAGTGCTTCCATTAACCCTAAATCTAAGATGATCACAATGGAATTAGCCACTCATGGCTTTGTGAAACATCTCAACAAAAGTATTCATGATCAAGAACAATCCAACTTACAAATTGTTGTTAACAAATGTTTTCAAACAAAGCAAAAGCTTCCAAAATCGTCTTCTCCCTGTTCTCCAATGATTTCTTGCAGAAAAGTTACCCAAAAGCCTCCTTAATTCGTGATTAAAAGGAATTAAAATTGCAGTTATGGGCGCACCGTAGCTTACGGTGTCCACCGTAAGCTACGGTGGACTCACGGTGACTTTGTTCTTCTACGGTACGGTGTCTTCTGATGTATTTCCTTCATCACCGTAGCATACAGTGGTACCGTAGCTTACGGTGGTTATCACCGTAGCCTACGGTGGTCACCGTAAGCTACGGTGGACTCCTTAGCAATTTCCTCATCCATGTTGCATATAATCCATAAAAACCAACTTCCTTGCACTATGTATGCAAATTTCTCCATTTTGTCTTCTGAAAATACCTGCAACATTCGCACGCGTAGTCATCTAATTCGAAACAATTAATATCATAAATATGGGAATAGAGTGTATTTTATATACTTAGCAAGGGTGTCCAAAGGACCACCCGTCACACCCCCACACTTAAGCATTGCTTGTCCAAGCAATCCAATTGTTTCAAACTTTTATTCTATGCTCTTTGTATCCACCATACAAGCCGCAAACCCAAAAAACACCGTTTCGAATTATACCCCATAAAGTAGATTTGAGTATTCTACACAACCATAGCATGTTCTAGCCTTTTCCCACGTATTCTCTCTCTTTTTCTTTATTTCTTTATGAACTCTCATTTCACTCCATCTCGTCACATAAGCTTATACAACCATCAAATCTCCACCTACTAAATTGTTTCTAGGCACGAATATAAATCAAAAGGTCTTCATTTGGGTTGTAACGGGGCTAGGTTTAAGGGCGCGAAATAGGTAATTTTAAGTGGCTTAAAGTGACTCAATCCGGATTATTACATCATATCTAAAAGACAAAAATTCAAACTACTAACACTACAATAATTGAAAAAGAAATTAACCTTCGCTAACTACCACTTAATTCCATAACTAAATTAAATAAACATACTTTTTCTTCTTCTTTTTCTTTTCTTTTTTTTTATCTCAACAAAACACTAATTATAAATTCAATTCTAGCACTATACTTAAAAACAAAAAAATACACAAATATCCTATTAAACCGGATTGACTCACAACATAATTTTGAGGGTGATCAAACGAATATATATATAGGCTCAACAACGTTTTCTAATGGACCAACCCCGCCCCTCACATTACCCACGCTCATCATAATAATGAATGAGGCCCAAACCCCCAATCCCACACTCGCACTCATCCAGACGAGGCTTATCCTAATGCCTTTATCCCTTTCATATTCATGCCTAGATGAGGTCTTGAAATGTATAGATTGTACAAGTTCTATTAGAGATGTAACCTCACTCATCAATAAAGCTCATCATGTGCGAATATATGGGTGTGTTACGTGGGTTATTACACTAAAACATGCTACACTCGTTTGGAATTTCCCTTTTCAACTCAATGGGGTATAATCATGTATCAAACAAATGTTTTATTCTTACCATCTTACCACTTTCCATACATCGAAGCATATAATTTTTTTTTATTTTTATTTTTTTGTTTTTTTTTCAATAACTTTACCCCATCCCCACACTTGGGAAAATTGTCCCCAATGTAGAGATCTAACAATAAACTTTACTAAAACATAAAAACTCGACCCATAATAAACGGAAACTATACAAAAATAAAAATAAACAAACGATGTTCACCTGACACTTGTAGCGATCAACAAAAAGCAAGGGCTCAATAGTAGGGCGGATGCGGTGGTCCAAAAATGGACGACATGAAGTCTGAAAAAGCACTAAAGTTAAACGCATCATTGTTGCCACCGCTACTACCTTCTCCCGATTGCGGTGGTGGTGCCATGGATTGCATTGGATCCACCCACATTGAATGGTGGAGCGGTGGTTCAGGATACCGCGTGGTTTGGTCATATGGCGGTAAGGTGGTGTAATCAACTTGCGGCGGGTCCGGCACGACTGGCTCACCCGCGTGCCATTGTTCATGCATTCGCCGGTTAGATTGTGAAGATTTGAAGTAGATTGATGAAAAGTGAAAGAGGGTATGAAAGGATTAGGTTTTGGAGAGAAGAAGGAGATGAGAAAAGTGAGAATTCGTGGTTGTTGTTCGCTGATATAACCTGCTGCACGATTTGTTTTTTTTTTTTTTTTAACTTTAATCGCACCGTAGCTTACGGTCTTCATCGTAGCTTACGGTGAAAACCACCGTAGCTTACGGTGGGCACCGTAGGCTACGGTGTCTGTCAACATTTTTAAACAGATTATACCGTAACGTGTCATCTCTCCCACCGTGGCCTACGGTCAAATTCACCGTAACTTACGGTGGATACCGTAAGCTACGGTGATCTTTTTTTTCAATTTTAATAATTTTTTTATAAACAAGTTAACTTAATTTTAAATAAACTTTTATCTAACCTTAATTTAAATTAACCTTTAATTTAGTTTAAATTAACCTTACCCCCCACGAAAATCTCATGTTGCCCTCAACATAGTTTCGTAAATAATTGGAAACCCAAAAGAAAAATAAAAATAAATTAGAATCAAAAAATTGATTATCCTACTCCTACACTAAACAAACCTGATTGCTTCCGTTAAGTTGAACCATCCGGTGAGCTTAGAACATAACTCACCTTGTCGGCCTCAAGGGCGTTTACGTCATTTCCGTCGAGGTATGGTTTCAATCGATGTCCATTCACCACTTGTTCGGCTTGAGTGTGCACATCCGTGATTTCCACATCTCCAAACTTTCCGACTCGCGTAATCTCAAACGGGCCCATCCACTTGCTCTTCAATTTCCCCGGAAAAAGTTTAAGTCGGGAATTATAAAGCCACACTTTTTGACCGACTTCAAACGTGCGTTTCCGTATCTTTGCATCATGCACCCGTTTCAACTTATCTTTGTATGCCGAAGCACACTCATACGCCTCATTTCGGATTTCCTCTAACTCACTTAACTTCAATTTTCGGAGTTCACCGGCATCATTGTATCCATGTTTACACTTTTAATCGCCCATAATGCACGGTGAGTCAACTCCATTGGTAAGTGGCACCCTTTTCCATACACCAATCGATAAGGAGTGGTCCCGATCGGTGTCTTATAGGCGGTTCGATATGCCCATAAAGCATCATCCAATTTAAGTGACCAATCCTTACGATCGGTCCAAACCGTCTTCATTAAAATCTCCTTGATTTGTCGATTGGAACTTCCACTTGACCACTTGTTTGCGGGTGGTATGGGGTTGCAATTCGGTGATTAACCCCATATCGCTTCAACAACTTACCAAATTTAAAGTTCTTAAAGTGTGAACCTCCATCACTTATTACCACGCGGAATCCCGAATCTTGAAAAGATGTTGGATTGGACAAACTTGCAAACTACCGAATGATCATTTACTCGTGTGGCAATCGCTTCAACCCACTTCGACACATAATCAACGGCGACAAGAATATAAAGGTACCCATATGAGTTAGGGAACGGACCCATAAAATCTATACCCCACACATCAAAAATGTCAACGATCAGAATGGGTTGCAACGGCATTTCATTTCTTTTGGAGATTCCACCCATGCGTTGGCAATTTAAACAATTCCGGGCATATTCGTTAGCATCTTTGAATATTGTGGGCCATAAAACCCACATGTCAAGACCTTATACCCCGTCTTTTGTCCGCTAAAATGACCCCCACACGCCGATGAATGTGCGTGTCGCAAGAGTTCTTGAACTTCCGATTCAGGAACACACCTTCGAATAACTTGGTCCGCTCCAACTTTAAACAAATCTGGTTCATCCCACAAGTACTGTTTAACTTGTGCCATAAACTGTTGTCTTCTCTTCTTGGACCAATGTTCCAGAATTACCCCCGTGGCTAGATAATTAACATAATGCGCAAACCACGGTGCGGTTGAAACGGCTAACAATTGCTCATCCGGAAACTTTTCATTTATCACCATCGGATCATCAACCCCTTCAAGTGGGATTCGAGACAAATGGTCCGCGACCACATTTTCACATCCTTTCTTGTCTCGAATTTCAAGATCAAACTCGTGCAAAAGTAACACCCATCGAATCAAACGCGGTTTGGCATCCTTCTTGTCCATTAAATAACGGACCGCGCTATGATCCGAATAAACCACCACTTTGCTCCCCAAAATATACGAACGAAACTTCTCCAAGGCATACACCACTGCAAGCAATTCTTTTTCGTTGTGGTGTAATTAAGTTGTGCCTCGGATAAAGTTTTACTCGCATAATAAATACCATCGGCTTTTTATCCACTCTTTGCCCCAAAACCGCTCCAATCGTATTATCGCTCGCATCACACATAATCTCGAACGGCTTTGACCAATCCGGCGATTGTAAAATCGGTGCTTGCACTAACAATTCCTTCAACCTGTCAAATGCTTGGAAACAATCGTTAGTAAAATCAAACGGGACATCCTTCAATAGAAGATTACATAAAGGTTTAGTTATAGAACTAAAACCCTTTATGAACCTTCTATAGAACCGGCATGTCCTAAAAATGATCTCACCCCTTTTACATTTTTCGGGGGTGGCAAAGACGATATTACTTTAATTTTCGCTTGGTCGACCTCCATTCCCCGACTTGACACCACATGACCTAACACAATTCCTTCTTGAACCATGAAATGACTTTTCTCCCAACTTAAAACCAAATTTTTCTCAACGCAACGTTTTAACACTTTTTCAAAATCGTTGAGACAAGTTTCGAAGTTTGGGCCAAAGATTGAAAAATCATCCATAAACACTTCAAGTGAATCCCCGATCATATCCGAAAAGATACTCATCATACATCTTTGAAATGTAGCCGGGGCATTGCACAATCCGAACGGCATCCGCCTAAATGCGAAAGTGCCATACGGACAAGTGAATGTGGTTTTGTGTTGATCATCCGGGTGAATCGCAATTTGGTTATAACCCGAATAACCATCTAAAAAACAGTAAAATTTTTTACCCGAAAGTTTTTCAATGATTTGATCAATAAATGGTAACGGAAAATGATCTTTTGATGTGGCGGTATTCAATTTCCGATAATCAATGCACACACGCCACCCGGTTACTGGTCGGGTGGCGATTTGTTCACCGTTATCATCTTTTATTACCTGGATGCCGGATTTCTTTGGTACTACCTGTGTTGGGCTTACCCAAGCACTATCCGAGATTGGATAGATAATCCCCGCATCCAACCACTTAATAACTTCTTTCTTCACCACTTCCCGTAAATTCGGATTCAACCTTCTTTGCGCTTCCCTTGTCGGTTTAATCTCCGTATCGGTGATTATCTTGTGCATCACGATTGACGGGCTAATACCTTTTAAATCCGCAATTGACCATCCGATTGTCGCTTTATATTCCCCCAACAAATTTACTAACGCCTTCTCTTGCCCTTCTTCTAAGTTTGATGCGATAATAACCGGAAGGGTTTCATTTTCGCCCAAAAACACATATTTCAAAATTTTGGCAGCTCCTTCAAATCGACCGTGGGTGGACACTCCAACGATGGTTTAGTGTCCGAGTTGATTTCGGTTGGTAAACTTTCGACTTGACGAGACCACGGCGGTCTTCCCTCTTGAGCAGCGAGAACATCTTGTTTTTGTTCCTCCATCCTTAACTCACAAGCATGTACCTGTTCAGAAAAATCAAAAACGCATGCTTCGACACAATCCTCATCACATTCGTGAGAGTTGCATTGATCCACCAAATCTGCCATAAAACACTCATCAACACCACAAGAGTTAGAAGCATTAGTAAAAACATTAAGTCTTGTTTTCCGGTTCCCGAACGTCATATCAACCGTTCCATACCTACAATCAATCACAGCATGTGCGGTGTTTAAAAACGGCCGACCCAAAATCACATTTTGTTGTTGATTTGGGTCCGCGGATGAGTAATCCAAAACTAAAACATCAACCGGATAATAAAACTCATCAACTTTAACAATCACATCTCGCACAATACCTCGGGGAAGCTTATGCGACAAATCGGCTAACACAATCGTTGTTTCGACCCGTTTAAGAGGACCGAAATCGTATTGATCGTATAAGCCCCCGGGTAAGATACTCACTCCGGCTCCAAGATCAAGTAACGCCCTAGCCGTTTGAAAATTACCTACTTGAATATTAATTAAGGGTGTTCCCGGATCTTGAAGTTTAGGAGGGAGATCTCCTTTTAAAACCGCACTTACCCTTTCGGTCAAGTCTACCCGCTTAGGCACCTTTTGTTGCCTCTTTTGAGTGCAAAGTTCTTTTAAAAATTTGGCATAAGCGGGTACTTGTTTAATTGCTTCAATTAGAGGTAAGTTGATTTTAACTTGTTTAAAAATGTCCCATATTTCTTCTTTTTGGGGACCCCTTTTCGATATTACGTTCTTTTTACCCGGGTCAAGCAAAGCCGAAGGAAATGGAACCGCATTGGTTTCATTTTCCTTAATTTGATTTTTTGAAATTTCGGCTTGACCCGGTTTTTAGATGTTTCATCAAAAGTGACATGTTTATTCGGTTTATTACTTTCCACATCATCTTCATCACTTTCAATTCCCGTAATATCCTCAATGTCAACTTTTTCCCCACCTGCGGAAAAATCCCCTTTATATTCCTTCCCACTCCTTAACGCACTAACATGATTAATTTGTACATTTCTGTTACTAGAATGGGAGGGATTTACCTTGGTGTCGCTTGGAAGTTGACCTTTACTTTTTTCAACTCGGCTACCTCGGTTGCAATTTGTCCCATTTGGGTTGTCAACGATTGAATAGCCTTGTCTCGAATTTCATCCTTTTGCATTCGAGTCTCATCAAGTTGGTTCCTCTTTTGCATATCTTGTTGCATCATCTTAAGCATCTCCATGATTTCATTCCCACTTGATGAGCCTTGCCCCGACGAACCACTTTGATCCCCTTTTTGTTGAAATTGGCCTTGATAACTTTGATTCCCACCTTGAAATTTTCCTTGAGAATTATTATATTGTTGGCGCGGAATAAAGTTACTTTGAGCCCCTTGAAAATTTGGATTAGCTTGGTTCGTGGAATTCCCGTATCAGAAATTAGGATGATTACGCAACCCGGGTGATAGGTATTAGAGTTCATGTTGAAATTCCTATTACCCCCTTGAATTGCGTGTACTTCTTCCACATTCTCCTCTACCACTCCTACACCACACACTTCGGCCGAATGCCCCAATTTTGACAATTTGTACAAACCTCAATAACTTGATTCGTGGTTTGTACATTTGTTTCATCAACCACATGCACTTGAGAACGTGAGATTGCATGTCTTGCCCTCCTTGAATATTGCGCCTTCCTCTTAGACATAACCGCCATTTGCTCTAAATACGCCCAATCATCTTGCTCATAATTCGAACCGAATGTCCCATTTGTGATGGACACCAAATCGCGAGCATCTTCCGGATTCAATCCTTCATGAAAGGAATTCAACAATTCCCAAAGCGGGATGTCATGATGAGGACAATTCTTTAACATCATATTGAATCGATCAAATGCCTCATGGAACATCTCCCCCGATTGTTGTGTAAAATTCCTCAAGTTCTTTCTTGCATCACTAGTCTTTTGGCGGAACAGAACTCTTCTAAGAACCTTTGTTGCATTTCAGTCCATGTGTAGATTGACGCGGAAGGTAAGGTATGGAACCATCTTGTTGCTTTATCCTCCAATGAAAATGGAATAATACCAATTTCACATCATCCGCTGAAAAACCTTGCCCACCAATTGTATTGCAAATTGCATCATAAGTTTCCAAATGAAAGTATGGTTCTTCCGTGGCCAATCCCCTGAATTTTGGCAAACTTTGAAGTGCATTAGTTCTTACTTCAAACGTTCGCCCATCCGGACGTTGGGGGGTTACCACCGGGCATGGATTTCTTGTGATGACCGGTTTAAAATGAGCATCAATCCCCCGCACCGCATCCCGATGAATTCTTCGTGGAACACCCAAAGGTGCTCTTGGATGGACCATTTGTGCATACATTGGAACTTGTTGTGCAAATTGTTGTTGTTGTGGAGGTGGTGGCATTGGAGGTGGTCTTGGTCTTTGAAATTGCAGTTGACCTTGAAATTGAGGTTGACCATGAGCTAGAGGTACTTGTTGCAACGGTATGGGCGCTTGAATTGGTGGTCCTTGTGGACGCACTTGATGTACCCCCGTGGGTGGCCTAACCATCTCTTGCATCGGTTCCCGTTGTTGTTGTGGATAAATCATTCCCCTTGATTGTCTACATACCCGCCATAATAATATCCCTCTTCCTCATATCCTTTGAACTCCTCCTCATACCTTTCAGATTCATGTTGCGTCGATGGGATACTCAAACCCAGTTGATTTTGAGATTGAAAGGTAGGATTGGTGTGAACAATGGTCGAATTAGGTGGATTGTATTGAAATTTTGGTAATGGTATATTAGGGTTGGATGATGATTGACCCTCGGTAGGGAAAAAATGAGAAAATGGTGGAACCATGGGTGATGTGTGGTAATTGTGAGAGTACTCGGTTTGTGAACTCTCCGGTAATGACGTATTTGGAGGTGTGGGTATGGTGGTGATGATTGGTTGAGAATCGGTTGGTAAGGGTGTAGATGGTGTTGGTTGACCGGTGGTAGGTTGGAGGATCCATTGTGAGTTTTGGTGTGATTGGTGAAGTAGGTGAACCGACAATTTTATTCTCCCGAAGTAGAACTCGTTGTTGGCGTAAAGTTCGTTCAATTTCCGGATCAAACGCTAGCGGTGACGACTTGTTAGATCTTCTAGTATGCATACACCTGTAAGTACCTGCACACTAACACAACCCGCGTAAACCCGAAAATAAACGAATAAAAAAAACTACTAAATAAACACACGTTGCGCACTACTCCCCGGCAACGGCGCCAAAATTTGACGTGCTGTCGTGCTACACGCAAATTTAATCCAAATCACAACTATAATATAGCGGTAAATTTGGGTATCGAACACAGGGAGTTTGTGGAAAATGTGTTATTTCGTAGTTATGAAATTAAACTAAATTATACTACTATGCAGAAAAATAAATCTCAATGAATTGGTTGGTTTGATTTTAAGCTTTGATTACTAACTAATTTGCAATAAAAATATGAATGAAAACAGTATATGAAGCGAGTAACCACCTTAGAATTCAGGTTAATATCCACACTTATGTTTATGTTAACTAGGAAGAATCACATAGACATGATTCATGTTTAATTGACTAATTGTGATGAAAGGTCACTAAGTACTCAGATTATGCAATGTGAGGTTATGATCCGATAATCAATTGATATATGTTCAACCCTAATCTTCTATGATATCTTAATAGCCTATGGCACCAAGAATGTATAGCTTAGATTAACATCAAACAAACATCAATAGCTACAATCAACATCAAACACCATAATATCTCAAATCAAACATTCAAGTATTATCCTAGAAATCAAACATTACCAAGTGCTTCCATTAACCCTAAATCTAAGATGATCACAATGGAATTAGCCACTCATGGCTTTGTGAAACATCTCAACAAAAGTATTCATGATCAAGAACAATCCAACTTACAAATTGTGTTAACAAATGTTTTCAAACAAAGCAAAAGCTTCCAAAATCGTCTTCTCCCTGTTCTCCAATGATTTCTTGCAGAAAAGTTACCCAAAAGCCTCCTTAATTCGTGATTAAAAGGAATTAAAATTGCAGTTACGGGCGCACCGTAGCTTACGGTGTCCACCGTAAGCTACGGTGGACTCACGGTGACTTTGTTCTTCTACGGTACGGTGTCTTCTGATGTATTTTCCTTGCCATCACCGTAGCATACAGTGGTACCGTAGCTTACGGTGGTTATCACCGTAGCCTACGGTGGTCACCGTAAGCTACGGTGGACTCCTTAGCAATTTCCTCATCCATGTTGCATATAATCCATAAAAACCAACTTCCTTGCACTATGTATGCAAATTTCTCCATTTTGTCTTCTGAAAATACCTGCAACATTCGCATGCGTAGTCATCTAATTCGAAACAATTAATATCATAAATATGGGAATAGAGTGTATTTTATATACTTAGCAAGGGTGTCCAAAGGACCACCCGTCATGGGTCCTATTTAATTAATGGGATAAAATTAATGTGTCTGAGAGTATAAATGATGCGGTCTGACTTCTCAAATTCATTATTCGCTTTTTCAGCTCACTTTTCAGACCTAGAAAAACTCACTCTCAACAAACTTTTCCCTCCTCCATAGCATTTAAAATTTTACGACATCAAAACATTAAACAATCATATATTTGTGTCACTAATATGTTGTTCTTCAGGTAAAACATGTTGTAATGTTCAAGAATGAACTGCTTGATTCGTGTTTTATCTCTCAATGTTTGTATTCTTATGTGAATAATGTGATTCTAACGAAATCTTTTCTTATGAACACATGGATAAATGATTGGCGAGAGAACATAATGTTTGTGCCTTCTTGAACCCTGATGATCCTGTTTCAGAAGGGTGTCAAGAAATTATCAGATACCTAAGAAGATCGATGTTGTTCTATGCCTTATCAGCAGAACTTGTGATTTATCAATCACATATCACTGAATTCTGGAACTCTGCACGTATAGACGAAGATGGTGGAGTTATTATGGCTATTGTGAAGAATCGACGACTGAGAGTCGATGAACAGACAATAAGAAGGGTTCTTGAGTTGGGAGATGTCGAAGCTGGTCCTCCTGATGTTTCAAAGATGAATACATACAGAAAGTATTTCTTCTGATGGGATATGATGGTGATTTCGACAAACGGGAAATCAAGAAAGGAAGACTTTGCAAGCCATACAGATTTCTTTGTCACACTTACCTTAAGTGCATGTCGAACAGAAAATCTGGTCTTGACAGATTCTCAAGGCACATTTCCTCTGGGATTATTGGTGTTTTTGAGGGAAGAACCTATAATAATTTTAAGCACATTCTCAACAACTTAAGTGATCATATCAAAGTGCAGAAGGCTGATAAGATGTATATGTTTCCAAGGTTCCTGCAGCTGATAATTAATGCTGATTTGCTTGGAATACTATGGATGGTGGTGTTTTTGTTCAAGCACACCTTGGCAGATCAGTACTGAACAAAATTTCTGGAAAATATGAAGGATATGACATGGACATGTTTGCACATGTGATTGATGCAACTGCTGATATTCCTCAAGAGCTTGTGTGGGATGTTCAACAAGAGGACTCTCCAGCCAATTCAGTACAAGACACTCATTCACCTGTTGTATCACCCATACATCATCAATCTCAATCATCCGTACCAAATTCACCAGCAAGTCAAAGCACTAAACAAAACTCTCCCTTTCACCCTATATCCCAAAACAGCCAAAACACAGAGCCAAACTCTCCCATCCATCATCAATCACCAAATCAACAAAAAACATCCCAACCACAATCACCAAACAGCCAAAACACAGAGCCTATCTCTCAAATCCACCCTCCATCACCAAATCAGCTTCAAATGCAACTTTATCAACAACCTTCAAATCCAGAAAATTCAGCCATTGAGAGCATCTTCACTAGGGAGACAGAGTTAGCCTCTCAAGCAAGTATAGTCAAACTGTCATTATCCAACACTGAATCCCCTGTACTCTCAAATGAGACTATACCAGTTTCTCCAGTCACTGATCATCATCAACAACAACAATCACATCAAGAACCGAAAGTTCAAGCTATTGAAATCAGTTCAAGCTCAGCAGGTGAAGCCCAGAAAGAAGTAAAAGATGATGAGATTGCTTCTCAACATCAGGAAGGAGGAGAAGAAGCAAACCATGTTGATGTGATAGCATACAATGAAGAGGATCTAAGTGATGCGGATATCCCTGTCAGCAAGAGTTCTCTGGTTGCTGAGTACAACAAGTTGGTGCTGAAATCAAATAAAAGAAAGCAAAGAATATAGGAGTTGAAGGGATGATCAGAGAAAAAGATGAAGAGTTGATGAAACAAGAAGCTAGAACAAAAAGGCTGAGAGAAGATGCTCAATGCAATAATGAAGTCATTGATGCTTTACTTAATAAGGAGTCTGAGCTTAAAAAGTCAGCAGAAGCTGAAAATGAAGAAAAAGAAAGGGTGATGATGAAGCTTGAACAAGCAAATAACTCTATTTCTACTCAATTAAATGTGATAAAGAGAAAAAGAAGAAGAGATTGAGCAGCTCAAATGAAGATCTGTGCATTAGTGTCAAATGCTGATGTTTCAGCTGTTCAAACAAAACAATCTGCTGAGGCATCAATAGAGTTAATTAAGTACTCAAGGAAGAGAAAGTATCTTGATGCTGCAGAGAAGAAGATGACAACTGATGAAAGTTCTTCCAAGAAACAAAAGCTCACATCTCCTAAACACACACCTTCAGTAGATTTATGTACTGTGTAGTCTATCTCTCACCAGGATGATGATAGTGATGAAGAGTGGAAAGAGCTGATCAAGGAAGACTCTCCAACGGATCTGAAAGTCTCAAAGGCTGATGATCTCCTGTCTTCAAAAGATATATTAGAAGAGAGGCCTAAATCAACCATGTTCATGACACTCCTAAACCATGGTTTCCCTTATGACATGGTTGAGAGGCTAAACATGACTGAGATGAAGAATCTGTTGAAAGAGTTTGAGCTTCCATGCTTTATGATACCAAATTATGACTATGAAGCCTTCAGTAGCTTTCAATCCATCCAGAAGATAAAGAAAGAGTTAGGACATTGTGACACAACTAAGCTGAGTAAATACAACATGACTTGCTGGTTACAATGCCATAACTACAAACCACATGAGATTAAGGGAAGGTTAGTAGGAGAACTTAGAAGGATGATGGAGCATGTGATGAAAGTTGAGCTAGATACTGGAGTAAAATTCAGAACTGAAGCTCCACATCCATCTTATGAGCAACAAAGCAAACTTCCTGCTGAACCTATAATAGTTAAACCTAAAGTTCAGCACAAAGGGAAGGACAAATTGATCAGAGAGCCAAGAGAAGTAATACTGGACAAAGTATGGCCACTTGGCACTACAGTGAGGGAGATAACTAAATAGAAATCCACTCTGATACAACTAATAGACCACCTCACAACTTCCAGTTCTGTGGAAGAGAACAGGATCATGGCCTGGAAATATGATCCAGACTGGGATTGTGCTATTATTAAAAGAACATGAAGAGTTGAATACTTCATGATGTATTTTCAGTGGTGAGTTTGTCAGAGAATGACATCAAAGATCTTCAAAGCCTGATCATCTGCGATCATCCAATTCACCCTAGAGGAAGAGATTCTCAACGCTAGTGGGAAAGCTCAAGACTAAATTTAAAGATGTTGTCTTCAAAGAAGCTAAAAGAGAAGATGCAGAGCATCAGAAGAGAATCAAAAGGCTTAAAAGATACAAGTCCAATGCCTCAGAATGTGTAGATGATGAATTCTTGAAGTGAGTTGGCTACAAAAGCAAAACTACAGCAGCAATCAAATGTATTGAAGGGACTCAATTCACATACCCTATAACTGAATGGGGTTATGTTGAGAAAACAAAGGAGTTGGTCCTGCTAAGAAATGCTGAAAACAAGAAAGTTAACCGGATCAGGATCTTTGATCCTGTGGAAATCAAATTACTTCATTCCAGCTACACCTCGTACCTTAATGACAAATTATTTCCAAGCCGGCTGATGAAAAAGCACAAAATGATTTGTTCCTGCATGTCCATGTGATATAAGTGATTGACAAATTGCATGCCAAAGCCTACAAAAGAAGAAGATTAATGCTGGACTGCTGAAGGGAACAACTTTTGATGAATTCACATAACTCAGAATTTCAGAGCAAGATGAGCTAGAAATGGTGAATAACAACAATGAGTTAGACACACTCACTACAAAGGAAGATGTTCTGGGGATAAGCTTTAAGACTCTGAAGAAGTTCAGTAAGATAAAGATCAACTACAAGTATGATAATCAAAAGACTGTTATGTCTTACTTCTACAACAAGATCATTGCCCGAGCCAATGAGCTTTCTGTTTTGAAGGATTGATTACAAGGATCTAATCCTAAGGGGGAGTATTAGGACTTATAGGTCTAGATCAATTTGTATAGGCTTAGAACTTTAATCAATTCTTGTAATGAATATTTGTAACTATCATTTATGTGACATCACATATTTTTCGTTAAATTAAAAGTTAACGTCGTTTATTCTTGTAAGGGCCATGGTGGTCAATTATGAAATTAGAGTTATTATGTTTACTTCTTGGTTTGTCACTAATTCTATAATTTGAAGGTTAATAATTTGATTATTAAAATTAAGCATAATAATAATAATGATAATAATAACAACGATAAAAATAATAATAACAATAATAGCAATAATCATAATAAGTATTAATCTTTGAAATAAATAAAATAAATAATTTAAGTTTTCTATTATCTTAAAACTTGAAATTAATAATTCATGCAGAAAAAAATAACAATTTTAACTTCAGGGGCCAAACTATAAATTGGTTGAAACTAAAAATTAAACTTTGAAATCAAAATAACAAAAACATAAACCACAGGGACCAAATTTTAATTTACTAAAACTAAACCCCCCCCCCCCCAATTTCTTCCCCGGTTTTCCGGTGGAAATTCCGGCGAGCTCCGGCCACCCCCGAAACTCATTAAAAATCATCAGTTTTCAAACCAAACTGCTCCTAAACGTTTCGTGAGTGTGTTTCGAACTGAATGCATAGCATAATTGTGGTTTAAAGCACCGGTTACTAAAAGCAAACGAATTCATAACCAGCCACTTTAATCCTCTAACCGTTCGGTCATTAAAATCCAATAATAACCCAATTACTTCAAGTAGAGCTAACTTCTATCTATACCTAATCAAACAAAACTCTCAATTTCACCTGAGACAAACAATTACAACGAGTTCGAATACCCCCTTGAGCCGCGACCTACCTGCTATTCGAACATCGTTCTTCGTATTTTAATACAAAGTCTCATTCCCTCCTATTGAAGAGCCTAAGTCCACTGCCTGCTTGCAATTACTGCATATGGATCTATTTGGTCCTGTGAGAGTAATAAGCATGGCAAAGAAGAAATACTGTCTGGTAATTGTGGATGACTACTCCAGATTTGTATGGACTTTCTTTCTACATTCAAAGGATGAGGTTGCTCAGAAGATTATTCACTTTGTGTTGTATATTGAGAAGCAGTATTCCCTTCCAGTCAAGTGTATTAGGAGTGACAATGGAACTGAATTCAGAAACCATACACTTGATGACTTCTATCTTTCAAAGGGAATCAAAAAGCAGTTTAGCATACCAAGGACTCCAGAACAAAATGGAGTAGTGGAGAGAAAGAACAGGACCCTAATTGAAGCTGCAAGGTCCATGCTGGCTGACTCTGGTTTGCCACTGACCTTTGGGCTGAAGCTGTTAACACAACTTGCTATGTGCAGAATAGAGTCTTTGTAAATCAGAGGTTGATGAAGACTCCATATGAAGTTCTCCATCACTTGGCTCCTCTAATTTCATTTTTCAAAGCATTTGGGTGTCCTTGTTTTATTCTCAACATAAAGGATCAACTCCATAAATTGATCCTAAGGTGGATGCAGGGTATTTTGTTGGTTATTCATCTACTTGCAAGGCATACAGAGTCTTCAACTGCAGAACAAAGATAGTTGAAGAAACTGTGCATATGAAGTTTAATGAATCTCCTATGGACAAGATTCCACAAACCCCTGTGGAGTTGTTTGATTTGGACATACTGCAATATGTTCCTTATCAACCTCCAGCTGTTGCAGATCCTGTGGATAAATCATCTTCTGCAGCATGTCTTCCACCTGGTGGTATTGATGATGATGATGATAATATCAATACTCACCTATTCAAGTTTAGTGACCAACTGCCTGTGTCTGCTAAATTTGATGTTCCTGTAGCTTCAGCAGTTCCATCCACAACAAATGCTGATGAGATCTCTGATTCCTCTACATCTTTTGAGTTACCATCTAATTCTTGGTTTCAAGAGTCTGCATCAACATCTGCTGCTACTGAAGGTCCTACAAACACTTGCACAGATCTTATTGTTTATCAAGAACTGAAGAATCACCCAATGTCTCAGATTATTGGTGATATCAATGCTGGTGTTTCAACAAGAAGTCAATTGTCTAACTTCTGCTTCTATGCTCACTTCATCAGTCAGCTAGAGCCAAAGAACTACCATGTTGCTTTGAGAGACAATGGATGGGTTGAAGCCATGCAGCTTGAGCTACTTCAGTTCAAGAAACAGCAAGTGTGGGAACTGGTTCCTCTTCCCCCAGGTAAGTGTGCAATAGGCACTAAATGGGTGTTTAGGAATAAGACTGATGAAAATGGGCTTATTGTTAAGAACAAGGCTAGACTGGTTGTACAGGGGTTTTCACAAGAAGAAGGTATTGACTATGATGAAACCTTTGCCCCTGTAGCCAGACTAGAGGCAATCAGATTGTTTTTAGCCTATGCTGCATTCCATAATCTTAAAGTTTTTCAAATGGATGTCAAAAGTGCATTTTTGTATGGTAAAATAAAAGAAGAAGTTTATGTGTGTCAACCACCAGGTTTTGAGGATAATAAACATCCTGATGGGTGTATAAACTTGATAAAGCTCTTTATGGGTTGAAACAAGCTCCTAGAGCCTGGTATGAGACACTTTCCACTTTTCTTCTTAAGAATAATTTCACTAGAGGCTCCATTGATAAAACTTTGTTTATTAAGAAGGTGGATCAGCATAAGCTACTTGTTCATATTTATGTTGATGATATCATTTTTGCATCCTCTGATCCCCAGTTATGTGATGATTTTACAACATTAATGAAAAAGAGGTTTGAAATGAGTGCAATGGGAGAATTACAGTTCTTTCTAGGCTTGCAAATTAAACAAAAGGCTGATGGAACCTTTATTCATCAGTCAAAATATACAAAAGATCTTTTGAATAAGTTTGATTTACAAAACTGTAAGCCCTGTTCTACTCCCATGTGCAACACCACACAAATGGATGCTGATCAGAAAGGTAAAGCTGTTGATGAAACACTTTACAGATGTATGATTGGGTCCTTGATGTATTTAGCAGCTTCTAGACCAGATATTATGTTTGCTACATGTGTTTGTGCTAGATTTCAGGCTGCTCCTAAAGAGTCTCTTTTGATTGCAGTCAAGACAATCTTTAGATATTTGCAAGGTACACAATCTCTGGGTTTATGGTATTCCACTGGACACTCTTGCAAATTAGTTGCTTTTTCAGATAGTGACTATGCAGGGTGCAAGTTAACTAGAAAGTCAACTTCTGGTGGTTGTCAATTCCTAGGCAACTGTTTGATTTCTTGGCAGAGTAAGAAACAAACATCTGTTGCTACATCAACTGCTGAGGCCGAGTACATTGCTGCTGCAAGTTGCACTTCTCAGGTACTCTGGCTTCAGAACCAACTTCTGGATTATGGCATTACAGAGACTAAGACTCCATTATTAATGGATAGTGCTTCAGCTCTGTGTATTGTCAAAAATCCAGTCCAGCACTCTAGGACCAAACATATAGAGATCAGACATCACTTTATTCAGGATTGTTTTGAAAAAGGTCTGATTGATCCTAAGTTTGTGCCTAGTGCTGATGAGCTTGCAGATATTTTTACTAAGCCTTTGGATAGTTCTACTTTCCAAAACCTTGTGTTAAGGCTTGGTATGCTGCAGCTAGAATAAGTGACAACTACTGATGATTTCAGTAAAAAGTACTGGTGATCATTGGTAACCATGTCACATATAAGTACTGATGAGTCCTTCACCTTCAGTAGTTTTATAACTACTGACGGCTAAATGCCTAACAAGTACTGAAGTACTTTATCTGTTCCAAACTACTGATGTAGTTACAACTACTGAAATCAGTACAAACAGATAAGTACTGACGTCCTATGAAACACCTGAAAAGCAGATGCAAAGTCTGATAAGTGTTGAGGACAGTATGAAATAGCTGAAAGGCTATGAATTGACGAAAACTACTGAAGAGAACTTTCTCTTCAGTTGTTTCTACAACTGTTGTTTCATTCTAAACAATTGAAGCAAAACCATGTCTTCAGTAGTTTTATAACTACTGATGACTAATACCAAGTCTTCAGCTGTTTACAAAAACTGATGACAAAACCACTGTCTTCAGTAGTTTCACAACTACTGATGACACACACCAAGTCCTCAGTTGTTTCATCATCTGAAGTCAAAACCATGGTCTTCAGTAGTTTTCTAACTGCTGATGCCTAAAACCACGACTTCAGCTGTTTTAACGTCTGAAAGGGTAATACCATGTCAACAGTCGGTTTACACCTACTGATGACTAACACCACACCCTTCAGTAATTTTCACCCCTACCCTATAAATACCTGTCCTTTTCTCTAGTGTTTCATTAGCCGTTATTTTCTGAACTTCTCTCTCTCAACATGGCGACCATGAGTCTGAAACCACGACACAACTTGACAGGATCAGTGATCACAAGTTTGATGTATTAGAGTTCAAAGCAGCGGAATATGAACAAGAATTAGACAAATTGTAGCAAGCAATCGATACTTGTATGCATTAAGAGCGCATACGGTTACAGGGAGAGAATATATATTTTCTATTTTCAAGGAATGTATATAGATGTAGAATATTTCTAATCAAATCATCCATTCATTCCATTCATTCATACCCCCAATATTACAATAGGTTGTCACTCCTTATATAGAGTGCAACAATCGCTGCTGTTATCACGGAAAGTGACAACTGGCAGATCTAATACAAAAATAACTAACTTAACAAACTACTGAAATGTTCACAACTACTGCGAACATATCAGAGTGTTAAGTACAAAATATAAAACTACTGAAACTACAACGACTGAAGAACAAGCTCTTCAGTCGTTTTACAAAACTACTGAAACATAAAACTACTGAACCTAGAAATATAAAACTACTGATATCACAACTACTGAAGAAGTACTCTTCAGCAGTTGTGACAAACTACTGAAGAAGTACTCTTCAGCAGTTGTGACAAACTACTGATGCTTCAGTACTTGATCTTCAGACTTTGACCTTCAGATGTTTCATCAGCTGATGACTTCAGTAGATATCATCAGCTGATGTCTTCAGTCTTTGTCTTCGGGCTTTGTACATCAGTTGTTGATCTTCAGCTGTTGTACTTCAGTACTTAGGTCTTTCAGCTTCAGTATTTTTGTTCTTCAGCTGTTGTACTTCAGCACTTTAGTTCTTCAGCTGTTGGAATCTTCAGCACTTGATCTTCAGCTGTTGAAGTCTTCAGCACTTGTCAAACTGCTGATGAGTCTTTCAGCAGTTGTTGTGATACCATGTGGACTTAGAGTTTTCTGATCTTGGCTCATTGGTTCTTTTGGTCCAACAACTCCCCCTGAACCAATGTAGCCAAAACCTCTAAATTATTCGTTGTCTCACTTATTGTTGGCAGAGTGTTGGTCTTTTTCCTTCTTGATCAGTAGAGAAGATGACCCATGTAAGCTCCGGCCTGGGAAGAAACCTCAAATATTTGTTTGGCAGAGTATGAATGGGAACTCTGTTTTGGGGAACAGGACACAGAGTTGTTATCCCATTCATGAGATTCACTTCCCCATAATTCTGTACCACTCTCTTGTGTAGGCCTCAAGGAAGGTGATTTGTTCCTCCATGGTTAGCTCTTCAGCACCTCCTTCAAACAATGATTCAGGCCCATAATACTCAGACAGGTATTTGCCTGTTTCCCATTCTTTAGCTCCAGAGTTGTTATTATTCTGTAAGCAAACTCATCCGGGTGATTACCCTCTAGGAACAACTGGAGCTCATTTTTCCTGACTTCCTCAAGCCTCTTGTAAACTAACCCCTTTTTCACTATTTTGTTTTCCAGCATCTTCTGAGGGGTTAGATTAGCTTTGTAGGCCTTCTTGAAGTCTTCTAGGATTTCCCAGGGTGAAACTACAAAGACCAGAGAGATCACTTCATCTACGATCTTTTTCACCTGGTCATGTATCTCTGAGGTATATTTTTCTTATGAATTCTGTGAGATACCCTGGATCAGGCCAATCCTCACTCTTTCCTTTTGATATTGAAAGGTATGCCTGAGAGTGTAAAGTCTGAGGGCTTGCTTCTTCATGTTGATGATAAAAGATGTGGCTGCATAAGCTTTGTCAACTCTCTTCAGCAATTCCTCATCATGCTGTTTATGAAGCTCTTCTCTTCTAGCTTCACTTTAACCATTTGTCTCTGGACTTCAGGAGTAATCGCTGAGGAGTGACTTGTGGCCTTAGGCAACTAAATCACAGCTGAGAGCGGCAGCCTATCTTCATCATCTTCTTCATCATCTCTAGCCTCAATATCCTTCTCTTCTTCTTCAAGGGTATATCATCGGCTATGGTTTTGAGGGTAGGGAGTTGGTTTGGTGGGTTGTTTTTGGGTGGTTTTGGTGCGGGAATGTTGACAGGCTGTTCTAGCATCCTTGAGGTGAGTGTGGCTTTTGATTGCTTGGCTATCTCAGTCCTGCTCCCAGCACCGCTTCATTCAAAGCTCCAATAACAAGCCCCTTAGTATATGCTTCAGACGAACAGATCTTGGTGGTGATTGCCAAGATACTGTCCCTGGACCAAGCTTTGATTTCGATCATTGATCTTCCAAGATATTTTGCAATAAATCTAATCATGATTTCAAGCCTTTCTCTCTCTGACACTTCATAACTTGTCCATCTATTCTGGATTTCTTCAATCTCTAGTCGTCGAATCTCAGAGTCAAGTTTATTGGTGTCATGGCCTTGCCTAAACAGCTGATCAATGATGTTGTCCATTGATCTGCTGTGTTCGGCATCAGCCTCTTTTATCAGTAGCTCCAAGGCTTTATCTTCAGCAATGTGATCATCAGCACCTTTCTTTCGCTTGTAGGTGAGCATTGGTTGCTGTTCTTTCTCCTCCTTTTGGGCTTGCTTTGCTTCCTTCTTTTCCTCGGATCTTTTCCTCTTCTTTTCTTTCACTTAGTACTCTCCCCCTTTTTGGATACATTGGAGTAAGGGTTTGTACCGCAGAAAGAGTCTTTTGTACAGCAGCATCAATCAGGGGCTGTAAAATGGAGGAAAGCCTCTCATCAATGGCTTTAGTCACAATATCAGTGATTATGGGTGTGATGAGAGGGAGGGAATTTTGAAGTACAGCACCTATTTGCTCAGGAGGGTTCTGTTCCTGAGAAGTAGGGCCTGAAGCAGAGGCAGGTGGGCGAGTTTGGAGTGGCTCAGTGTTTGGGGAACCTTCAAGTGAAGGTGCCATCTGTGGTGGGTAGAGGCAGATGGTCTTTTTCCTTGGGAAATTGATCAAGTAGGTTTTGCAGCCTACTGACTTTCTCTTCAAGGATTGTGTTCTGGGCAAGAACATCGCAGAAAAAGCCCAGGTCATCATCAGCCGAAGCTGAATCATCTGACCTCCTGCTTAGAGCAGGATTTACATGCACTGGGTGTAGACCAGTTGATGCATGTGCCCCTTGTGCTTGGTACTGGGGACTTCCAGCCTCAGGACAGTGTCCATCATCAGCTGTTGCCTCTAGTGAGGTCTTAGCAATATTACCAGCCGCATTCTGATCATGTGCTGAGTCAGAGGAGGTGGCAGCCTCACTAGATATTCTACTTTCCTTGTCTACACCAGGAGATAGAAGTGGTAAACCCCTGTGCTGTGGGTTCTCAAGTGCACTGTGTTCCTCCCCCTCATTTTAGAGGTATTCCCAGTAGTAAGTGGTTGCTGGGGAGGGGGTGAGGAGTGCAGTTGAGTCAGCACGTGTGCAACTATTAAAGTTGGGCTGTGAGGGGCGGTTGTTTGGGGTGAAGGGATAGAAGCAGTGTGCACCTGGGGAGGTTGGTGCTCGTCAATGGCAATCCCCTCAAGTGAGGAAGATCCCAGATATGTGGGTACCCCTTTTGTGGTTGCTGCAGGCTCCTGTTGAGAGGAAGCCTGAGCGGCTATGGCTGGAAGAGTCATTGTATCCACTAGGGGGTTGGACTAGTGGATATATCCTGCGTTTGTGTTGCAGGGGCATCCTCAGGGGACTCAATTCCCTGAGTAGCCGTTTTGGGTTTCTTTTTGGTGGGTTTGGTGGGGACTTTTGATTTTGAGGTGGTGGCTGTGGGTTCCAGCTGCGTGGGTTTTCGCAGCTTGGCAGCCATTTTAAGTGTCTGGTCAGAGTTGTGCCGGGAGTATACTTCCGGCAGAACAGCCATAGCAGGGACTCCCAAGCCAACAAGTCCCTCAACATTCAGCTGGTCTGTAATAATGGCCATTATGAACCGTGGATAAAGTATCCAACGGTTGGCAGTTAGTTTTTGAGCCATATCTTTGAGCTCTGAAAATATTATTTCTGAAAAGTTTAGTGGTTGTTGCTCAAGGATAGAATACATTACCTGCTGCTATTTCGTCGACATTTGATCCAAGACGACGTCTTAGGGGCCAAACATACATTCACCATGTGAAAGATTAGGCGCTCAGCGTCATTAAAGTGTTTCTTCAAGATAGTGGAGGCACTGAGATCGCCTTGATATCCATGTTGGACAAAGGATAGATCAGTGGTGCCCTTTGGATATCCAGCAGGAGAACTAGCATCATTCAGATGAAGAATTTTGCGATTATTGCAGGAGTGATGACTACTTCTTTGTTGTTTACGACCGACTGAGGGATGGTGTGTTGTTCTCCCCAGTGGTAACAGTAACGTTCATCCAAAATGGTTGCAAGGATTCCATGTAGTATGGGATTCAAAAGAAATGCCGTGTTGTATTGGGACTGAACCATAAGACCATAGCAGTATCGAACTTAGTCCAGATGGGCGATTTAGTGAGGTAGGCAACACAGTTGTGTCGTGGTTTAATTTGCATGGACGCCATGGAGAAGAGGGAAGTTTTGGAGAGGAACGTTAGGTTTGAAGAAGATGAAGCATTGAGAGCTTAGGTTAGGATATTTATAGGGTACGGGTAAGAAACGACTGAAGGATGTGGTGTTAGTCATCAGTAGTTTTAAACGACCGTTGACATGGTATTATCCTTTCAGACGTTGAAACAGCTGAAGTCGTGGTGTTAGGCATCAGTAGTTTAGAAAACTACTGAAGACCGTGGTTTTGACTTCAGATGATTGAAACAACTGAGGACGTGTTGTTTGTCATCAGTAGTTAAAACTACTGAAGACAGTGGTTTTGTCATCAGCTGTTGTAAACAACTGAAGACTTGGTATTAGTCATCAGTAGTTATAAAACTACTGAAGACATGGTTTTGCTTCAGTTGTTTAGAATGAAGCAGCAGTTGTACAAACGACTGAAGAAAAGTTCTCTTCAGTTGTTTTCGTCAATTCTTAGCTTTTCAGATATTTCATACTGTCCTCAACACATTCATCAGTCTTTTTGGCTGATTTCAGTTGTTTCATAGGACTCAGTACTTATCTGTTTTTACTGATTGCAGTAGTTGTAACTGCATCAGTAGTTGTAACTTATCAGTAGTTTAGAACAGATGAAGTACTTCAGTACTTGTGAGACATTTAGCCTTCGTAGTTATAAAACTACTGAGGGTAAAAGAGCTCATTAGTACTTATATGTGACATAGGTACTAATGATCATCAGTACTTATTACTAAGATCATCAGTAGTGTCACTTATTCTAGCTGCATCATACCAAGCCTTAACACCAGGTTTTGGAAAGTTGAATATCCAAGGCTTAGTAAAAATGTCTGCAAGCTCATCAGCACTAGGCACAAACTTAGGATCAATCAGACCTTTTTCGAAACAATCCCTTATAAAATGATGTCTGATCTCTATATGTTTGGTCCTAGAGTGCTGGACTGGATTTTTGACAATGCAAAGAGCTGAAGCACTATCCATTAACAATGGAGTCTTATCTCTGTAATGCCATAATCCAAAAGTTGGTTTTGAAGCCAGAGTACCTGAGATGTGCAACTAGCAGCCGCAATGTACTCTGCTTCAGCAGTTGATGTAGCAACTGAGGTCTGTTTCTTGCTCTACCAAGAAATCAAGCAGTTGCCTAGGAATTAACATCCACCAGACGTTGATTTCCTGGTCAACTTACACCCTGCATAGTCACTGTCAGAAAAAGCAACTAATTACCAGAATGTCCGGTAGAATACCATAAACCTAGATATGGAGTGCCTTGCAGATATCTAAAGATCCTCTTGACTGCAATCAGATGAGACTCTTTAGGTGCAGCCTTAAATCTAGCACAAACACATGTAGCAAACATAATATCTGGTCTAGAAGCTGTTAAATACATCAAGGACCCAATCATACATCTGTAAAGTGTTTCATCAACCACTTTACCTTTCTGATCTGTATCCAGTTGTGTGGTGCTGCACATGGGAGTAGAACAAGGCTTACAGTTTTGTAAATCAAACTTTTGCAAAAGATCTTTTGTATATTTGGACTGATGAATGAAAATTCCATCAGCCTTTTGTTTGATTTGCAACCCCAGAAAGAATTGTAACTCTCCCATGGCACTCATTTCAAACTTCTGTTGCATCAACTTTGTAAAGCATCACACAACTTTGGATCAGAGGATGCAAAAATGATGTCATCTATATAAATTTGAACAAGTAGATTATGCTGCCCAGCTTTCTTAATGAATAAAGTCTTATCTATGGAGCCTCTAGTGAAATTATTTTCTAGAAGAAAGTTTGATAATGTCTCATACCAGGCTCTAGGAGCTTGTTTTAACCCATAAAGAGCCTTATCAAGCTTATACACCCAATTAGGATGTTTATTGTCCTCAAAGCCCGGAGGTTGACATACATAAACTTCTTCTTAATTTTTCCATACAAAAATGCACTTTTGACATCCATTTGAAAAACTTTAAGATTTTGATAAGCAGCATAAGCTAAGAACAATTGAATTGCTTCCAGTCTGGCTACAGGGGCAAAGGTTTCATCATAATCAATACCTTCTTCTTGTGCAAACCCCTGAATAACCAGTCTGGCCTTGTTCTTAACAATAAGCCCATTTTCATCAGTTTTGTTCCTAAACACCCATTTAGTGCCTATTGCACACTTACCTGGAGGTAGAGGAACCAGTTCCCACACTTGCTGTTTCTTGAACTGAAGAAGCTCAAGCTGCATGGCATCAACCCATCCATTGTCCTTTAAAGCAATGTGATAATTCTTTGGCTCTTACTGACTGATGAAGAGAGCATAGAAGCAGAAATTTGACAATTGACTTCTTGTTGATACTCCAGCAGTGATATCACCAATGATTTGAGACATAGGGTGATTCTTCAGATCTTGATACACAATGAGATCTGTGCAAGTGTTTGTAGCAGGCTCAGCAGTAACAGATGATGATGGTGAATCATTTCCTTGAAACCAATCAGTGGATGGTAATTCAAAGGAAGTTAATTCGAAGATATCTCATCAGCATTTGTTGTGGATGGTGCTACTGGAGCTACAGGAACATTAGGTCTAGCTGAATCAGGCAGCTGATCACTAAACCTGAAGAGGTGAGTACTGCAATCATCTCATCATCAGCAGCACCACCAGGTGGTGAACTGTTGACAGGAGCAACAGCAGGAGTTTGATAAGGAACATATTGCAGTATGTCCAAATCAAATAACTCCACAGGGCTTTGTGGAATCTTGTCCTTTGGAGATTCATTGAACTTAACATGTAGAGTTCTTCAACCATCTTTGTTCTGCAGTTGAAGACTCTGTATGCCTTGCAAGTAGATGAATACCCAACAAAATACCCTGCATCCACCTTAGGATCAAATTTATGGAGTTGATCCTTTGTGTTGAGAATGAAACAGGGACACCCAAATGCTTTGAAAAATGAAATCAGAGGAGCCAAATGATGGAGAACTTCATATGGAGTCTTCATCAACCTCTGATTTACTAAAACTCTATTTTGCACATAGCAAGCTGTGTTGACAGCTTCAGCCCAAAAGGTCAGTGGCAAACCTGAGTCAGCCAGCATGGACCTTGTAGCTTCAATGAGGGTCCTGTTCTTTCTCTCCACTACTCCATTTTGTTCTGGAGTCCTTGGAATGCTGAACTGCCTTTTGATTCCCTTTGAAAGATAGAAGTCATCAAGTGTATGATTTCTGAATTCAGTTCCATTGTCACTCCTAATACACTTGACTGGAAGGGAATACTGCTTCTCAATATACAACAAAGTGAATAATCTTCTGAGCAGCCTCATCCTTTGAATGTAGAAAGAAAGTCCATACAAATCTGGAGTAATCATCCACAATTACCAGACAGTATTTCTTCTTTGCCATGCTCATTACTCTCACAGGACCAAATAGATCCATATGCAGTAATTGCAAGCAGGCAGTGGACTTAGGCACTTCAATAGGAGGAAATGAGACTTTGTGCTGTTTTCCTTTTAAACACGCAGTGCAGGTTTCATCATAGTGGAACTCCTTTATTGGTAAGCCTCTGACTAAACTATTGTAGGTAAGCTGATTCATGTTTTTGAGATTAACATGACCAAGCCTCCTGTGCCACAGTTTAGATTCTTGAGAAGAGGCTTTGGAAATAGGCAAGGGTTGCCTTTGAGATCTATCTTCTTAGAAAGATCTAAGGCATACACTCTTCCTGTCCTGTTGGCTTTCAGGAGAGTGTGATCATCCAACACCTTGTCAATCAAGTGCAAATTTGGATGACAGAATCCTACAGTTTTGACTGGTGAAAAGGGCAACATGGCCTTTATCACACATTTGACTGACACTCAAGAGATTGTACTTGACATTTTCCACATGATTAACATCATCAAATTTGATTTCTCCATTGGAGACAAAGCCCTTACCGATGAGTGGAGTTTGATAGGTTCTAGTTGCACCTTCTTCTTCTGAGCACTCTCAGCTGTCACCTTTTAACCCCTTCCTTTTTGGATTTCTTTGAGGACTTAAGGGTTACAGGATTTGATGTTGCTGATACAAATGTGGTCTCAAACTCAGTTTCATTTTTACCATTTTCCTCTTTAATTTCTTCTTTTTGTTTGAGTTTGGAACCTCTTTTGTACCAAAATCATCTGTAAGATGATTGAACAACCACATACTTCACATGGTTTCTTCTTCATCTTAGGTTGATCATCAACTAAAGAGGTTGAAGCAACTGAAGACTTGTTCTTCAGTGCTTTGGAAGCATTGTTTGCTTTCTTGACTGCCTCTTTAGTGGTCTTCAAACTCTTTCTACTGTCAGTTTTCTTCTCTTCAGTACTGACAGCAGTTGAAGTTTGAGCTTCAGGTGTTAGATCCTGCTCTCTAGTCCTTTCAGGACCTTCAGGATTAACTCCTGAGTTGATCAACTCATTAATCATGTGAATGTCAGCATTTGAACCATCAACATCAGCTGATAAGTTCAAGAGGGCTTGATGCTGACTTTTACTTCTGATTGTGCTGTATCAGAAGGTAGATCACATGTTGTGATGGATTGGTTATCACTCTCACCATCAGATTCTACCTCTGCTCTTGGGGTAAACTATAGGTGGAGCAGTGTGATTGTAACCAATTCCAAACTTCACATTTGAAGCAGATTGCTTACTAAGAAGCATTTCAAAACCTTTGCATGATTGTACCCATCTATCACACTCGACCTGGGTAACTGCAAGGGTTTCTTTGAGATCTTTGTACTTCTCTAGAAGTACTTCTTCTCTAGCCTTATCATCAATTATTTGGCAATTCATTTATAAATCTCATCATTTTTATCTTTAAGCACAGACTCAAACTCAGCTTTGTTTTTGGAAATTATTTGTTCTAGCTCAATGTTCTTATTATTAGAGCTACATTTGCTTCTCTAATGGAAGCAAATGCTGCTATGCATGGTTCAGAACATAATTTGGCTTTTGCCTCAGAGGATACCTGTGATACCTGAGGTGTAGAGGCATTAGAAAATGAAGTATCAGCAGACTCCATAGCCATAAGAGCTAGATTCCCAAGGACTGTCACCACCATGTTGACCAGCACCTGAGAACTTAGTCATGACCCGACATGTCATCTGGTAAACTGCTCCAGTCAACACTCTAGGTGAAAAGCTGTGTTGTGAGGTTGAGATTGTTAATGAGATTGGATGGCTGAGTTCTGGTAGTGCATGAGGTGGTGGTGCCATAGGAACTTGAACTTGATTTGACTGTGGCATGTAATACAAGGGTACGGATATGGCATTTGACCCTGAGGAACAAAATATCCAGAGATTGTTGTTGAGGATGATGACTAGAGGTGACAGGATGTTGCCCTCTGTGTTGTTGACTTTGCCAGGAAAAGTCACAAAGGGTGCAGTGGAGTTAGATCCAGTTGATCTACACTCTCTTGCAAAGTGTCCATGCCTTTGGCATTTGTGACACCTTAACTTGCTCTTGTCAAAACCAACTTTGGTTTTGCCAGAGAGTCCTGGAATTTTCTTCTAGTTCTTTTATAGAACTTCTGAGATCTGATATTTATCCGGCCATTTGGCTCAAAATATCCTCTCCTCTAAGTCATCATCAGCAATCCCCTTGAGATCATCCATAATGAAGCATAGATTGTCATTATTACACCCAGTAAACTGACCATCAATACTCACAAATGCAGAATCAGAGGTGCTTGAAGAGAAATTAATATGCTCATCATACTGGCATTCAAATGAAGTATATTCTGACTCATGACCCACCAAGGCAGTGTTGCCTGGTACAAAGTCTTCAGTGAGCTTTCCAGATGAAGACAGCTTTCTCTTCTGTTCTATCTCTCTCTCAACGTGAGTCAGTTTCCCATGGAGTTGAGTGAGAGATAGTTTTGTCCAAACTTGCACTGGAGCGTAGGACAATAGTATATGTGTCCCATCTCTCAGGCAATGATCTGAGAAATCTGTTATTCATCTGAATATTGTGTACTCAAGTTTGACCATTTTTAGTTCAGAGATCAAACAAGAAGAACCGCTCATATGTTGACTCAGTGTCTCCACCCTTTCTATGAGAGAATGTCTCATATGTGTTGGGCAAGAATTTCTCTATTATTTGCCAAGACCTCATCTGTTCCTCCAAATTGTTCTTTCAAGGCATTCCAGAGGTCATGGGCAGTTTCATGATGCATTAGCCCAGAATAGATTTCATTTGGCAGTGCCATGGCCAGAATTCCATGGGCTTTTGCATCAATTTCAAGCAACTTCTTGTCCTCATCTGAGTATTGCTCCCTCCTCTTCGGAACCATTTGATTGGTTTCCGGGTTATTCACCATAGCTTGTGTGGACCATGTACCACTGATGTCCAACAACCTGCGCTGTTAACAGACAGTGATGGAGAATACGTCTTTGCCATATGTTATACTCATTCCTAACCAGCATTGGTGGCTTGGTTGAGGACCAGTAT